>CM035837.1:306604275-307804275 GCA_020510985.1 Pholidichthys leucotaenia | reverse complement strand
AAGGGTTCTCTCAAAACTCCAACAAATAGAAATATATACAAAATCTATACACCACTAATATCACTGTTTTAAATATGACCACAACTAACAAAGAAATCTCAAACAAGCCAGTTGGATGGGATGTAACCTTTATAGGCTGGAATGTAAAATCCCTAAACAGCCACATCAAACGAAGGAAAATCTTAAATCGCCTAGGTAAATTAAACGTGGGAATTGCTTATCTTCAGGAGACACACCAAATTTCTGATCATTCTCAACTCAGGGGAGGATGGATCTAACAGTCATTCCACTCAAATTTTCACTCCAAATCTAGAGGTGTCGCCATCCTTATTAATAAAAATATCCTGTTTGTCATGTCAAAGATCAAGACAGACCTCTCAGGGCGTTACTCAATTGTAACAGGCAGGCTGTATAACACACCAGTTATTCTAGTTAATGTATACGCACCACATTGGGATGACAACACTTTTTTTTTTTTTTTGCCCAAATCCCAATTGTGGATACACACCATTTAATCCTTGAAGGAGATATGAATTGTGCATTATCACCTACCCTGGACCGTAGCTCGTCTAGAACTGTGTCCACATCTAATATGGCTCACCAACTGCAGCTGTTTCTTAATATAAATAATGTAATCGATGCGTGGCACTTTAGAAACCCTACATCTAGAAGCTATTCTTTCTTTTCACCAGTCCACGGATTGTACTCCCGTATAGATTATTTCTTCCTGGATAAACGACTCCTCCCACTGGTGAGTAAATGTGAATATCATGCTATTGTTATTTCAGATCATGCCCCTTTACTGATGACACTGCACATACCAACCTCCCACAGTAATTATCAACCCTGGCATCTTAATACCTTATTACTTTCCGATGAAAATTTTGTGAAGTTAAATGTTAACCGAAATATCCTTTTTCCTTGAACATAATCAGACCCCTGGAATATCACCCTCAACAGTGTGGGAATCAATGAAGGTGTATCTTAGAGGACAAATAATATCATATAGTGCACAGTAAAGAAAAAAACACAACATGAAACTTGAGCAGTTAACAAATGATATTCTTAAATTAGACGCGACACTTGCTGTCACGCCATCTGACAACCTACTTAAATTACGGCGGACTCTCCAAACAGAATTTAATCTCTTATCAACCAGACATATCGAAAACTTAATAAATAAGTCCCAAAGTAAAATATATGAGTGCGTTGAATTTAATAAAGAATTTTGGGGAAATATCAGGATATAAAATAAATAAAACTAAATCTTCAATATTAATGCTAAATGAGACCCAGAGAAATCACCCAGCTCCTGAGGTAAATCAATTCAATGTTGTAAATCAGTTTAAATATTTAGGAATCCAAATTGTGCCTAAGCTAGAATTAGTCGCCAGTGCCAACTATGAAGCCTTAATGACAGACATTAATGAGTTACTTCAGAGATGGATGTCACTACCAATGTCGATGATCGGGAGAATCAATATACTTAAAAACTATATCTTACCTAAAATACTTTATTTATTTCAATACATTCCTTTACCACCACCTTCAGATCTATTCTCAAGAATTAAAAAAAAGTTAGTGGAATTTATATGGAACAACAGGAGGGCTAGATTACGTCTGTCCTTACTATATTTACCATTTGATCGTGGAGGTCTGAAATGTCCAAACTTTATGTTGTATTATTGGTCGGCACAACTGAGGTCTATGACATATTATTTTTCATCAAATGATCTCCCTCACTGGACTGAAATGGAATCATACAATTTACCTTTACCTCTTCCCATATTCATATACTCAGATTCGGCAAAAAATTACAAAAACAAGTTAAAAATCCATTTGTAAAGCATATGATCAAAATATGGTGTGAAACTAAAAACTATTTAAAAGAACCACACTTATTGTCACAATTTAGCCCAATATGGGGTAATCAATATTTTAAACCAGGGAGAGCGGACGCTGTATTTAAAGTATGGAATTTAAAAGGGATTCAAAAGATTCAAGATTTATATCTGTCATGTTCAGATAACATAATGTCTTTTGAAGAGCTGAGGATCAAATTTAATCTTAATAGAACACATTTTTTTAAATATCTTCAGCTTAGGAGCTTCATTCGATCAAATCAAAATAATGCTCTCACTCGACCTATTTATTCATCCTTGGAAAAAATGTTGATGAAAGATAGTAAGAGAAAGGGTATTATTTCAGAGTTTTATAACTCATTGACACTATCCTCAAGTGAAAACTCACAGAAAAGACTGAACTACCGGAAAGAAGACCTGCAAACTGAAATTTCAGAGGAACAATGGGAATTGGCTTGCACAGAAGCTCAAAACAAATCAATAAATGTACGTCTTAAATTGATACATTTTAAATGGTTAATGCGGATGTATGTTACACCGGTGGAGTTAAATAGATATAACAAAAACATACCAGATACGTGCACAAAATGCATGGAAAGTAAAGGAACCCTATTTCATTGTGTATGGGAATGTAGAATAATTAGAATGTTTTGGGAAGAGGTGAGGGTAACAATTGAAAAAATAATTTCAAAACAAATCATATTGAATCCTAAATTGTTTTTGTTGGGTCTGTACCCAGAAAAGCATAACTTTAATAAAAGTGAAAGAGCATTCATAGACCTCAGTTTGCTTAATGCCAAAAAATGTATTGCACTACTGTGGAAAAAGACTCATAGACCAGATGTGACTCAGTGGTTAAGACAGATGTTAACAAACCTTCCACTAGAAAGAATAACATACATACTGAAATCAAAGGAAATTGTGTTTGAGAATATATGGAGACCTTTCATTGATTACGTAAAGAATTTAAACATAACTTTTGAAGAAGAAGGTGAATGATGTGTGTGGACCTTGTAAATTCCAAACTGGTGAATGTATAATATGTATACTTATGTAATGGATTGCCTAGACTAAACAGAGGAGCATTGTTGATGACTTGCTTTTGTTGGTGGTTGTTGGTGTTTTTAGTGCATTTTTTTTGTAGTACTTTAGTGTTAGTGTTTGATTGTTTGTGTCATGTTTGTTAAAAAAAAAAAAGGTTCAATAAAGATATTGTGGAAAAAAAAATATATGAGTGCGGCGAAAAGACTGGAAAAATTCTAGCCCACCAACTCCATCAGAAAACTATGAACAGAACTATAGCTGAGATAAACGATGAATTTGGTAACAAACATACAGACCACTCAAAAATTAACTCATGCTTTCACAAATTCTATTCGAAATTGTACAATACTAAATCACTTGGCAACCATGCTTTATTTGAATCATTCTTCAGGGAAATAAATGTCCCCAGAATTGATAATGAAATTTCATCTGATTTAGATAAACCATTTACTATAATAGAACTTACAAACGCAATTAAATCTATGCAAATTGGAAAAACCCCTGGGCCTGATGGGTTCCCAAGTGAATTCTTCAAAAAATTTGCTGACCAACTATGTCCTATTCTCCTCTCCTTATTTGAAGAATCACTAAGAATCGATCTCTTAGAATGTAATTCATTTTGTCCTATTTCACTCCTAAATGTGGACAGTAAAATCCTTTCAAAAATGTTAGCCTACCGCTTAGAAACAGTCCTGCCCTCAATAGTAGCTGATGATCAGACAGGCTTCATTAAAAATTGTCACTCATTTTTTAACATCAGGCACTTACTCAATGTCCTTTATGGTCCCACTTCACCTGAAACCCCAGAAATACTAATATCACTTGATGCTGAAAAAGCTTTCGATCGGGTAGAGTGGGACTATCTTTTTTATACCCTTCAGCAGTTTGGCTTTGGCGAAGGATTCATCTCCTGGATAAAAGTTTTGTACTCTTCACCTTTAGCAGCTGTCAGAACAAACAATAATCTTTCCTCTTATTTTCCTCTTCATCATGGCACCAGACAAGGCTGCCCCCTGTTGCCACTTTTATTTGCCCTCGCAATTGAACCGCTTGCATTAGCAATACGTGGTGAAGCCAGCATAAAAGGAATTCAGAGATATGATTTAGAGAATAAAGTATCCCTATATGCTGATGACATGCTTTTGTACTTATCCTACCCTCTAACTCAGGGGTGTCCAAACTACGGCCCGCGGGCCAACTGCGGCCCACGGTCCATTTTTAATTGGCCCGCAAGAATTTTTTTAAATAGAATAGAATATGGCCCACACTTCAACTTTTGCCTGAGTGTATTGCACTTCTTAGTTTTAACACCAGGGGGAGCTACTGTTGATCAAGGCAGTTGCTCCACCAAAAAGGACAGTCACAGAATAAATTTACCCCAAGTTACTCAACATGGCAGAACCAAAGAAGCGAAAGGTAGAATGTGAGTGCAGAAAATTTCACACACGGTGGAAGAGTGAATATTTCTTCAGAGTTCAAGGGGAAGTGTTTCTGATCTGCACTGAAACTGTGGCAGTTATGAAAGAGTATACGTCATTATGAAACTAAACATCAGGCCTATGCATCCTACACTGGTGCTGAGCGAGAGCAGAAAGTAAAGCAAATGGTAGCTATCCTGCAGGGTCAGCAACAGTATTTTTTTCGTGCTCAAAAAGTCCAGGAAGGGACTTCCGGTCTGGACGCCATGGCGACTGCAGCTTAACACTGAAGCTCTCAGACCCAATCCAGGATAACACCTTGAAAATCAAACTTAACGGATTTTTGGAGGAGTGAAAATCAAAAGACAAAATCATCATGTCTAAAGGAAAACAGAAGAAACTGAAATTCTCCAGGCCAGGACACGTATCGGCCGGAGAATCTGAACTGGAAGATCTCCGTTCAGAAGACGAGGAACTGGTGATAGCTAACAAAAGGGTTAGCCTGAAATCACTATTTGAGGAGCTACGACGATTTCGCCGAGATGTTACGGCCGAATTTCGGGAATTCAGAGAAGAATTGAAAAGGACAAACAGCAGAGTGGACCAGGCCGAGAACCGAATCTTGGAAACAGAGGATCGAATAAAAGTGCTTGAAGATTCTGTGCTAGACCTACGCAAAAGACAAGCAGCTATAGAGGCTAAGCTAACCGACCAAGAAGGAAAACAAAGAAGAGACAACATAAGAATTCATGGTCTGATAGAAGGAACCGAAAATGGTTTTAACTCAATGGCAGAATGCGTGGAATCCTTACTAAGAGAGAAATTGGATATTCCACAAACCACCGACTTGAAGATAGAAAAGGCACATCGTTCATTAGCCGCTAGGCCGGCGGCGGAAGCGCCCCCACGTTCGGTGTTGGTAAGATTTTCCAATTTCAAAATAAAACAAGAGGTTGTAAGACTGGCCTGGCAGAAAAAAGGATTTATGCACCAGGAGAGAAAAGTCTACGTGGAACACGATTACGCCCCGGAGGTCCTTAAAAAGCGCAGGGAATACAATGACGCGAAAAAGGTGTTAAGAGAGAAGAAATTGCGCTTTCAGACACCATTTCCTGCGAAGTTAAGGGTCTTCTACGGCGATGAAACGTGTCTCTATAATTCGGCGGAAGAAGCAACAGCTGACATGGCGAAAAGAGGGCTCCCGGTAACGGTATTTAAACCCGCAGCAGACCCGAGTGAGAAGATCAAAGCGCAAACATGGACAACACAAAGACCCTCAAAATCCACGGACCAGCAGCGGGAAACCCAGCACCAGAGCGTCGCGGATAAACTATCCGTTTTCAGGTTGGAATAGCGACCTTTTTTTTTTTTTTTTTTTTTCTTTTCTCTTGAATCAATCCGCACATCCAACCCCCCTCATACAAGGTAACAAACATTAAAGGAGATGCATATTCAGCATGTGGTAAAACATTTCATGGAACAATCATATTATTTGAAACAAATAAGTCTTTGTAATAAAAAAAAAAAAAAAAAAACTTGTTAAAATAGAAATGTGACGATAATCCACATGTTCTCCTCATACTAACAAATACTGTTTTTGCGTGAATGTTTGATGTGATGGGGGTGGGAGGGTGCACACAATTTCACAGGGTTTAGGCATAAAAGGAAAAAAAAAAAAATCATTACAAGTTTGGATTGGGTTCTGAAACTCACGTTAAAAGCATGGGACTACTTTCAGTGGTAAGAGAGGGCCCTCAACACGTAACAGAGTTTGAGGAATTTCCCTCAGAGCCTTCACTCCATCAAGGCTCTTACAGGGTCTTTAAAAAGACCTCAGCTCAGGAAGTTCTTATGACAGCTTTTTGTTTTAAAGTTTTTTACACTATGTTCTTAATGTTTTTCTTGTTTTTAATGTTCTTTCAGTTTCTGAGTAGCACAAAAGAGGGCCACCACACAGTTATACTAAACAAAACAACACAATGGAGAAACAGGGTGTAACCAAAATAATTTCATATAATGTAAAAGGAATCCTGAATCCAGTTAAAAGATCCAAGATTCTAGGCAAAATGAAAAAAGACAAAGCAGGAATAATACTTTTACAAGAAACCCACCTAACAGACGTGGAACACAATAAACTCAGTAGACAAGGGTTTAAAATGATCTCTTCATCTTCATATAAATCAGGGAGGAGGAGGGGAGTAGCGACATTGATATCAACCAAAATTACATTTGAAAAAAAATCAGAACACAAAGATAAAGAAGGGAGATACAGTTTGGTAACTGGGCGGCTAGAGGGAGAAGATATCACCCTGCTGAATGTGTATGCTCCCCCAGGGGCTAACTGGAAATTTTATAAAAATGTATTCGACCTAATGATAACTAAAGCTCAAGGTTTAGTGATATGTGGTGGGGACTTCAATCTTAGACTGAATCCATACTGGGATGCTTCTGGTAATTCCCCACATCAAAATAACACCCAAAACAGGAAGACTCGGATGCTACTAAAAGAATTGGGAATCTGTGACGTGTGGAGGGAACTCAACCCCAGTGTAAAAGACTATACATTTTACTCAACTCCACATTCATCTTACTCAAGGATTGACTATTTTTTTATGTTTAATAGAGACATTGGAAGAGTAAAAACATGTAAAATAGGACTGATGGATCTCTCCGACCACAGTCCGATCTACATGGACTTAAATATCCAAAAATACACAAATAATACATTTTCTTGGAGGTTAAATTCAAATGTCCTGAAAGGACCATTGAAAGATGAATTGGAATCAGATATTCTCAGATATTTGGAAGATAACGATAATGGAGAAGTATCCCCTTTAATACTGTGGGATGCATGTAAAGCTGTAATAAGAGGAAAGATTATTGCAAAACTGGCAACCCAAAAGAAACTAAGACAAGAAAAACTATCCACATTAGAGTCAGAACTTAGGAACCTAGAAAAAGAACACAAAGGCAACACTCATTCTACTGACTCGCTCAAGATTAAGGAAATTAAAAACCAAATAAATGAGATCTACACAATAGAAATCCAGAAGAAACTTACATTTCTGAAACAAAAATACTATGAAGCAGGCAGTAAATCGGCAAAATTGCTAGCCTATAAATTGAGGAAACATCAAACAGAAAGAGCAATCTACAAAATCAGAGACCCAGTATCAAAGGAAATAAAATTCAGAATTCAGGATATTCTTAAAAACTTCGAGAATTACTATAAGAACTTATACTCCCACAAAAAACATAAAAACGCATCCGAGGCATTCCTAAACACATTAAACCTTCCCCAACTTACGGAGTCACAAAATAAAACACTACTGTCAGAAATACATCCTAAAGAATTGGAAAAAGCAATTATGAAACTTAAAGCTAACAAATCCCCAGGAGCTGATGGCTATACAGCAGAGTGGTACAAAACCTTTAAACAGCAACTATCTCCTCTCCTCCTGAAAACATTTAATTATGTCCTCCACACAGGGGAAATCCCCCCCTCCTGGAGAGAAGGGGTCATTGCAGTTATACCTAAACCTGAAAAGGATAAACTAGAGTGCTCCAACTACAGACCAATCAGTGTACTAAATCAGGACTATAAGCTTTTTACCATTATCCTTGCCAAAAGGTTAGAAAATATACTGACAGACCTAATTCATTTAGACCAAACAGGTTTTATAAGACAAAGACAGACACAAGACAACATTCGACGCACTTTACACATAATTCATCATATAAAAAAATATAACTTAAATGCAGTCATATTGGGATTAGATGCTGAAAAAGCATTCGATTCGGTTGACTGGTCTTTTCTATATAGAATCTTATCCAGTTTCAATTTTCATAACAACTTCATTAGAACTATACAGGCATTATATAAAAAACCAACAGCTAAAATAAGGATTAACGGTAATTTATCATCATCTTTTGAACTGGAAAGAGGATGTCGTCAGGGCTGCCCCCTGTCTCCACTGCTCTTTGCAATCTTCATAGAACCTCTGAGCCAATGGATAAGACAAAACCAAAAAATTCAAGGTATTACACTTGGTCAGAAGGAACATAAAATAGCACTCTTTGCTGATGACATTTTAATATACCTAGGGCAGCCGGACACTTCTTTACCAGAACTAACCTCAGTTTTTTCAGAGTATGGAGATTTATCGGGGTACAAATTAAATATGCATAAAACCCAAGTTTTAACATTCAACTATGACCCAAATCATTATTCACTAAGCAAACTCAAAACTAACTGGGAGTCGGAATCTATGAAATATCTGGGGGTCAATATCCCGAAACAACTCAACAAAATTATATCACTAAACTATGATCCACTGGTGACAAAAATAAAATCTGACCTAGCAAGATGGAATATGATACCATTCTTGGGTACTGCACAAAGAATTGAAGCAGTCAAAATGAATATACTTCCACGTCTTCTATACCTTTTCCAAACAATACCGGTAGAACCTCCCAAAAAAACATGGCAGGAGCTGGACAGAAGGATCTCAAGATTCATATGGCAGGGCAAGAGACCTAGAATCAGATATAGAACCCTACAGCTAAACAAAGACAAAGGTGGGCTCGCGCTGCCAAATATCAGGGACTACTTTAAAGCCGCACAAATTAAAACTTTAGTAGAGATATGTAACCCAGTCTACACTGCACAATGGAAGGAGATCGAATGCCAAATAACAAGTGACATCCCCCTACAGGCGATAATAGGGAACAATGCCTTACCTAAGCTTTTGAATAACACTAACCCGTGGATAGAGACCCCGCTAAAAATTTGGTTTAAGATAGTCAGAGAGAATCAAACTAAAGAGCCCTATCGACTTCTGCAATGGATCGCCTATGATCAGGACTTTACTCCTAATAAAACAGACACCAGATTTAAAAAGTGGAAGGAGAAAGGGCTGATAAAATATTACGATTTTTTTAAAGGGCAAATCTTAAGAAGTTTTGAAGATTTGAAAAAACAAGGCCTAATAAATCAAGACCTTTACAGGTTCTTCCAGCTTAGACACCACATAAACAATATACTTAAAAAGGAGGTTTTGGAAAGGGCCCAGTCAGGTGTTCTGAAGGTCTTCTTAATGGCATATAAAGGGATCCCAGGGATCAGATACATTTCTAAAATATACCAAGGTCTTCAAGACTTAAAAGGAGACAACACATCTTATATAAAAGAGAGATGGGAAAAAGAGGGGAATTTCACTTTACAACTGGAAATATGGGAAAAGCTAAATAAATAGCAATGGAAAAGTACCTCATCCCTGCAGTGGAGAGAATTTGGATGGAAAAACTTGGCAAGATTTTTCAGAACACCTGCACAAAACAAATTTACCCATAAGGGATTGAACTGTTGGCGCTTGTGTGGTGAAAAGACTGCAAATCATTTTCATGTGTTTTGGTCATGCCCAGTTATCCACCAATATTGGAACAAGGTACAGACAATATTGGGGAAAATATTCAAAATTACAGTTCCCTTTTCTTTTGTAACTTTGTATTTGGGTTTACTACCGGACTCACTGGAAAGACGAGGAGAAAAATACTTATTCAATGTTTTAATATTGGCAAGCAAAAAAGCTCTAACTAAAAAATGGATGTTGAAGGACTGTCCTACACCTGAAGATTGGACTAACGTGATCCAAGACATTTACTCGATGGAAAAGTTGACATTCGCACTGAGACAGGACATGGATGGGTTCATGAACTTTTGGCAACCCTGGACCGCATATGTGTCTTCCATTAGATCTAATCTTTGACAAATACCATTTCAATAATGGTTCCCCTCTTTGTTCCAAAGCTACTCAGATTATCTTTATTTACTTACTTTTTCTTTTTGTTTGTTTTTTACTGGTTTGTTTGTTTGTTTTTGTTATTTGTTTTTTGTTTTTTTTCTCTTTAATTTCACTTTTTCTTTCACTTTAAAAAAAAAAAAAGGGGTGTTGTAAGAATTAATCTTCCAATGTTGTCAGATATCAGAAAATAAGGGAACATGTGATGAAAATGTAAACACTGCATTGCTGTAACGACCTGTATACCCTTTACAAAAACTTAAATTAAAAAAAAAAAAAAAAAGTCCAGGAAAAGGCTACAATAGCCAGCTATGAGGTCGCCCAACTCATCGCAAGACATGGCAAGCCTTTTTCAGATGGAGACTTGATAAAACACTGCCTCGTTAAAGTCGCCGAAATAATGTGCCCGGAAAAAGTGCAGGACTTCAACAACGTCAGCATGTCCAGAAATACAGTTGCGCGACGCATTGAAGACTTGTCAGCCATCCTTCGGTCCAAAGTGCAGCATCACTGCTCCCACTGAGTGCAAAGCCGTTCCCATTTTAGGTGAGTAAAAATATATTCCACAGTACCCGTGTGTTAATAAGCATGCATGTGCAGGTACACATGCGACAAATATCAATAATGCGCATCAATTCTGTCGCTACCCTGCTTTTGCACACCACTTTCTTATATGCGTTTTTCTTGTTAACTCACAGAGTACACACCGCTGTGCACAGCACACACACTGCGCACGCAAAGTCAGCTGATCTCATCTGATGCAGATTTGCTCCTTGATCAAGTGACATTTGTCCGGATTTTTGGCACGAGTGGCGTCGGATCAGCACCGCGGCTGGATGGACCGATTTACCTACCCAGCGCAGCTGATACTCACCAGAATAATTTACTAAAATTATATGCACTCCTGTTATTAAGTCCAGTTCAGTCTGTTAATGTTGATAACCATTTCAAACGAAAGTTAATAGGTGTGTTGCTAAGCCTAATTGTTTTTTCTCTGTACTGTAAATCTTCTAAGAAGAAATCTGAGGCTGCTGTTCTGAGAATGAGCTACCAAAGCTTTTTCTGAATAAATCAGTAAAGATCCATTTATGGAAAGCTGTGATGAAGGCAGTTTTGTCTTTAATTATATTCAACAATATAACATATTTGTCCACTTTTAATTGATTTTTCTAACTTTAATACACTAAAGTTAAGGCTATATACATAATTTCTAGTAAGTGGCCCAGCCCCTTCTATATTTTTATGTATGTGGCCCTCAGTGAAAAAAGTTTGGACACCCCTGCTCTAACTAGTTTACCAGTCACATTGAACCTACTAGAAGAGTTCAGCAAAATATCAAGATATAAAATTAACCTACAAAAAAGTGAAATTATGCCAATAAATATGACAGCAGAACAAAACAACTTTGAACATTTCCCCCATAAAATGAGCCCATAAAAGTTTAAATACTTAGGAATCTGGATAACACAAAATTTCAAAGATATGTTCAAAACTAACTTCACGCCACTATTGACTAATTTCAAACGAGACCTGGAGCGTTGGTGTTTACTACCCCTGACACCAGGAGGAACAATTAACACAATCAAAATGAATGTACTGCCGAAATTTCAATACCTGTTTCAGTGCATCCCTTTATTTTTATCTAAAGCCTTCTTTACGTCTGTAAATGAACTGATTTCAAGGTTTATATGGAATAAGAAAAATCCTCGAATAAGGAGAAGTATCCTACAACAACATCGTCAATATGGAGGATTATCCTTCCCTAACTTTCAGTATTACTATTGGGCTGCCAATATAAGATCCATGTTACACTGGAAGGAATCCCCATCTAAAGATACTACCCCTAAATGGATGCAGATGGAAAAGTCCTCCTGTCCTCATACCGCCTTGTACTCACTGCTTTGCTCAAAACTCCTTCTTCTGGGCTCTGTATCTAAACTGACCTCAAATCCAATCGTGAAACACTCTTTTAGGATCTGGATACAGTTCAGACGAGCCTTTTCTCTTAGAAATATGCCAGTTTGTGCCCCTGTTGCAAAAAATCATCAGTTTACACCCACAATCACAGACAAAGCCTTTCATGATTGGGCTGGGAGAGGAGTTGTCACAATAGAAGACCTATTTATTGACAATATATTTGTATCCTTTGACCAATTAATGGTTAAATTTAATATCCCTCACTCCCATTTCTTTAGATTTTTGCAGCTACATAGTTTTATATCAGCATCATTCACTCACTTCCCATCCCAGCCACCCAGCTCTCTCTTAGACTCCATTTTGAAACTTAAAATGAGCTCCAAAGGGACTATTGGGAGGGTCTATTCATTATTAAACACATACAACTTGGAACCCTTGATGTCACTAAAGAATCAGCGGGAGGAGGATCTGGAGCTGAAAATCCCTGAGGAAATTTGGGACGAAGCAATAAAAAGAATTTACTCTTCTTCAATCGGTCTGCATCACATGGTTATCCAATTTAAGGTTGTACATCGCCTCCACTGGTCAAAAGTGAGACTTGCAAAATTCACACCCAGTATTGACCCCAGGTGCAACCAATGTGGACCATCACCAGCCACCCTCTCACATATGCTTTTGGTTCTGCCCGAAACTAGATAATTTTTGGCAACTGATATTTAAAATATTTTCACATGTTTTACAAACAACTTTACAACCATCTGCTATTACTGCAATATTTGGAATAACCCAACAAGATGCTCTTTTTAATCATCAGATAAAGAATGCAATAGCCTTTGGTACTTTTATGGCCAGACGACTGATATCCTCAAGTGGAAGGAGAAACTCCCTCCAACTTTTAAAATGTGGGTTGATAACCTTTTGCATCATTTGACTTTGGAGAAAATTCGTTACTCTATGAGCAGTTGTGCTCAAAACTTTCGCACTACTTGGGAACCTTACTTAAAATATATGGAGAAACTGAATGTTAGTTTTGGAGGCCCATAAAACCCAGTATTGAGCTTTAATTTTTTATTTTAATTATTTCTTCCCCATCCTTGTATTACCACTGTCCAATTGATATAATTAACTGTTTTGGAGTATCTTATTTACTTTTTACTTTTCTTTCTATGTGGATAGTAATATATGGCTGTTAATACAATCAATGTCAAGTTATTGAATGATACAGTATTGTTAGAGGGATGGGGCTCTGTTTGAGCAAGGGGGTATGTTCTGTTTTGTTTTTTTTTTCGTGTGTGTGTGTTTTTATGTATCATGTACACTAAATGCTAATAAGAATTGGAGCAAAAAAAAAAAATAAAAAAAAATACAGGGACTATTTTGTGTCTATAGGTAACTACAAATCTGAGCAAACAAAAACAACCTGTGGAGTTCCCCAAGGTTTCATTTTGGGACCTTTGCTTTTCAACATCTATATCCTCCCACGAGCTCAAATCATAAAAACAAGAAAATATATTACCATAGTTATGCAGATGATACACAAATCTACATAACCGTCTCAGCAGGAGACTATGGTGCAACTAAAACCCTGAACAAATGCACTGGTCACATTAAAGAGTGGATGTGCCAGAATGTTCTTCAGTTAAACGAAGACAAAAACTGAAATAACAGTTTTCGGAGCCGAAGAAGAATGTTAGTACTCAGCTTCAATCAATCAATGATGCTAAAAACCAACAGCCAAGCCAGAAATCTGGGTGAGGTTCTGGACTCAGACCTAAATTTTAACAGCTGCATTAAGACAGTAGTGAAGTCATCCTATTATCACTTGAAGAACATAGCGAGGATTAAAGGTCTGATGTCTCAGCAGGATCTAGAAAAACTTGTCCATGTCCATATCTTCAGTAAACTGGACTACTGTAACACTGTCCTCACAGGTCTCCCTAAAAAGTCGATCAGACAGCTGCAGTTAGCTCAGATCACTGCAACTTGATAGATAGATAGATTAGTTTATTTGACAGGGACAGTGCAATAAACATAGACAATTAATCAATGACAATCAATCTGATGTGTTCCACATAGAGTGTATAGCTATTAGCTAATTTGCAACTCTTGTCCCTGGATGGGCTTTAGAAAAGAGAATCAAGTAAAAAAAAGAAAAAGAAAATACACAATAACCACATACATCAATGCAAAAAGATTATAAATACACAATTATAAATATTATAAATATTATAAATACACAAATATAACAACCTGATTCACATTTGCCTATTTCAGGCCTCCCTCCCTTCGTCACTCATTATAAACAAACACATTCATTCCTTCCCTTCATTCACTCTCACTTTGCAGACAATCAATTCATACATGAGTACATTCTTGTTTATTTTTCAGCCAGTTTTTAACCTTGAGTTCTCACGAAGACCAAGAAAGTGGATCATATAACTCCAGTTCTCAGATCTTTGCACTGGCTTCCTGTCTGTCAAAGAAAAGATTAAAAAAAAAAACTCCTGTTGGTTTATAAAGCTCTGAATGGTTTAGGGCCAAAATACATTTCAGATCTGCTAGTCCATTATGAACCACCCAGAGCCCTCAGGTCGTCAGGATCAGGCCTACTATCTGTGCCCAAAGTTAGAATCAAACATGGTGAGGCAGCATTCAGTTTTTATGCCCCTCACATATGGAACAAACTCCCAGAAAGCATCAGAGCTGCTGAAACTTTCAGCTGCTTTAAGTCAAGGTTAAAACTTTCCTATTTGCCGCGGCCTTTCAGAAGAACAATTGTTAAACTAAATTTTATTTCTGTCGTATTCTATTTTAGCTTGTTTTTGTTTCTCTTTAATTTTCTTTTTAGTTTACTTTTAAATTCTTATGTATTCCTTTTGCAACTTGCTCTAATGCTTATGTAAAGCACTTTGAATTGTCTTGTACACAAAATGTGCTATACAAATAAACTTGCCTTGCCTATGTGTTGCATGCTGAGACCGTATTAACAGGCTGTCGACAGCAGTAAATGTACAGAGTAGGCTGCTTAGCCTACTTATTATTATTAAATGTGGACAGTTAAAGGGTTAAGCCTTTAACTGTTTACATTAAATGGACGGGTTGCGCGACCCCAGTGACACGGCGCAGCAACTGCACCTGTCAACTTATTGATGTCCCCCAGCTATACTGAGAATTTGTATTGATCTGTATTGATCTGACAGTTCAGAAGGTGGAAGACACGCGCCGGGGGAATCATGGCTGACATGGAATACAGCAAAGAAGAAGAAATCTTCATTATTATTCTTCCTTTTTCCGCTTTGAGCTCACAGCACCAATGTGGTCATGGCGGTGGCGATTCTGACTGAAACTGCATCATACAGTAAAAATAGCCATGTAATACACACGAAATTCACGTGGGATAATCATCAGAGTTTGTAGATGTGGTAGAGGGTGTAAATGACCAACCAAACACGAAACTACAACCATGATGGGTGAAAAACTGAGCTACCAGCACCAAGATGGCGGTGCCCACGATCGTCAAGGATTCTCACAGGAAAAATGCATCAAACACGAAAAATAGCCGCGTAATACAAACGAAATTCACATGGGATAATCATAAGAGTTTGTAGATGTGGTAGAGAGTGTAAATGACCGAGCAAATGCAAAACATCAACCACGATGGACAAAAACGGACCGGCCACGAGAACGAGCGAGCCCCCCCACACACACACACACACCGGCAACAGGTAAGACAAATATGTTTTTGTTTTTTTTTACATTTTATTGATTTTCTGGTTCATATACTTTGAAGATTACATAAAAACATACCCCATAGACAAAACGGTGTGAAAAAAATGAACCATTCTTTGTGTAAATGTGTCCAATGTCCACTTTTGACTGAGTTATGTAATTTATATAGCTGTCGTGACATTATGCAAATTAGATGCGTAAATTTATTCCTATCTGAAACTTTGGATCATATTCTACATCTTTCTAACTGACAGTAAGCCATTATCTCTTGCAACTTTCAAGTTATAGCCTTGGAAATCTGAACTATTTTATTGACAAAATTTTTTTACCACTCTTGACCATTAGGGGTTATGTTTACCCCTTAACCGTTACAGTCGCCATACAGCACCTAGGACAGCTAAAGACTTAAACAACAATAAATGCTACGGTTCCTCACTGAAGAGCATTTACAGTAACAAGTTTCAAACTGAAAGGCAAATTTATATAAGAAATGGTAAATTTACGACACAAAAACTCACTAATTTAGAAAAAACCCAAGTACAACTAAAAAGTTGTAAATTTTTAAATAAAATGATGCAAATTCATCAGTAGACGCTTGAACATCTAATACCAAAACAAAATATAGATTTGCAAAACAATGGTTAATTTAAACCAGAAATGTAGCACATTTATCAGTAAAACAATTTTTTACTTTGATCATTTTCTTCTAATTAAAAACATTTTTCTTCATCACCATATTGATAAAACACTGAGTAGCTTTTATTTTTATTTGCATTTTCAGTTTTAATTACGAAACTTTTGACCTCGAAGAAAATACCGCCCCAGGTTTACATGCAAATATGGCCATCGGGAAGTGAGGGAAAAAAATCGTGGCCCTCACTATCACCAAAGTTGCCCATTCCTGGTCTAAACAGTAAAATAATCAAGATCATTGCTAGGTTGTTGTCTATACCTCTATGCCATATTTTAAACAGATGTTTATCACAGGGTATCTGACCACAGCTTTTGAAGGAAGCCAAAATATTGCCTTTGCTTAAAGATGAAGGATCTGATTTTATTTGTCCTAAATGCAGGCCTATTAGTGTCCTACTTATATTGAGTAAGATATTTGAGAAGATAATTTTTACACAAATTCTGCATTATTTTTGAAAGAATGGCCTTTTAACAAATGCACAACATGCTTACAGACCTGGGCATTCCACCAGTACAGCATTAGTGCATATGACTGATCAATGGTTGATGCATATGGACAATCAAAAGATCGTAGGAGCAATCCTTTTAGATTTTACAGCTGCATTTGATGTCATTGACCATAATATCCCTATGGAAAAGCTTAAATGTTATGGTTTTCCCCCTTCAGCTTTGACTGTAATGAAAACTGATCTGTCAGAAAGGACACAATGTGTGTTCTATAATGGAGCATTTTTTGACAGTAAAAAAATATATTGCGGTGTTCCACAGGGCAGTTGTTTGGGTCCACTTTTGTTTTCAATTTTTTTTTAAAATGATTTACCTTATCCCCCTCATGGATCGTCACCTTATCGTGGTGGTGGGGGTTTGCGTGCCCCAGTGATCCCAGGAGCTATGTTGTCCGGGGCAATTTGCCTCTGATAGGGTCTCCCAAGACAAACTGGTCCTGGGTGAAGGGCCAGACTAAGAACGATCCAACAGACTCTCATGATAAATTGTATATCAAGGATTCAGTGTACCCCGCCCGGTATGGGGTTACCGGGGCCCCACCCTGGAGCCAGGCCTGGGGGAGGGGCTCGAAGGCTAGCGTCTGGTGGCCGGGTTTCCACCCATGGGACCCGGCCGGGCTCAGCTCGAAGGAGTTACATGGGTCTGCCCTCTAGTGGGTTCACCACCTGCAGGAGGGATCATGGGGGTCCGGTGCTATGTGGATTAGGTGGCGGTCAAAGGCGGAGACCTTGGCGGACTGATCCCAAGCTTTCTAAACTGGCTTTTGGTACGTGGAATGTCACCTCTCTGGTGGGGAAGGAGCCTGAGCTGGTGTACGAGGTTGAGCGATACCGGCTAGATATAGTCGGCCTCACCTCAACACACAGCTCCGGTTCCGGAACCAGTCTCCTGGAGAGGGGCTGGAGCTTGGCCTTTTCTGGAGTTGCCTCGGGCGAGAGGCGACGAGCAGGGGTGGGTATTCTTGTATCGCCCCACCTTGCTGCCTCTATATTGGAGTTTTCCCCGGTGGATGAAAGGGTTGCTTCCCTGCACCTTCAGGTTGGGAAACGGGTCCTGACCATCATTTGTGCCTATGCACCAAATGATGTTTCAGAGTACCCACCCTTTTTGGAGTCTGTGACTGGGGTGCTGGAGGGTGCTCCTCCTGGAGACTCCATTGTCCTACTGGGGGACTTCAATGCGCACGTGGGCAACGACAGTGAAACCTGGAGGGGGGTGATTGGGAGGAACGGCCTGCCCGATCTGAACCCGAGTGGTGTTCAGTTATTGGACTTCTGTGCTAACCACAGTCTGTCCATAACGAACACCATGTTCAAGCATAAGGGTGTCCATATGTGCACCTGGCACCAGGACACCCTAGGTCGCAGGTCGATGATCGATTTTGTTATCGTATCATCAGACCTGCGACCGTATGTCTTGGACACCCGAGTAAAGAGAGGTGCAGAGCTGTCAACTGATCACCACCTGGTGGTGAGTTGGATCCGATGGCAGGGGAGGAAGCCATTCAGACCTGGTAGACCCAAACGTATAGTGAGGGTGTGCTGGGAGTGTCTGGCTGAGGCCCCTGTCCGGGAGGTCTTCAACTCCCACCTCCGGAAGAACTTCAACCACATTCCGAGGGAGTCTGGTGACATGGAGTCTGAATGGGCCATGTTCTCCGCCTCTGTTGTTGAAGCGGCGGCCCAGAGCTGCGGCCGCAAGGTGGTCGGTGCATCTCGTGGTGGCAACCCCCGAACCAAGTGGTGGACACCAGTGGTAAGGGGGGCCATTAAGCTGAAGAAGGAGTCCTATCAAGCTTGGTTGGCTTGTGGGACTCCCGAAGCAGCTGAGGTGTACCGGCAGAACAAGCGGAGTGCAGCTCGGGTGGTTGCTGAAGCAAAAACCCGGGTATGGGAGGAGTTCGGTGAGGCCGTGGAACAAGACTTTCGGTCGGCTTCAAAGAGATTCTGGCAAACTGTTCGGCGGCTCAGGAGGGGAAAGCAGCTCCCCATCCACACTGTGTATGGTGCGGATGGGACACTGTTGACTTCAACTGGGGATATCGTCGGGCGGTGGAAGGAATACTTCGAGGATCTCCTCAATCCCACTGATACGCCTTCCACAGAGGAAGCAGGGTTTGGGGACGAGGGGGATGACTCGCCTATCACAGGGGCTGAGGTTGCCAAAGTGGTTAAAAATCTCCTTGGTGGCCGGGCCCCGGGGGTGGACGAGATTCGCCCCGAGTACCTCAAGGCCCTGGATGTTGTTGGGTTGTCATGGTTGACATGCCTCTACAACATTGCGTGGAGGTCGGGGGCAGTGCCTTTGGCGTGGCAAACCGGGGTGGTGGTTCCTCTCTTCAAAAAAGGGGACCGGAGGGTGTGCTCCAACTTTAGAGGGATCACACTCCTCAGCCTCCCTGGGAAGGTCTATGCCAAGGTACTGGAGAGGAGAGTCCGGCCGTTGGTCGAACCTCGGATTCAGGAGGAGCAATGTGGTTTTCGTCCTGGCCGTGGCACATCGGACCAGCTCTTTACCCTCTCGAGAATTCTTGAGGGTTCGTGGGAGTTTGCCCAACAAGTTTACATGTGTTTTGTGGACTTGGAGAAGGCATTTGACCGCGTCCCTCGTGGATCTTTGTGGGGGGTGCTTCGGGAGTATGGGGTATCGGGCTTGTTGTTACGAGCTATTCAGTCTCTGTACGACCGTTGTGAGAGTTTAGTTCGTATTGCCAACACTCGGTCGGAGTCATTCCCAGTGAGAGTTGGACTCCGCCAGGGCTGCCCTTTGTCACCGATCTTGTTCATAATTTTTATGGACAGAATTTCTAGGCGCAGCCAGGGAATGGAGGGTGTCATGCTTGGTGACCACAGGATCTCATCTCTGTTGTTTGCAGATGATGTTGTCCTGTTGGCTTCATCCAGCAATGACCTACAGCTCTTGCTGGGACGGTTTGCCGCTGAGTGTGAAGCGGCTGGGATGAGAATCAGCACCTCCAAGTCCGAGTCCATGGTCCTCAGCCGGAAAAAGGTGGATTGTCCTCTCCGGGTTGGGGACAGGCTCCTGCCCCAAGTGGAGGAGTTTAAGTATCTTGGGGTCCTGTTCACGAGTGAGGGGAAAATGGAGCGAGAGATCGACAGACAGATTGGAGCAGCATCTGCAGTGATGCGGACGTTGTACCGGTCTGTTGTGGTGAAGAGGGAGCTTAGTTCTAAGGCAAAGCTGTCGATTTACCAGTCAATCTACGTTCCTACTCTCACCTATGGTCACGAGCTTTGGGTAATGACCGAAAGAACGAGATCGCGGATACAAGCGGCTGAAATGAGCTTTCTCCGTAGGATTGCTGGACTCACCCTCAGAGATAGGGTGAGGAGCTCAGTCATCCGGGAGAGGCTCAGAGTAGAACCGCTGCTCCTCCACATTGAAAGGAGTCAGTTGAGGTGGTATGGGCATCTGATTAGGATGCCTCCTGGACGCCTCCCACTTGAGGGGTTTCAGGCACGTCCCACTGGGAGGAGACCCCGGGGCAGACCCAGGACTCGGTGGAGAGACTATGTCTCCCAGCTGGTCTGGGAACGCCTTGGTATCTTCTCTGAAGAGCTGGAGCAGGTGGCTGGGAAGAGGGAAGTCTGGGCTTCTCTGCTTGAACTGCTGCCTCCGCGAACCGGACCTCCGGAAAAGCGGTAGAAGATGGATGGATGGATGGATTTACCTTATGTAGTTAAAAAAAAATCTGATACTGTTATGTACGCAGATGATTCTACCTTAGTGCTTCTACTACGTGATCTGAATTAAGAGACAATTTATTGGATGAAATGAAGTCTGGGTGAAAATGAATAATATTGAATACAGCTAAAACTAAATGTATTGTGTTTGGCTCGAGGTTTACTCTTGCTCAGTTTCCTTTGTTGAATTTGGATATAGATGGCTTGTGGTGACACAAAGGAGATGACACTCCACCCAGTGCTTCGGGGTGTTGGGGGTGCTAGCCAGGGATGCCAGAGCACCGGGGGTATGTAGTAAATAAAGATGTGCCTTTTGCCCCCGCTGTGCCAGGCTCACACCTGAGGACGCAGAGGCGCAAATGTGTTAATGTGTATGTTGATGTGTGTTCACACTTGGTAACAGGTTTGTAAATGTGTTTACCCTGCCAGAGGCGGGGAGAAAATGTATAAAGCGGATCGCTTTGGCACTCAGAGTGAGTCTGTTCTGTGTTGGAGGGGAAAAATCTCTGTGTTGTCAGCTCGTGTCTCATCTGCTTTCATCCTCCACATTGGTGACCTAGAGACGTGAAATGGAAAACGGACTGAGCCCCACCACGGAGACACTCCTGCTGGAGTCTCCCACCGCTGCATGCACCATTGCAGTCAGACTCCAGGACTTTTGGCTTCACAACATGGCCGCTTGGTTTATACACGTGGAAGCCCAGTTCGCCCTCCGTGGAGTCGTGGCAGACGACACAAAGTACCACCATGTGGTGACATCGGTGGACGCGCGCACCACACAGTGCACCATGAGTCTACTCCAAGCCCCGCCAGCCCAAGGAAAATATGGCGCTCTCAAGCGACTGCTGCTGTGCCGTTATACCCTTTCAGATGCAGAGAGGGCAGAAAAGCTCCTCGCCCGCTCAGAGCTAGGAGACAGATCGGCTGTGGACCTGCTGGAGAGCATGCATGTGTTGATGGGCACAGATGACGGATCTTGCCTTTTCGCTCACCTCTTCCTCAGAAACCTTCTGGCTTCTGCGAGAGCGATTCTCGCTAACTCACCACTGCTGGTGGCCAGGGACTACCGTGCACTGGCAGAGGAGGCAGACTGCATCATCCTGGCAAACAAGGCTTTCAGCTTTCAGAAGGTGAGACCGGGATATCTGGTGGAGCCCAGCAAGGGTGAGGGATGGCCACCCCGAGAAACAGGACAGGGACACTATGTTTTTATCACCTCCGTTTTGGCAAGGAAGCGCAATGTTGTCTGCCGCCGTGCCACTTCAAGAAGCCAGAAAACAGGACAGCCAGCTGTCAGTAGCAGCTGTGACCACTGGCGACAGGGAGAAGCTGCTTTTCATCACAGACACACGTTCCGGGAGACGTTTTCTGGTAGACTCTGGCTCCCAGAAGAGCCTCATTTTTCCAGTCAGTGCAGACAGGCTGGCAGAAGGCTGGGGGCCGTCTTTAATGGCTGCAAACTGATCCCGCATCAGGGCATTTGGAGAAAGGACGGTGATTGTATGTTTACATCAACACAATTACCAGTGGGATTTTGTGGTAGCTGTATGTTCGGTCCCCATCTTAGGCGCTGATTTTCTGTGTGCTCATAGACTACTTGTTGATGTTGCCAACAGGTGTTTAGTGGACGCTGTATCTTTTTCCTCCTTGCCCTGCACAGCTCGGGAAGTTGGGCCACCAACACACGCAAATATTCTCGCTCCAGGGGGTAAGTACCAGCATTTGCTTTCCGAGTTCCCAGCACTCACGGTGCCCACTTTTTCCGCTACAGTAACCATGCACAAGGTCAAGCATGTTATCACCATGAAAGTTCCGCCCGTGTTTGTGCGCCCTCGCCACCTGGATGCGGTGCATGAGGAGTTTACTAACTTAGAATGCTTAGGCATCGTTAGGCGCTCCAACAGCCCTTAGGCATCCCCGCTGCACATGGTGCCCAAGTCCGATGGGTCATGGCAGCCATGCGGCGATTTCCGACACTTACACAATGCCACGGAACACGATCGTTACCCCATCCCGCACATCCAGGATTTTTCAGTGCACCTGGCCAGGATGCGCATTTTTTCAAAACTGGATCTGGTCCGCAGTTACCACCAGGTCCCGGTGTGCGCAGAGGATGTCCCCAAAACGGCAGTAATAACTCCCTTCCGTTTTTTCAAGTTTTTGTGCATGCTGTTCAGGTTAAAGGGCGCAGCACAAACTTTCTGTGACTTGCCATTCGTTTTTGTTTACTTGGACGACATTTTGGTGGTTAGTGCGTCAGAAGAGGAGCACCTTGCCCATCTCAAACAAGTTTTCCAACATTTGGAAGCACACAGGCTGATTGTTAACCCAGCAAAGTGTCAGTTCGGGCTGCCGGTAATCAACTTTTTGGGCCACCGCATCTCGCCAGATGACAAGATCCTGCTGCCGGATAAAGTGCGCGCAGTGTCGGATTTTCTCCGTCCACAGACTGTGCTGGCGCTGCAGAAATTTGGGGGGATGGTCAATTTTTACAATCGCTTCCTCCCCCGTGCAGCCTAGCTGCTGCAGCCCCTCTACAGTGCACTCAAGAAAAAGAAGCCCGCGGATAGCATCGACTGGACCCCCGGGCGGATCCAGGTGTTCACAAATGCCAAAACAATGCTTGCTAAAGCAGCTTTGCTGGCCCACCCAGCCCCATCAGCGCAGACAGCGCTCACCACAGACACGTCTGACGTCGCGGTAGAAGCTGTAGTAGAGCAGGATGTCTCCGGTTCGTGGCAGCCCCTCGCCTTTTTCAGCCGTACTTTGCACAACAACAAGCATAAGTACAGCACTTTCGACAGAGAGTTGTTGGTTCTCCACCTCACTACGTGTCATTTTCAGTTCTGGCTCAAGGGTCACGAGTTTACTGCGTTTGTCGATCATAAACCAGTGACCTACGCAATGTCCAAAGTCTCAGAACCGTGGTCAGCTCGGCAACACCGGCGCTTGGCCGCAATTTCGTAGTTCACGACCAACATCCAACATGTAGCCGGTAAATTGAACATTGTGGCAGACTGCTTGTCACACGCGCTGGTCTCTCCGGTATACATGGGCATCAATTTTCCCGCAATGGCCGCCGACCAAACCGGGGACACAAATATTTGAGCCACCAACTTTATACGTTTTCTGTATAAAGTTTTTGTATAAACAATTTTATACATTTTCAACAGTTGGTAGAGCATCCGCCCCACACCCGGGAGGCAGGGGTTCAAATCCCGGCCGGGTTGTGCCAAAGACCATATAAAAGTGGAACTTCCTGCTGTCCAGCTTGGTGCTCAGCAATAATGGAATGGAGGAGGGAAATCTGTGGTGGCGCCTTGCATGGCAGTGGCCCTTCTGATTCTACACATGGGGTGTGTGTGATTAACACTGTAGATAGGATAAAACACAATTTCGTTCTACTGTACATGATTGGTTGTATGGTTGAATGACAATAAAGGGTGATTTAATTAATTTAATTTAATTTGATTTAATTAATTAATTAAATTAATTAATTATTTGCGCACTCCAGTCCGCAGCTACCGGAATAAAACTTGAGAGCAGGATGGAACAAGAGGGGAGCCCCCCTTGCTCTGCGACATCTCCACTGGCTGCACCCGCCCTGTGGTTCCGAGCTCCTGGCACCGCCACGTTTTTGAGTCCGTCCACTCCCTTTCACATCCCAGCATGCAAGCCTCAGTTAAACTAGTGGGGTCCAAATTCGTTTGGCCTCACTTATGCAAGGATGTGAAAGAATGGGCTGCAGCGTGCATTGCATGCCAACAGGCTAAGGTGCACAAGCACACCAAAGCCCCCCTCGAGCCTTTTCAAATTCCAGACAGGAGGTTCAACCACATACATGTGGACTTAGTGGGTCCCCTTCCGTCGTCGCAGGGGTTCACACAACTTTTAACAATCGTGGACCGCAGTACGCGTTGGCCAGAGGTGGTTCCACTGAGTTCCACCATGTCAGCCGAGGTAGCCCGCACGTTTTTGTCATCTTGGGTCACACGGTTCAGATCCCCGTCGGACATCACTTCTGACAGGGGTCCGTAATTTGTTTCGGAACTTTGGTCCACAATGGCCAACAGCCTGGGGGGGTCAAAATCCACCACACCACCGCGTACAACCCACAGGTTAACGGTTTGTGCGAGCGTTTTCACAGGTCGCTTAAAGCAGTGCTCAGAGCCTCACTAATGGATGCAAATTGGGTCAACCACCTGCCTTGGGTACTTTTGGGGTTGTGCTCCGCACCTAAGGAAGATTTGGCAGCTTCCCAGCAGAACTTGTTTTTTCTCAGCCGTTGCGGATCCCGGGGAAGTTTTTGCCAAAGAGCCTCGCGCCTGGTACCGATCCACCTGCGCACTTTTTTTCCCGGTACAGGGGCTGCCAGTGTTCCTGGCATGGCACACCATTGTTTTCCCCGCACTTTTGTTCTAAAGCGCTTGGATAACGCCAAATTCGTTTTCGTCAGGCACAACGCCCACAGAACCCCGCTATGTCTGCCGTATGACAGCCCGTTCAGAGTGCTGGAAACCAGGGAGAAACATTTTGTGTTAGACTTGGGGGGGCATCAGGAAACCATCTGCATAGACAGGCTGAAGCCCGCTTATGTGTTGGCAGACAAGCAGGTGGTGTTGGCTTAAGCTCCCCGTAGCGGGCGCCCTCCTACAGTGGGTCCGCAGGTTAGTGTTCCCCCGACAGAGGACTGTTTTCAGGAAACTAACTTTTTCCCCTCCCAACCCTTTCCCCTTCCAGAGACCAAGCCTTTCTCCTACCCATCTTGACAGGAAGGTGCTTCGACCGGCCCACGTTACAGTCGTTAAGGGTGTTTGCTCAAGCCCAAAGGTCCGGAGTGTTAGGACCCCTCCTGGGTGTTCGGGGGGGGGGGGGGGGGTCTGTGTGGTGACACAAAGGAGATGACACTCCACCCAGTACTTTGGGGTGTTGGGGGTGCTAGCCAGGGGCGCCAGAGTACCGGGGGATATGTAATAAATAAAGATGTGCCTTTCGCCCTCACTGTGCCAAGCTCACACCTGAGGACGTAGGGGCGCGAATGTGTTAATGTGTATGTTGATGTGTGTTCACACTTGGTAACAGGTATGTAAATGTGTTTACCCTGAGTGCCAGAGGCGGGGAGAAAATGTATAAAGCAGACCGCTTTGGCACTCTGTCTGTTCTGTGTTGGAGGAGAAATAAACCTCTGTGTTGTCAGCTCATGTCCCGTCTGCTTTCATCCTCCACAAGCTCACCTATTGAACAAGTTACAAAGACTAAATTGCTGGGTGTGAAATTAGATTACCTGATTTGACCAGCAAAGGAAGTTATTTATATAGTCTCAAAAATGGCTAGAGGGCTGTCTATGGCCAAGAAATGCTCTCCATATGTTTCTACCTGTATTATGCATAATGTGCGATCTCTTGTTTTATGTCACCTTGATTATTATTCTGTTATTTGGTCTAGTGTTTTTTTTTGAGATGCTTGAAAAAACTTCAGACTGTACAAAATAGACCAGCTAGATTAGTTTTGCATTGTCCTTTTCATATTAATATAATTGAAATGCATAGAAGATTGTCATGGTTAACAGTGGATCTAAGATTGAAATATTGTCTTTTGTCATTTATGCAAAATGTTATATGGAATCATGTACCATGCTTCTTTTTTGAAACTTTAGTGGACGTGGGTATGAATCATGACTGAGACTTGTCGAGGTAGTTAGCAGCGTTTGGAGTCGCCACATCCCAAATCCAGCCCCATGAAGAAAACTTCTTCACAGATCGTCTTGTGTTTGGAATTTTATGCCTTTGAATATTAGATTAATTAAAAACAAACTACTGTTCAAGAAGCAGATAAAATTAAAAAAAAAAGATGAGCTTGATATAATAATTAATCTGTCAATATTTATAAATTTTTTTGTATTCATTTTTGATCATAAATAGGTTGTTCATGAAATAAAAATGGATGGAAGTGACATGAGATGTATTTTTGTTTTTATTTAAAGTCTTGACAGATTTTGCTGTTTATATTTTTTCATTGATTATACATAGATTGTTTGAGAAACAACAAAATGAAATGATTTGACCTAACAGCTTTTTGTGTGTGTGTGTGTGTGTGTGTGTGTGTGTGTGTGTGTGTGTGTGTGTGTAAACCACGTGTTTACATTTTGTTAAGTGTTTTTCCTTTTGTTGACTTATTGTGATTTTGTTTTATATGATTTTTTTGTGTGTGTGTGGGGACCCCAGGGAGACAAGCAACCATGTTGTGGAAGCTAATGGGGATCCAAATGCATAAATAAATAACATAAATAAATAGGTATGTTTGTGTTTGCAACGTTTAATAATAATTCTAAATAAAGTATCCGCAAACGATACAGTATCACCATCACAAAGTATCGCAATACAACAATGCATCAATTTTTTCCCCCCACCTTTAAGGGTTTTTAGACCTTCTCTTGTTCAAAAAAATGTTTACGGTGATCATCTTAATCTTGTTAAAGTAGACTGAGGTGTGCTTGTAACTGAATACTGGAATGGAATGACTGCCAAACATGTAGAGATGCTGATTTAAGAAAAAATTGGGTGGTTTTCTTATTTTTCTCAGGAGCTGTATGTTGTCATTGTGGAAGTTACCCCAGATATTTGAACCAGCGAGGAGTTTGTTCAAATGCAACAATTGTAAACTGCTAAAACTAACTTCCTGTTGGGTTTAGGCTGTGGGTCTAAGAGGCTTTTTTTGTCGGTCTTGGTAAGTTCTGTTCTAAATTTCATACATATCAGTGAAACACAAAAGTTATATCATAGCCTGTTTCCCAAACATTCTTTAATACTCTAACATGACAAAAATGGCAAAGTAATAGAATTAATAATGCCAACAATAATGTCAATCGTGCTCAATCATGTGTTCTGTAACTGTTTTATATTTATCTGTGTTTTATTTTTATCCTTCTCTCTTACTTAACTGCGCCGTAGCCTGGTGGAGCACCCACAATTTTGTTGTACTGTACAACTGTACAATTACAAAAGCCTATTCTATTCTATTCTATTCTATTCCAACTATATAAAGTATTATAAAGTATACTGGAATATTACCTCAAGTGTCTCAAAATTTAGCTCTTCTGCCAAATTAAAATATCATCTTCTATCACACTTTATGACTGTAAAACAAGTCAAAGGCCCTATGTGTGAGTATGTCATAATGACAGTGATTAAGATTAAGTATGAGGAAGATACTAGAGAACTGTTGCTTTGTCTGAATGCTATTAACCTCACAGATTTTTTTCCTTTACTTCACTTCAGCTGCACCAGAAATTATTCAATCACTATTGCAAACTTTGTTTTCAAAACAGAGAAACTTTCAGCTGTTTGCAAAAGATCTAAAACATTTAAATAGTTTAACTGCTGAGCTGTTTAAATGTTTCTTGAATGAAGTCCCTCTAAATAAACCTGAGATGTTGTTATTAACAAAGCCTGCCAGTTAGGGAAGAATATTTAACATTGCTGCTTCTACCATTCAATGCTGACTATGTATGATTCTACAAAAGAAAGAATTCCTGTTTTTGTTAGCATGTTTTTATATATTTAGTGCTCATGTCCTGCCTTTGTCATTTGGCTGGAGGTTAAAAAAAAATTCTGTGGCGGTCAAACCAAAATCAGCCACAGAGTTGCCATGTTGTGGGGTTTAAGAGGTTAAATGACTGTTGCAGCTGCCTGGAGGTGTTGTTACTGCATACATGTTTCTAGTACATACATGCGGAAGTCTGCATTTTGAACAGTTCAAAAGATCTAAATTTGTCCTCTGGTGTTGAACCGGTATGCTATTGCTTAACTTCTACTTACACAAGCTTTAAACAGCAGCCAAAAGCACACCAATAGGTGAATTCAAGATAACAAGGATTAGATGGCGGGGAAGGGGGGGGGGGGGGTGAGAAAGTTTTCAACGTATAACAGACAACAGGAAAAACAGCAAGGTCCGGAAGTGCAAGCAACAAGTGAGAGTAGCAGTACAAGACTTACTGTTTAAGTGGAGCCAGAGTGAGAGGAGCGGAGAATGAGAAGGTGTAAATGTGAGCAGTAAACAAAGGTGTGCAAACACGGAGCAAGCACAGGTGAGGGTAGCAGCAGGGCCGCTGTGTGTCTGCACATGACAAACTGTCACTTACCTTCCCCTGTCAGTGACTGAGAAGACGAGCAGGAAGCCCTCCCCTGTCCTCATGTATTGTTCTCTCATGGCTCCAAACTCTTCCTGTCCAGCCGTGTCGAGGACTGCGGGGCGCACACACACACACACACACACACACACGCACACGCACACACACACGCACACAAATTGACTTCCAGCAAAACTGAACTTTTCAAAGCAGTTCCTCAAATGCAATATACTTCGACAGAAACAACGCACATGGCGTGGCTTTGTGCTCGTATGTTCACTGTGTTCGTGTCTGTGCGACAAAGAGCACTTACTGTCAAGCCTGGCCGCCCTTTCGTCAATCACGCACTGCTTGGTATAGGAGTCTTCGATTGTGGGGTCATAGTCAGTGACAAAGTACGACTGCACAAGATTAAAAAAAGGGGGAAAAGGAGAGAAAATTCAGCAGCTGAGCAAGTCTATTATTCTAGAGATTTATGCCTCTTTATAACTGATTAAATGCTTTTTAATACCCATGCTGGTAACTAGAGATAGCATATTTACAATGACTTCATGAAGCAGGGAAATTTGTAACTTTTACAATTGTAAAACTTGAAATGGTGCTTAATGCACTTTTGGAGAATTGTTTTAATTTAATTTGGTGTTTTTGAACTGGGGGTCCCTGGAACGTTCAGGTTTCCATGGGACATTTTCTAATTTCACTTCTTAATTGGTCCAAACAATTTTAAGTAATTTGCCGTTGTTGTGCATGGATGCCTACAAAACCCATGCACAGCAATGGCATTATATTTGACATTTACACATATTTCAGCCATTCAATTTGAATGTCTGTTGAATTCCAACATAAAGACTCCTCAATTTACTTAAGGGGGTACTGGTTAGGTCATCATCTAAGCATACTGTAGTAAGACTCATGAAAGCTGTGAATAAAAATCAGTCATTACACAAATACAGATTTCTGAGTTCTTCTCAAGTTAAAACTTAAGTATTGAATGATCATGAATTTGTTAAATCCACCAAGGAGGTTATGTATTCGGGGTGGTTTGTCTGTTTGTCCATCCGTTTGTTTGTCTGACTTTTGGCAGGATTATGCAAAAACTACTGCATGGATTTGGATGAAATTTTCACCAGAGGTGGTCCTTGGACTAGAGAGGAACCCATAATATTTTGGTGATGATCCCAGAACGCATACCTCCACCAAGGCTCTTATCTTCTCACACTGTGTTAGCAAGAATCCTCCAAGACAAACCCATTACATTTTGGAGGTGATCCATGAGGGACGGAAGGAGCCTTGGCGGAGGTATGCACTCTCTGAGTGCTTTTCTAGTTTTCTTTGCATTCTTTGATCACAAAGCACATCAGCAGCAACATCATTTTTGTTGTTTTAGCCAGTTGTTATTTTCTGTAAACAAGTGCGCCAAATGATATTCTGACTTGGAATTTGGGTGAGTCGTTTTCAGTGGGTTAGAGAATAAAATACAAGTGTTCATTTCACTCAAACGCATATGTATAACTAGAGGGCACGCAGAGAGTGCATACCTCCACCAAGGCTGTTGTTCACTCAAACTCCGCTCTGCCACAGCATATCTGCCTCGGGCAAAAATCTTGGTGGAGGCTACACTTCTCTAAAACCAAATTGAGTAAAATACTTCCTTTAATTTCTGCTACATGTCCATCTTCCATCCATCCTCTTCCGCTTAATCCTTTTCGGGCTGCAGGGAGCTGGAGCCTATCCCAGCATCTTTGGGCGAGAGGCTAACAGAACTTTGGGACATCTTTTCCGGTCTTGCCCCAAACTCAAGAGTTGTTGGTATGATATATTTCATCTCTATACCAACATACACCAAACCGTTAATGCCAGACTGCCTTATTGCCATACTGGGATGTTCTAATTACTCTTAACTCTTCCATCAGCAATGCAACAAGCCATAATGTTTGGTATGATCATAGCAAAAAGGGTTTAAAAACAGGGAGGGTCACCCTCCCCTCCCTGTTTTAAAAAATGGTTGAATGATATGGTCTCCTCTTTGTACCTTGAAGAAATTCGTTTTGCTCAGTCTGATGCACATCACAAGTTTCTTAAGATCTGGGGACCCTTCAATGACCACATCAAGAAGAAGACTTAAATTGGACCTGACCTCCACCAGGTCATCCCCCGTGAGAGGTCTGGACTCACATTTCTGGCCTCCAACCCATTAATGGACACCCATCTCAATGGATGAACGGTAATACAATACTCTCCTGCAGACTGGCATCTGATTTTTTTTTCTGTTTTTGTTTACTGTTTTCCTTTTCTTTTTGTGTTGTTATTCTTATGTTGTTTTTGCTAAAATGATAAAACTGGATAAATAAAATATTCAAAAAAAAAAATCTTGGCAGAGGTAAAAATCTGTCCAGTAGTTTTTGTGTAACCCTGCTAAACCATTGCAAGGACATTGAGCCTTGGTGGGGGTATGCATTCATGGATCACCTCCAAAATGTAATGGGTTTGTGTGTAGCCCAAGAGACACCTGTGGTGAAAATTTCATCAAACTCGGTCCAGCAGTTTTGGAGTAATGTTGCTAACACATTGTGAGAAGATCGAGCCTTGGTAGAGGTGTGCGCTCTTGCATCATCAGCAAAATGTAATGGGTTCCTCTCTAGCCCAAGGACCCCCTCTGGTGAAAATTTCAGCCAAATCCATCCAACAGTTTTTGTGTAATCCTGCTGCACAAATACAAACAAAGCCCTTGGTGGAGGTATGCACTCGCAAATCACCACCAAAATCTAACCATCCGTTCCCTGTTCCATTACACACCTTTCCTGAAAATTTCATCAAAATCAATTTATAACTTTTTGAGTAATGTTGCTAACAGACAGACAAAACAACCAACGCTGGCAAAAACATAACCTTCATGGCGGAGGTAGAAAAAAGAAAAAACAGACTGACAATTTTTCAGTGGTCTGTTTGGTTTCTTAATTTTTCCCAAAGCTGTATATACAGCGGAGAAAATAAGTATTGAACACATCAACATTTTTCTCATTAAACATACGTATTTCTGATGGAGCCACTGACCTGAGATTTTCACCAGATATCAGTGACAACCCAAGTAATTTAGCTTAATGTTTATTTGAAAGTAACATTACATACTAATGAACATTAATACAAATGTTAGTATGCCAGATTTAGCAATACTGCTAATTTGCATCTGTAGTCCCCCAAGTAATCCAAACATACAAAGAAATCAAGGCAACTGTTTTCACAAAACAAGTTATATTTAATAAAGTGGAATGACACAAAGAATAAGTATTGAACACATGAAGAAAAAAGAAGTGCAAAAAGGCATAGAAAGCAAATAAACCAGCTGAAATCCATCAAAATTTAGGAAGCCATCCCATCCCCCATCAGTGCAAATTAATTTCAGCTGGTTAAGTCCTGGCTGATAGCCTTTAAAAAGGTCTGTGAATATCAGATTGTTACACCACAAAGAACTCATGACGGGTAGAAGCAAAGAGCTCTCTCTAGACCTTTGCAACCTTATTGTTGCAAAACATAATGATGGCATTGGTTATAGGCACATTTCTAAACTGCTGAATGTTCCAGTGAGCACTATTGGAGCCACCATTCAGAAGTGGAAAGAGCATCATTTTACCATAAACCGGCCGTGACCAGGAGCTCCTCGCAAGATTTCTGACAGAGAAGTCAAAAGAATTATTAGAAGAGTTATCCAGCAGCCAAAGCCCACTCATGGAGAGTTCCAGAAAGACCTGGAACTAACAGGTACTGCTGTTTCAAAGAAAACAATAAATAATGCACTCAACCGACATGGGCTGTATGTCCGCTCACCTCACAAGACTCCACTGCTGAAAAAAAGCATGCTGAAGCTTGTTTAAAATTTGCTGCATAGCATTTGGGCAAGCCAGTAAAATACTGGGAGAATATACACTACCGTTCAAAAGTTTGGGGTCACTTAGAAATTTCCTTATTTTTGAAAGAAAAGCACTGTTTTTTTCAATGAAGATAACTTTAAACTAATCAGAAATACACTCTAATATCTAATATACATTGCTAATGTGGTAAATGACTATTCTAGCTGCAAATGTCTGGTTTTTGGTGCAATATCTACATAGGTGTATAGAGGCCCATTTCCAGCAACTATCACTCCAGTGTTCTAATGGTACAATATGCTTGCTCATTGCGTCAGAAGGCTAATGGATGATTAGAAAACCCTTGTGCAATCATGTTAGCACAGCAGAAAACAGCTTAGCTGGTTAGAGAAGCTATAAAACTGACCTTCCTTTGAGCAGATTGAGTATCTGGAAAAAATATTATTTCAAATACAAATCATTATTTCTAACCTTGTCAATGTCTTGACTATATTTTCTATTCATTTTACAACTCATGGTGGTAAATAAGTGTGACTTTTCATGGAAAACACAAAATAATTGTCTGGGTGACCCCAAACTTTTGAACGGTAGTGTAGTCTGGTCAAATGAGACGAAAACTGAACTTTTCAGATGCCACAACACAGCATGTTTGGAGAAGAAATGGCACAGCACATGGTACAGGCAAACTTCATACAACTGTAGGAAAGATGAATAGACAAATGTACAGAGACATCCTTGATAAGAAACTGCTGCCATCTGCCCAAATGCTAAAGACGAAATGAGGGTGGACATTTCAGCAAGACAATGGTTCCAAACACACAGCCAAGGAAACTCTCAACTGGCTCCAGAGAAGGAAAATAAAGCTGCTAGAATGGCCCAGTCAGTCACCTGACCTGAATCCAATTGAAAATCTATGGAACAAACTAGGGGTGTGCCATATTGTATCGTTCACGATAACACCGGTATAAATTTTGATACCGGTGTAAAAATGAATATCGCAATATTTGGGGTCTGCTGTGTGACAATGTCACACCGCATAGAAACGGCAAAACAAACATGGCGGGAAACTGCTGCTCCGAAATCAGACCATCTCCAATTCAGTGGAAATATTTAAGTTTCACTCTGTTTCAGACTGCTGTCATGTTTTAAAAAAACAAACGGTGCAGCAGTGTGAATAATCTGCCTGCATTTTTTTCCACACGTCCAGGACACCGCTGGAGTGGTATTAACGTTGAACAATGTGCAGCTCAAAGTGGCTGTAGATTTTTACTTTCATTTTGGCCGCTTCATCTTGATTTTATTCAACCACCCAAAGAGAGAGGGAAAAAAAATCCGTTCAGAGAGCCAAAAGCCGAAGGACAGATCCATAGAATGGGAGTAATGCAGGTAAAGTGATTCAGCATAAAACCAGACCTCTGTGTGCAGTTAAGATGTAACAGTTTATATTCTTGTAATCTTTGATACAGAACTAAAAAATATTTTTACACTAAAGCTGAGTTGCTGTTTATAAAATGGAGAAATAAAGAGTTTTTGTTTTGTTTTTCTTGAATATGTTAAAGGTAAATAATGCTGGCCTGTGAAACTGTCCTTTTTGCATAAATTTAAAAGAAAAAAACTGTATTCCGTAATATCATGAAAAATATCATTATTGTGAAAATTCACAGAAATATCGTGATATCATTTTTAGGCCATATTGCCCACCCCTAGAACAAACTGAAGATCAGAGTTCATAGAAGACACCCACGGAACCTTCAAGATTTGACAGTGTGTGTGGAAGAATAGGCTAAAATCAGTACTGAGCAATGCCTGCACCAAATTTCTCCATACAGGAGGCATCTGGAAGCTGTTATTACCAACAAAGGCTTTTTGACTGAATATTAAATGAAGTTCACCAAGCGTGTTCAATACTTATTCCCTGTGTCATTCCCCTTTATTAAATATAACTTGTTTTGTGAACACAGTTGCCTTGATTTCTTTATATGTATGGATTACTTGGGTTGTCACTGACATCTGGTAAAAATCTCAGGTCAGTGGCTCCATCAGAAATATGTTTAATGAGGACAAACATTGACATGTTCAATATTTATTTTCTCTGCTGTAGACAGTATGTAAATTAGGTCAATGCATTGGTTGTGTTCTTATTACATAGATGCCTAAAACAGCTCTTTGCCAAAAGTATGTAACTAAGTAAAAAAATGAATACATTTCCCTGTTTTCCTCATTTACATAAACAGAAAACTAGCAGACTAATTTTGCCACTTAGACTGCAGCAGATTCTCTGATGTGTTCTCTTACCGCAACTCACTGTTCACTATAAGCATGTCTTTCATTTTCTATGCACACTGCATGATCAACAGCAGCAACACACAATTAGCACGCTATTTTTATTTAACAGATGCAGTATTTTATAAACTCAAAAGCTGCTTTGGATGACTACACGTGTGACCAGGCATCAAAGCGGTCACACTCGTTCTTGTGTTTTGGATAAAAACAGCACACGCCACCTCACTGACCTCCACCTTTACTACCCTACAGCAGACATGAGGTAAACACATCGTCTGCAGACACCTGCACAGAAAAATATGAAGTAAATATTCCCCCGCACAACAACCGCTGGAGGCAACTTCCAACTGCAGACTGGTTTTTAAGCATAATGCTGAACTTTTCCTTAGCTACTCCTGAAAGCTTTGAGTTATTTTTTATTTTCCATTACGAGGCCAATATCTCCTCTGTTACTGGAAGGGTAGGGCCAGGCACCCTGTAGGAGGAGGAGGAGGAGGAGGATGAGGAGGTGGAGGAGTCATGCATTTTTTACATTTTTCCCATGTTTTGTTGTTCTCTCTCTCTTCAGGGACTAGTTAAGCGGTGACAGCTGAGGGGAGTGCTCGGGGAATGTCAAACCAACACCCTAAAACACAGAGCCATCACCACAACATAAAACTCCACACACACACTTTCCTGTCATACTAACAATAGTTTAAATGAAAAACAACAGCTGAGTGTTTGTCCCTCATCACCTCGGACAGGACAGGCACACACACACAAGCAAACAAAAGATCAATCGAAGAAGATGTCTGAGGATAAAGATATGAACAACGGACCACATGTGGACAGAACAATAGGCTACTCTGTTAGAGCAGCGATGTTTGCTGTTCAAAACCCTCAGACTGACAGTTCGATCCCACTGCCTCCTGGTTTGGTGCTTACCCTGGTGTAAACACCAGCTGGCACAGGTACTGAACCACCACCAGTCCGTCGAGACCATACAGGAAAATATGAACTTTTAAAATTTTAAAGCAGACCACCAATTCATCCAGGCCATACAGTCCAGACCCGATTGGAAGCCATACCAGCCGAGGCAGATGTAGATACACCGCCCTCTAAACTGCAAGTTACTGTAAAAAGAATAACACGCACACTCCCTGTTCTTTCATTCATCCATTCATTCCCCTAAAAATAAACACATATCATAATAATAACCTAGTAAGTCCGTACTTAAAATGAAAATGTGGATGGACTAAAAAAAAAAACAAGTGCATCATCATCTTACAATTAAAATGATGGGTAACTATAAAAGTGAGATTTCAACCATCAAGTGTGAAACGGCCACCCCCCCGCATAAGCCAATGGGAAATAGAAAGCACCCTCAAAAAACTATCTAGGAACAAAGCCCCTGGAGAAGATGACATCCCAGCTGAAATGCTACAGGCACTTGGAGAAAACGGCATATGCCTGCTCACCAGATTAGTGAATAGTATCTATATTTCAGGAGTGTGGCCTGGTGATTTTTTGGTCAGCATGTTCGTACCCGCTCCATTTTCCCCTCACTCGTGAACAAGACCCCAAGATTGGAGCAGCATCTGCAGTGATGCGGACGTTGTACCGGTCTGTTGTGGTGAAGAGGGAGCTTAGTTCTAAGGCAAAGCTGTCGATTTACCAGTCAATCTACGTTCCTACTCTCACCTATGGTCACGAGCTTTGGGTAATGACCGAAAGAACGAGATCGCGGATACAAGCGGCTGAAATGAGCTTTCTCCGTAAGATTGCTGGACTCACCCTCAGAGATAGGGTGAGGAGCTCAGTCATCCGGGAGAGGCTCAGAGTAGAACCGCTGCTCCTCCACATTGAAAGGAGTCAGTTGAGGTGGTATGGGCATCTGATTAGGATGCCTCCTGGACGTCTCCCACTTGAGGTGTTTCAGGCACGTCCCACTGGGAGGAGACCCCGGGGCAGACCCAGGACTCGGTGGAGAGACTATGTCTCCCAGCTAGTCTGGGAACGCCTTGGTATCCCCTCTGAAGAGCTGGAGCAGGTGGCTGGGGAGAGGGAAGTCTGGGCTTCTCTGCTTGAACTGCTGCCTCCGCGACCCGGACCTCCGGAAAAGCGGTAGAAGATGGATGGATGGATGGATGGATGTTCGTACCCATCCCGAAGATTGCTAAACCAACTCAATGTTCAGATTTTCGCACAATTAGTTTAATCTCCCATGCCTCAAAAATTTTGCTGCACACTCTGTTGAGAAAAATCAGTCCTATTGTAGACAAACACCTTGCTGACACCCAGCTTGGGTTCCGTCAGGGTCTCAGCACACATGATGGTATTCTCCTGCTGAAGTGCACCATTGAGCAAATGTTTGAAAAACAAAATAACATCCACATATGCAGCCTTTGTCGATTACACAAAAACATTTGACAGAGTGAACCACCAGAAGCTAAATGAAGTGATGAGTGCAGTTGGTATACCACCCCATGAGAGGAGACTCATTGTTCATTTATACTGGAATCAAACAGCTACCATAAGGACACAGGCAGGTAGCACAGGTAAGATCCAGATTCAGTGCGGAGTCCGACAAGGCTGTATCTTATCTCCAGTTTTGTTCAATTTTTACAGTGAGTATCTCCTGAAAAAAGCATTAGAGGGATGTGAAGACATCAGGATTGGTGGTATAAACCTCACAAACATCGGGTATGCTGACAACACAGTTCTAGGAGCCCATTCTGACAGCGATCACCAAAAAATGGTGGACAGACTATGCAGTGTGTGTAAAACCTATGGTATGCACTTGAATGCAAAGAAAACCAAGACCATGTGTTTGAGTAGCTCTACATCTGAAAGAAGTCAAGTAATAGCAGAAGGAAAAGAACTGGAACGAGTGCAGCAGTACCAATATCTAGGATGCACAATAATGCAAGATGGGAAACAAGACATTGAAATAAAACAAAGAATAGGTATGGCTAAGTCCAGGTTCCGGCAACATAAGGAATTCCTGAGACATAACCTCTCTCTTTAACTCATAAAGAAACTTCTGAAAAGGTATGTCTACACTGTTTTTAGTTACAGCTCTGAAGCCTGGATTTTTAACAAAGATGATTTACTGAAAATCTCCATCTTTGAGCGATGGGCCTGCCGAAAGATCCATCAAATCAGCTGGACTGAGAGGAAAACCAATGAAGAAGTCTTAGCATTGGCTGGAGGGCCCTTCCTTCTCCTGCACTTGTGTGGCAGGAATCTCAGATACGCTGGACATATTCTGCGAGGGAGCAGCAGTAAACTCCACAATCAAGTGCTGGCAGGAACAATTGAGGGAGTCAGAAAAAGAGGTAGACCAAGGCGTAAATGGTCTGATGACATTTTATCATGGACTGGATCACCCTCCTTTTATGACATCAAGAGACAAGCTGAAGGCAGAACCAGATGGAGGAACATAGTAACCTTTGGAGTGAAGATGGCACGTAGTGACGACGAACTATATTACAACTGTTCTAACACTGCCCATTAAAATAACAGAAAATGCCTGCGCAAGTTGTGCTTCCTCGTGTGCTAGGAGCTGCACAATTTCAAAACACGCCACTGAAATACCATTAAACAATGCACTTCTGACAGCAGACCTATTTTTCTTGATCAAAAGCACATTAGCATAAAATACACCAAAATACCAATGCATTGACACTGCACCACTGTCACACCTCTTTGAAATGAATCCCCTCCCGACAGCACAAAGTGGGCACACTGTCCACAGGTAATTAGATGGCTTGATGCAAAGCGTGAAAAACATACTATGTGCTGGCAGAAAATACCAAAAGCACTGGCACAAGGCAAGAAGCGTGGCAGAAAAGTCAACTGTTGATGGTGGTAAAAGGGTTTAGGTGACTTTCTTGAGAATTTGGAATGTTTCTTTCATAAAATTGTGACATTTCATGCCTACATTTGTGATGTTATGTATATTTGCAGCTTTTTGCATGCAAATTTGCATTTTTTTTTTCTTGTGAATTTGTGAGGTTTTATTTTTTTAGCTTATTTGCAAAGCCACAGACAGTCACTGGTTTGGTAAAATGGGCCACAGATTGCAAAGCCCTTAGTTTGAAAGTCACCAGTCTACCACAGGGCTAATACAGAAACAGATGCCCATTCAATCTTACATCCATGGTCAATTCAGAATCTCTATTTAACAAGGATTTATTTATTTAAACTGTCTGGGGGAAACCAGAGCACCCAGAAAAAAAATGCAGATGCAGGAACCAACTCTTGAACTTGTTTTCATGATGCTTTCAGAGACCATCCAGCCTCACATTTCACTGTGATATCAACACCAGCTTTGTTTGTATTTACAGTTTGCTGCCTCTCACATCATCTGGATACAGATCCCTTTTTCTTCCACCCACATCTCTCTGTTTTCAGAGGAGATAAGGGCAATTTCTCCCTCACGCTCTCATGCCACTGTGTAGCATGCGAGCACCGCTGGCCCGTGTCACATCCATTCACTACTGTTCAATAATTCATCACTATTACTGTGCCTCCTGCTTCACTGCTATGCCAAGTGTGTCTTTAGACTATGAGACAGAGATGGAAAGAGTGTGAAAAAGAGAAAGAAGAAAAAAAAATCTTTGTTTCTTGTCCCTTCCAGCACCACTATCAACTGTCTTCAGCTGTAACTTCACCACGCGGCCTCCGTGTCCCGTCAACCTCCTATTCCTATTCTGTCAACCTCGGGATGCATCGAGCACCCCACTCTCCTAGCCGATCCCTCCCTCTGCATGGAGCGGGTGGTGCTGCTGATTGTCTCAGAGCCATTTCCCATGATAGATGAGGCAGTTTTGCAGTGCCAGCAGCGCCACAGCCAGCACTAACAGGGCTGCGTGGCCCAGTTTGGCTGGGTTTCAGCAGCAATCGAATGATAGACTAGGTGAGGAACTGCGACATGATGAGAATAACTGCGTGACGTGAGCCAGTCTGAGTCATGTCTAGTAATATAGCAGATAAATCCTATCACTGGTCCATGACTTCATCAGATGGAACAGGGTGATAAAACAATTGAATGTGTAGTATGTGCTGTGCAGAGCTGGAGCAGATCCAACAAATTCTCTAGCTTCATATTGCCATCTATTATTATTATTATTATTATTATTATTATCATTATTATTGAGGGTTGGATCTAGTTCACCTGCTGTTTGTCTTACTCTCTCTTGGTTGATAAAATGTCAACAGCAAAGAGAAATATATGCATGTAGTTTACTCATATGAGCAGGATCTTTTTCTTTAGGTGACAAAAAATGTTCTGGTAATTGCATTCATAAACAGGGCTGTGTTGAATGTCAGTTTGGGGGGCTCTGAATATTCAGGAGCAATCCAGAACGAATATCTGAATCAGAGGTTGCATTAACTGAAAATTGTCCTTTATTGACAGATTTTTTTCAGCAATGACTGAAAAGTCTGAAACTTGTCTGTTGTTTGATAGATTATACTGAGGGTGATCTAATTAAAGTCAATTAAAATGACAGACACCGAATATTCATTTTGGATCCCCACCCCACCCTCAATAAATTGAATCAGCATCCGTGTTTTTAGAAATGTGACTTTTCTTATAAATCTGAAACTTGTTTGGGTAAATTTTGCTAATTTGTTCACAAGTTTTCCATTTTTCTTGTAAATTCTAGGACTTTTGTCTGACAAATTTGTGACACGTCATGAATTTCAGTCTTTTTTCTGTTATTTACTAATTCATTCATGTAAATTTGTATCTTCTGGTAAATGTTACTTTATCATCAAGTTGTGAGTGACTTTATCACTTGTAAATTTGTGTCATTTTTCTCCTAAATAAACAGAGGATTTTATTTTATTTTCTAAATATGATAGAGATGAATTTTATAATTTGCCATTTATCCATATACCAGATTTGAAAACAAAATATTAGCATAACCAGCAAAAATCCAAATAATGGAATATCTGGGTAGAGATCTATTTAATATGGGTATTTTTCCTTAGATAAACTTTACTGTCATCATTTTTGACAATGAAAGCACAGATGTAAAAATCCTGGAATAACAGTAATATACAGTCATGTGAAAAAATTAGGACACCCCATTAAATATTCAGTTCTTTATTAACAAATGTTCACATATCTATGTCTAACCTTGTTTTTGTTTTTATTTGCAATTTTTTAACATTTATTTTAGCCGTTTTAAGTGGGAATGAATGTGGGGGTGTCCTAAAAAAGATGGGGGGTGTCCTAATTTATTCCTCACTATTTGTTTAGAATTACATTTTACAGAAAATCTCAAAAAAGTTTTTAATTCATTTTTAATTGTTTAGCTGTGTTACATGAATCTCTAGTATTTTTAACATTGATATTAAATATCCATTTGTCCAAATATGTTAAAAAACACAGGCTTATACAGTGTGTCCTAATCTTTTCACATGACTGTATATGCTATATCTAAAACTGTAATTTAAGCAGTAAACAAGACTAAGACTTAATATCCAATCTTGAAGGAAACAGGATAAAAGATTTCTGATTCCATCTTAGCTATAGCACCAGGATATTCCTGATGCAGTACCCAAGTGTTTATAGTCTTATAGTTATAATTATATATAGTTTATCTTATATATACTCTGGTTTCCTGCCACAGGCCAAAAACATGCAATTTGGAGACTCTAAAGTGACCCTAGGTGTGAATGTGTGTGAATGGTGAAGGGACTGGCGCCGTACCGTGGCTGCCTCATGCATCCAGGTGGATGCCCTGAATTTCCCTCTGGGGATTAATAAAGTATACAAAATAACAAATACAAAAAAATATAGCGGATCTAGGGGGTGGGGTTCCAGAAGGCAGGTTATGTGAAAACTCATGAGTATGTTAAGCCAGAGATAACTCAGTGTTATCCATTCCAGAAAGTCAAGTCAAGCCACCTTTATTTACATAGCACATTTAAAACAACCATAGTTGACCAAAGTGCTTCACAAACAAGATTAAAAAGAGACAATGATAATAAATAATGCAATAGCAAGTTAAAATAAAACACATAAAAATTAAAAAGCTAAAAGGAGAAAACAGATAAAATAAAACAAATGAAAAAGTAAATAAATATAAGAGCAAATAAAAGCTGATTACAAAGAAAACACTCTCAACTCATTAAAAGGCCAAGGAGAAGAGATGTGTCTTTAAAAGCATTTTAAAATGGACAATAGTGGGAGCAGATCTGATGTAAAATATTAAACTGCTCCACAGTTTTGGGGCAGCCACTGCAAATGCTCAATCACCCTTTGTTTTCAGGTGTGTTCTGGGTACATTCAGGAGAATATGGTTAGCTGATGTGAGATCTCTAGCTGGAGTGTGCACATGGAGGAGTTCAGTCAAATAAGGTGGAGCCAAACCATTAAGACAGTTGTATGCAATCAGCATAATCTTAAAATCTATTCTGTTGCAAATAGGGAGTCAGTGGAGGGAGCATAAAGTAGGTGAGATATGGTCCCACTTTTTCTTTCCTGACTAAAGATGAGCAGCAGCATTTTGAATTAACTGCAGGCGGGGAAGATGCCTGATCCAGGCCGAAATATAAGAAATTATAATAGTCAAGTCTAGAAGATATGAAGGCACAGATCACCTTCTCCAAATCTTTGGGGGGAGATAAAGTTTGGCCTTAGCTACAAGTCTCAACTGTAGGAAACTGGACCTAATAATGAAAGCACCAAGGTACAGTACAGCTGCCTCGGTGCAACCTCTACTGGCCCGGCCTAGTTATTACAATACCTTTTTTCGCGGCTCCATTAAGGGTATAATGGTGAGTTAAATTTGTGTTTATTTTGAAAACAAAACCTTATCTCAAAATTCTGGCAAATTGAAAGTCGAGAAAATATGGTGATATAATGATACAAGCCTTTAGTTCCACTTGATTTTGACCGGGTGCACTGAAAAGCAGACAACCAACCACACACACAACCACACACAGACATATTGAGTGATTACTGTATGTTCCGTTGCACCAAGACATGACAGAAGAAATTTGCTTATCAAATTTAAAAACGCTGTCAAAAATGAAAGCACCAAGGTGCTGATGCCTCAGTGCCAGAGCCTTGGTGGAGGTATGCATTCTTGGATCATCACCAAAATGTAAAGGTTTCCTCACTAGCCCAAGGACCACCTCTGGTAAAAATTTCATCCAAATCCATCTAGTAGTTTTGGAGTACACACATGCGCAGTGAAAATAATCTGCAGTTCACATGCCTATACTGTCGGCAGCAGCCAAGAGCCACCAAACTGAACAGTTCAACTCCATGTCCTGTTAAAAAAAAAAGCGTGCTGTGCTGTGCAGTAAAAAAGTCACACCGCCGCCTCTAGTGGCCCAACATAGTTATTACAATACCCTTTTCCCCAGCTCCACTGATGTTAAAGGTGAGTTAAATTTGTGTTTATTTCGAAAACAAAGCCTTATCTCTGAATTCTGGCAAATTAAAAGTTGTGAAAATATGGCGATACAATGATACAAGCCTTTAGTTGCACTTAATTCTGACAGGGTGAGCTGAAAAGCTGGTAATAGACAGATACACACACACATTCACTGATTACTGTATGGCTCTGTTTTCACCAAGGCATAATGACACCAAGACTTTTCACAGAGGAATTAATGTTATTTTCTAAGGGCCCAAGAATGCTAGCGTCTGACAAATCAGGGTGTCCAAATACTATGACATCAATTTTATCTTTATTTAATTTGAGGAAGTTTAAGTTTATCCATGTCTTTATGCCTTTCAAAAAGGCAAGTAGTGGCTGCAGTGATTGGCTATTCTCCAGTCTAAGGGTTAAATAAATTTGTATGTCATCAGCAAAACAACAAAAGTAAATGGCGTTCACTTACATATACAGTGATCCCTCGCTACTTCGCGCTTCACCTTTCGCGCCCTCAGTGCATAGCGGATTTTTCAAAAATATTCATCAAAAATTCAAAATTGAGAAATAATGGGCGGGCGCTAGCAGAAGGCAGGGAGACTACATTAGACCATCAGGTATCAATACGGAGAGCCGCACAACTCAAAAAATCCACCTCTCTGTTCGCTGTTCTCGTGTTGGCTCGGCTCGGAAATCTCGCAAGCTGATTGGCCGAGACGTTTCACCCCACAAGCTGATTGGCCGAGACGTTTCACCCACCTCCTCTCCCTGCCGAGCGGCCATGAAGCGAAGGAAGACCGCATTCATTGCTCTTTATCGCTCGTGTTGCTTAGTCTCGCCGCGTGGAACTTTTTGCTGTTCTCTTGTGCCATTTTGTGCGAAATAGTCTTCCTGTCGAGCCACTACGCCGCCTCCTGCAGCTTCTCCAGCTCTATCGGAAGCTGCCCTCGATGATCCTGCGCCTCTAGCACCTGACGATGAGGCGTCACCTGAGGAGCAGTAAAGCTCTCATTAACCTGTGCAGTAAATCATCTTCATCTTGAGTTACGTATCTTGTTATAAGAATAAAAGAGTTCTAAAAACATATTTATGTACACTTTATTTACATCTACGTATGTATGTACACGTACACACACACACACGCGTATCATATGAGAGAGAGAGTGAGAGAATGAACGTACGTATTATTTATGGGTGACGTCATTAGGGGTGACGCTACTTTGCGGTTTTTCACTTTTCGCGGTCGGTTCTGGAACCCATTAACCGCGATAAGTGAGGGATCACTGTAGTTCATTTTACTCATCTCTGGATGACCAAAGCCCTTTACATATCCTGCTATCCACCCATTCACGCACACATTCACACACGGATGGTGGTGGAGCTGTCATACACAGGCGCTGGCCTGACCCACCAGGAGCAACTGAGGGGTCAGGCCAGTGACCCCCCCAGAATTTCTGAGATTTACTGCGGATGTTTGTCCCGCCAATGCAGGCGTGACAGCTTGCATCGGAGCTGTCATGCCTGACAATGAAAGGAGACAGAATGCTTCCTAAAAATTGATGCCAGAGGGAGCAGATACAGCAAGAAGAGAATGGCGCCTAGTGCAGAACCCTGGGGGACACCACAGGTTATTGAAGCTGTGTCTGAAGAGTGCTCCTCCAGGTGGACTGAAAAACTCCTGCCTGATAGACAGAAGCAAAATCATCTGAGTACAGTGCCTTTGAGTCCAACTTCATTTTCAAGGCATGACAACAAGATACAATGACTGACACTATCAAAAGCTGCTGACAGATCTAAAAGCACAAGGATGGCAAAGTCTTCTGAGTCAACAGTTAAAATCAAATCATTAAAACTCTTAAAAGTGCTGTTTCGGTGTTATGTCTCGGTTTAAAGAGCCTATATCATGCAAAATCAACTTTTTTGAGCTTTTAAGCATGTTATAATGTTAATTCCTCACCAAAAACACCCCCAAAGTGGTATTTTGCTCCATTCACACATCTCTGAGTATTCCTCCTCAACCCTGCTCTCTGAGCTGCTGCTCCACCCTGTCCCTGTTAATGACTGGGTCCCCACATTCATACGTATGAACGTGGGTGAGCCGCCCACTCCAGGAAGTGCCTGTGCTGCCAGCACCGCCCCCAGGCTAATGCACACACCCACTTTCTCCACACAGCAAACGGAGCGGTGATCGGCAAAACTCTTTCACTTTAGCATTGACGCTGTGAAGAAGTAGTTCCTCTCGCACCTAATCTGCTCAGTGACAACAACTGTTTGCTTTTTTACGTAAGACAATGTCTTCTAAGTGGCGTAAATGTGTCTTTGGCTGTGAGAGATTTAGGAGTTTGTTCAGCCTTCCTAAAGAAGAGCCTACTCGTCAGAAATGGTCAAAATAGACCAGAATGCAGAGGCTAAAATCATAATATTAAACGTGATTAACCATACACTACATAAGAATAATATTATAGGCTAAAATAATAACAGGAGGCTAAAGAGTTCAACATGCTCATCCATCTTTTCTAAAGTTTACTGTAGATGTTGTTTTCGTGGGCGGAACCCAGCGACACGCTGCAGCAGCCGGCTCAGGGGTTACGTCATGAAATGGGCGGCAGCCACAAGAAGGAGAGGCAGAGCCTCAGAGATCAAGGCATCTTACTTCCAGGCTCGCGAAAATAACTCATATTTCATAAGAAATTCATTCTCCAGTGTACCAAAGGTAATACACTATCACATACATGCATATAGTTTATTCTGAAAGGCTTAAAATAGCATGATATAGGCCCTTTAAAACCAGACTGAAACTTTTCATACAGAAAGAGAGGTAAGACAAACTCAGGAGTCAGTCACCATGGTAACTGACCCTGTGAACATAACCTGCTCACTATCAGGTTTTCTTTAAGAAACACAGAGTTTCTACTTGCCTCCTTCCAACTGAAGCAAGCTGCCAGACATGATTTGTCAATGTCTTTGTAATCTGATTGCAGAATAATATGCAACGCAAGGAAAAAGGAAAACACAGACACGTACATGCATGAACACACACACACACACACACACACACACACACACACACACACACACACACTTGATTTGGTCTTCCTGATTTTCTGCAAGAACAAATGCAAAGTTAGGACCTGTAATATTGTTCAAACAGTTAATGTTTCACCTGTGGCAGTGCACCCACCTTAACTCATGATACAGCAAGTTCTAGGTCTGCCTTCCCAATAATTTGTTCATCGAAGTACATCATTTCCTAATCCAATGTATCCATCTTTATAGATTGTGCGAAAGCATAAGACATTGATATTCTACAGTTCTACATGCAGAATTTACCTAGTCTGGTACCAGTCTGATACACTTCAAAAGGAAAACAAATATCCCATTTCCCAGCAGGCTTTGCAAGCTGATGGGACATGTCAATAAGCAGTATCTCCTTAGTTAGACTGTCAGTTCACTGTGTTACTGATGTACAAATGTCCATGGTTTTGTCCCACCCGGGTTGCCATGGTGAATCATTGTATCAGATCTCTGTTGGTGATGGCTTTTTACTGTGGTCTTAACTCAAGTAAACATACTTTGAGCTGACGGAACTAATTGGTATCAGTTTTTCTGGAACCAGATACTCGAGAGCTTCAGATCTCAGAGTAAATCAACTTGGCGTTCAGAATTAGACTCAGAGTTTGTTGAAGCTCCTTTCTGAATTACCACCCCCCTCCAGGTTATTTTGTTAGTTCTGTTTGTCTACATACATGTAATTTCAACAGAGGAGATCCCTCAACAACTGTTTCTTGCATTACTTGTACTTGTATTGCTTGTACTTGTTTTGTATGCAATTTCCAACTGTTTTTTGACTGTGCACACCTTCCTGTCTGTGATTGATTATGGTGATATACTGTACATGCATGTAGCCTCCTCCACTCTAAGGCCTTGATTCAGTATATCATGCTTCTCTACATTTCATTTCAAATGCAAAATCTCTCACTCACCACTACGTTCGCTACGGTTTAGCTGGATGGACACCATTAACTATTTGCGGACAACAACACTGGTATACTGTATGTTCATCTATAAAGCTCTGCTGGGCAAACTCCCAGAATACCCCAATACTCTTCTCTCTGTCAGCTCTACTTGTTACCATCTCCGCACCTCCAAGTGGTTGCTCTTGAATGTTCCCTGGGCTTTGACAGACTTTGGCAAAACAGCATTTTCCTACCATGCACCATAGTCATGGAATAATCTCCAAAAAGTTCTTAAATTAAAAACATTCATATCTATTAAGGACCTCAAGAATATCATAAAGAATACAGTACAGGAGGAATGTCATTGTTTTTCTTGAGAGGCTACTGTGCTTGAATAGCGGCCATTCTGATTTATTGCTGGTTTGTGTATTATGTAAGTGTTTCACTTGGTTTTGATTCCGTAAGGCTGCTACCTTGGCCAGGTCTCCCTTGCAAAAGAGATCTCTGATCTCAGTGGGACCTCCTGGTTAAATAAGGGTAAAATAAAATAAACAATGTTTTTTGTTTGGCTGCTTAAAAAATATCTTTGTATAAAAAAACAAAGAAATAACCTGATTCAATCACTTCTCTTTTCTTCATCATAATATCACACAACATCTGAATGTTTAGACAGAGAAAAACTGATGTTAATGAATAAATATTGTCACATATATTTGAAAATGCCAATTAATTAATCAGTCAACTCCTATATCTGACCCATTATATAAAAACACAGGCAGACAGAAGGTGGATTTCATGGGAAAAAAACAGCTCATGGAAGGTTGAAAACTCTAAGGCTTTGAAACTATCAATGTTTTTAAGCAACTCTGCAAAGTGAGGCAAATCAAAAATGGGACCAAACATGCAGTAAAACAATTTAGGTAATTGGATGATCCCTGTTCCAGTGCTGACATGACCAATGGACTGGAGCGTAATTGTATCATGTAAAATCCTTTTTTTTAAACTCCACTAAGACATGGTTCACTTAAGTTAAATGAGCAAAGATAAGTTTCACAAGTGTATATAAAAAAATCAGTGTGACACTGCAAAAGTAAAGAGGGGGACAAATGAAAACAAAAAAGGTCAAAGATCTCAGAGCCAAACTGCAGTATAGTTTAGATGCTAGTGGCGAGGTGGGTCAGGCCACCCTCCACCCTGGTCAGCTCTGCAGGAAGGAAACTCCACCTCTGCAGCGGGGAGCCGGACCGGCCGAGCCTTCGGGTGGCAGCGACATCACAGATGACCTGTTCCCCTAGCCCGCCTTCCTACCATAGCTCAACCCGGTCCCCCAGTCCCCCTCCAGCCTTCCAGCGCTACGCCCCAGCAACACAAACACAGAGCACACGCATGGTCATACCAGGAAAACATTAGAGGCCTGTTTTCCACCATGAGTACACCACTTAGTAGGTGAGTCCCCCATCCCGGTCCCCTGTGCTGCCCTGTTCAGTATCTAGATAATAGTGAAACAGGGACAAAATCACAACACCAAGAAGAAAGTCAAACAATATGTTAAGAAATCAGAGACTGCCTGCTGATTTTTTTCAAAACAAAAATTTTGACTTTGTTTAAAAGATAAAAAGGAAAAAAAAATCATTGTATGCTGAAAAGGAAAAGGCCATTTTATTATTTTTTTCTAAAACAATAACTACTTTAAAATAAATAAACAAATAACCAAAAATAAAAGAAAATTTAAAAGAATTAGAATTTAAGGGAATTCCCAGCTGTCATTTGTCACTGATTCTGTTCATAATTTTTATGGACAGGATTTCTAGGCACAGCCAAGGGATGAGGGTGTCATACTTGGTGACCACAGGATCTCATCTCTACTGTTTGCAGATGATGTTGTCCTGTTGGCTTCATCCAGCAATGACATACAGGTTTTCTGGGACGGTTTGCTACTGAGTGTGAAGCGGTTGGGGGATGAAAATCAGTGCCTCCAAGTCCGAGTCCATGGTCCTCAGCCAGAAAAAGGTGGACTGTCCTCTCCAGGGTGGGGACAGGCTCCTGCCCCAAGTGAAGGAGTTTAAGTATCTTGGGGTCTTATTCACGAATGAGGGGAGAATGGAGCAAGAGATTGACAGATGGATAGAAGCAGCATCTGCAGTGATGCGGACGCTGTACCGGTCTATCATGGTGAAGAGGGAGCTAAGCTCTAAGACAAAGCTGTCGATTTACTGGTCAATCTACGTTCCTACCCTCACCTATGGTCATGAGCTTTGGGTAATGACCAAAAGAATGAGATCACGGATACAAGCGGCTGAAATGAGCTTTCCCCATACAATTGCTGGACTCACCCTTAGAGATAGGTTGAGGAGCTCAGTCATCCATGAGAGGCTCAGAGTAGAACTGCTGCTCCTCCACATTGAAAGGAGCCAGTTGAGGTGGTATGGGCATCTGATCAGGACATCTCCTGGATGCCTCCCACTTGAGGTGTTTCGGGTATGTCCCACTGGGATGAGACCCTGGGGCAGACCCAGGACTCGCTGGAGAGACTATGTCTCCCAGCAGGTCTGGGAACGCCTTGGTATCCTCTCTGAATAGCTGGAGCAGGTGGCCGGGGAGAGGGAAGTCTGGGCTTCTCTGCTTAAACTGCTGCTTCTGCTACCCGGACCTCCAGAAAAGCGGTAGAAGATGGATGGAATTTAAAAGAATGACATTTCTCAAGCTGGAATGAACAAATAGTTTGTTCTTAAAATAAATTTAATTAAGAATGTAATGATCCACTTCCGGTTATGGCTGCCACGTAGGACGGACGTGTCTCGCTCTGCTCTGCTCCTGGAGAAAAAAAATCGGCAAATAACTCTCTCATTTGGGACAGAACGTATCCCAGCATTTGGGCGAGGATATGTCGGCGAAGCCTAAGGCTGGAAAACCAGGAAAAGGAAAAAGCGAGCCGCCGAAACAGTCCAAATTAATGGACTTTCAGGTCTGTGACGCAGCAAACAAAACTCCATATATGGCGGAGGAGGCTGGCAACGGTGCGATGTCTGCGGGGGGAGGCGCAGATGCGCTGATGGCTGCCATGAGTTCAATGAGAGCGGACTTTTCCTCTAGATTTGATGGGATTATGACAGCGTTGGAAGGAATAAGAAAGGAATTGGGTGACTGTGTAGAACGAACGGCGCAGATGGAGCTCCGTCTCGCTAGTGCTGAAGATGACGTCACCCGTCTTCAATTAAAGGTGCGCACTTTGGAAAAAAAAAATAAATCTCTGGAAGATAATATTTTGGATTTGGAATCTCGGTCGAGACAGAATAATTTGAGGCTGGTGGGTCTTCCAGAGGAATCAGAAGGTCGGGACGTATGTTCCTTTCTGGAAAAGTGGATTCCGGAGGTGCTGGGCAGCGAGGAGTTGCAATCAGCAGTGGTTCTGGAAAAAGCACATCGTATTGGCCCACGGAGAGATAAGGGACCGCCGAGGACCTTAATTATGAAGTTTCTTAGCAACAGAGACAGGATGAAGATCTTCAACGCTGCACGTGCTAAAGGAGAGATTAAACACCAGGACCAGCAGGTGCGGTTCTACCCAGATTTGGCCACAGGAATCCAGCAATTGAGGAAGCAGTTTGATCCCGTACGTAAGGAGCTGCGCAACCTTGGGATTCGTCATGGTGTAATCTATCCTGCGAGACTGCTGACCACGTATGAGGGCAGAACCCACATCTTCAAGACCCCAGAGGAGGCGCAGGAGTTCATCAAGAAGATCAAAGAAGAAGAAGAGACTGGTGGGAGCTAAGCATGAACAAAATATAAGGTAGAATAATTAAGCATTTGCACAGGCATCTGACTGACTTGAAGTAAATAGTAAGTTTACAAAATATAGATTGTATTATATATTAAAAAAACAAAACAAAAACAAAACAAACAAAAAAAAAACTATGATGTACAAAGTTGTTAAAAATTTTGGAGTTAAGTTGGAAAACTACAGAGGAGAGTTAATGTTACGTCATTAAAAGCAGTAGAGTTAGGGTGATTGGGAGGATGAAGAAGGAGTGGCTTAGGCTGTTCCCCGTGGGTGTGGAACGGTCGATGGCTATATCGGGAGACAGAATTTTTCTTTTGATTTTGGGGGGTTTGCCACAAGTGTGGGAAGGGGAAATTTGTTTGTGTGTAGTTTGTAGGATGAATGTTCAACCACTCATGTTTTTGCTTCTCTGTATGAGCATGTTTACACTGCAAGGTAATCCCAAACTCTCTATTGATCATGGACCAAAGTGTTAATCTTAATTTAACTTCATGGAATTGCAGAGGTCTACAAAATTTAAAAAAACTTAAACAAGTTATGAATAAAATAAAGGACATGGGTTCAAGAATTGTGTTTTTACAAGAAACTCATCTGATAGAGGAGGATGTTAAAAGAATTAGGAGTAGATGGCAGGGAAGTGTATTCACCTCTTCATTTTCATCCCGAGCCAGGGGAGTTATGACTCTCATACATAAATCAGTTCCTTTTCAAGTGAAAAATGTAATTGGAGACAAATTTGGAAGATATGTAATCATTCAAGGTTCTTTGCTATTAGAAAATATAAATCTTGTGAACTTATATGGTCCCAATATAGATGATCAGAAGTTCTTTGCTAATTTATTTCTCATCTTATCATCACTTACAGGGCAACATATAATAGCAGGGGATTTTAATTGTACATTGAATCCAGGTGTGGATAGATCAACAGGACTGGATTGTACGCACATTGGATGTAGGATGACTATTAATCATTTTATGAAAGAATTGAGATTGTTAGATATATGGAGAGAAATGAAACCACAAGTTAAAGCCTATTCTTGTTATTCCAGTACCTACAAGACATTCTCACGTATTGATTATTTTTTGATTTCCACAGAATTAAGGTCCAAGATTCAAAACTGCTTTTATGATAACATCGTGATCTCTGATTATGCACCCTGTTGTCTAATATATGTAGATAAAAAATTGACAAATGAATCAGGTAGATGGCAATTTCAGCATAAATGGCTTCAGGATGAGGAATTTGTCAAGTATATAGAAAAACAGATAGACGAGTTCTTTGACATCAATACTACACAAACATCAGCATGTGTAAAGTGGGAGGCTTTCAAAGCTTTTATTAGGGGACATATTATTAGTTATACAGGATCAAAATCTAAGAAGACTCGAGAGGAGAGAGCTAAATTGGAACATAAAATAAAAAGTCTTCAGGAAAAGGTGTATGCAGGAAGTGACCCAAGGTTGGAGAATGAATTACTGATTTTGAGAGCTGAATACGACAAAAAATCAGCGAATAGAGCTGCCTCGAGTCTTCTAAGATTGAAACAATCTTTTTATGAACAAGGTGAAAAATCAGGAAAATTATTAGCATGGCAGATTAAACAATTGGAAATTAAAACACCAATTACCAGTATTATAAGTAAGGGACAGGTAGTTATAGATCCTTTAGAAATTAATAGAGCCTTTAGAGATTACTATGAAAAATTATATGGTACCAAAAATGAACCTGAATCAATAGAGGATGTCGACAAGGCTGTCCACTTTCACCTTTACTGTTTACTATGGCAATTGAACCTTTAGCGATAGCGATACGTTTACATTCACAAATATATGGAATTAAAGTTGGACCAACAGAACATAAAATCTCCCTGTACGCCGATGATATAATTTTGTTTATGTCGAATCTAAAAAAATCAATTCCAACCTTGTTGAATTTAATAAAGAATTTTGGGGAAATATCAGGATATAAAATAAATAAAACTAAATCTTCAATATTAATGCTAAATGAGACCCAGAGAAATTACCCAGCCCCTGAGGTAAATCAATTCAATGTTGTAAATCAGTTTAAATATTTAGGAATCCATATTATGCCTAAGCTAGAATCAGTCGCCAGTGTCAACTATGAAGCCTTAATGTCAGATATCAATGAGTTAACTCAGAGATGGATGTCACTACCAATGTCGATGATCGGGAGAATCAATATACTTAAAAGTAATATTTTACCTAAAATACTTTATTTATTTCAATACATTCCCTTATCACCACCTTTAGATCTATTCTCAAGAATAAAAAAAAAGTTAGTGGAATTTATATGGAACAACAGGAGGGCTAGATTACATTTGTCTTTATTATATTTACCATTTGATCGTGGAGGTCTGAAATGTCCAAATTTTATGTTGTATTATTGGTCGGCACAACTGAGGTCTATGACATATTATTTTTCATCAAATGATCTCCCTCACTGGACTGAAATGGAATCATACAATTTACCTTTACCTCTTCCCATATTCATATACTCAGATTCAGCAAAAAAATTACAAAAACAAGTTAAAAATCAATTTGTAAAGCATATGATCAAAATATGGTGTGAAGCTAAAAACTATTTAAAAGAACCACAGTTATTGTCACAATTTAGTCCAATATGGGGTAATCAATATTTTAAACCAGGGAGAGCGGACGCTGTATTTAAAGTATGGAATTTAAAAGGGATACAAAAGATTCAGGATTTATATTTGCCATGTGCAGACAACATAATGTCTTTTGAAGAGCTGAGGATCAAATTTAATCTCAATAGAACACATTTTTTTAAATATCTTCAACTTAGAAACTTTATTCGATCAAATCAAAATAAAGCTCTCACTCGACCTATTTATTCATCCTTGGAAAAAATGATGATGAAAGATAGTAAAAGAAAGGGTATTATTTCAGAGTTTTATAACTCATTGACACTATCTTCAAGTGAAAATTCACTGAAAAGATTAAACTACTGGAAAGAAGATCTGCAAATTGAAATTTCAGAGGAACAATGGGAATTGGCTTGTACAGAAGCTCAAACCAAATCAATAAATGCACGCCTTAAATTGATACATTTCAAATGGTTAATGCGGATGTATGTTACACCGGAGGAGTTAAATAGATATAACAAAAATATACCAGATACATGCACAAAATGCATGGAAAGTAAAGGAACCCTATTTCATTGTTTATGGGAATGTAGATTAATAAGAATGTTTTGGGAAGAGGTGAGGGTAACAATTGAAAAAATAATCTCAAAACAAATCATATTGAATCCTAAACTGTTTTTGTTGGGTCTGTACCCAGAAAAGCATAATTTTAATAAAAGTGAAAGAACATTCATAGACCTCAGTTTGCTTAATGCCAAAAAATGTATTGCACTATTATGGAAAAAGACTCATAGACCAGATGTGACTCAGTGGTTAAGACAGATGTTAACAAACCTTCCATTAGAAAGAATAACATATATACTGAAATCAAAGGAAATTGTGTTTGAGAATATATGGAGACCTTTTATTGATTATGTAAAAAATTTAAACATAACTCTTGAAGAAGAAGGTGAATGATGTGTGTGGACCTTGTAAATTCCAAACTGGTGAACATAATATGTATACTTATGTATTGGATTGTCTAGACTAAACAGAGGAGCAATGTTGAAGACTTGATTTTGTTGGTGGTTGTTGGTGTTTTTAGTGCATTTTTTTTTTGTAGTACTTTAGTGTTAGTGTTTGATTGTTTGTATCATGTTTGTTAAAAAAAAAAAAGGTTCAATAAAGATATTGTGGAAAAAAAAGAATGTAATGATCCTCAGATTATGGAAAAGTGTATCACCATCCATCCATCCATCTATCTTCTTCCGCTTAATCCTTTTCGGGTCGCGGGGGGGCTGGAGCCTATCCCAGCATCTTTGGGCGAGAGGCAGGCCATCAGATTAAAAAAATGGAATAGAATTTCTGTTACAAGTAGTGTCTTATGATCAAATGTTAGCTAAAATCAATGATGAAATTGAAAACTTCAAGAAATCATGGGATCATTTGTTTTTCACACCTGCAGTTTGAGAGGCTTATGTTGATATGTTGATATACAACATGGTGAATACTATTGTGGCTGTTGAATTGCTGTTTTTGTTTTGAATATGCATACTGAATATGGGACTTTGAACGATTTATAAAATTATACTGGCTGATTAGTATACCAAAAGAAAAAGAAAAAGTTGAAATGTACACACACACACACACACACACACACACACACACACACACACACACACACACACACACACACACACAAAAGAAGAATGTACTATACTATTGATACTACCTGTTTTGTTTTGGGTTTTTTTTGGGGGGGGGGGCGTCCTCACAATATTTTGCATAACAATATTGTGTCAAATCAGGGACACAGAGAATCAACATTTTATTTTACTTCACTGTAACATATTTATTCAAACAAAGTATTCCTTTTCAATTCAGCAGCAAAAGTACTTACAAATTCCCCAGTTACAGAAATTAAAATTATTCCCGTGAATAGAACAGACTGAAACCTTTCTTAGATCAAACAGATGTTGGCAAAGTTTTAGTTGGGGGACATGACTTGAGGCTGAATAAGGTGGAGGGAAGAAATCACCACACACAATATTCTAGTACCTAAAAGTATCACAAGCATACTGTATCATGACCCAGCCACTGTGACGATACGGTATCGTGAAGCTTCTAGACGATTCCCACCTCTGCTACCTGGAGACCAATTTTAAGTTTTGTTGAGAACATGGAAGTCGAAAAATTAAATATAAAATTTCACTTCAAGACTGCATTTTTATTTATTTATTTTTAATACCTTTCTTTATCTGTGCTTCACAACTGGTTCAATTTGGGGTTTTTTAAATGATTATTAAACATATTAATTTTGTTTAGGATTCATACTTAATTTACTTTTCTAATTCATGTTTTTGAATTGTTTTACTACATATGTATACCCTTCCAAGTTAATCAAATGAAAATAATTGTAATTTCTAAAACAAGAAAAATGGCCTTACCATCAGAAATACATTTAACATGTACTGAATTAAGTTGATTTTTTTTTTTTTTTTGCAATAACACCGCCCCCCCCCAAAAAAAACAAAACAACTGTACATATTGTGTTATCACATTCTACACTTGGAATGACTTCAATTGACATAAAAATATAAATAAGGGCTGGGGGGGGGGGGGCTAGAACCCACTACATTAGTGGAAATGTATTTCCTGTCTAAACCATACTTCACTTAGAATCAATTGCTAAAACGAGACAGAAAACAATTAATCCTCACTGATAAAACTCTACATCACCACAAAGGCAAGAATGGGCGCCATGTGTAGGTGTGTTATCAACATCATGTTTGCACGATGCACCCACTTCCTCTCTACCCACTAACAGCTTCACTGACACTAAATATAGATCCTTTTCCATCTGTCAGTTATCCTGCTTGTTTAGTCAGAGCAGCCGTTCTGACTGTTAACCAATCACCCCTCATTGCTGTCTTCAGGAAACACAAAACCACTGATTCAGCGAGATAACGCTGAGATTTTCACTACAAAACAAATTTCATTAACAAACAACCACCCAGAGCGGGTAAATGGTGCAGCTGCTCACAAGACAGTCATAATGAGAGGGAACATTCAGCTAAAATAAATAGTCATTCACACAGCTGGGAGTTAAATACCATCAGCATATGGCTCAATGCCCAATGATAATCCCCCAATGATAATTAAATAAATTTTTTTCCCATGAATACCATTAAAATGTGTTCTATAAAAACATTTTACCAGAATATGCACATTTATACAACTCCCCAAACCCAGTTATTCCCCCCTCCAAGACTCAAAAAACAAGAAGTTTTTAAAATATTTTCCTCTCTATTACTGATATGTATTATATGATATGTTTATTTGATATGATATGTTTATTGTCCATGCGACAATAAACATTTGCAAAATAAGTGTCCTACTATTGCATTTTTTTTTTCCACAATATCTTTATTGAACCTTTTTTTTTTTTTTTTAACAAACATGATACAAACAATCAAACACTAACACTAAAGTACTACAAAAAAAAAAAATGCACTAAAAACACCAACAACCACCAACAAAATCAAGTCTTCAACAATGCTCCTCTGTTTAGTCTAGACAATCCAATACATTAGTATACATATTATGTTCACCAGTTTGGAATTTACAAGGTCCACACACATCATTCACCTTCTTCTTCAAGAGTTATGTTTAAATTTTTTACATAATCAATAAAAGGTCTCCATATATTCTCAAACACAATTTCCTTTGATTTCAGTATATATGTTATTCTTTCTAATGGAAGGTTTGTTAACATCTGTCTTAACCACTGAGTCACATCTGGTCTATGAGTCTTTTTCCATAATAGTGCAATACATTTTTTGGCATTAAGCAAACTGAGGTCTATGAATGTTCTTTCACTTTTATTGAAATTATGCTTTTCTGGGTACAGACCCAACAAAAACAGTTTAGGATTCAATATGATTTGTTTTGATATTATTTTTTCAATTGTTACCCTCACCTCTTCCCAAAACATTCTTATTAATCTACATTCCCATAAACAATGAAATAGGGTTCCTTTACTTTCCATGCATTTTGTGCATGTATCTGGTATATTTTTGTTATATCTATTTAACTCCTCCGGTGTAACATACATCCGCATTAACCATTTGAAATGTATCAATTTAAGGCGTGCATTTATTGATTTGGTTTGAGCTTCTGTACAAGCCAATTCCCATTGTTCCTCTGAAATTTCAATTTGCAGATCTTCTTTCCAGTAGTTTAATCTTTTCAGTGAATTTTCACTTGAAGATAGTGTCAATGAGTTATAAAACTCTGAAATAATACCCTTTCTTTTACTATCTTTCATCATCATTTTTTCCAAGGATGAATAAATAGGTCGAGTGAGAGCTTTATTTTGATTTGATCGAATAAAGTTTCTAAGTTGAAGATATTTAAAAAAATGTGTTCTATTGAGATTAAATTTGATCCTCAGCTCTTCAAAAGACATTATGTTGTCTGCACATGGCAAATATAAATCCTGAATCTTTTGTATCCCTTTTAAATTCCATACTTTAAATACAGCGTCCGCTCTCCCTGGTTTAAAATATTGATTACCCCATATTGGACTAAATTGTGACAATAACTGTGGTTCTTTTAAATAGTTTTTAGCTTCACACCATATTTTGATCATATGCTTTACAAATGGATTTTTAACTTGTTTTTGTAATTTTTTTGCCGAATCTGAGTATATGAATATGGGAAGAGGTAAAGGTAAATTGTATGATTCCATTTCAGTCCAGTGAGGGAGATCATTTGATGAAAAATAATATGTCATAGACCTCAGTTGTGCCGACCAATAATACAACATAAAATTTGGACATTTCAGACCTCCACGATCAAATGGTAAATATAATAAAGACAGACGTAATCTAGCCCTCCTGTTGTTCCATATAAATTCCACTAACTTTTTTTTTATTCTTGAGAATAGATCTAAAGGTGGTGATAAGGGAATGTATTGAAATAAATAAAGTATTTTAGGTAAAATATTACTTTTAAGTATATTGATTCTCCCGATCATCGACATTGGTAGTGACATCCATCTCTGAGTTAACTCACTGATATCTGACATTAAGGCTTCATAGTTGACACTGGCGACTGATTCTAGCTTAGGCATAATTTGGATTCCTAAATATTTAAACTGATTTACAACATTGAATTGATTTACCTCAGGGGCTGGGTAATTTCTCTGGGTCTCATTTAGCATTAATATTGAAGATTTAGTTTTATTTATTTTATATCCTGATATTTCCCCAAAATTCTTTATTAAATTCAACAAGGTTGGAATTGATTTTTTTAGATTCGACATAAACAAAATTATATCATCGGCGTACAGGGAGATTTTATGTTCTGTTGGTCCAACTTTAATTCCATATATTTGTGAATGTAAACGTATCGCTATCGCTAAAGGTTCAATTGCCATAGTAAACAGTAAAGGTGAGAGTGGACAGCCTTGTCGACATCCTCTATTGATTTTTATTGGTTTTGAAATATTGTTATTTGTTAGGATTTCTGCTGTAGCATTATTGTATATTATTTGAACCCATTTTATGAAATTATTTCCAAGTCCAAACCTTTGTAGGACTTCAAAAAGAAAGGGCCATTCAACTCTATCAAAGGCCTTTTCGGCGTCCAATGATAGGAGAGCTGTATCCGGTGCTTCTTTATTAAAATAGATAATATTAAATAGTCTTCTTACATTATGGAAGCCTTGTCTACCCTTTATAAAGCCATTCTGATCTCGATTAATAATATTTGGTAAAATTTCTTGTATTCGTCTTGCTAAAATTTTACAGATTATCTTAAGGTCGGCGTTTAATAGGCTTATTGGTCTCATATTTTCACATTTATTAGAGGGCTTACCTGGTTTTGGCAGCAGTATAATTAAGGCATTATTTATGTATGATGGTAAATTATTATTTTGAAATGCTTCTAAAACCATTTCCAAAAAAGGTTTTATTAATTTATTCTTAAATTTTTTATAAAGGTCAACTGGAAGACCATCTGGTCCTGCACTTTTTCCTGATTTCATATTATCAATGGCTAGCCCAACTTCTTCTTGACTAATTTTAGACTCCAATATCTCCCTGTTTTCATTTGGAATACACGGTATAGATAGTTCGTTCAAAAACCCATTTAGTTTTGTTAAATCAGGTTCATTTTTGGTATCATATAATTTTTCATAGTAATCTCTAAAGGCTCTATTAATTTCTAAAGGATCTATAACTACCTGTCCCTTACTTATAATACTGGTAATTGGTGTTTTAATTTCCAATTGTTTAATCTGCCATGCTAATAATTTTCCTGATTTTTCACCTTGTTCATAAAAAGATTGTTTCAATCTTAGAAGACTCGAGGCAGCTCTATTCGCTGATTTTTTGTCGTATTCAGCTCTCAAAATCAGTAATTCATTCTCCAACCTTGGGTCACTTCCTGCATACACTTTTTCCTGAAGATTTTTTATTTTATGTTCCAATTTAGCTCTCTCCTCTCGAGTCTTCTTAGATTTTGATCCTGTATAACTAATAATATGCCCCCTAATAAAAGCTTTGAAAGCCTCCCACTTTACACATGCTGATGTTTGTGTAGTATTGATGTCAAACAACTCGTCTATCTGTTTTTCTATATACTTGACAAATTCCTCATCCTGAAGCCATTTATGCTGAAATTGCCATCTACCTGATTCCTTTGTCAATTTTTTATCTACATATATTAGACAACAGGGTGCATGATCAGAGATCACGATGTTATCATAAAAGCAGTTTTGAATCTTGGACCTTAATTCTGTGGAAATCAAAAAATAATCAATACGTGAGAATGTCTTGTAGGTACTGGAATAACAAGAATAGGCTTTAACTTGTGGTTTCATTTCTCTCCATATATCTAACAATCTCAATTCTTTCATAAAATGATTAATAGTCATCCTACATCCAATGTGCGTACCATCCAGTCCTGTTGATCTATCCACACCTGGATTCAATGTACAATTAAAATCCCCTGCTATTATATGTTGCCCTGTAAGTGATGATAAGATGAGAAATAAATTAGCAAAGAACTTCTGATCATCTATATTGGGACCATATAAGTTCACAAGATTTATATTTTCTGATAGCAAAGAACCTTGAATGATTACATATCTTCCAAATTTGTCTCCAATTACATTTTTCACTTGAAAAGGAACTGATTTATGTATGAGAGTCATAACTCCCCTGGCTCGGGATGAAAATGAAGAGGTGAATACACTTCCCTGCCATCTACTCCTAATTCTTTTAACATCCTCCTCTATCAGATGAGTTTCTTGTAAAAACACAATTCTTGAACCCATGTCCTTTATTTTATTCATAATTTGTTTAAGTTTTTTTAAATTTTGTAGACCTCTGCAATTCCATGAAGTTAAATTAAGATTAACACTTTGGTCCATGATCAATAGAGAGTTTGGGATTACCTTGCAGTGTAAACATGCTCATACAGAGAAGCAAAAACATGAGTGGTTGAACATTCATCCTACAAACTACACACAAACAAATTTCCCCTTCCCACACTTGTGGCAAACCCCCCAAAATCAAAAGAAAAATTCTGTCTCCCGATATAGCCATCGACCGTTCCACACCCACGGGGAACAGCCTAAGCCACTCCTTCTTCATCCTCCCAATCACCCTAACTCTACTGCTTTTAATGACGTAACATTAACTCTCCTCTGTAGTTTTCCAACTTAACTCCAAAATTTTTAACAACTTTGTACATCATAGTTTTTTTTTTTGTTTGTTTGTTTTGTTTTTGTTTTTTTGTTTTTTAATATATAATACAATCTATATTTTGTAAACTTACTATTTACTTCAAGTCAGTCAGATGCCTGTGCAAATGCTTAATTATTCTACCTTATATTTTGTTCATGCTTAGCTCCCACCAGTCTCTTCTTCTTCTTTGATCTTCTTGATGAACTCCTGCGCCTCCTCTGGGGTCTTGAAGATGTGGGTTCTGCCCTCATACGTGGTCAGCAGTCTCGCAGGATAGATTACACCATGACGAATCCCAAGGTTGCGCAGCTCCTTACGTACGGGATCAAACTGCTTCCTCAATTGCTGGATTCCTGTGGCCAAATCTGGGTAGAACCGCACCTGCTGGTCCTGGTGTTTAATCTCTCCTTTTTTAGCTCGTGCAGTGTTGAAGATCTTCATCCTGTCTCTGTTGTTAAGAAACTTCATAATTAAGGTCCTCGGCGGTCCCTTATCTCTCCGTGGGCCAATGCGATGTGCTTTTTCCAGAACCACTGCTGATTGCAACTCCTCGCTGCCCAGCACCTCCGGAATCCACTTTTCCAGAAAGGAACATACGTCCCGACCTTCTGATTCCTCTGGAAGACCCACCAGCCTCAAATTATTCTGTCTCGACCGAGATTCCAAATCCAAAATATTATCTTCCAGAGATTTATTTTTTTTTTCCAAAGTGCGCACCTTTAATTGAAGACGGGTGACGTCATCTTCAGCACTAGCGAGACGGAGCTCCATCTACGCCGTTCGTTCTACACAGTCACCCAATTCCTTTCTTATTCCTTCCAACGCTGTCATAATCCCATCAAATCTAGAGGAAAAGTCCGCTCTCATTGAACTCATGGCAGCCATCAGCGCATCTGCGCCATTCCCCGCAGAAATCGCAGCGTTGCCAGCCTCCTCCGCCATATATGGAGCCCTGTTTGCTGCGTCACAGACCTGAAAGTCCGTTAATTTGGACTGTTTCGGCGGCTCGCTTTTTCCTTTTCCTGGTTTTCCAGCCTTAGGCTTCGCCGACATATCCTCGCCCAAACGCTGGGATACGTTCTGTCCCAAATGAGAGAGTTATTTGCCGATTTTTTTTCTCCAGGAGCAGAGCAGAGCGAGACACGTCCGTCCTACGTGGCAGCCATAACCGGAAGTGACTATTGCATTTTTGATTTTAACATTATAAAATCTGGCCATGGATCACTCACATAGATACTGTTAAAGTATACAAAAAAATCATAAAGAAATACACACTGCATTGATTTAGTTCTCTAAGGGTGGATTCACCCTACAACGTTTGGACCAACTTTTACTGACGTTTTGGCAAACATCTGGCTCTGCTGGCAAAAGTTAATGATAGTTGGTGTTTGTTGGCGAACGCTGACAAAAGTTGTGATCTTAGAAAATTTTCAGCATGCTGAAAATGTGCTGACGTTTGGAAATAAACATTGGTGAAAGTTGTGCTCAGTTTGTAAAAGTTCCTGAGCACTGAGCTAAGTTATGCAGAGTTTATCTAAGTCGGCCTAAGATAAATCTGGGTTTTCATGTAGTTATGACCGACTTTTACAGACGTTTTGAAAAATCTGAGAAATTAGTCCAAACGCTGGTGAAATTACGTTCGTGAGAAGGTTTTTTTTATAATCCAGTGCACACCAACTTTTACGAACTTTAACAAACTTTTGCTAGCACTTGCCAGTGTTGCATTCAGCGTTGGCAAACCTTCGCCACTTAGGCTAGCATATGTGTAGCTGTTGCAAATTTGGGTTAATTTAAGCAAACAAATACTCAGCGCAGGTCAGCTGACATCAGCGTCAGGCAACGTTCAAATAAAGATCAGCGTTTGTGGCGGCTTCCTGTCATTCTGGACCTGCTTTTGAAGTGAACACAACTCCCTTGGGCATACGTTTCAGTATTTATTTTTGTTTTACTGTATATTCCTATGTAGTTACTTCTGCATGCCCTTTTCCTCTGTTCATTCATTCATTCCTCAAAAAAATAATACAATAATGCCTAAAGACTCCAACACTAAGTCCACAATTAAAATGTGAATGTGGATGGAATAAAAAAAATATTTAGTGTATCATCATATAAATAAAATGATGGGTGATTATATTTTGACTGTAACAACTCTCTCCATTAGAATAACATACAATCCCATTAAATGTCATTTACTTTTTCACACCACATCAGCACTGTTTGATTCCCCACAATGGAAGCCGAACCAATAAATCCTGAAGAATGATTACGCATGGAGCAGAAAATTAAGAACAGTAAATTTTTCAATGAAGAGATTTTTTTTTTCTTTTGGCCGTCACATTTTTGGAAGATTATATATATATATATATATATATATATATATATATATATATATATATATATATATATATATATATATATATACAGTATATACTGTATATATATATATATATATATATATATTGTTTCTTTATTAAAATTCCCCCTTCTCTCCATTTGTCTTTCATCCGTGCATGTCTGAAGCGAGTTTCAGTCTAAAAACATCTGCTTCCACCGACATTTCGGTCAGCGTTTGCCAACAGAGCTTAACTTAGGCTGACTTAGGTGAACTCTGCATAACTTAGCCCAGCACTCAGGAACTTTTACAAACTGAGCACAACATTCACTGTTTATTTCCAAATGTTGGCAAATTCTCAGCATGCTGAAAATTTTCAAGGAACACAACTTTTGCCAGCGTTTGCCAACAAACACTATCACTAACTTTTATCAATTTTTGCCAGCAGAGCCAGACGTTTGCCAAAATGTCAGAAAGAGTTGGTCCAAACGTTGTAGTGTGAATCCACCCAAAAAAGCAGGTCCAGAATGGCAGGAAGCTTCCACAAACACTGATCTTTATATGAGCGTCACCTGACAATGATGTCAGCTGACCGGCGCTGAGTATTCGTTTGCTTAAGTTAACCTAAGTTGGCAAAAGCTACACATAAACTAGCCTAAGTTGGCAAAAGTTTGCCAACGCTGAATGCAACGTTGGGAAATGCTAGCAAAAGTTTGCAAAAGTTTGTAAAAGTTGGTGTGCGCTAGATTTAAAAAAAAAAAAACTACTCATGAAGGTAATTTCCCCAACGTTTGACTACTTTCTCTGATTTTTCAAAACGTCTGTAAAAGTCAGTCCAAACACTACAGTGTGAACCCAGCTTAATGAACAAAACTAAGCTCTTAAAGACTGCATTACCTGGGTTGTATGAGCACAAAAATCAGCAAACGTCCCCCCCAAACAAAATGTTTTATGGTTGCAAAACAAAGGTACCTTGACTACCTCCTCACTTGTGACTGGCTGCTCAAAAAACCTTTAGCCAATCAGTTTAGGGGCTCAGTATTCATGCACTTTACACATATTTTTTTAATAGATTTAAAACGACAAAGAAATAAAGTTTGGTGTTGATGACTAAAATTAAAATTAATCTCTGGAAAATGCACAATATGGGACCTTTAATGCCAGTAAAATCTGCATTTACCTATTTGGCCCTATTTGCCTAATAAAAAGGTCTCAAAGTTGTTTTGTGCACAAATGCAAGTGGATGATTTCCTTACATGAATTTTGCAGAATGAAAGAAAGTCACAAATATTTTGGAATTTTACAGAAGTCTGCAATCAGCACAAAATAATTAAAGATTTAGGAGTGATACACTACCATTTGGGTGAATATTACATCCTCTGAACCAGCCAAGAGAGGCAATCACTTTCTTACATTTTAATGTTCAGCTTACTCAACTGAACTGACCTCAGCTCCTAGTTCTGCTGATGCTGCAAATTCAAACTACAACCCCGACTGAGACATCAGCACCCGAGGGGCAGGACAGGAGTGGCCGCCACGCGAGGCAGCTGGGCGGGAGCGGTTGCCCTCGAGCTTGACATGTGAAACATGCCATTTGTAAGACTTGCTCACTGAGCCAAGTTCAGACATTTCGATTAAAAACACAAACTCTAGTATATGCTAGACATGGTGGAGCCTGCCAAGTCACACATAGACTGTTCAACCATTTCTAATATCACATCATACCTATTGTAACTATCCATGGTTTTCCTCTGGAACTTCACAAATATTCCAACAATTTGCTCTTCATTTACAAAATCATCTGAAATCTCCCGTAATCAAAATTTTCTTGATTACCTAAAAGCCATAAACCTAAACAGTCTTGCATGTGGCAGTAGTCTTAGAAGGGAGAAATTTAACAGGGGCATCCCTTCCTGTTTGTAAACCCCGCACCGGTTTAACCCTTACTGAACCTCGGCGGTCAGAGCAGCTGTGTGCAATCAAATAGCCACCATCAGTGATAATGTTAAACAGATGGAAGTAAAGGACAACTCTTCTGCTGCCTTTACGCTGCCTTTTCCCTACCACCATGTCCATCCTTTTATCCTGCCTCACAAAGATTCAAACAAGTGATACCAGGATTTGTGTGAAGACTGCAGTTTTGTCAAGTACCTAAGACTGCTTGAGCAGTTTGGGGGGAAATTGGGCCCAATGAAAGGTTTCGTGGAGGAGTGAGACTGTAGGCAGCATGGAGAGGGAGTGAAAGAGAAAAAAGAGGGGGAGGGAAAGGCTTCAACTTCCTGTGGAAACACCCACTTTTCCCATGAGCTCATACAAACCAGAAAGATCACTTATTCAATACCTAATACACACAGAGAGAAAGAAAGCACAATGTGTCCTTTAAAGGGCCACCGGGGAGGCTTCTGTTATAACTGGGAAAGCATTAAGACTGCTACAAAGTACTGTGTGAAAACAACTGTAGTCTCTAGTATTCTTACATTAGTGCTGTATAGCGTAGTTCATCTACAGTAATGACACTTTCATTGAATGTTTACAGTTCGAAAATGCAGTCTGGTACAACAGCCGCAACTTTGGCTTGGTGCCGAATTAAATGAACCCATGCACATCACTCTTACAAGCTCGTTTCCTCCTAATGTGCACCAGATCAATAGTCTTTTCCTTTAATCACTGCCTTGTCCTTAAATGTCGGCAAACCAGTGAAACTGTCCAGCAGACAAACCCTTAGCACAGCGCCCGCTTCCATCCATCCATCCAGCCAGTGATACCTGCTCTGCTGTGAACAGCTGTCTGCAGGTTTTCCCCAAACACCAGCGGAAGGGTGGGGAGGTCATGGAACATCATCATAGCATCAAATATAAATTGTATCAGATAGAAATAACAACTACATTCATAATAACAATATTTTTAATGTGAACTATTTTGAGAAAATATGTGGACAACAAGCAACAACGTGCATTCATGGTCTTTGTTTCAGAAAGCAGAACCCCATTTTCCACTTATGGCAAACCCTCTGTTTCAAACTCCATTATTATTGGGATTTCAATTCAATTTTTGCATAATTCTGATAATTGTCATAATCGTCCCTCAGGGCTGGACGAAGACCCAAACGCTAACTGTGAGCTTGCAGGGATTTTAATTAAAACCCCAAAATATAACAAGGAACAAAAACTTACAGGCTTGAGGAAAAGGCAGGATACAGGAAGTCAAATAGCGGGAGGCTAAGATGTATGGAAACGCCGGATTGACCACAAAGAAAAGGCGTAGCGAAACGCCAGAATAAAGATAATAGTTAGACGTGGGACTTGTTATGTATGAATAATGAGAGAGTCAGAGCTGATCTTCATGCAGCCAACAACAACAACAACCCTTTATTAAAGAGAACCGAACTATTTATACACAAGGGCCGTGCCCACCTGACGTCACGCCAGGGGCGGGTACGGCAGCACACACACACGCCACGCTCACTACACCACAAGTCCCCTCCCCCTTACAAAAGTGTAAGACCACACACACAATTGCGACCCTCCCCAATTTAGGACCCGAATCACACACTAAGGGAATGAGGAATAATTAACTGTATTAAAATATCCTAACACACTCATCCAAAAGAATAACAAAATTGGACCAAGTCTCTTAAAACGTATAAAAAATAATCCCATAACACCACATACATACTCTCATGCACACCAGCAATAAATATGTACATATTTACATTTTAACATTTAAGTTATACCGATGTCCGTTGGCAGCCAGGGGTAAAACTGGCCCAGGAGCCCAGGACAGCCCCAAACCATTCACTCCTTGGGCCGCCAAAGATGGAGGCCCCAGGCAGCCCATGATGTGTGCACCCCTGGCCGCCGTCTGCCTCCGGGATCAAAAACAATGTCTCCCGCGAGAGTGTCCCTCTTCACCATCGCCTGCTCCTTTTCCCGGAACCCGCAGTGCTGCTGTCCGGCACGCTGTCCCTCCGTGCTCGTCGGTCCGCCCCCGACCGCCTTCAACACCACCATTGTGGCTCCAGCTACTCCGGCCCCCTGTGGCTAAACTCCGGGGAAATCTGAAGCCTGCTCGTCGGCGCCACTCGCTGATCCGGGCACCTCGCCGCTGCTCTCAGCACCCTTATCCCAGGCACCCCGCTGCACTGTCTCCATGTCCGGCTGCAGCTGCTCTCCCCCCGGGCTCTCAGCGTCACTCTCCGACCCAGGTGTCTCGTCACTGCCCCCAGCAGCCTCGTCCCAGGCGCTCCACTGCGTCGTCTCCATGACCGGCTGTCGCTGCTCTTCCCCAGGGCTCTCAGCCTCCATGGTCCCACTCACTCGCTCCCTAGCGTCCAGCTGTGGGGATGACTCCTGCTGCTCTCCCTCGCCGCTGTCGTCGCACACCGCGCCGTCCAACTCATCAGTGCATCCGGTCCTCCACCTTCATGCGCTTTGCGGCTGGCCCGTTGTCTTCAGTGACCGGGGACTCTCCCTCTCGCAGTCCCTGTCCCATCACGAAGTCTAGCTGGCAGCTTGGAGCTCTCTTTTGGCGTGCAGTTAGCTTTGCGGCAAACCTTCCCATAGGCACCGAATGGGCTGTTAGCTTCTCCAAGCTAACTAGCCTAGCCACTCGACACCAATACTCCCGCCACCCACAGCTTCGTGGTCCTCATCTGCCCAGCGAAGAATTCGGCCAGCTGCTCAACAGCATCCTCATACAACTCCGTCACACCCAACATACCGAGAATTCTTCGCCCCTCCGCGCGAGATGGTGAGCCAAAAGCGCTTGTTGTCGTCTCCTTTCGAGTTTGCTTAGGCCTAGTGCCCCAATGTAACCCTCAAACATGGCCCGCCAATGCGGCCACAGGATCACCGGCTCTCCCATATACTCTAGGAATGGTATCAGGGGTTGAAGTAGCCCATACGCTTCCATAGAGCCCATCCTCGTCGCCAAAATGTTATGTATGAATAACGAGAGAGTCAGAGTCGATCTTCATGCAGCCAACAACAACAACAACCCTTTATTACAGAGAACCAAACTAGTTATACACAAGGGCCATGCCTGCCTGACGTCACGCCAGGGGCGGGTATGGCAGCATACACACACGCCACATTCACTACACCACAGGACTCACGTCTGGATTTAGAGAAGGACGCTGCGCTGAGTCGCAGTGCAGCAGTCCTTAAATAGGGCAAGCAGGAATTAACACAAATGGTAACAGGTGTGGATGACATGAGCTGTGACAGCCCACGAACTTGAGCTAGCACAGGAAGTAAATAAAGAACACTGTCACAATAAAAGCACGGACCGGGAATGAATACTACAGATAGCTAACAAGGAGATAAATATGAAATGATTACAAAATGATCACAAACTGGAGAATGCAAAAAAGGGGAAAAATAACCACCAAGGCGAGAACAAGATAAATGCAACAAACAAGAGATGCAGATACAGGAAGACTATTAAATACCATATTACAATAAGAGAACTGAGAATAAAGGTGAGGGTGAGCTCATATCAAAATAAGGCAGATAACATTTATAATATAAAACTAGATGATCATGGACGCATAATATACAAAAAAAAAACACAAAATCTTTCATAAACAGAAACAAAAGGCAAACTCAAATAACACAATACATCCAAAACTAACCAGAATACAGTGGGGCAAAAAAGTATTTAGTCATCCACCAATTGTGCAAGTTCTCCCACTTAAAAGATGAGAGAGGTCTCCAATTTCCATCATAGGTATACCTCAACTATGAGAGACAAAATGAGGAAAAAAAAATCCAGAAAATCACATTGAAGGATTTTTAAAGAATTTATTTGCAAATTACAGTGGAAAATAAGTATTTGGTCACCTACAAACAAGCAAGATTTCTGGCTCTCACAGATCTGTAACTTCTTCTTTAAGAGGCTCCTCTGTCCTCCACTCATTACCTGTATTAATGGCACCTGTTTGAACTCATTATCAGTATAAAAGACACCTGTCCACAACCTCAAACAGTCAGACTCCAAACTCCACTATGGCCAAGACCAAAGAGCTGTCAAAGGACACCAGAAACAAAATTGTAGACCTGCACCAGGCTGGGAAGACTGAATCTGCAATAGGTAAGCAGCTTGGTGTGAAGAAATCAACTGTGGGAGCAATTATTAGAAAATGGAAGACATACAAGACCACTGATAATCTCCCTCGATCTGGGGCTCCACGCAAGATCTCACCCCGTGGGGTCAAAATGATCACGAGAACGGTGAGCAAAAATCCCAGAACCACACGGGGGACCTAGTGAATGACCTGCAGAGAGCTGGGACCAAAGTAACAAAGGCTACCATCAGTAACACACTACGCCGCCAGGGACTCAAATCCTGCAGTGCCAGACGTGTCCCCCTGCTTAAGCCAGTACATGTCCAGGCCCGTCTGAAGTTTGCTAGAGAGCATTTGGATGATCCAGAAGAGGATTGGGAGAATGTCATATGGTCAGATGAAACCAAAATAGAACTTTTTGGTAAAAACTCAACTTGTCGTGTTTGGAGGAGAAAGAACACCATACCTACTGTGAAGCATGGGGGTGGAAACCTCATGCTTTGGGGCTGTTTTTCTGCAAAGGGACCAGGACGACTGATCCGTGTAAAGGAAAGAATGAATGGGGCCATGTATCGTGAGATTTTGAGTGAAAACCTCCTTCCATCAGCAAGGGCATTGAAGATGAAACGTGGCTGGGTCTTTCAGCATGACAATGATCCCAAACACACCACCCGGGCAACGACGGAGTGGCTTCGTAAGAAGCATTTCAAGGTCCTGGAGTGGCCTAGCCAGTCTCCAGATCTCAACCCCATAGAAAATCTTTGGAGGGAGTTGAAAGTCCATGTTGCCCAGCGACAGCCCCAAAACATCACTGCTCTAGAGGAGATCTGCATGGAGGAATGGGCCACAATACCAGCAACAGTGTGTGAAAACCTTGTGAAGACTTACAGAAAACGTTTGACCTCTGTCATTGCCAACAAAAGGTATATAACAAAGTATTGAGATGAACTTTTGTTATTGACCAAATACTTATTTTCCACCATAATTTGCAAATAAATTCTTTAAAAATCAGACAATGTGATTTTCTGGATTTTTTTTTTCTCATTTTGTCTCTCATAGTTGAGGTATACCTATGATGAAAATTGGAGACCTCTCTCATCTTTTAAGTGGGAGAACTTGCACAATTGGTGGCTGACTAAATACTTTTTTACCGCACTGTAAATACTAAACTAAAGTGGGGAATACAGAACATAATCTAAATAACAAAAGAGTGTTCTCTTTTGCTCAGCCATTTTGCAACCATGCTCAGCATATGACAATAATTTGGTTACAGAAAATACAATGTGGACATTTGAGATTTTTGCTATCTCAAATTTGACTGCTAGATGTCAGTAATTGTTACACATTGTACCAAGTTGTGTCCAATCACAACAAAGTAGTTTTAAAGGTTAAGGGTACATCATATACAGTAATGTCATAACTACCAAGTTACAATATCAAATGAAAGTCATAATATTTTCGCAATTCAGTTTTCGACAGGTTGGGAGAAATCAGGTCAGGACATTTTTCACTTGCAGCACATGGCTGAATAACTCAGACATGTTTGCATTGTCTGAAAGCATGCGGTTCAAGGGAAGACCCTCCCTGGGTAGCATATGCCAGAGGCAACACACATGACACCAACTAGAAGTAAATACACCGGACAATTAGCTGTGCTACTCTCGTAATCAGACATCAGCGATTTTAGACCAGGGAGTTGGCACATTAAAAGTTGCCTAATGTTCCCTCTGACTTCATTAGACATGCACTTCTGTTGAGTAACTCCTTGAAAAGTTTGGTACTGCTGTTCATGTGAGTAAACTACTTTATATTTACATTGTAAGACACCAAGACAATGATAAATGCTCACTTAACAGAACTTAAAAATACTGGCAGCTGCCAGTGGTACCCCTGAGCCTGCTGGTACACAGGCTGGATGAAATTTTTGTTCAAAGTCACCCAAAATCAAAATTGTCCAAGAGTTTTCATAGACACAACAATGGTATCAATATGAAAAGCTGTCATTTCATTCACAACTTATCACATTCATGAGGTTTTTGACAGTTGACCTCTGTCCTTGACCGAAGGTCAAAGTTGCGAAAATCTGAACTCATCCCAGATTTTTCAGTGATAGAACTATAGTACCAATGTGAAACATTTATTTCATTTCGTTTCTAAGTTATCATGTTTACAATGTTTTTGGAAAAACTGACCTCTACTCAGATTCAAACTCATCCAAGATTTCTCATAGATACAGCTATGGTATCAATATCAAATGGCTCCCTCATATCCTTTTGGAGTTATCATGTTTACAAGAGATATGGAAAATCTGACCTCTGACCTCAAGGTCAGAGGTCAGATCAAGGTCAAGGTCAGATTGACCTTTGAACATTTCAGGCCCTCGTAGGGGCTGAAAAGTTCATAGGCTGAAAAGTTCATAGTGGTCAAATTTGACCAAATGTAGTTTATTTTTCATCATAGTCTCCCCTTCGGTCCACACACTTCTTCCATTGGTGTTGTAGTGCTTGGATCCCTGCAGCTGAAATTTTTAAAAATTATTTAATGTTTTTTTTAAGTTTTTTAATGCTTCATTTCCTTCTCGAGTTATGTTTACAAGAGTTAAGGACAATCTGACCTTGGATCTTGAGGTCAAGGTCACCCAAATATGAACTTGTCCGAGATTTTTCATAGACATATCTTTGGTATGAGTATGAAAAGCCTACATCATTTTCTTATCATCACATTTACAAAATTTAGGGGAAAACTGACCTCTGACCTTGACCTCAATGTCAAGGTCACCCAAATTTGAACTCGTCCAAGATTTTCCTTAGCTACAACTACGGTATCAATTTGAAAATCCTACATCATTTCTTTCTCTAGTTATTGTGTTTACAAGGCAGGTGTTGACGGAGCTGCCCTTCTGCCTGGCAGGGTGACGACAATAACCCATCAGCCTTTTAGAGGCTGAGGGGTAAAAAGACAGTACTTCAAAAAAGATTTGCTAAAATAACAAATAAGATAAGATAAGATAAGATAAGCCTTTATTAGTCCCACAACCGGGAAATTCCAGGATTGCAACAGCACAGGGATAGCAACACTCAGAGCAACAATCAGAAGGCAAGAAAAAAAAACAAGCAAGCAAGAGCAGCTAATATACATATGTACATATTACTATAAGATATATATATATACACACACACACACACAGTGCAGAGCATTGTAGCTGGATGGAATAAATATATGAATATATGAACACACAGTGCAGAGCATTGTAGCTAGATGGAATAAATATGTAAATATATAAACACCCACAGTACGGAGCATTGCAGCTAGGTGGAATAAATATGCAAGTATATAAACACACACAGTGCGGAGCAATGTAGCTAGATGGAATAAATATATAGATATATAAATATAAACACACCCAGTGCTGAGCATTGTAGCTAGATGGAATAAATATGTAAATATATAAACACACACAGTGCAGAGCATTGTTGCTAGATGGGATGAAACAGCATAACCGACTACTTAGTTATCCTACATGGTATGATTATGTGCCCATACATATTCTCACCCTCCATAGCGACCGGTATGTTCCTAGTTGTATGCCGGAGAGGACCACTGTGTAAGTCTATTGCATCTTTTGCATTCAAAAAAACAAATGCCAGTTTTATGAAGAATTTTCTCCTTTCCATGCAATATTCAAAAGAAACATTTTTACTGTCTTTTAGAGCAACTAATATGATTGAATCTTATACAAAGCAATGACCAAACTATATTTTCAAACTAAATCTGCATTTTTATTAAAGCAGCTAATAATACAGAAATTAATTTCTCTTGGCTTTCTTCCAGCTATATTGCTATTTCACAAAACAAGTTGCATAAAGTATCCTCCACACTGTTTTTAACAATGTGCTGATGAATGCTACAGCTAGTGGCCAGCACTGTGGAGCTTGGGACAGCAATCGTGCAGAGAATAAAGCACAGAATAAACATCCCACCAAGTAGGCCAACCCTAGGTGCAGTCAACCGCCTGCCCTCCTCTAACCTCTCTGGCATTAAGACTTCAATCACCCAGCTAAATATCAATGTGTTCTCTTGAACACTTTTGAACCAGCTCAAAGGCACAGAATCAAAGGGGTGCCATTTAAAGGCCCTTTTCCCTCCAGATTCCTGTGCTCAAAGCTGCCTATTTGCTCTGTAGTCACCATACTACAAACTGTCTCTTTATCTCCAGTTTATAAGTACATTTTGTTGTTTTGTAAGTGGTGGCATGAGTAAATACTTCAGAATCTTAGAAACTGATTAAACAGAGCATAACAAAAACATAGCTGATCATGTGAGCTCACTAATGTTCCCCTTTTCCTGCAGTAAGCCAACCCAAAGCCCAGAAATGGAAGCGTTAAGAGATGTTGGCTTTTTCCATGACCCTTTGTTGTTTTGCAATACACAAAACACTTAATTGAAAACGAGTCCCTCTCTAAAAATAGACATGGCAAGACCCTAGACTATGCAAACCCACATGATGTGTAAATACTGGCAAATTTAATGAAATAGTTTGAACATTAAGATGAAAGAGGCAAATTGCTGACATAAAAGTGTACATGTAGATGTTTTTAAACTTATGGGATTACAGCTAAGACTATAAATATAAACCAGACATGGTAAAAGACAAACAGAGGGTGTAGCGAGTCCATTTCTCTGCCCACGTGTAACGTGAGCAGTGATATACGGAGACTCTAAAGCCCAGCTGTGATTCATCATATCAGACAGACCTGTGCCAGCATATGCATTTGGTTTATTCAGATCTTTATTTCAATTCTTCTTCCTCAGCTTGCCTTTGTGAACATGTAGTGCTGCACATGCTCTCATCAGCAAAGCACCAATGTGATATCTCAGTGAGGACACCAGCTACTGCAGTGGCCGCGAGGACAGAGAAGTCACTGTGTGACTTTCAAAAAGCCCATACAAAGTCATTCAGTGAAGTGTGGCTCTCAGACTATATGGTTTGCAGGAAAACCTTATGACTGGCCAAATAATGGGACACCGATAAGCTCCCACAATAAAGAAGAAGCAGTGAAATTTGATGAGAAACTCTAATAAGACCATCAATGATAAAGCAGCTCAGTCTGGCCAAGCCAATGTGACAACGTGCATGCAGACCCATCTGAAGTGTGTGAAAGGATCAATCACAAAGGTGAGGATATCTTGTGAACTTGACCTTGACCCTGACCACAAATCTGGATGCAGACCCAATGGACGATCAGTGCGTGTGAGTTTGGTGAGCATCCGGGCAAATGCCTAGAAGGAGTAGAGATTTTCTGAAATCACATAAGCGCCCAATCTTGTGACCTTTGACCTTGAGCACAACCTGGATGCAAACCTACCGGGGGATTGTCTGGGATGGTGACTTCCTTTACTTGGAGCAACATTGTGTTGGGGGATACCCAACAAGTACCTGAGTCATGAATTCATTTGTTTTGCTGTTGAGATCTGGTGAACCTCTTCATTCTTTGACTCTTGTAAATTGTGGACAAATGGACAGACGGGTGACACCATGACACAAGCTTATTTCACCCTCACTTGAATGAGCTAAACACCAAACCGTATAAATACTCATAACACACCATGTTTCCATGATAAAGCATTTGACCTATTATTGAGGGATGGGACTATAACCAAATTATCTACCCCTTTGATTCAGATCAGACTTCATCCAATTTCAACCTGATTTAAGGTTTTAATACACCCAATTAGCACTAATAATCAGGCTAGTGCTATGCATTGAAATGTAGTGACATACAAATAGTATGACTCCTGCTACCTACAAGACACCCCTTGAAATGCTGAACTGTTTCAAAGAATACACCTACAGACGGTGTCTTCATCTTCTCTCTCTTCTCTTCTCTTCTCTCTCTGCTTGTACAAATGCTGAGTGTGTGATTCTGCACTTGTGAGCTGTGCTGCAGACTATAATTCTTATCATGGGGTGATATGTCAAAGGAAATGGGGCCACTCACTGGCATCATGTCAGACACAGCAGTATTACTGTTGTGTGCAACACTTGCAGCAGGAAAGTTATTACTTCAGCAGGAACCTTCCCATAAAAAAGTCCAAATGGACACCTTCTTCCAGTCTACCTCTAAGGGGTCCTTCTTGCTCATCTTGTCATCAAATTCACAATGTCAGTCTTAACAATGATGTACAGTATAAGAATTCATGAAAATACTGGTGGCTGCCAGTGGTACCCCTCAGCCTGCTGGCATTAAGAGTGCTGGCTGGCTGAATTTTTGTTCAGTCACCCAAAATCAAAACTGTCCAGAAGTTTTCATAGATCCAACAATGGTGTCAATAGATACTGTAGATAGATAGATGTACTTTATTGATCCCAAACTGGGAAATTACATATGAAAAGCCTATGTCATTTCATTCACAACTTATCACTTATCTTATCAAGATATCTTATCTTAACTTATCACAACTTATCTTATCAAGATATCATTTATCTTGTGAAGAAACTCAAACTGAAGCTGGGTTTTTTATTCCAAAATAAATGTTGTTTTTCTTTTGAGGTTAAAAAGCGTCTTGTTACTGCAACTTTTTTATCTATTTTAGATTATGGAGATTTTTTGTATATGAACGCTTCAGCTCAGTGTCTGAGTAAGACTGACTCTGTATATCATGCTGTTTTGAGGTTTGTTACAAACTGCAGAGCCTTGACCCATCACTGTGAACTGTATTCTAGAGTGGGATGGCCTTCTTTGTCCACCAGGAGGTTGACTCACTGGTACATTTTTATTTATAAGGCCATGCTTGGACTGCTGCCTCCTTACATCTGTAATTTAATCACACTGAGAAGTGTTGATTCTTATGTTCTGCGTTCTAATGATCATTTGTTGCTTTCTGTTCCTTTTGCCCGTACTGAGCTGGGAAAAAGAGCTTTCATGTTCTCAGCTCCCTCTATATGGAACATGTTGCAAAAAGACTGGAAACTAACGGTACTTGTTTCATTGAATGACTTTAAATCCAGATTGAGAACACTTGAGACGGCCTCACTAATTTGTAACTGTTTTATATGATTTGTATGTCATTGTAAGTGTAATTGTGATTTTTTTGCTGTCTCTTGGCCAGGACTCCCTTGAAAAAGAGGTTTTTAATCTCAGTGGGATTTTCCTGGTTAAATAAAGGTTAAAATAAAAATAAAAATCACATTTACAGGGTTTTTTTGAAAGTTGACCTCTGACCTTGACCTGAGGTCAAGGTTTGCAAAATTCAAACTCATCCCAGATTTTTCAGAGATAGAACTATGGCATCAATGTGAAACATTTACGTTATTTCCTTTCTGTGTTGTCATGCCTACAATGTTTTTAGAAAAACTGACCTCTGACCTTGATCTTGAGCTCAAGGTCACCCAAATTCGAACTTGTCTTGAGATTTTTCTTAGATACAACTATGGTACTGATTTTAAAAGCATACATCATTTCTATTTATTGTGTTTACAAGATAGGTGTTGACATTGCTGCCACCACCACCCATCTGCCCAGCACGGTGCCGACAATACCCCAACAGCCTTTGAGAGGCTGAGGGGTAAAAATGTAAACATCTTGTCAGGAAAGTGGCAACACCACCACAGAGGAAACAGAAAGAAGCTCACTTTTGCATATTCCTAGATTTACAAATTTGCAATTACCTTGACAACGATAATAACTCATAACATAAATGGGGTTTGAGAATTACTTAAAAATGATAAGTAAGGGCTAAGGTGCTACAAAACACTGAATTTACAGCTCTACACTACAGGGACGACAATCACCTTTAGTTAATCAGTCACGTTATAAACCAATCGTGCAATGAAAAGCCATCATAACACATGTGCAACAATAAAGGAATAAACACATGTCAATTGACAAGAAGAGAACTGCTGCAACTTTGTCTGAACTGTAAAAGAAACCTTTTTGCTTTTCTGCCTAAAAAGTGCTCATTACCTGAATCTTTTTCTTTTCCAGAACGAGAGCTGCCAAATAGAATCTCTACACTGGACCAACAATGTGTAAACAAGTCTGAAATCATAATACACCACTTTTAGGGCATTTTGTGCACTTTTGCACAGAGTGAAAAGCAAATGATCAATTCCACTGTTTACCTGATGCAGACCACTGAGGAGTGTTTTTATATCTAGAGAGGCTGGCCTTTGAGAGAACAATATTTTGGTAAGACATACCACATAGGCAGCTGTTGACTGTGTGTGTAATGGCGTGTACCAGTTTAAAAATCTACATTTGGTTAGCCCGACACCAACTGGTGCAGTCAACAAGGTCGCATACAGTTGCTGTTTGTCAGATCAGTGTAACAGTCGCGCAGCAGCTGCGTCACTGACTCACCAAATTCAAATATTCCAGTGTACATGCACCGTACCTGATGTTACTGAACTGTTGATGTGGTCATTATTTGTGAGCTCATCAGTGGAAAAAAATCTCAGAGGTTCAGTTATTTTCTGGGAACACAAATCCCACTTGGTCATTATGGAGAACACACTGGGGCAAAGAGAAGTATTACACTATCACCTGTTGAGGGGTTGTCTCATTCCATTCCTCACCTCCCCCTGATGGACAGCAGGTGTCCCACAGGCTACAGGACACCGTCCGCAGTGGACGTGCCAAAAGTCCACCAACTGCCAGGCAGGCAGCTCAAAGCTCAGCATCAACAAAAAGCACAGATATAAAAAAAAGAACCACTGAAGAACAACAGAACCTCAGAAATATCCACAAAAGGGGTCACACTTATTATAAAACACCGATACTAAATAGAATCAACATATGTTTGGAGCGCTACAGTATATGTTAGAAGGTGGCAGGAATGGGTTGCTAAAATAAGCAGCCAGCATGTCTGCTTCTCATAGCCGGAGTTGTTGTTATACGACTCGGAGATGTGAGACCTGACACTGTGACCAGTTATTCTGAAAGAGACAGATGTGTGAATATGGAACAATAGCCAAAAACAACACTAAAGAACCCGCTGCCCTCGGAGTCTGCCTGACTATTTGAGATGCAGTGACCGGAAAACAAAGGGGCATATATCACAGGTGGATATGGGATATTTTAGTACCTATAAGAAGAAAATCACACATGTTCAAAATAGTATACAAAAATAATTATAGTATGCTTCATAGTAATGGGGTAATCTGTTCAGTGTGATTTGAGAGAAAATGCTAGAAAGAGTAAGGCAAATGAGATCATGCATAATACCAAATGCCATCACAGTTGTTTGTGGCGTGCAGCTTCAAAAACAATACAGTTGTTTACTCTTTTAATATCCTGATATATAATAGGGTTTTTATTACTGTCTGTGCTCTGACATTAATATATTCACAACCTTGTCCTGTTTTAATTTGACCGATCAAACTTCAGGATATCAGTCTTTCTCCCTAGACAATGTGAGACTTAATTCAAAGCTATAAATCATTATATTCATAGTATATAGAGAAAAATCTACATGAACTCAAAAAGGCAAATTAAGCCTTCAGTCACATGCAGAGTTTTGCAAAGATTCAAAATAATGTTACTGTATTTGCATTAACATATAATGTGCGACGAAAGATAGTAAGAGAAAGGGTATTATTTCAGAGTTTTATAACTCATTGACATTATCCTCAAGTGAAAACTCACAGAAAAGAATGAATTATTGGAAAGAAGACCTGCAAACTGAAATTTCAGAGGAACAATGGGAACTGGCTTGTACAGAAGCTCAAACCAAATCAATAAATGTACGTCTTAAATTGATACATTTTAAATGGTTAATGCGGATGTATGTTACACCAGTGGAGTTAAATAGATATAACAAAAACGTACCAGATACGTGCACAAAATGTATGGAAAGTAAAGGAACCCTATTTCATTGTTTATGGGAATGTAGAAAAATTAGAATGTTTTGGGAAGAGGTGAGGGTAACAATTGAAAAAATAATTTCAAAACAAATCATATTGAATCCTAAACTGTTTTTGCTGGGTCTTTATCCAGAAAAGCATAACTTTAACAAGAGTGAAAGAGCATTCATAGACCTCAGTTTGCTTAATGCCAAAAAATGTATTGCACTATTATGGAAAAAGACTCATAGACCAGATGTGACTCAGTGGTTAAGACAGATGTTAACAAACCTTCCATTAGAAAGAATAACATACATATTGAAATCAAAAGAAATTGTGTTTGAGAATATATGGAGACCTTTCATTGATTATGTAAAGAACTTAAACATAACTTTTGAAGAAGAATGTGAATGATGTGTGTGGACCTTGTAAATTCCAAATTGGTGAATGTATAGTATGTATACTTACGTAATGGATTGCCTAGACTAAATAGAGGAGCATTGTTGAAGACCTGCTTTTGTTAGTGGTTGTTGGTGTTTTTAGTATTTTTTTTTAATTATTTTAGTGTTAGTGTTTGATTGTTTGTGTTTTGTTTGTAAAAACGTTCAATAAAAATATTGTGGAAAAAAAAACATAATGTGCACTAGGGCTGTGCGATACGACGATACATATCGGTGACACGATAAAAACCATCTACCATTTCATATAAAACTGTATCGTTTATATCAGGATTTAAGAGACATTCTCGTTTCTACTTGTCATCGCCCTGCCTCTCCCCCGAAGTGCGCCAGGTGCGCCACAGCAGCTAACTGCAAGCTAATGTTTTGCCACTACTTCTGTTTGCCAGGGATGTTGCACTTTTTCCCACCATGCTGCATCAGAAAGAATAGTCCTCTAACCTCGCTTTAATTGGAGGTAAGTCACATTAACACCATCTGCACGGTGGCGCAGTGGTTAGCACTGTGGCAGCACAGTTTTACCCTCAGCTGGGGGATCGCGGGGACTGTGAGATCGTGGGTTCGATCCCAGCCCCCGGCCAACAGTGATCTGTGTGGAGTTTGCATGTTCTCCCCGTGTCTACGTGGGTTTACTCCGGGATTTCTCCAGTTTCCTCCCACATGCCAAAAACATGCAAGTTAGGTTAATTGGCATCAAACTGGGGATTCTAAATTGTCCTTAGGTATGACTGTGAGAGTGAATGGTTGTCTGTCTCTCTGTGTTGGCCCTGTGATGGACTGGCGATCTGTCCAGGGTGTACCCTGCCTCTCGCCCAAAGATGCAGGGATAGGCTCCAGCCCCCCCGCGACCCGAAAAGGATTAAGCAGAAGAAGATGGATGGATGGATAGATTTTTTTTTCTTTTTTTTCTTTTCTTTTTTCTTTTTCCTTTTTTCCTTTTTTCTTTTTTTCTTCCTATTTTATGATTTTTATTGAGATAAAATTATTTTAAATTTTCTTCAACGTGATAACTATAAAGGGAAAATCTCACGTTCATAAATCTTTTGTCTCCACACTTTGCAGCACATGTGGAAGAGATGAATCATAGGTGAATACAGTTTCTCTGTTAATATTATACAAAATGACAAAAGATTCAAATCCTTTTCGGTGATGTCTGCCAGGGACCATTATGCATCACACACTGGCCTCTGGCAAGCAAGAGGAGATACTTCAGGAAATACAAATGAGGAATGTTTTTACTGAATGTGATCAGTGACACGGTGCAGCTAAACGTTGAGTATCATCACCCAAATTCTTCTGAAATAAGCCTACAAATAAAAAAACATTCCACTTTACCGTTGTAACATTCTCACACAAATCAGTACAGCGGCATTCAAGGCTACAGATGAGTCACTGAACGAACCGGTTAGATGAAGTTGGATTATTAATGGCATTTAGAAGAAGATATCATGTGTTCACCTTTAAGATAAAGTTGGATTTTTTTCCATTTAAAAAAGGAAATAACAGCATAAAAGAGTTCCGACGAACTCACTGTTCTACTCTACAAACACTAAGCAATGAAGTTATTTTCGAAAAAAAAAAAAAAAACACAAATGAAGGAACCAACAGATACACTCATATTTGACAACTAATATAAAGAAGAAGCATGCATAATGAGGAAGTACAATTACAAAAGAAGGCCAATGATATCCATTGTTTGGGTTTGGGTACTATATAGACACACATGTACAGTGGACATCAAAATTAGAGAACAATGTATCAGTGCTTGATTTATTCTAACATATGTTTTTCTTCATTGTTCAGAATTTGGCAGAATATCATCTGAGGCTATACCACTGCTGTACTAGCATGTTTTTTATAACCAAGGCACTTCAACACAAACATTTATGTTATAAAAAAAAAACACAGTGAGCAAAATTAGAGAACAGGAACTACTGTGTCAGAAGAGAAAATTTAAACAATATTTTTATAGGGTGATAGCATTCAAAAATTCATAGGAAGTGTAGAGGTCCTTGCTTTGAATGACTTCAGCACATCTGCACCCACAGGACATCACTAATTTCTCACACTGCTCTGGTTTGATCTTGGTCCATTCTTCTTCAGTCTCTTCCACAGTTCAGTAACTGTAGTGAGTTGCTCCTCAGCAAAGGCAAGTCTAGCCTTTTCATTATTTCTGCTGATGAGAGGTTCAGTCACTGCAGAGTTAACTTTGAGTCCAAATTGTCTTAAAACGGTGAGACAATGTGTGCAAAGAAAAATCTTGTTCAGCAGTAAACTGGCGAGCAATTCCAGCTGCAGTGTTGGAACAATTCTCCACTGAGAGTCTTCGTATAATCCTGGCCCCCAAACCAGAGCAGTGTGAGAAACTAGTGATGTCCTGTGGGCACAGATGTGCTGAACTCATTCAAAGCAAGGGCCTCTACACTTCCTATGAATTTTTTAATCCTATAGCCCTAAAAAAATAATAAAATCTTCTCTTCTGACACAGTGGTCACTGTTCACTAATTTTCCTCACTGTTTTGGATTTTTTTTTTTTTTTTACAAAATAAATGTTTGTGCTGAAGTGCCTTGGTTATTTTTAAAAAAACATGGTAGTTCAGCAGTGGTATAGCAGCTGATATTCTGTCAAATTCTGACAATGAAGAATAACATGTTAGAATAAATCAAGCATTAATACATTGTTCTCTGATTTTGAACTCCACTGTACACGAGTGTGTGGCTGTGTGTGTATACAATACCACAAAAAATAGATCTGAGCCAACTTTCGCCAATGTGTAAAATGCAGACCCTCAAACCAACATAATCTTACCCATAATGGTTGTTCCATTTTTCCAGCCTTTTGGTAATACTTTCACCACTGTGTGTGGTCATGTACGGCCCCCTGTTATGCATGTTGACCCTAAATAAACTCTTTATCAAATTCAGTACTTAACTGAGTTTTGTGACGGTGAATAATGGAGTAACAGAAAGCTGATATTTAAGCAGTCCATCCAGGATTTCAGAATGCTGCGATCGCACCAAACTGCACAAATTCAAACATTCCCTGCAACCTTGCAACTTTGTTCAATCACCATAACTTTTCTGCAATTTTGGCGAACTGCTGTCATTTTCTGCATATTCTGCCTGTCAAATATATCACCTAGTGCTCAAATGCATACATCATCTGTCTAACCAATCAAATGCATCCTTGCACTGCGCTCTCACTTTGTTTACATGCATGTTCCGGCATGTGTGATAACTTACTACTTTCTACTACTACTGCTTACCTTTTTTTTACTTTTTCAGTGCAAAAAAAGAAAAAACTAAAAACTATTATTGCAACTTTTTAGAAAAATTGCCAAAAGTTCAAGCTTTTTGAACCACAACAATCATAAAAACAGCCTGCAAAATCCTGAAGGAACTGTTTAAATGATTCTCTCCTCTCCAGTCACAGAGTGGCTGCTCTGTTCAGCTCCTCTCGTGACTTTTTCCCTGGGCTGTATCCCGCTAAAATAAACTTGCCAATGCTAGGCTAGCAGAAAGTCAGTTGCAGCAATGTAGACCTGCTTTAGCATTAGTGATAGCTGCTTCATCTTTACATCATGAATTTAGAATTCATATGCCACTGCATGAAAAGCAAACTAAAGTCTGCTCCCCATCTGATTTCAGAAAGCAGAAATGTTTGAAATTCAAGCTGAACTTTCACAATAAAAGCAAGGAACTTGTCAACAGTAAATTTAATAGATAAATGAAGTTATTTATTGGCCATACCTCTGCATATGCCACACTTGAGCGCGCACACAAGCACAAACAAAACATTTCAAAAGCGTAAACTGTTCAATGAACCATGATGTTAATCTGAGGTCACATCACCCAGCCCAATGTAAAAGCTACAAAAGTCACTAGAAGTAAATGGGAAGGAGTAACTCCTCATAGCTGTGACTGACATTGGATCTTCTATAATATCACACATATGTATGTTAAAACAAAAGAACAAACTATTCAATCACAAAATATTGTAGATGGTGATCTAGTGCAATCTACTTTTGCTGATGAGAAGTAGTCCTCCTCCTTGGATAGTCATTAGTTTCTCATTAGCTAGGAGCAAAGGGGATAACCTGAGTCTCCTGAGCTTTCTCAGATGGGTGGGAGTATACTCATAGATTCTCAACTCCCTTCTGCATGAACATTCCTTTGTGGTGGTGCTACAGACCATTTTGCAAGATACTGAATGTATCTCTGCATTTACCATAGCACAATGTCTTTTTGTAGAACATCTACCGTAAACTCCACATTATTTAATTGAGGAAATATACAAGAATGAATAGACATCGCAATCATGATAAACTGCCAATCAGCAAGCATAACGGTAGAATTTCTACTCTACACAAGCACCAACTACAAGAACCACTCAGGCCAGACCTGTATGGTTACAAGAAACAGTTTTTATCATAGTGATTACGACAGGTTAGATGTTTGCTGAAGCCACACAAGTGAAAAGAAAAATGCACACATAAATAGGAGATATACTGCACATAAGCCAAAGGGATTTCATTTTCAAAAAGGTTCTCTCTTCTTGTTTCACGGCTGGGTTACAGCCCTATCAAAACAACACAGAAGCAGTTAAATCTTTACTGGAAGCCGATTTTAATGCATCAGTGCACATTCTAATAACAAAGGCAGTCTAATAGTGTATAAGGTTACTTATTTCTGAAGAAAACTGTAAATATTAATCTATAGAATAATCCAACTCTTTCTACAACTATCTAATTTCAGCCTTCTGTAAAAATGGAATGGAACTTCAGTATCTAACACTGCGGTATGAAAATGATAGAGAGTATTCACAGGAACAGAACTCATGCCTGTTATGCTGCACTGAGTGGTATAAATGAGTGGAAGCTGTAGTTTTTTATGCAGTAAAATACAAAAAAACACAGACAATTATCAGTCACAGCAGTACATCGTCCTTTGTCCAATATATCAATTATCCCTCTATTGCACATCTCCAAACCATCTCAGCCTTGCCTCTCTTATTTTGCCTCCTGAATGCTCAACCTGAGCTGTCCCTCTGATGTACTCATGTCTAATCCTGTCCCTCCTAGTCACTCCCAATGAGAACCTTAGCATCTTCAACTCTGCCACCTCCAGCTCTACCTCCTGTCTCTTATCAGAGTCATTTCCTCCAAACCATACATCATGGCAATTTTCACTACCATCTTGAAAACCTTTCCAAACCTCTCACACATTAAACCTCTCACCTACACTACATCTCTCCCAATCTGCCATATCATTTCATGTAAATATTTTCACAACCACTACTGGTCATGTTTTTTTTTCATAGACATGTCTATAAGAGGTAATTCCTGTTGGTAAAAACACTAAGTAGTAATTTTGCATTGGAAGCCAGTCTTAGAACTACACAGCACATTCCCAACCTAGCTAGCTTGTTAACCAATAACTTCATCCTCGCCTATAATGTAAATATACAGTAGTAATGCTTGGTTAAGCAGCAAAGGATTCAAACAGTAGTCTACAACCTAAAGGGTGATGTCACACTATCTGCGCCCATTTTTTATACAGCCTATGGCAACAACCAATGAAAGGTCTATTTGCTGGCACAGTGTCCACTCTGTTAGACAAGAAGAGGCGATGCACCAACAGAGCTAAACAAACCGTGTGCTTTCATCACTCACCCTAACACACAGCCACACCTCCGCTTTAGTCACAAGGTTTATTTTAAGAAAATACATTCACTCCTTTACAGGAATCATACTATGATATACATTTAATTACACAATTTTCAAAGATACAGCATGATATATAGCGTCATAGTGTCATAACTTGCTCTTCCTAAAGTCCTAGATGGCCCTGTGTATAAATATACACTGTTAAGCTAAATCACAAAAGTATCTCTGCAAATTCTTTGTCTAACCACCTGTGGCTGTTGCTTAGAAATGCAGATGGAACAGGTGCCCTCCACATTTTTACTTCAGCACTATTATCATTGCCATACCATGCCTCCACCTGCCCAAGCAGGGTTGGCCTTATAATCCAGGTTTTTTTCTACAGAACTACATTTTTTTCTGCCTCAGTAACTTTAAGTAATTAAGGCTGTGCAGGAAAATATGTGAGACAGATTCAGAGCTTGTTCTTATAAGAAAAGAGGGAGCTCAATCTCTTAAAGCAACCCTATGTAAGAGTTTCACTTTAAAACAAAGTTTCTAAAATCAAACACTGATCAGGAGAACATCACTTCCACGGCAGCCTGAGCAGGCCAGAATTGCCTGCAACAGCAGTATGCAACTTTGCTGTTCAGGTAGGAACATTGAAAAGACTACAAATGGCATGTTTTACAGCATTAGTTCCAATCGCCAATCATGGAGTGCACTATTAGTTGGCTGCTAACTATCAGATGTAGCAATCTAGCTTAGTATTTTTAGAATGGACATCATGGCAGAGCCAGTGAAGGAACCAAAGAGGATCTTGTTAGAGGAAACAAAAAAAGAAAGAAAAGAAAGACAGACAAAAATGACTACTGGACTAACTTACAATCACTGGCGAGAACTAAATGAGATAAAGGGAAGCAATACTGATGGTGACCAGGATTTGTTGCTATTAGAATAGTAAGATTTTTTTTTTCTTATGCCCCTTTTCCACAGGTGTGGAGATCATTGAGAAACCATTGAGAGATCTGGCCAATTTTTGATCCATCACTGATCTTCAGTCTTCAAAGTTCTGACTCAGTCCAAAACACACAAGGATCTCCCAAACAATCCAAAAGATCAAAAATTGGCCCAATCTCTCAACGATCTCTGTGCTGTATAAAGGGGCCCTTACCCTCTTTGTTTTTATGCTACCCAACGAGGCAAAGGCTTCTGAATTTATCACTTGTTTCCATCATCTTGTAAAGAAATCCACATGGCTCAAACTGGCCCTGATTTATCAAACGTGGATATGACAGAAAAGTGGTTGTACGATCATTTGAAAGCAGAGATCAGTATTTATCAAAGTGGATGCGATCGTAAAATACGCTCAAATGTCACGAAAGGTCTGAGATTATGTACTCAGTGCAAATTTTCAAGTCTCTGTGTAAGTGCAGTGCAGCAGAGAAACCTGGCTGTGTGGGAGAATTATTTGATCACATTATTGAGTAGTAAAACCTTTCCGATGATATGTTTGACTTGGGTTATATTTAGATGAGCGTTTTTAATGATTAACAAGACTGCTTTTACTAATTATAAACATTCTTTACATGCTTATGTCAGTGTGGCAAATAAAACAGGTTTCAGCAGATTTAAAAACAAAGCAAAACTGTAGTTATTTGATGGAATGGAGAAAAATGAATTAACCTTTCAGCTTCCGAGATATTTTTTACGGTTGTGATTGAGCTCAGGGTTTTTCAATGAGTTTTTTTTTTTCTGTTAATTATTTTTACATATAGGCTATATTAATATCTTTGCATTCTAGGGAGTCATCTCCCATGTGAGTACTATGTTAAATTAATGTTCTAAAAAAGTATTTACTTGACTAAGATATGTGTTATGTAGTATTTGATAATGGTTATCCCTCACATATTTTTGTTAACTCTTCTGGTTAAACTGCAACAGAGCTGGACCATAGAAACAGGCCATGATGCGGTACATCTGGGTTATAAAAAAATCTTCAGATCACAGAGAATTCTGCTGAACACACCAGAGAAAATGTGGGGAAAATATTTTACTTCCCCCGTGCATTTTTGCACAATAATTCCAGGTGCCAAAGTTGTGTGCGTGGCTGAGCTGAGCCAATGCACAGAGCGTACAGCTCTCCCAGAGGCAAGACTTTTTTCTGTAAGTAATAAATTCTTGTTTGACAAGTAGCCTATGCTTTAAAATGACCAAGCGAACTACATTTAGACCAAAATTTTATTCACTTATTCCCATTTTTGTCCGTAACCAATGAAGGCAGCCTCACTCACCTGCGTTAAGTCCGACCACTTTTTTTATCAATATGAAGAATTGTGATTATATAGGTATAACCCAAATACACAAATAAATCATGACTGTACAGATTTAAATTACAACCCTCAGCTGAAGATCAGCTGGTCAAACCAGTGGTGTTGCACAGCCTCTGTCTCCTCCAAAACGTGGTTCTTTTGCATTGAATGAGGGTTTGGATGTTGCCACACCACAGAAATTGTCCCCCCCTTTGTTTTATTATAATGTCATTTTCTACAATGGAGTCTGCTGAGTCGTAAATTCTGGGGACGAGATGTCACCATGTAATTCAAATGACACTCGGAACCAGCCGTCAGATTTATCAATGAGTGAATGACCGTACAATGAGAATGACCAGATATGTATGGTTTCATAAATACCATGTAGACCTTGTCATATGATCATATTTACGCCATTTCAGTTGAAAATCCAGCACAGATGTACAAAAATCCTCAGCTAACTAATCTGTATGGACTTGATCATTCAGTGTGTTTAGCTCCTGTCAATAAATCTCCACCATACAAATACTAGTAGCAAGTAGGGCTGGGCAATAAACAAAAATTACGTAAATCAATTTTTCACAGTGTAATTCTCAAGGACCTTCATTTTTCTTCATTTTTTTTGATAATTTTGTGCATATGGCATGAATTCTGAAAAGATTATGTACTTTTATTTGAGCCTGTTACGTCCCACTCAGCTCCTACAGTAAGTCTAAAATACACTGTACAAGCAATTGTTACACTCATACTATTAAGCGCAAAAAATGTGCCACTGAAACCCATTCAAATTGCAATTTTTGATCTCACAGCACAATACATGCATTTTATTATATCTGGGTGTCACTCTGGGTTTATCCTTGGAGTTGATTATTTTTACTACTCTCCATCAGATGGTGCCATTTTTTGACCATATTTGGCATATGGAGAAAAAACAATTTTTTTTTAATAGCTACCTTATGAAAAGCACATTTTTTGTGCTTAGCGGTACAAGGGTGACTAATATTTGAAGTCACTGAAGGTTAAAACCAGCATCCTCCAGCTCTATCGCCCCCCACCACCACCACCACACACACACACCACCACCACTCTGTCTCTCTCCACCAAAAACCCACATGTAAAGATGGCACACAGAATCAATGAGGAACTTTTTTTTTCTTAACAAAAAGCAACAAGATGGGTTTCCATTTTGTTCATTCAGCTTTAAGATGGCAAAAGAACACACACACACACACACACACACACACACACACACACACACACATATATATATATATATACAGTATATACTGTATATATCCTCTACCACGTCTCATTATAGAGCCATCTCATGCAAGCAGTTTCTTTGGTTACTCTAAGTTAATTGAGCAGTTTTTCCCCTTTTTTGATCTCATTTTTTGTGGACTACACACAAAGCTACAGACACGCACATCACCCCACACGCAATCTTCACATGGCCGATGTGAGTCATGTTTTTCCTTACTTGGGATGCCCCCCACATTAAACAACACAGGGTTCAGTAACTTCTGTCAGATGACTCAATGTTATGTCATTCAGATGCTATTTCAACTTGAGTCAAGTGATTGGCACTCGGGTGGCCAGCAGTTCCAGGGCCCTGCAACTCTGTTACAGGCAGAGTGAATGCGCCCTTATCTTGACTCCCAAAAACTCCTGTTTCAGCACTACACTTTATGGGATTAAAGTTCAGAAGTGGCCTTAAACTCGTACTTTTAAAGGGCTATCATATATCATGTTACATACAGTAATTGAATAAAATGCATCTGAAGTACCTATGCCAAGCATAAATGCATTTTTTTCTTCATGTTGGTTTTTTGAAGTGGAACATACATATGCTGGCAAATGTAACATTCCATATGACTTGCCACATTTCTCTTGCATTTGTTTTATTACAAGATACTGAAAGTAAATTCACGGGTCATTGCAAATACTTTGTTTTAAAAGTACCAAGTTGTCACACAGTGGGAGAAAAAAATATCCTCAATAAAACGAAAGGATGCATCGAGATGCACCGAAAATCAGTTTAGAATTGAACTGGGGCCCCCTGAATCGTAATCAAATCAAATCATGAGGTGCCTAAAGACCCCCTCCCCACTTCCCTAGTATTACTGACTTATTTAAAATACAAACAACTTGGCTACTTAGCTCACAATATTACATAATCCTACCATAATTGTCTTGCCAACAATTTTGGAAAAATGAAAAGGATAGCTGCTCTTATAACACTGAAATTAACCGTAAGAAATTACCTGGTTCTGTAGCTAGTCGTTGCTGAATAACAAACTAAATAACAAACCAAAAAAAAAAAAAAGGTTGTTGGGGTATGGAGAGAAATTTGACACTTGGAACAGCATTGTTTAAATGAGTGCTAAGGTCTTGTCCAAACTGTAAAAGGTTTTACCTTTTAAAACATGCGTATTAACAGGTTAACAGTAGAGTAATTACTTTGGATCCTATTATTCTTTTACCATTAACACACACGCGCGCGCGCACACACACACACACACACACACACACATTTCCAGTGATTGAGGAAGCAGGTCATGTTTTTCCATACAAAACTAGGAGACTTAAACTGTAGCAGCAGAGGGGACTTCCTTTGCCAAAGGGCCAAATTCCACATGGTCCATCAACCCACTCAGGGTGACTAGCATAGTTTGGGGAAAACCTCAACTTCCCAACCAGCTGTTAGGTCCTCTCCACCCCACTGTGAAACTTCTAGAAACTTCTGAGGAGTGTTTGTAGGTCCTCTTCCAGTTCAGGGTACAAGATATGGCATTAGGTGAAACAAATACATACTGTGTATAGCGGGTGTCCAAGTAACATCTACTGACAGGCAGATTAGGGTATAAACGCTGACTCTATGCCACTGTCTTTACCATATATAGTACACTCATGAAGAAATAAACAATGGCAGATATACACTCATCAGCCACTTTAATAGGTACACTTTACTGTTGCTGGGTTGGACCCAATTGGACCACTGTTTATTTCAGAACTACCTTTATTTTTCTTTGCACAGATTCAACAAGAACACATTCCTCAGAGATACTGGTCCATATTGACATGCTAGCATCACACAGTTGCTGCAGATTTGTGTGCTGCACATTCATAATGCTCCATGAATGCATCCATTCTTTCATGTTACTGAAGCCAAACTCTGACCCTACCATCCAAATGTTACAGCAAAAAATAGATTCAGATCAGGCAGCATTTTTCCACTCTTCTATTACCCTACTTTGGAGAGCCTGTGCAAACTGTAGTGTCAGCTTCCTTATCTTAAAGATGCACTCTGGCGGTTCTAAAACCACCTAAAACCACCTCAAAAACAAATGTGTATTGCCCAGAATAGTATATTGTTGCTTTTTACCTACAAAAAACTTTCATTGCCTTAGGCTGCATTCAGAGCAGGATAGTCCGGGGCTCTTGGTTCGACTAAGCGGGGAATGCCGAGAATTTTCACACCTTCATTTGGTTTGGTTTGCATTCACACTGCAGCAGACCAAACTGCCTCGACAACGTCACACAGTTACAACAACTGCTCATTTGGGGCGCTGTAACCGAAACCACCAATGACCGGGAAGATAAAATCTCGGCAAAGAAGAAAAATCTGGCTCGATTGGCCATGACCAAAAATGGAAATCCATTCCCATCAGCCGGGTTGTTTGTCCGCCACAGGCAAGACATTTTTTAACGTTTCTCCTCAGCTTTCACTGGTAAAAGGATTTCTCGGATTCGCGGGGTTGTCTTTATTGTTATTTTCTACCCAAAATATACTATGGTAAACGCCACTTCATCTTCTCAGACTACGTGTTGCTATGGTTACACAAACACCGAAGGGCACTTCTGCTTGTATTGGATTCACACTGCAAGCGGCACGCACCAGACTTCGTTTGCAAGAGAACCGAGACCCCCGTTTTCAGGGGGACCAGACTTTGCTTGTTTGGTGTGCACCAGAGTTCCAACGCGCGTTCAAACTACACCAAATGAACCAAACTATCCGCGGAAGGCACTGTTTGGTCCTTTGATCCAGACCAAACAGCAGCCGTCTGAATGCACCCTTAGAAATGCTTGGAAAGAGCTTTTACATCTTGCACCTACTTAAGTATGCATGAATCTATGAATATTCTAATTAGCTTCACCCATACCTCCGCCCACCAGAAATGTAGGCTGAATGGAGCACCCGGGAGGTTCCCCCCGCCCCCCCCCCCCAAAAAAAAATACCTTCACCGAACTGAGTCAAAACGAATGCAAAACAGATGGGTGGCGGTCTTGGCGCCTTCATCCCCTGAGACCAGACGTCTCTCTGGTTCGACCTTCTGACTGTGTGTCTCCCATTCCTCTGTGGGTGCCTCCGACAGCCGGTGGACTCCAGTCTCCGAGCTGAACCTGCGTTGCATGCACGACAGGGCTCCAGAATATGGTAGCCACAGTCGGTTCGCGCCATCCCCAGGAAGGGATGCTGACTGTCAGCGAGGTCAGTGGTAGGTACATTTTGAGCTGGCGCATTATCTACCTGGCCCCATTCAAGCCCACCCCCCGCCTCTCATCCACTCTCTCTGCTTGCTCCTCGGTTCCTCCCTCTTACCCCGAGAGAATCAAGAAGGGATCTCAGTGCTTAGCCTGACTGGCTAATGTTATAACCCATCAGGCTAAGCAGGAATGCTTGCGTAACTAGAAACGGTCTGTCCAAACTCACCCATTTGTGGGGGGCGTTCCCTAAGTGGAAATTCCCAGCAGAAAAACACAGACTTGGGACTGTGGTCAGATTTTGCCCTGGATATGTCTTGTAAGTCACAAAAACACATGTTACAGACATGTTAACAACAGAAAAAAACTTGATTTTTGCCAGAGTGTCACTTCTGACAGGAGTGGTACCAGCTTAGGTCTTCTGCTGCTGTAGCAGCAATAGAGCATCTGTGTACTGCCACAGATGCTCTTTTGTATACTTTGATAGTAATGAGTGGTTATTTCCGTTATTATTGCCTTTCTCTCAGCTTTTCAGACCAATCTCTGTAAACCCTAGAGGAGGTTGGTTAGCAGTTTTTAAAAGACTCAGAACAGCCTGGGACTAACAACCCTGCTATGTGCAAAGTCCCTTAAATCCCCTTTCTTCTCCAGCCTGATGTTTAGTTTGAACTTCAGCAGCATGTCTTGACCGTGTGTACTCGAGATGCAACAGTTCAGGCAGTCCACAGTTCGGTATACAGTATTGCAGGTTTTTGGTCATGGTTTTCTGTTTGGTTCTTTTTTTTTTCTTATTACACCTCTTTTTAGGTGTTTTCAGTGAATTTTGTACAGCAGTAAGGGGTAAGGAGGAAAAAAAAATCACTTTTTTTTAAATTCCAAAAGAAGTTGTTTACTGTACTTACAGTGGATATAAAAAGTCTACACACCCCTGTTCAAATTGCCAGGTTTTTGTGATGTAAAAAAATGAGACCAAGATAAATCATTTCAAAACTTTTTTCCCCTATTAATATGACCTATAACCTGTACAACCCAACTGAAAAACAAACTGAAATCTTTTAAGGGGAAAAATAAAAAATTTACAATAACCTGATTGCATAAATATGCACACCCTTAAACTAATACTTCGTTGCAGCACCTTTGGCTTTTATTACAGCACTCAGTCTTTTTGGGTAGGACTCTATCAGCGTGGCACATCTTGATGTGGCATGATGCGTACTGTTCCACTGCTAGACGTGTGCGCAGTATGAAGTCTACATCAACGGGGCCCGCGGCGCACACGTTTGATTATGTTTGATTGTCTGTGTAAGCTATGTGACAGCTGGCTAGCTAGATGGTGATATCATGTCTTAACTGAACGTCAGTCACAGGTCTAGATTGGATTTTGCATCTCGTAATTTTGAATTTCACTATTAGTATCTACTATGTCCACTTACAGAAAAATCTGCTATTTATGCTCACTGTGCATAGTGTCTGGGCATTACACCACCAGGTCCAGCTACGGATGTGTCTGCATGTAGTGCCACCTATGAGATTTATTTTTTTTTAGCTAGCTTAATAAGCCTGGAAAAAAAAGCCTATAAAAATGCTGTAATCTTAGGTCAAATTAGCTTTGATACAACATTGCACATCCTATCTGTACCAATGTTGTTCTGCCTGTGTGTTGTTATGTTATGAATAGTATGTCTCTTCTTCCTTCATTTTCCTCCCTTCTCCCGTCACCCCCCAACCAGTCGTGGCAGAAGACTGCCCCTCCTTGAGTCTGGTTCTGCTGGAGGTTTCTTCCTATAAGGGAGTTTTTCCTTCCCACTGTCGCCTAGTGCTTGCTCATAGAGGATCATCTGATTGTTGGGGTTTCTCTCTGAATTATTACCTCTGCCAAAGAGGTAATGAAATCGGGGTGGTTTGTCTGTCTGTCTGTCTGTTAGCCACAAAATCTACTGGATGGATTTTGGTCAAAATTTCACTAGCGGTAGCCCTTGGGCCAAGGATGAACCCATTGAATTTTGGTGATGATCTGAGACTGCATACCTTCACCAAGGACCTTGTATTTATTTGTGCAGCAGGATTACACTAAAACTACTTGATGGATTTGGATGAAATTTTCACCAGAGGTGGTCCTTGGCCTAGAGAGGAACCGATAACATTTTGGTGAATATCCGGGAACGCATACCTCCACCAAGGCTCTTACATTCTCACAGTGTGTTAGCAAGAATACCCCAAAACTACTGGATAGACTTTGATGTAATTTTCACCAGAACTGGCTCGTGGCCTACATACGAACCCATTACGTTTTGGAGGTGATCCATGAGGGACGGAAGCACCTTGGCAGAGGTATGCGCTCTCTGAGTGCTTTTCTTGTTTATGATCTGTGCTTATGTATCTAGCACCTTGAAATGACTTTTGCTGTGACTAGGCGCTAAACAAATAAAGTTGAATTGAAATGGAACTGAACAGATGTACCTCTTAAAAAGTGAGCGGTCAGCTTTTAACTATTTCCTTTCCAAATAAATGTACTACAAGAGAATGACACAGCCAGCCTGACGATGTTGATGGAATGAATGAGCTCTATTATGCAGCAGAAATAATGAGCTTTCGTTCAAGAATAAACTCTGTATTAGCTAAAACATTCCTTACAACATTATTATGCTACTGTAAAAAAAAAACAAAAAACATTTCTTCATGTGATTCTAATAGTAGTCATTTTTCATTACAAATATAAATTAAATAAAACTGAATCACTTTATGCGTTTCCCCCAACTTCAGGTCACTAGACCACCATGGCCATCTCAGACCCCTTTTTACTTGGTATGCAGTTAATGAGCTTTTTGAACCCTCATTAGACCCCCCCCCCCCCCAAACACAGAGACACACACACAAACTCATGAGATTTTCACCCCCACTCTGCAACGTGTGCCAGCCCCAGTCTGACAGTGTAGAGACATGCAGCTGCCTGACTAGTCTCTGCAAGCCAGGGCCAGCATCAGTAACACACTGACTGACACCGGGGGGGGGGGGGGGGGGGGGGCACAGAAGGCAAAGGGCAAACTTTGTCATTTCTTCCATACAGAGAGAGAGAGAGAGAGAGAAAGCGAGCAAGCGAGATATTCATAAAGGAGTCCTCTCCAAAATAACTACGACGAAAGCCTCAAAAGCCGTGTCTGCAGTGTATTGGAATGCAGGCAGGCACAGAGGGAGGTAAACTGTTTACATGCCTTTTATATGTGACACCAGGAGTTCTCTTAAAGCAGGCCGCTGTACAGCTGATGAAGACCTGGTCTCTCAGCGAGGGGGGAAGTGAACTTATTTCTAAGAATATCTATAGTAGTAGGCAGGAGGGGGCCTGCCTGACGATCGACTCAAGACCTGGAGTCACAGGTCTTGTGACTCCAGCATGGTTTGTTTGAAACAAACAGCATGGTTTGTTTCATGGCACAAACCTCTGCACGTAGCTGCTCCATTCTCCTCAGTAGGCTTGAGCAGTCCAGGCTGGAAAATGTAACCAGCGGCAAATCATCCAGGTAATGAGAGACGAATCTGGGTAGTTTTTCACCACATTCATTCATCACCTTAAGGCAACTCTTTAAATTATTTGCATCTTTCTGGGCCCCCTTGTGTGTAACATACCTCTGTGTATTGTCAGAGGTATGTTTGTCTGTTGTGTTGGTACCAGTCATTAAAGATAAAGCTGGCAAGCTGTGTAGCCTGGATAATTACAGACCCATAGCTTTAGCCAATATAATATCTAAAGTACTGGAAAAAATCATGTTTGAAAAATTAAATGTATTCATCAAATCTACTGATCATCAATTTGGATTCAAACCCCATCATGGAACAGATCTGTGCATATATGCCTTAAAAGAAATTATAAATAAGTACAGAAATCAAAATTCTTCAGTTTTTCTGTGCTTTATTGACGCCTCCAAGGCGTTTGATCGTGTTAATCACAGGATACTGTTTAGGAAAATGATTGACAGGGGGGTGCCCAAGTACTTAGTACGTATCCTGATTTACTGGTACGCACATCAGAAGATGCTGGTGAAATGGGGGAAGAGTCATTCATCACCATTTGGTGTGAGCAGTGGTGTCAGACAGGGCAGTATACTGTCCCCTATTCTATTTAATCTTTACATGGATGAGTTGTCAAAGCAACTGAATGCCTGTAAAACTGGGTGTTTAATAGGGAATAAGTTAGTGAATCATTTTATGTATGCTGATGATCTAGTTATTCTCAGTCCAAGTAGTGCTGGTCTTCAGGAGTTATTAAGAGTGTGTAGTGCTTATGGAGAGGAAAATGACATAAAATATAATACAAATAAGAGTTGTGTACTGATCTGCCGCACTAAAGAAGATTTGTTAATGAAATTCCCTGTCTTTGAATTGGCAGGCAGGGAATTAATTGTCAGGGATAAAATTAAATATCTGGGACATGTTATTAATGATAGAATGACTGATGATGATGATATTTTCAGACAACGCTGCAAAATCTACATGCAAGCAAATATTCTTGCACGCAGATTTGGTTTTTGTTCAGATGAGGTGAAACTGGTTCTTTTTAAAACCTATTGTACACCTTTATACACTGCTCATTTATGGATAAATTATAGGAAACTAAGTATGCAGAAATTACAGGTTGCCTACAATGATGCCTTAAGAATTTTACTTAAAAAGCCTCGATGGTGCAGTGCTTCAGAGTTATTTGTCTCATCACGTGTAAATACTCTGCATGCAGTAATAAGGAATTTTATGTATAAATTCATCTGTCGGCTTGATGTATCTAGAAATGAAATCATTCAAGTCATGTCTAGCATTAAGCTCAGTTCTATTCGCTGTCAGTCACAGTTTAGAAGGCACTGGTACAGTAGTCTTTTTAAGTCTTTTTAAAGTCTGTACTGTCTTTGTACTTCTTTAAGCAGTTATGTCTTAGTGTTTCTTGTAACTTTTTTGATTGTTTCAACTGTCTTGTTTTTTTTTTTTTTTTTTTTTTTTTTTTTTTTTTTTTTACTCTACTTGTTTATTTTTTCTCTTGATGGACCTTGAGTCTGGAATAAAGTCTTTGATTGATTGATTGATAGTAGTAGATTAGTTTATTTGACAGGGACAGTGCAATAAACATAGATAACAAGGTGCTTGTCTTTGGTTGCAGAGAGTGCTTGGAATGAGGTTAACCAGCAGCGTGGTGAGAGTCTACATCTGAACACTGAGGCAAAAAAAAAAAAAAAGGAAAGAAAAGAAATTAATCATCTGTCAGTGGACATTCTGTGTCACCACTTGCTCCCAGGACATTTAAATGCATTTACTCCGTCTAGTTTTCAGATTTTCAGACTGACAGTGAGACGTTTGGATGACAATAAAGAACATATCCAGTAATTATATCAACCACAAACACAAACTAATGTTGCCCCTATAGAAACTGCACTCAACCAAAAGCATGACTATTCAAGTATAAGCAGAATAAAAGAGGTGGGCAGTATAATTCCATTTTCTTCATTAAATGTGTTCAAGTCTTTGAGAGCTGAATACGACAAAAAATCAGCGAATAGAGCTGCCTCGAGTCTTCTAAGATTGAAACAATCTTTTTATGAACAAGGTGAAAAATCAGGAAAATTATTAGCATGGCAGATTAAACAATTGGAAATTAAAACACCAATTACCAGTATTATAAGTAAGGGACAGGTAGTTATAGATCCTTTAGAAATTAATAGAGCCTTTAGAGATTACTATGAAAAATTATATGGTACCAAAAATGAACCTGATTTAACAAAACTAAATGGGTTTTTGAACGAACTATCTATACCGTGTATTCCAAATGAAAACAGGGAGATATTGGAGTCTAAAATTAGTCAAGAAGAAGTTGGGCTAGCCATTGATAATATGAAATCAGGAAAAAGTGCAGGACCAGATGGTCTTCCAGTTGACCTTTATAAAAAATTTAAGAATAAATTAATAAAACCTTTTTTGGAAATGGTTTTAGAAGCATTTCAAAATAATAATTTACCATCATACATAAATAATGCCTTAATTATACTGTTGCCAAAACCAGGTAAGCCCTCTAATAAATGTGAAAATATGAGACCAATAAGCCTATTAAACGCCGACCTTAAGATAATCTGTAAAATTTTAGCAAGACGAATACAAGAAATTTTACCAAATATTATTAATCGAGATCAGAATGGCTTTATAAAGGGTAGACAAGGCTTCCATAATGTAAGAAGACTATTTAATATTATTTATTTTAATAAAGAAGCACCGGATACAGCTCTCCTATCATTGGACGCCGAAAAGGCCTTTGATAGAGTTGAATGGCCCTTTCTTTTTGAAGTCCTACAAAGGTTTGGACTTGGAAATAATTTCATAAAATGGGTTCAAATAATATACAATAATGCTACAGCAGAAATCCTAACAAATAACAATATTTCAAAACCAATAAAAATCAATAGAGGATGTCGACAAGGCTGTCCACTTTCACCTTTACTGTTTACTATGGCAATTGAACCTTTAGCGATAGCGATACGTTTACATTCACAAATATATGGAATTAAAGTTGGACCAACAGAACATAAAATCTCCCTGTACGCCGATGATATAATTTTGTTTATGTCGAATCTAAAAAAATCAATTCCAACCTTGTTGAATTTAATAAAGAATTTTGGGGAAATATCAGGATATAAAATAAATAAAACTAAATCTTCAATATTAATGCTAAATGAGACCCAGAGAAATTACCCAGCCCCTGAGGTAAATCAATTCAGTGTTGTAAATCAGTTTAAATATTTAGGAATCCAAATTATGCCTAAGCTAGAATCAGTCGCCAGTGTCAACTATGAAGCCTTAATGTCAGATATCAATGAGTTAACTCAGAGATGGATGTCACTACCAATGTCGATGATCGGGAGAATCAATATACTTAAAAGTAATATTTTACCTAAAATACTTTATTTATTTCAATACATTCCCTTATCACCACCTTTAGATCTATTCTCAAGAATAAAAAAAAAAGTTAGTGGAATTTATATGGAACAACAGGAGGGCTAGATTACGTTTGTCTTTATTATATTTACCATTTGATCGTGGAGGTCTGAAATGTCCAAATTTTATGTTGTACTATTGGTCGGCACAACTGAGGTCTATGACATATTATTTTTCATCAAATGATCTCCCTCACTGGACTGAAATGGAATCATACAATTTACCTTTACCTCTTCCCATATTCATATACTCAGATTCGGCAAAAAAATTACAAAAACAAGTTAAAAATCCATTTGTAAAGCATATGATCAAAATATGGTGTGAAGCTAAAAACTATTTAAAAGAACCACAGTTATTGTCACAATTTAGTCCAATATGGGGTAATCAATATTTTAAACCAGGGAGAGCGGACGCTGTATTTAAAGTATGGAATTTAAAAGGGATACAAAAGATTCACGATTTATATTTGCCATGTGCAGATAACATAATGTCTTTTGAAGAGCTGAGGATCAAATTTAATCTCAATAGAACACATTTTTTTAAATATCTTCAACTTAGAAACTTTATTCGATCAAATCAAAATAAAGCTCTCACTCGACCTATTTATTCATCCTTGGAAAAAATGATGATGAAAGATAGTAAAAGAAAGGGTATTATTTCAGAGTTTTATAACTCATTGACACTATCTTCAAGTGAAAATTCACTGAAAAGATTAAACTACTGGAAAGAAGATCTGCAAATTGAAATTTCAGAGGAACAATGGGAATTGGCTTGTACAGAAGCTCAAACCAAATCAATAAATGCACGCCTTAAATTGATACATTTCAAATGGTTAATGCGGATGTATGTTACACCGGAGGAGTTAAATAGATATAACAAAAATATACCAGATACATGCACAAAATGCATGGAAAGTAAAGGAACCCTATTTCATTGTTTATGGGAATGTAGATTAATAAGAATGTTTTGGGAAGAGGTGAGGGTAACAATTGAAAAAATAATATCAAAACAAATCATATTGAATCCTAAACTGTTTTTGTTGGGTCTGTACCCAGAAAAGCATAATTTCAATAAAAGTGAAAGAACATTCATAGACCTCAGTTTGCTTAATGCCAAAAAATGTATTGCACTATTATGGAAAAAGACTCATAGACCAGATGTGACTCAGTGGTTAAGACAGATGTTAACAAACCTTCCATTAGAAAGAATAACATATATACTGAAATCAAAGGAAATTGTGTTTGAGAATATATGGAGACCTTTTATTGATTATGTAAAAAATTTAAACATAACTCTTGAAGAAGAAGGTGAATGATGTGTGTGGACCTTGTAAATTCCAAACTGGTGAACATAATATGTATACTAATGTATTGGATTGTCTAGACTAAACAGAGGAGCATTGTTGAAGACTTGATTTTGTTGGTGGTTGTTGGTGTTTTTAGGGTATTTTTTTTTTGTTGTAGTACTTTAGTGTTAGTGTTTGATTGTTTGTATCATGTTTGTTAAAAAAAAAAAAAAGGTTCAATAAAGATATTGTGGAAAAGAAAAAAAAAATGTGTTCAAGTCACTTTTCTACACACTTGTAGATGCCTGGTTGAGTTACTTTTGATTTTGCAAGTTCTGAACTACAGTGCGCGTCCAACTTTTAAAGCTCAGTGAGCTGTAGTATATTAAACTATCATCAGAGCTGAGACTAACAGGTAATATACTGTATATATCCTGTTGATACCTTTCCTGTTTTCAGAAGCTGCACTGAAAAACAAAAAACTTGCGGCATGAATTAACCCCTGAATACAGCTATAGCTGAAAATCGTGCAGAGCCAGAAAACTGGTCAGAAACGTGTCTGCTTATCCTGTCATAACTGTGCTGTTGGTCATTTTAAAGAACCGTGACGTTTACTTCGTTCAGGTCAGCGCTGAAATCATGGCGAAGTTGTTGCTTAGGAAACAAGACAGCCTCTTATTTGGATTATATCAGAGCATTTTATCTTCTCAATTTATAGCTTATTCATTTGAAAATAATAAAAGTTACTACTCAGGTACACTTTCAAACACTTACCTATACTTCAGTAATTATCATAGTATAGGTTCCACTTGAGTATAATTTATAAACTGCATTTTTAATCTGATATGTAAGTCTATTATTTCTTCATACATGGAGCCCAAGGCAGAGCACATCCAGCAACAGTAGCAGCGTGGGGGGGGGGGGGGATTAATGGGTCCACCAAACTGGGTTCTGCTCCCTATCTCTGGTAGTTACGGAGCCAGCAAGGTGGCGGAAACCCCGCTGCTCGTCTTCGCAGGTGACTAGAGGGCAGCTGGAGCTCCACGGACCCACTTTCTGCCCTGACCAACGGCTACCCACCGCAAAGTGGAAGTAGCGCTCTCGGAAACGTGACAGCAGTCCAGTCCCCAGTTCCACTGCCTCACACCCTGGCTCTAACGGAATAAAAGCCTCCGGTAAACAGTTGGAAGGCCCGGGGAAAGTAGCAGAGAAGAAACCAGACCCCGGCATCCGTTCGCCGCCGTCTTGCCGTGGCCTCCCTACCCTTCTCTAAACCGTGAAAATTCACTCCGACCACCGGGGTGGGTTTGACGCTCACTGACCTGGATGAACTGGATGGTCAGCGCCGATTTACCGACGCCGCCGCCTCCCACCACCACCAGGCGATACTTCTCCTGCACCGAGCCGTCCTTCCAGCCAGCCATCGGGGACTCTTGGCTCCGCTCACCGCCGAAGCACCAGTGAGGAGCAGGGGCAGCAAACACCCACTTCCCCCCCGCCCCCCTCTGCGAACCGAGGAGGCCCTGTGGCGGAGACACCGGAGCTACGAGCCCAGCTACGCGCTGAGAAAACCGCCCGTCGATGGAAGTCCGTCAAGTGTTTTAATCGATGAAGGCGGCGGGTGGAGGCGCGCAGAGCACGGAGGGGGATCCCGGGGACGGGGTGCTCTCACGGCCGCCGCCTGTCCATAAGCCCGGACGGATCTGAGGAGGTTCGGAGCACCGCTGCCGCCGTTTCCAAGATCCGATAGTAGGACTGGGCCAGTACTGGTGTCTGGCGCTAGGGGCTCCTCTACAGGCTGCACCGACACCCCTCCCACCCGGACACACGAGCCCGGGCAGGGTGTCCAGGTCCGGCCATCAGCAGCAAATAAGAGTAGGTCACAAATGTGGTGCAGTAACAACTTTAGCTCACTTGTGAGCCCCCCCCCCCCCCCTCAATTTCATAAATTTGTGACTTTTTTCTAATAACTTAACTACTTTTTCCATAAATTTGCATTTTTTTCCTTGTGTATATTTTGTATATTTGACTTTTTTCATGTGAATTTCTAAGATTTTTTCACCATGAGTTCCACCATTTCCTTTTACACTTGCATGTTTTTATTCATAAACGTGCATTTTTCTTGAAAATTTGTATCTTTACTCTCAACTTTTTTTATCATTTAAATGTTATTCCTAGGAAATAAGTCCCCTTTACTTTCATCCAAATTATATAAATATTTCCAAAGCCAGAATAAGAAATATTTTGAATGTGATGGAAAGAGAAAAAAGAAAACACATTCACTGTGTTTTTCTTCATAAATGTGGTCAAACTACTCCCAACAGAAGTATTTAGTGAAAAGGTTTCTTCTATTAAGTTAATGTTACTGCTCACCTCTGGGTAGAAGAAAAAAATTAATGTCTCACGTTTGCCTTTAAAAACCTGCAAAAAAGTCACAAATGTGTGAATCCTAAATTTATAATGTGCCAAATGATACCACCATTTTAACCCTTACAGTTTGTTTTGTGGCCTTTTTTGGGGGGGGGGGGGGGGGGGGGGCTCAGACCATCTCTTTGCACCACAGAGGAAAGTGACCCCTGACCTGGTGGAGCCCAGTGTGCAGCTCCGCCTGGAGACCAGGATGAGGCGCCCTGCAGACCACATTCCTGTCCCCTAATGCAGTCTGTGATGTCTGCTCCCTGCAATTACACACAATTACGCTGCGATAACGGATAAAGAGGCCTGCAGCTCCCACCACAACATAAACCCAAGCGACTCAAGCTTCAGGTGCTTCTTCGCAGTTTGAAGATCAGCGATTCAGTTGGTGAGAGTCATCTGGATTATTTAGTGTTCGTTATACATGCATCAGAGCTGGGGTTTATGGTTTTCAGATAAAACCTGTATAGTGGACTAGGTTGTTGTTTTTTTTAACAAATAAGCCACATTGTCATGTTTTTAGCATACAGTATCTAGTCAGTGAGGTAAACCGATCATCTCGTCAAAGGAGAAGTGCTTAGTATCAGATTCAGCTGGTTTGTATTACTGTTCTTACTTTACAGTGATTGTGATTTCTCTTGCTGCTGCCATGTGTAAAATCAGACTTCATTGTCACACTGACGGATGTTTTTATGGTTTTGTTTTGTTTTTAAAATAATGTCATGTTTTAACATCAAATCCTTTTATAACACACACCCCACACCCAGATTCTGCTGACATCTGTGGTGCCACCTACTGTCAAAAAGGAGCAAAAAGTCTGCGGCGCACATAATAAATTGATAATAAATTATTATAGTAACAATATAGGGACAAAGTGTTGCCAGAGTTCCACTTCTATGTATTGGCTGATTGCTAAATGACATCTAATGCACTACACCACTGTCTGAAAACCCATGTGTGCTAACTGATCATTGCACACACATAAAAATGTTACTTTAACTGCAATAATGTAAATTCTGAAAACCTGTTTTTAACCCAGTAAGACCCCAAAGGTCCCATATTGTGCATTGTGAAGGGATTCGTTTTAAGTTTTGACAACACCAAAGACGTACAAGGGACAAAAAAAAATACAGCTCATCAAAAAGTTGTCTGTAAAACTGTCTTAAACATTTGGTTTTTAGTCTGCTGACTGATATTTACATGTCATAATCTGATTAGTTTTTTTTTTAATCAGCCAATCACAGCTGTCAGGGTTTCTTCTGCCAATTTATACTGAAGACAGAGCTTGAGGATTTGTAACAGGATGTATTTTAGAAAGGGAATGATTTAACATTTTTTAAACTGTGACCTGTGGCTATGTTTTATAATTTTAAAACCCACCAAAACCCCCCCACTATTTTGCATATCGCTTTTAAATGGTGCAATGGTAATCCTTTAAAGAGATCACCTTCTGTATACAAGTTAACTTGGCAAAGCAAGTAGGGAAAAAAGAGGCAGAAGGTGATCTTATATTATGGGAGTTACCTGTGATTGTCATAATAATAAGCAATATATAGACTAAATCCAAAGAGTCTGTAGCCTGCTCACAACAGTGGGACTGCCACAGTGCTGCCAGACAGCCAACTGTTTATTTTCACAGTAGAAGGTCTGACCTTAAAGTCACCTTTGAGCCTTTATCTAACCCCCTGGAGAGAGATTTTTCAGATATTGTAAATGTATGACGGGGGTGGTGACCCTTTAATCTGGCCTACTCCCAGAAATGTCCCTTTACTCATAAATTATAAACAGGAGGGCAAGTGCAATAAGTAGGCCTGTGCCAACATTAATCTATCTCCATCTCATTATCAGTGTTGCAGTAAATCTTGCAGATGGCTCAGAGTGCTCCTGAATCAATACATTGTCCAAGGTTAAGAAATATACATGAATGTCTTTGCTCAGGATACTGTATGTGCGTATGTAAATTGCAAATTCAAGAATCTCTGATGACCTTAAGCAGTTTCACACTGCAAGAGTTTTCACAAGACATCTGAGGAATTCTAATTGGGGCCTGAAGCTATGCTCTGAAGCTGGACATAGCAGAGCTTCACAGCCACTTTTAGGTAAGTAACAACTCCTTTGAAATCAAATCCTCAACATTTACCATCATGCGTGCCAAGAGTTTTCCAGAACAACATCTGAAGAGAGGGCACAACTCTGGCTTCAAACTGTTATTTAATGTCAAGTGATTATGACAGCAAAAAGCTCTTCTATTGAATGAACATGACATTTTATTACAGATTTATTGAAAATGAAATGGGACAGAAAATGGCACGACTGAGGTGTAAGTTTTCAGAAAGTGGTGACATTAAAAAAAGCACAGAAGTAACTGACCATATAGAGTTCTTGTTTTCAAAATGAAAAAAGGAAGAATAACACAAGATTACAGCACTTGTTTTACACATTAGCCTTTTTTTGGGAGAGGTTGATCTTGTCACCCAGACTCAGGGCCATCCCCTGCGAAACAAAACAGGAAGAGGATGAATTCCAACATTTAAAAAAAACAGTTAAAGCATGTCGTTTCTACTTTAAAATGGCTGTAAAATTGCTCAAAACTAAATACTTACACTAAATCCATACTGCTATTACTACAATTCTACTACAATGACAGTACTGTGTTTCCATTCAAATATTCAGACATGCAACCTTCCATTAAAGAAAGAAATGGTCACTGAAACAACCTGAAACTGAAAAAAAGTAATAAATATAAATTTTGTGAAAATTAACTAATGAAAATCAGACATTACTTTTGAATTTTGATTCAACAGAATCATTAAAAAACCCCAATGAAGCTGGCCTGGAGAAAAATGATAACCTTAACTTAATATTTTGTTGCACAACCATTTGATGCAACCACTACAGTCAGCTCCATGCACAAAGGTTCAATAGGACTTAGATCAAGGCTCACAGAAGACCACTTCAGAATAGTCCTGTGTTGTTCTTAGCCATTCTTGGGTGTATGGTCATTATGCTGTTGGGAGGACCCATGACCTGCGACTGAGAACAAGCTTTCTGACACTGGGCAGCACATTTCACTCCAGAATGCCTTGATAGTCTTGAGATTTCAATGTGCCCTGCACAGATTCAAGACACCCTGTGCCAAAGGCAGAAAAACAGCCCCAGAACATAACCGAGCCTCATCCATGTTTCAGAGCAGGTACACAGCATTCTTTTCTTTGTATGCTTCATTTTTCCTTCTGTAAACATAGAGCTGATGTGACTGGCCCAAAAGCTCCAGTTTTGTCACATCAGCCCAAAAGATAACCTCCCAGAAACTTTGGGGCTTGTCAGCATGCATTCTGGCTGGCTTTTTAATGTTTTTTCTGTAAATAGTGGAGCCCTCCTGGTCTTCTTCCATGGAGTCCATTATTGTTCAAAATGCGACCCATGGTGCGATTAGAAAACGACATACCTTGACCTTGGAATTCAGCTTGAATTATTCTGGATGGTTTCCTAGGCTCTTTTTCTACAATATGTACTATTCAACTGATGCATTTCCTCTTGTGTCCATGTCCAGGGATGCTGGCTACAGTCCCATGAACCTTATACTTTTCAATAATATTGGCACGTGCTGCTTGGAGAAGGTCCTATTGCCTTTACCTTTAACATGCTTGTCTTTAAGTTTATTTCTAATCTCTTGAGACAACTCTTTCCTTAGCTTTCTGCGGTCCATGTTCAGTGTGGTACACACCATGATACCAAACAGCACAGTGACTACTTTTCACCCTTTAAATAGGCAGACTGATTACAAAGTTTGAAGACTGCTGTGATGCAAATCTAATTACAGGACACACCTTAGTTTAACATGTCCCTATGGTCAACATTTTTGTCCAGACCAGTTTCATTAGTTTGTTTTTAAAAATGATTCTGCTGAAACAAAATTCAAAAGCAATGTCTGATTTTAATTTGTTAATTTTCATGATTTTTTTTTAAATTTATTATTACTTTTGTCATTTTAAAGTTATTTCAGTAACCACTGTGGGACTTTAACAGAAGGTTACTAACAAATTTGTCCATGTACAGTATGTATATAACAGCCTTACTTAGTTTAGGTATAACACATATCTAAAGGTTTAGGCCAATTCTTCCAATAACACATTCAACTAGTGTATTCTTATAGAAGATGGAACTGTTGCTATGGCTGCAATGAGCAATAATACATCCAGCCCTGCCTTTAATTTATAAGGTTCACTGTCTTGCAGCTGTGACCCACCTGACTCTTGGCTCTAATGCGGATGTGTCCATTGACTGGTGCCTCAGGCCCCAGGTGGATGGGCTTCTCGATGCTGACATTAGCCAGAGCATCTTCTCCGAAGATAGAACGAGCGTAAAGGTTGGCGGCCATGAAGCCGCAGATGCCAGAGAGTGCCTGGTTTATAGATGTAAACAAAGTCATTCAGCAACAGCACAGGACTGTCATATTTAACAAATAATGAACTTGGTGGTACTTTGCTGAGAAATTAGTTAACCAAGCTCTGTTGCATAGACAGTTGATAAAAATGGGTGCACAACAAATATTTTAATAGCCTATTTCTTTTATGTTAGCAGTAGTGCCTTCTTTATTCTTCTGTGTGTAGCATGTCTTACTAACCTTTTCAGGAGTTAGACACTTCATGTTTGTGGACTTGAGGATATGCTGCAGATACTCATTCAGATCAGTGATGTTGGTATTTACTGTCACCTAAAAAAAGAAGGGGTCATCTTCAATATTTACACTTCTTTAATATTAACCGATAGTGAAAATGCTTCAGGAAAACAAACTCATTTAAATGTCTGACTTGTAAAAACTAAAAGAAAATTGGTCTTTTTAGAAATTGTTTCCAGGACCTAGTTAAAAAAAACACATTTACCTTGTTTTCCCACTCAAATTCTGCCCACATCTGCCTGAATTCAGCATCGGTGCAGGACGCTGGCTGGATGTAGTCCATGATGTCAATGTGGATGTCACTGAGGACGACGCAGTTTCTGTCACTTGCAGCTCCTGACACATCATAGACTGGGAGAGGAAGCAATCAAACACGGTGGTAATTTAAAAAGCAGAAGCTTAATTTTCATGTTAAAAGATGACAGATTTGATCTCTTACCAATGTTTCCAAATATAATGCCATTCTCAGTAGAAGCCACCTTGACATTTGCCTTGATGTTGGCAAAATCATGAGGGGCCAAAGTTAGGGGCGAGGGCTTCTCAACCAGTTTGAGATCACCTGTGAGATGGCAAGGGTTTTTTAGTGCACGCTGACTTGAATTTGACTAGATGAGAAACAAAAAGTACAATCACCTAAAGTGGCGAGCTCCAGAGTGCAGTTCTGAAGTGTATCGCTGGTCTGGTTGACCACGAGCACGTCCAACACAATGTCGTACTGGTTGACGTGCACATAGGCTTCAGCATACACTGGGTCTGAGAAACCTGTCAGCTGGGTGACCTAAAAACATATTCAATTATAAGTTATAACACGTTTACAATTAAACACTCCTTCACAGAAAGCCTTTAGGAGGAATCGTCTTTGCTGCAGAGCATGTGTTCAAGACTTTTCAGCAGCAACGCAGTGGGATGAAAAATTTAAAAATGACTGCACGTAGCCAAATGCAGAGTTTACTCAAATGGCATTTTATCATACTCATTATGAAAACACTACTACTGTTTCTCTCCCCAATACACATAAACAACCTCATCCTGTCAAATAAAATGCCAGCCATAATAAATGAATAAACAAATGGGCACGTCTTCAAAACAATATCCATCTAATTTCAAAGCACAGAGAAACACAAAGCCACAATTTGTCTCCCAGTGTAGTTGTAACTTTTATCATATTAAGGGACGTTTGCAGGTCTTGTGGTGCACCTTGTTGAGCTTTGATGCCAAAGGATCAGCAGCCTCCTTCCTCTGAGTGTTGCCCATGGCTGCCAGCAGGCTAAGCTGGAACTGGTCCTCCTTAGAGGTCATCTCATTTTTGGCTGTGAGCTGCATGAAGGATATTGGATCGTCTGCCTGCACCGTTACGTTACGTTTCTCGGACTCTTTCTGTAGATAAAAATAAGAAGTGTGGTTATAACCAAGACCATAAGAAATAAATATAAAATCAAATGTGTCATAGGTGCAATATCTCTGCCCAGACAAGCTATGAACAATGATTAATCTGAGTGCAAATTACAACTAAATCTCACTAATCTGCCAACATCACCCTTCATCCATGTAATAAGCTGCTTCACAGCAGGTACAATATTTTCTCCATCCATAAGCAAACAGTTGCAATTAAAATCCATGAGGTCTGGGTCCAAAAATTAAGCTACCAAGCATGTCTTCACTTCCTCTGGATGTGGTGATGTTTCACACTGTCAGGAGGTTAAATACTCATGTTTGCCCTGCAAGTCAACTGTCATTACCTTCTGTGACAGTTTCTCTTCCTCCAGTCTGACAGTCAGCATGTGTGACAGGGATTTGCGGCACTCCTTGTTGAAAATGTCATTCATAAGGGGTGAACATTCTGACAGGACCTTCAAGCACAGCGAGATGCGGTCCACGTCGTCGTCTGTAATTGGTTTCTTGGGCAGAGAGGACTTGCCCAGGTGCAGCACAGTTACCATGATCAGCATGGCCTCTGCAATGAATGACTGATGGAGACAAAATGGAAGCAGGAATTAGAGGGATCAGCGGTACGCTAAGTGAAGTAAGGGACTTTCAATGAAGATATGAAGGGGTTACTTACATTTTGTTTCTTTTTTTCTTGAACAATAGCAACATAACGCAAGGCCACTTTGGTCAGTGTGGTGGCCAGAGAAGCTGCCACGTAGAAGTCTCCATCCATGAGGAAGCCTCTGAGTGGAGGTCTGGTACCAAAAAAATTTAGAGAGTGAGGCTGATAGAATACTGCGCACTGTTAAGCGTACATTAGGGGCTAATGAAATTATTTCCCTTCAATGTGCAATGCTTACCTATCTTCTTCTTTCTTTGAAGGCCTTGAGGAGCTGAGGGCACTCTGTGTCACATAGGTGCCCATCTCTGTCACAAGCTTCTGAGCTGGAGCTGCAGTCACTTCATCTTCTGGCTTCACTTCACCCGTCTCTTTCTTTATTTCATTCTCAACAATTGGGATCTGTAGCCGACAGGTGTCAAATATTTACCAGGATTTTATTATGGCGACCATTAAGCTTTCCTTTTAATAAAAGTGAACAAACATACCTCTCCCAAAGACCTGCGTACTTCTGTCATAACACTCTGGATGTCCTCCTTGGTGCTGCAATATTCTCCCAATATCCAAAGTGCCCCCCTGTAAATTCTGGAACAAGACAATTGTGGCAGAGATCATAGACATACAGAGCACAATGTATTACTATAGTAACACAATGTGTCCACCAGATGTAATTTCAAATCTCAACCAAGCTAATCAGCTATTTTATATATAGTAATGATGGCTAATGACGGGTAATGACAAGTCTATGAGGAGGAAAAATACAGTGAACTGTCTACTCAAGTGCTCTAATGTGGCTCCCATAAGGCACTTCATCTGTATCAGTTCAGCTCCATTTGGACTGCAGAGTATTGACCACCCATTAGCAAGCCAAGCACTGAATACAAAAAGGTTTACGTAAGCACTGATATACTTTGGCCTGATTTAAGTAATCATTAGGGGGGACAAAAACAGATGAAAACCAGGGAGCATGATGTTCTCCAGATGCAAGAAAGAGATTTTTTTTTTTAAGTTATTCAACCAAAAGGAGCCAGCTGAAGGTGACAGGAAAGTTGGTGGATAGCACAGAGCAGTTTAGCAACTACTCAGTAGGTCTACCTATGAGTCTGCATCGCCTCACTAACCAGACTCTGGTATGGCTCGACAACTGCACTGAGACTGTGTAGGTTAGCAGGAACAATGGTAACCATGTTTGCCCAGTCACTGCAAACTTCCTACATGCATGTCCATAAACACTCAATTTAACCACAGCCTGACACAGCATACCACTCAATTTATGAAACCTTACTTGACAGTTTTGATGGCGTGAAAAACTTCCAGCATCTTCTCGATTATCAGAGGTCTCAAGTTGTCGAACCTCTGAATGGCCTCCCGCACAAACTCCAGCACATCTGCAGCTGCTGCCTCATTAGTGTCACTCAGGAACTCCATCAGCTGTAAATCACATCAGCATGCAGGGAAGTCTTCACATTGGCGTCTATGTGAAAGTGCTACATTTGCACATACAATGACCTTTGAGAGCAATTCTTGATCTGCTCAAATATTAAGGAAACTTACAACAGGTATGACATTGGCTGCCATGTCAGGAAAGCGCACGCTGCAAGAGTGAAGAGTGCGCACCAACAGCTGCCTGTACTTATCAGTGTCTTCATGCTCCGTTACGTTGTTTGTTTTGATCACCTCTTTCTTCAAAACAATCACCAACTGGGGAACAGAGTCATAACTATAAGTGAAACACAGCCCAGTTCATTTTGTCTGTGACATAAATCCATAACCACAGCAAAAAAGGATTTAGTGCACAGACCTCCTCTACATTGCGAGATGAAACAAGGTCCAGTGCCAGCTGCAAGGTCTTCTTTCTGACTTCGAGGTCAGGAGTGCTGAGAACACGCAGTATATCCATTACGAGGTCCTGGGGGAAGAAAAGTAAATTCCTTATTGAATTCATTAATTACATTTTACATTAACATTTTTATACTTAACATTTCTCACACTGTACATTTAATACTTTCCCACATTATGTCCACCAAGAAAGTTTTGCGATCTGCAGTGTTTGTCCATCTGTCCTTTTCTCTCTGGGTTTGATATCATCATTACCCAAAAAATACTGACAAATTTTGACTTTTTTTTTTTTTTTTTTTTTTTTTTTTTTTTTTTTTTTTTTTTTAAGAGGGGAGGGATGTGACAAGGAAAAAGTCAATTTTGGTGCTGATCGGAATGACTGTCAGCATCCTGGACTTTTTTTTTTTTTAAAGATTCCAAAAAAGTGAATTGGTAGGAATGTGGCCTGGTGTTTTGATGGTCACCAGGAGAGGGTGCTAAGTCGATAATGCTGAAGATGAGTGAAATGCATCACCTTCCCAGGGGTTCGGGCTCTCCAAGTGCTTCTAGTTAATAATGTGGACCCTAAGGGAACTACTATAATTTCAGTCACAGCTAATAAACAGTAAAATACACTGATGAGCCAAGGCTGATGTGCAAAGTTAAAATCTGATAAAAAAAAAAAAAAAAACATGCCAGGACTGAATCACTTGAAATGTATTTAATAGCTTTTTAATTTTTCGTCCCTCTCTGTTCCACGAAAATAAAACAAAGTTAATATAATAAATCAAAAACAAATGGAAAAAACATATCCAACTAACAATATCATTTCATTCTCATTATCATGATACATGGAGTCAGTGTAAAATGTCATCTTTAAATGTCACCTAATTTGAAAACAGGCAGACTGCACACTTCAGCATACCTGAAGAACACGTTCATGAGTGGGATGTTCCTTCAGTTCAATGAGACGATCAAGAACAATAAGCTTCACATTGTTGTCACTCTCCTTGATAATCAAATCAATGTAGCACTGGGCAGCAGCCTAGAGTCCAATACAACACATGACTGCTTAAAATCTTGAAAAATGTCATCACTGCTATTCGTTTTAATATTGGCATACTGAAACATTGTACAAAAGATACAAAATTTGATGATGTACCTTAATGGCTGTGGGAGCGCTGGACAGCGTTACCAGCGTGCCAGCGGCCTCATATTTTACAGCGGGGCTGGAAGACTGCAGCAGGTTGTAGATGCATCGGATAAAACGGGCACGCTCAGAAGGGTTGGCATGGCAAACCTTCCAGCAGAACAAAAACAACAGGAGCTCAAACATTAAATTAATGTTTTATCTGCTTTTGTGCCACAAATTGGAAATAAGACTGATAACAGCAGCTACTCACTTTGTAAATCAGCTCAACAATGACTAGCTGAAGGATGTCGCCAAAAGTGTGAACCTGGTCAATGCATGTGCTGAGGTAATCCAGAGCTCGATCCTGCACGAATGTGTGCATGATATGATGAAAATAGACAGTGTAAGACTGTTGAGCAAGAAATACATTATGTGAAAGAGAAGCGCGCTATTATGCTACACACCTGATCTGCATGGATGAGCATCATGAATGCATTTCTTTTACAGCTGGCATCTTTCTCATTGACAAGAAAATCATGGATCAACTCTGGAGCATCTGGGATCAGATGTTCAAAGTTTCTGAAAGACAAATTTACTTCTTGTGAATAAAACACTATTAGGGGAAGTGGATACTGAGTATAAAAAGTACAATTTTTACCTATAGATGGTGTAAATGGCCAAGACAGCATTGCGGCGAACATAACTGTGACGGTGTTCCAGGCAGGCCCGGATCGCTGGCATGAGAGGCTCAAGCAACTCCGACTCCTTCAGCTTGCACAGGAAACGCAGAGTGGAGCCACGGATGAACTCGTTGGGATGCTGCAGGTCCTGAAATAAAATAAATCTTTAAAATGATGGTTGAAACTCAAGCTCATCATTTCAGATGCATGCATATGGTATTTTCAGGTGAATTGTTTGTTTTTTTATGACAAGTATTGTACCATGATGTATACAGCTTACCTTCCTGTATGCATCACAGACCAGGATCATCTCCTGAAGCAGCTTGCCATCTGGAGTTGTTTTGGGAACAATCTCCCAGAAAACCAGCAGCAGCTTCTTGATGGTGTGGTCTTGAAGGGGCAGCACAAAACGGATTATGGTCATCAACAGTCCTGGCAATTTCTCCCCATTCAGGATCATGATGATGACCTTCTTCAGGGCTTCAGTTTTGGCCTTGATCTCTCCCTTTTCTGGAAAAAGATAGTTAGCATTAATCACTTTAAATTGTACTTACGTTAACCTTTAACCATTTTTAAAAGGGAACTTATTCATTTTTCTTAGGTTGTACCCTCACTTGTGCCATTTGCCTTGTTCCATCCTGAGGTGACATGGCACTCTCAGTGAGGGATCAGCACCAGCCGTACTCGCATTCCATTTTGTTTAGCAGTTATTCCTGTTCTTGTCACGCGCAGGCAGTGTGTGTCACACATGCGGGCGGAGCGCAGACTTGAAGCGATTTGTGTTTTGACTGCAGGGTGTGTGTGGACGGTGGCAACTGTCAGTGAGCTGAGCACACAGCGTGCATTTCAAAAATTTATTAAAATTTTGTAGTTTACGAGCAGCAACAAAATATGTATAGCAATAGATATTTTGTAGCCTCCATTAAATCGAGCCGCATCGGACACCCCTTCAGGGCTGTGTTACATCATGGCATTAAGGTAAACAGATGACTTTCTACCAGAAAGAAAAATAAAACTGATGAGAAAAAGTCTCAAATTTACCAGAAAACATCTCAAAATTACATAAAAAAAGTCCAATATATTTATAAGTGGAAAAAGTCAGAAATTTACTAGAAAGAAAGCTGTAAATTTGTGGGAAAAATTATATTATGTGGGGTGGGGAGAAGGCAAAATCATAATAAAAAAGTGTACAAGAGCTACAGTTTAAAAACAACACCACCACCACAGTAGCCATTTTTGGCAGCAGTGTTGAGTTTGACTTCCTTTAAATTTATTTCTAATATTAAGCATTGCTGTCACTACCTTTTCCTGACAGCTGCAGCGGCCTGCCATGGGGCTCTATGAAGCCGGGGCCAATCTCGCTATTCAGCATCCCGGTGCTGTTCACACTTTTTTTCCACCTTCCCAGGTTTATACTGTAGGTTATTTATATTGTATTGGGAGACTGTGTCCCCCCCCCCCCCCAATTAGTGGAAACAGTTTCTGGATGATCAGCTTTCTCTGACATAGCACCACACCGGTCTCTCAGGTTGCCTCTGCTGTTCATGTGGCCACCAGAGTTCATCATCCGGGTTGTCGGCAAAGAAACAGCACGTGTGCAGAGTTTCCAGCACAGAGCTTCATTGTTTTCAACTCTTTCCTAGGAAAATATCCTACATTTAACGAACAGACACAAACAGCCTCAGTGGTGGGAGGCAGAGAGTGGTCAAAAAACAAAAAAAGTGCCAACTTTTTTAGTTGATAATTTATTACATAAAGTTAACCCAGTCTCATCACTGGCTGAGGCCATTGTGTCAGGAACAGCTGGCCAAGGAACTGCAGATTTGTGGGAAAAAAACAAAACTTACGTGGGGGGGGGGGGATGCACATTCACACGAAAAAAAAATAGAATAAGCAAGCTGTAACTAACTACTGGGGGTGCTTGGCAACCTCCAGTCGGCTTGTCAATAGCGAGGTTATAGTGACAGCCCTATATGTGTGCATGCATGTGCTTGTACATGCATGAAGATTTGCATTCGTTCTGTTCCACAGACGACTACTTCAAACTGTTCCAAAGCTGAGGGAAGATGCCATTCTACAGAATGATAGGGGAGCAATCATACTGACAAAGGTTCCATACTTTAGGGGTCAAACCTTGGTCAGCACAGAACCAGCACTACAGTGAGAGTAGACCCATAGAAAACTCAATGAAATACTTGAAAAATCAAAATTTAATTTCTAGACTATGATCGAGGATATTAGAAGATCATTACAATTGTTATTACTAATGTTATTATATTACTACAAGATAATACACCCACAAAAATTATCAAGTATCAAGGGTTAATGTAAAAATAGTGGTGTTGGACAATTAAAAATTCTAATTGCAATTAATCTTTTGGAATGTTAATCGCGATTAATAATGCATTAATCGCATGTATTTTCCATTCAGATACAGTGTACCTTAAGTTGGTAATTTTTCAAGTTTCTCATACAGTTATAAACATGGGAGTGGATAAATATGCTTGCTTTCTTCACCTGTAGGTTTGTTAAAGATCTCAAGATATCCAAAATGACAAACCATCAAGAATAGGGCTAGGAATCATCAATATTTTCTTGAGTCGATTCAATTTCGATCTGATCTGATTCAATTCACTCAAGGATACTGCCATCATAATGACTATTTTCCATGCATATAGACCTTATGCTGTAAATTCTGCCAGGAAACTTCTAGCCTAGTGAAACAAATATATGAATGCAAGAATTAGATCATTATCATCATCATCACCATAGCAGTCTGTCGGGGGCAACAATGACTGTTTCATTTAGGTCTGATCAGATTCCTCCACGCAGCTCTGTCCTTTGCCTTCCGCTGCCAGGAACTCCCAACCTTGTTAACCCAGGCGACGTCCGAGCCGGTATAAGTTGCTTTCTGACTGACCATTTCATGAAACTGCTTGCAAAGTATTTGAGTACCACTAGCTTTTGCCGGACTAGTGGCACATTCTTGGCAGATAGAGGTTTTATCAGTGGCAAGGACAGGCCAAGTCTGACATAATTATCAGACCCAGGGAACACACGCTCAGGCTCAAGTGAATACAATTATCTTTTATTTATTCCAAGTGAGTGTGTGAGTGCGTGTATGTGTTGTATGTGCAGAATATGAGGAGGTGAGGAATAGTGATGATGTCGTGACCGGGGGAGAGCAGAACGCCGTTCAGCCTGGCAACCCTATAATGACACAGAGCACAGAAGTTAGCACAGTCCACCAATAACGGAGCATGGTAATGACTGGGGCTTGCTTTGCAGATGGAAGTCGGATGCTCAGGTTGGCCCAGGGGCTGCAGCCAGGGAGACAGCGTTCTCGGCCCACGCCGGGATTGGGCAGGTGGCCCTGTTGGAGCGATGGAGGCTCGTACCGCCGCCAAGAGGGGGAGATTCCGCCGCCGGGGGAATCCACCTGTGCACAGGGGAAGACGGCTAACAAGGTGAATGGGAAACAGGCTTACTTGAAGCAAGGAGACGATTCAGGTCAGGGATGAAGAGGCCAGAAAGTTGGCTGTTGACAAGAGACGTATTCAGTAGGCAGGACGACAGACGGCTCCGTGCCACATCTCAGACAAAGCAGGCTATAAAGCCCGTGGAAGACTGGGAGCAGATGTGCGTGCAGCTGTAGCAGATAATGGCCCAGAGGGAGCCATGACAGTACTTCCCCCTCGAGAGGTGCCTCCCGGCACCTGACCCAGCCTACCTGGGTGCGTCCGGTGGAAGTCCCTGATGAGGTGTTTGTCTAACACGAATGACGAACGTACCCAGGATCTCCACTTGGGGCCACACCCCTCCCAGTCCACCAGGTACTGCAGACCGCGACCCTAGCGGCAGACGTCCAGGATGGCGTTGACTTTCCAAGCCAGGTCGCCGTCAATCAACACTGGTGGGGGTGGAGCCTTGGGAATGGGACAGAGGGGGCTGGAACAGACGGGCTTCACCTGGGAGACATGGAACGTAGGACAGATACGGGGGGGGGGGCCAGGCGCACAGCCACAGGGTTAACAATATGCACAATAGGGAAGGGGCCAATAAAGCGTTGGGCCAACTTCCGTTTTTCAGCTTTCAGAGCAATATGCTGAGTTGACAGCCAAACCTGCTGACCCACCTGGTACTGAGGAGCCGGTCTTCTGCGGTGATTCGCGGTCCTAGTGTTACGTTCAGCCGTGCGAAGAAGGGCCCAGCGAGTGGCTGTCCAGAGCCGGCGACAGCGCCTCAGGTGGGCGTGGATGGATGGTACAGCTACGTCCCTCTCCTCCTCGGGAAAAAGCGGAGGGTTGTAACCCAGAGAGGCCCTGAAAGGGGACATGCCAATCACCGAGGACACGGCTGTGGGCATACTCAATCCAGGGGAGATGGCTGCTCCAGGACGAGGGACTGGAGGTGATGACAACGTAGAGCAGCCTCCAGCTCCTGATTGGCCCACTTGCACTGCCCGTTGCTCTGTGGGTGATGACCGGAAGACAAGCTGATGACCGGAAGACAAGCTCAGTGTTGCCCCCAGTGCGTTGCAGAATGCCCTCCAAACCCGGGACACAAACTAGGGACCCCGATCAGAGACGATGTCCATGGGAATCCCATGAAGGCGCACCACGTGCTGCACCAGCAGGTCTGCCGTGTCCCACGCCGTAGGGAGCCCCTGTAACGGAACAAAGTGGGCGGCCTTGGAAAAACGATCCACGATGGTGAGAACAGTGGTGTAATGGTTGGAGGAAGGGAGGCCAGTCACGAAATCCAGGGCGATGTGGGACCAAGGTCTGCTGGGAACCGGTAATGGGTGAAGGAGACCGGCAGGCGGAGAAAAAGATGTCTTCCCGGTGGCGCACTGAGGACAGGCGTGGACATAGTTGATGATGTCCCTCTGAAGCACCGGCCACCAGAACAATCTCTGCAGGAGCTGCACTGTGCGAGTCACCCCTGGATGGCACGAGAACTTGGGAGGAATAGGCCCAGTGGATCACCTCACCCCGGATCGATGCTGGGGATGGGCTCCGCGGGTCCTCCACCCGGATCAGGCTCAACCTCCTGCGCCCTCAAGACCCTCTCCCTGATGCCCCATGAGAGGGCGCCAACGACACAAGAGGCTGGGAGAATGGTGTGCTCATGCCCCTCCGCCACATCAGAAGTGAAATGCCTGGAGAGGGCGTCCCATTTGGCGTTCTTAGCCCTGGGGCGATAAGTAGTAGTAAAATTGAAACACCCGAAGAACAGGGACCAACGGGCCTGACGGGCATTCAGCCGCTTCGCAGTCCTCAGGTATTCTAAATTCTTATGGTCAGTCCATACAATGAAGAGTTGAGCGGCCCCCTCCAACCAGTGACGCCACTCCTCCAGGGCGAGCTTCACCACCAGGAGCTCCCTTGTCACCGATGTCGTAATGGGACGGATCACCCCGCCCACTAGAGAGCGCTGAGAGAGAACTGCCCCCACCCCAGAATCAGAAGCGTCCACCTCGACCAGGCACTGAAGAGAGGGATCCACCTGCGTCAGGACACGAGAGGATGAGAACTCCCCCTTTAGGGCGGTGAATGCCGCTGCAGCCTCCTCCGTCCACCGGAAAGCCACCTTGGGGGATGTGAGACGGGTCAAGGGGAGAGCGATCACGCTGTAATTGGGAATAAAACAGCGGTAGAAATTGGCGAACCCCAGGAACTGCTGGAGTTGCTTCCTTGACGGGGGGGGGGGGGGAATCCATCACCGCCTTAACCTTGTCAGGGTCGGGGATAATCTGGTTGTGAGAGATGATGAAGCCGAGAAATGAGGTCGTGTTGGCGTGGAACTCACACTTCTCGGCCTTCACAAACAACTTGTTCTCCAGTTGCCGCTGGAGGACCCGTCTCACGTGGACCCAATGTTCGTCCAATGACTCGGAGAAGATAAAGATATCGTCCAGGTACACAAAGACAAATGACCCAAGGGAGTCCTGGAGAACGTCATTAATGAGGCGCTGGAAGACGGCCGGAGCATTGGTCAACCCAAACGGCACCACGGGGTACTTGAAGTGACCGCTTGGGGTCCGGAACCCCGTCTTCCACTCGTCTCCCTCCCTGATCCGCACGAGATGTAGGCGTTGTGGAGGTCGAGCTTGGTGAACCAGGAGGCCCCCTGGAGGGAGTTGAACTCCGTGTCCATGAGTGGGAGGGTGTACTTGTCCTTCACGGTAATGTTATTAAGGGCCCTGAAGTCAATACATGGCCGCAGGGAGCCATCCTTCTTACCCACAAAGAAGAACCCCGCCCCCACCGCTGAAGAAGAGGGCCAGATGATGCCCGAGCTGAGAGACTCCTTGATGTAGGTATCCATCGCCTCCTGCTCCGGAGCCGAAAGGCTGTAGAGGCGGCTCGATGGCAGCGGGGCACCAGCCTGGAGATTGATGGCACAGTCATAAGGGCGGGGGGGTGGGGGGAGACAGCGCCTGCGATTTGCTAAATACCGCCCCCAGGTCGTGGTATTCAGGCGGCACCTTGGACAGGTCAGGAGGTGGGGGGGCGTGAGGGACCAGGGACACTTCACGGAGAGCATGCTGCGGACTGCAAGCACGCACTGAGGAAGAGCTCCATGAGATGACACTCCCCGTACGCCAATCGAAAGAGGGGTTGTGGAGCCGGAGCCAGGGGTAGCCCAGAATGACAGGTGAAGTTCAAGTGGGTAACACAAACAAGCGCAGGTCCTCCCAATGGTTGCCGGAAATGATGACCGACACCGGGGCAGTTTGTTGAGAAACTGTTGCCAGGGGGGCTTTAGACAGGGCAACGAGCCTTAGGGGAGACTGAAGTGGATGGCAGGGAATCCCCAGTCGGGTTGCCAGTTCCCCCGATATGAAGCTCTGCTCAGCCCCCGAGTCAATCAGTGCATGTATGAGCAATTCGGTCTGTTTGTAAATAAATCTGATTGGTAGGAGACACTTGGTGAGGGGATTAGATCGAGACGAGTCCGTGAGTCCCCCTACTGCGACGCACGGAACCCCTCTTTTGGCCGAACGGGACAAGACTATTCCTCATGCTCATCACTACCACAGTACATACACAATCCTAATTCCCTGCGGCGCTGCTTCTTGGCTAACGACAGCTTGGACCGCCCCACCACCATAGCTTCCTGCCCGTCTAGAGACTCAGATGAAGGCAGGGCCAATTGAGACGACTGAGGGGAGAGATGAAACTGGGCGCCCAAGCGACCGGAAGCTCTTCGCTTACCTGCCCACTCCCTCAGCCTATTATCCAAACTAATAGCTAAGGAGATTAGCTCAGTGAGTTTCTCAGGCTTATCTAGGTGGGCTAGCTCATCCTGCAGGTTAGGGTTCAAGCTCCGAATGAATATGCTACACAGTGAGGCATCCTCCCATCCAACCTCTGCGGCCACCACCCGGAAATCGACAGCATAGTCCGCAACAGACCTGCACCCCTGTCAAAGATTTAACAGCCGAGTGGTGAGCACGCTATCTTGGTCAGAATGATCGAATACCTCGTGGAAATCTGAAACAAACTGCCGGTAGATTAAGTTAGCATAGCTTGGTTTAGCCATCACGGCGTATGCCCAAGCTAGCGCCCTACCCTCCAACAGATTAGCCACGTAGCCTATGCGACTATGCTCAGTGGGAAAATCCCCCGGAACCCGCTGGAAGACAGTTTCGCACTGGAGTATGAACCCACAGGCCTCCCCGAGCTTACCGCTGAAGCGAGCGGGCTTGGGAACCGGTGTGAGCCGGGCTGACTAGCCTGGCTAGGAGGGGAGCTAACGGGAGCCGGCATACTCCCGGAGACCGGAGGAAACGCCTGCTGCCCATCCAGACGATCCAACCGGTTGTTAATCTACACTAGCTGGTTGAGGATTACCTGCTGCTGGTAAGCTATTTGATCCACCTGAGCCTCTAAGTTGTTAACCTGGCGTGCTAGCACGCTGTTCGCTGGGTCGCTCTGACGGAGCCGTACTGACATAATTATCAGACCCAAGGAACACACGCTCAGGCTCAAGTAAATTCAATTATCTTTTATTTATTCCAAGTGAGTGTGTGAGTGCGTGTATGTGTTGTATGTGCAGAGTATGAGGAGGTGAGGAATAGTGATGACGTCGTGACCGGGGGAGAGCAGAACACCGTTCAGCCTGGCAACCCTATAATGACACAGAGCACAGAAGTTAGCACAGTCCACCAATAACGGAGCGTGGTAATGACTGGGGCTTGCTTTGCAGATGGAAGTCGGATGCTCAGGTTGGCCCAGGGGCTGCAGCCAGGGAGACAGCGTTCTCGGCCCACGCCGGGATTGGGTAGGTGGCCCTGTTGGAGCGATGGAGGCTCGTATCACCGCCAAGAGAGGGAGATTCCACTGCCGGGGGAATCCACCTGTGCACAGGGGAAGACGACTAACAAGGTGAGTGGGAAACAGGCTTACTTGAAGTGAGGAGACGATTCAGGTCAGGGATGAAGAGGCCAGAAAGTTGGCTGTTGATGAGAGACGTATTCAGTAGGCAGGACGACAGACGGCTCCGTGCCAGATCTCAGGCAGAGCAGGCTATAAAGCCTGTGGGAGATTGGGAGCAGGTGTGCGTGCAGCTGTAGCAGATAATGGCCCAGAGGGAGCCATGACAAAGACAAACTGACTCCAGTATCTGGTGCAGTGACTGACCAGATGATAGGTTTGTTTATCTCTGCTCTTTGTGTAGTGCATGTCACGATGCACCGACTGGCAAAAGTCCACCACAGACCTTGCGACAGATGTGCTTACCTGCCAGGATGTCCAGTCTCACCCTGGGTATCTGGGAATGGTCCACCACAGACCTGTGACAGATATTGTTTTTAGTTCTGCCAGGATGCCCAATTTCACCCTCCACGCCCTCGGAAGGGCAGGGTTGCCGGTTGAGTTGCCGACGGCCTGACCCATAAGACAGGTAGTACCAGTTTTCATGGTTATCCAGTAGCAAGTAAACCAATGCCTGACCTGACATGCAAGAGTTAGACAGGTGTACTTTATTGATCCCAAACTGGGAAATTACAGTTCAGTCACAGAAGATCTCCTGTAAACCTCTTATAAGGTCTCTCTTGAAAATGAGCCCTCGTGTCTCAATGAGACTACCTGTATAAATAAAGGTAAATAAAAAAAAAAAAAAAAAGTTTAACTGGCATCAAACTGGGGATTTTAAATTGTCCTTTGGTATGACTGTGAGAGTGAATGGTTGTCTGTCTCTCTGTGTTGGCCCTGCGACGGACTGGCGATCTGTCCAGGGTGTACCCTGCGTCTCGCCCAAAGATGCTGGGATAGGCTCCAGCCCCCCCCGCGACCCGAAAAGGATTAAGCAGAAGAAGATGGATGGATGGATGGGAAAAAAAAGTTTCACCCATGAAAAACCATTATATTAAAAATATCGATTTTAGGATTTTGTGAATTGATACTGGACCACTCAAATAAAACTGATTCGATATTGATTCTTTGATATTTTGAACCCACCCCAATCAAGAATATTCTCCAGAAAATTCTCAAAAGTACTACTGCATGTGCAAACAACAGAATGGCAGGGCTCAGTAATGTCACTGAACAACAACCAGCCAGCAGCCACAAAAGGAGCTTGCTCTTTCTCCCATAACAAACATCCACCGCTTTTAAGCAGCTCAACACAAAACAATGGACCTCGTCTATCACAGCAGACACAATTTCTCTTTTAGCAAAAACCCGTGACGTTACCCACCACGCTGCAAAAACAGGGCATGGGAGTGAGTGGACATTACGAACACAGCTTGAGAATTTTAGACTGCTACTCACCTGCCAACAGTTAAACCCAAAGCTATGGGGATGAAACAGGTGGAGTGTCTGTCCGTGTCAGCTGCTGGCAGCGAGCTACAACCATAGCACGTAGCTGTTTACACTGCTAGCCGGTTTCCAAACCGAAATCCAGGCCAAGTTTTGGAGGAGGCTGTGACAATTATCCGGGTGAGAGCTCCGACGGATAACATTGTAAACTTAAACATGACAGCGTTTTGGGGATTTCCATGGCCATGATCAAGCTTGTTTGACTTCACAATGTCTGTATGGTGTGGCCAGTGTCTAAGGCTGCAGAGCGGCTTCCGGTATGGAGGGCAAGTAGGCCAAAAAAGTATTGTTTGCGCTTTCTGCCATTAACTACTGTTAACCGCGATCACAAAATTTGTCGCCGTTAACAGGGGCGACGCATTAAAGTATAACTGAAGTGAACGGCATTGAACGGCACTGGGTGATAGTACATACAATTATAAAGATAATTTATCATTGGCACCCCCTCCACCAATCCCGGAATCTTGGAGAAAATCGCGATTTTGAATTTCCCGCCCTGAAAAATCCGACGAATCCGCCGATTATCGGGAAGTGCAGCCGGAGTTCCGCGTGATGTCACGAATTGGGCACAGTCCTCCATGTTTACCATTGCGAGCACGTCGACACTGGTTGTTTTTGGTGCATTTTGTCGTGATAGTCGACTACAAAACACTTCCAACACCTGGGAAGATCTGTTCAGTGGCCAAGGAAAGCTGTCATGGCGACGAAAGAATAGAGAGGGGGAGGAAAAGCTGCACGGTGGCGCAGTGGTTTAGCACTGTGGCAGCACAGTTTACCCTCGGCCGGGGGATCGGGGGGATCATGAGATCGTGGGATCGATCCCAGCCCCCGACCAACAGTGAGCTGTGTGGAGTTTGCATGTTCTCCCCGTGTTGCGTGGGTTTTCTCCGGGATTTCTCCGGTTTCCTCCCGCATACCAAAAACATGTAGGTTTAGGGCGCTCGCGCATGCAGCGAACGGCAGCCGGTGGCTTGTCACCAGACTGCAAACCGAATCTACCTACGGGTACAAATAAGTAACAAAAAAAAAAAAAAAAAAAAAAGCGACCGGGAAGCGATGCATTGCATGGTCACCAGCTGGTCACTGCACTGATTGCATCAGACCATTGGCACCACCCTCGGACCGCATTGTCCCTTTTCTACTGGAATTATTGTTATTGAAACACAAAAATCGTCTGCAGTCCAGACTTAATTTTCCTTATCCTGACACCCCAAACATGCCAAAGTAGAGAAGTAAAGACTCACCATTCTGTATTCAATAAGCGACTCTCCTCCCCATCACTGCTGCGGTCTGACTCTGAGTCGGTGCCGGAATCCCCCGACAATTCTGGCTCGAATCTGTACGGTTCGATGCCTCCCTCGCTCTCTTCCTGTTCACTTGACACTCCTGCATCCTCCTCTGTCTCATCACCGATCCTGAATGCCTCTTCACTCTGAAAACTCTGGTTTTCTTGACTGCTGGAACTGCTATCATCTGCCATTGTTGTTTTGCTAAGGGTCACACTAGTGACGTCACGCAGCGTCGTCTGCACTACTTCCGGTTTGTTTGGCACTGCCAGCCAGAGGCAAAAGTTTATCGGCTTATAGCTTGGCCATCACACGGCCTAAAAATTTCTTTTATGTGTTGAAAAATACAATAGGTAATAAGGAATTAATCCGTTATTCTACTTTTTGCGCAAAAAGGTGGGTTCAGTTCTACTTTAACGGGCGATTAAAGCGATAATGCCAATACCACTAAATAATTATAACAATAACTCAAAACCCCAAACCACGCCATCCTCTTGAGATCAGAGAAAGTTTAGAAGTTAGTACATTGCCTGTGTGTGGTTTATTAAAGAATAATCTCAGGGAAAAATAGTTACCTAGATCCGCTTTCAAGCTGACTTCAGAGGGAGGCTCCGAGTCCGACGGAACATTGATCAGAGTGTAACAAACATTCTCTGCAGCGGTCATTTTGCTGCCTTCCTTTTATCTGTATTTGAAGAATCTCAATTTTTTTTTCAGGAGAAAACACCTACAAGGGGGAAAAAAAACAGGTTACTAAATTTGTACACAAAAAAAAGAGTTACATACATAAAACGTGCTTAACAAATTAGTATAGAACAGCATAAACAAACAAGATAAAGTCATCATATAAATCTAAACAAGATTATAAACATTACATGATTTTAGATAGCATGGTATAGGCGGAAAAAATGTTAACTTTGTAAATTCCACAACTGTTTTCCAGCCCATTTTAGGATTTTGGATTTAAGGAAAAATAAATTTAAGATTATGGCATTCGCCACCTCTGTAAGGCTAAACAGAATAAGTCAGGGTATAACAAACTGGAAAAAGCAGGACAGAATATCTTATATCCTATAATATAGGTGGCTGGGCTGTGATTTTGGCTTTGGTTTGAGAATAGTGGCACCCCCTCTTAATCAGGCATCAAAATTTTTTATTAATTATTAATACTGTTATTTTTTGAAAGACAGCAACAAGCAAGCAAAGCATATATGAATACAGTTACTTTTTGCTTCTGTGACTGACAATTTTGTGAAGAACTGACACCTAACTGCCTAATAAGCGGCACTTTAAGGAGTGCATATGTTAAAATTCAGGCATAATTATTCCATCTAGCTACAATGCTCCGCACTGTGTTTATATATTCATATATTTATTCCATCTAGCTACAATGCTCCGCACTGTGTGTTTATATATTTACATATTTATTCCATCTAGCTACAATGCTCCGCACTGTTTATAATTCATTCCATCTAGCTACAATACTCCGCACTGTGTGTTTATATACTCATATATTTATTCCATCCAGCTACAATGCTCCGTACTGTGTTTATATATTTATATATCTATCCCATCTAGCTACAATGCTCCGCACTGTGTGTCTATATATATATATTTATATGTACATATGTATACTTGCTGCTCTTGTTTTTTCTCTTGCCTTCTGATTGTTGCTCTGAGTGTTGCTATCCCTGTGCTGTTGCAATCCTGGAATTTCCCCATTGTGGGACTAATAAAGGCTTATCTTATCTTATCTTAATAAATATGTTCATTACTTTAACCATTACCTTATGGAGGACAAAAGGTTATGCTTACACAAAAACAGATCTTAATGTGGGTTACTTGAATAAATAAATAGTTTGAGCCACAAAACACATTTTAAAGGGGTCATTGACTGAAAAATGGTGTTTGTATGTTTTAACTGTCTGAAATGAGTCTACTCGTCACCTAATTATCAAAAATATTTCAAAACAGTCAATTCTCTAAAAAAAAAAAAAAAAAAAAAAAAAAAAAAACAGCCTTTATACAGTTTAGTGATGTGGGATGATGGGAGTTGTTGTCTGCTAGTCATTTAAATAAAAACTAAATATTACTCTTTGTTATTATACGACAGCCAACAACTTTAATTATGTGGAAAATTATCTTTTAAATTGATAAACAGCATATGTGTAACTCGTGGCAAATTTGATTGGGATCAAAAGAAAATTTCGGGGGGCGTGACTTAGGCTCTCTATTAGACCCCAAGCTAACACTGGCACTCAGAAGTTCGAACCAAGCGTGGCTTATATTATTTTCTTCAGATCTTAGTCACCCTAATGACCATCCACGTAACCACCTGGTTCACCAGTCCACGGCCCACAATATACCTCGCATTGCTCCGGCCCATCTCCCAGTGGTTTCACTGTGATTCCACCGCAGGTTGCCAGCACACCGATCGCAGCAACCACTTACACAGTGACCCAAGGCTGCTGGCTGGGAGCTGCTGTCTCTCACGGCCAGCTACTCCACCATCCTCCTGGGTTCTACATGACTCAGCTCGACTCTCGCAGGCAACGTAGGGGAGCCGCTTCATGATGGGACATCCACCAGCTGGCCGTAGGAGAGTAGCAGAGTCCCGTGAATTGAGACAATGCACCATGAGATCCCGTGGCTCAGCAGTTTGGCTCGGCCTGGAGCCTCGGGCTGCAGCGACCAGTGGGTCGCCCGGCGCACGGTGCTGACAATTTGATGTGGCATCCCGACGAGGTTGCTGAGAGATGGGCTGGAGTGACGTGAGATACACAAACAACAGCGGCTCACGACTGTGGATGCCCTGGATCAGTGAACCACCATTGCTCACCTAAACTAGATGGAGGCTAGAAGCTAGTCAGCTAATAACTAACTGACATAAGAGGGAGGGTAGAGTTGATTACTTGAAGGATGTTTCTTAAAGTGACAGGCTTTAAATCAGAACATTTCAAGAAAGCCAGGAAAAATAACAAATTTGCTTCAACAATTAAAAAATTAAAGAAAATGGGAACATAATATGCCACAAGCACTTCATTAAGACGAGTGAGTGTTAAAATGTGGAAAAAGTGCAGTCAATGACCCCTTTAAAGTTGTGCAAAATTATTTTATGGAAGTGCTTGTTGGTACGGAAGCTGTATATCCCTATACAAAATGTCTACCGGAACTGAGGAGTTGACAATCTGATAAGACCTTTTCACATCGACTGATATAGAGTGAAGTATGTGGCAGTAATGCGCCTGTAAGCTGTTGTAAACTGCCAACCAAATCTAAAAGAAGAAGACTCCAGTCTGCTGTGGCGTAGGTGAATAGTGTGGGTGACCTCTGCTCTTGCCATCATGCCCACACCATTTTACTTGACATGAGATGCATACCTGCCAACTTTTCAAACCTGAAAAGCCTAGTAGCTAGCCGGGGTCCAGGGGCCGATGCTAATGCTAATAATGCTAATGCTAATAATAATAATGCTAATATTTGCCAAACAAATATTAGCATTAAATCTAGTTAAATGTAGCTAACAACCTCATATTTCTTCAACTTTCAAACCTGAAAAGCCTAGTAGCTAGCCGGGGTCCAGGGGCCGCAGTGTCAAACAAATATTAGCATTTGACATAGAAGTCACATATTAATTATATTAAAGGTAAAATATCTAAATCAATTGCAATACTACACAGAGCGAAATACTTGCTGAATCAACCCACATTATATACTTTGTATCATTCATTAATACTCCCATACATGACATATTGTACTGAAGTATGGGGAAATATAAAACAAACATATATCCAGTCTTTATGCTTCAGAAGAGAGCTATTAGAATAATAAACAAAGCTGCTTACAGGGAACCAACAAACCCACTTTTTCTTAAATTAAAAGCTCTCAAGTTGAAAGATCTGGCTGACTTTAAAACTGCAGTAATAATGTTTAAAGCTAAGAATCTATCACTGCCCGCAAATATCCAAAAGTTGTTCCAAATAAGGGAGAAACAATATCCTTTCAGAGGAACATGTATATTTCAAAAACCTTCAGTGAGAACTACCACAAAGCAACACTGTGTTTCAGTGCAAGGAGTCAGATTATGGAACGATTTTGGACCTGAATTAAAATCATGTACAACGCTTGGACAATTTAAACAAAAACTAAAGGAAGAAATACTCCAAACATATATACAAGATGACATGTAAAATCACATAAGGATTGTCATATCCAGTCTGTGTTGTTACTTAGTTTTTTTTGGTCACATTTTGTCTTAGCTTTGTTCTGAATTGTAATCGCTCTTGTTTTGTTTTTCTTTTGAATTCTTGGATGGAATATGGGTGGGCAATATAAGCTGCGGCTTCAGCCATCACCCATTTCAGATAACTTATGTTGAACTGTATAATCAGAGGAGTTATTGTTTAATTTGACCTTGTTGGATTTTTTCGCCTTTGTTATATTATTCTGTTTCTTTTTAATCTTTACTTTTAATCTATCCAAAATAAAGATTCATTCATCCATTAAATTTGCATTCAAAAGACTATCTTAACACTGCATAGAACTTCGAATAGGCCAGATGTGATGTATTATGAATACTAGAAAAGCACTCGGAGAGCACAGACCTCCGCCAAGCGCCACAGTTCCCCCCATACAGTGTTTAACATCATAAATAAAATATTGAAAATGGCCCTATCTCGCAATGTTAAATTAAAAAAAAAACAAAAACAAAGAATCCTTTAAAAAATTCCTGGATCCAGACGGTATCTGGATCACCACCAAAATCTAATCATCTGTAGGATACCCCATTTCTGACAATCTGTGAAAATTTCATGAAAATCCATCCATAACTTTTTGAGTTATCTTGCTAACAAAGAAACAGACAAACCAACGCTGATGATCACATAACCTCCTTGGCGGAGGTAACTAGAAGACTAGAAATATCAGCAGGGTATACTAGCACTGTATAACACACGTGCGTAAATGACGGCAAAATCGCTCTGATATTTTGTGTGTTTACATGATACACCAAGCATGACAAGGCTTGCAATACCACAGCACATGTTCTTCAGAATCTTAGGCATTATATAAAATGTATTCTCCCTTTAGATTTCGAATCCATGGTCCATTTGCCAGGGTTGAAGTGCAGTCATGCGAACCTCTGCAGCAGTTTACATCGTGTTTATATCTCCCCATGTACGCACGCCTCTCCAGGATTTCGCGCGAGAATAGAAACCTCAATACCCTCAATAGCGATAGCGTTAGCTTAGCAAACGCTTCAGGTAAAGCGTAGCAGCGAACCATGAAAAGAAACGCTACTCAGTTTACTCACAGCACCTGGTGAAAGGCGAATAAAGGGGTATTTCTACTTCAAAAGCTGGTTCAACCAAGGTGGAAATTCAGCCTGTGTGTCACAAATGTTGATCCAATATTCGCTGTTGTTAGTTATTTTCGTGGCAAAATCAGCAACTTTGTCTCAGCACTGAAAAAGTGACCATCCCGGCCGCCATCACGTGTTGCTCTGTTCTAAATTTAGATACGATTCCTAGTGATCTCGTGTTTCAAAATTGCTTTCGTGTTTTTTTTTACGATTTAAAATCTTTGACTGAATTTTTATTGAAAAACCGTAATTTTGATTAATAAAGCCGTAACCCGGAATGGGGTCTTGAAAACCGGAACCATTACGGCAAAACCGGAGTAGTTGGCAGGTATGTGAGATGGAATTTATAATTAAAATTAAGAGGTTAGCCTTAGGATTTGGGAGAGGGTATAATTAAAAAGGTAGTAGTTGGCGGGCCCACCGCGCCGGCCACCTGGCCACCCTTGGCTGTCCCTCCGGGGGTGGATGCCTGGCTTTCCTGGGGCTTGTTGACTTCAGACATCTGTGCCCTGTGGGGGTTGGTGGCACTGCCTTGCCTGCTCAGGGGGTTTCCAGGGGGGATGGGGGATGCTGCGACCAGCCACCCTCTTCATGTTTCCTGACAAACCACTCACATGCACACACTTATTTTGCACACGCTCTCATATACACGCACAAATGTCTCCCCTTTAACAGGTGCGGATACCAGACTCATGTTGAGACCGCTTCAGTGAAAGAAGCAGTCTGTCTTCTGTTTGTTTTAGCTGTTGGTTTGTCTTTTTTCTGTTCGTCTCCCTTTTCTTTCCCCCTCTCCACACTTCCTTTCCCCATTCCCCATCCTGCCGGGTCCTTCATGGGTAAAATAAATAAATAATTTAAATAACGTATTAAAAGTTATTACAAGAGTTTACAACAATATTTAGTACATAGATAGGTACTGTATAAAGCTCCTTTGGGCAAAGTAAATCTGTTTTGGCACAATAAGGGTAGCAGATTTCTGTTCTGCTCACCTAGCTGCCTGACAGGACAAGGAGAAAAAAGTAGTAAACAGATATTAATTAAAAAAACTGAAACAAATAAATGTCTCACATTTCTGTACCTGTAGCCTGCTGCATTTACGATATGGCATTAATAGAATTTACTGGCCAATCAGATTCAAGCCATATCTGTAGCAAGCATTCTATGGATAGGGTTTCGTATCCATAGCCACGGCCTTTTTTTATTGCCACTTATAGTCCCAAGCATCAATATCAACTTTTGTGTTTAATTATTTACCTTTGCAATAAAAAAAATAAACCAGGACTACTTGTATACAGCTCCTTCACATATACATTGCCTGGATAAAAAAAAAGTCATTGCCATCGGGAAAAAAAGGCTTCAATTTGCTAGGGAGCATTAAAATTGGACTCTGGAGCAATGGAAGAAGGTCATGTGGTCTAATGTGTCCAGATTTACCCTGTTCCAGAGTGATAACCGTATCAGGGTAAAAAGAGAGGCGGACAAAGTGATGCATCCCATCATGCCTAGTGTGCCTACCGTACAAGCCTGTGGGGGCAGTGCTATGACCTGCTGCAGTTGGTCAGGTTTAGGTTCAGCAATGTTATGTGCCCAAAGAATGAGGTCAGCTGACTACCTGATTATACACTGCCTGAACAAAAAAAAAAGTCACACACTAATATTTCATTGGACCGCCTTTAGCTTTGATTACGGCACACATTCGCTGTAGCATAATTTCAATAAGCTTCTAAAATGTCACAATATTTATTTCCGTCCAGAGATGCATTCATTTTTCGTCAAGATCTTGTACTGATGATGAGAGTCGGACCACTGTGCAAAGTCTTCTCCAGCACATCCCAAAGATTCTCAATGGGATTAAGATCTGGACTTTGTGGTGGCCAATTCTTGTGTGAAAATGATGCCTCATGCTCCCTGAACCATTCTTCCACAATTCAAGACCCATGAATCCTGGCATTGTCATCTTAGAATATGTTTGTGCCATCAGGGAAGAAAAAATAAAGTGATGCATCGCATAAGAAAAATACACCGGATAACTCGGAAAAAAACACGCGGTTTATTTATACACTTCTCCCTGTACTTCATAGGAGCTTTAAACAACAAAATTAGACCGTTATCATCAGGGCACAAGTGCAGCCACGGTGACAGAAAAAGACAGCTATCAAATCCAAATGGAATACACAGCTTCTAGCCTAAAGTTTAATGACATTCCATATCTAGCCAGCATCCAAACATTGCCATAAAAACGTTAATTAGCAAGCATACATTAGTAACTATTCTAAAAAGTATAAAATCGAGATCACATTCACTTGCTGAATAGCGAGTGTTAACGATCGCTTGTTCAGCTTCTGCCCCGGCTAGCAATGAAACGGAGGACGCTAGCTAGCAGCCGCGCCGCTTAACGCGAGCCCGCAGCGAAATGTCACGAAAGTCAGCTTAAAAACACACCAAACAACCTACCAATGTGCACGGTTATCGTCCTTCACTGTGGCCTTTAATGCCCACTTTTCGTTATTTACATTTGCAAAATCTCCCTGTGGCAAGCTTCACTCTCCGAACTGAACTACTTCCTAATGACGTGGATGAAAGCTGAGCTAAGCCACATCACTGCTACGGTGGTCACGAAGGCTCAAGTTGGACGCAAAATGTACACAAACACATTTACTCCTACACTACACTTGATCTTAGCCAAAATTACACATACTGATGAGTCTAATGTATAACAGACTATGTATGCAACTTCACGATGTAAGACTGTCCCTGCTTTACCCATTACTAAAACCAGAAGACATGAACTCTCTTATTTTCCGTGCTTTTAAACTGTATTATAAGTAATTTTGTTTTTAGCAGTGATGAGTTTTACATTAAACTTACTTTTAATTTAGTGATAACAATCAGGGTTTTTATTGTATGTTTGTCTCAATTCAGGATCCGTGGTTTCAACAAGGAGTTGCTATGCTGTGTTTTTATGAAACTTCTAATAAAATGAAAATGCTAGCTTGAATAACTTTGAAACTGAGCTGCTCTTTAAATAAAAATATATCACAATTTGGTTTAAGTTTTTTTTATTCTCAGCATGGAGATGAGCACAGTATATTACAATTTTTGCCACAATAGGCTACAGAACCTACTAGTATATTTTAGTATATTATTAATGAATGAATGAATTAATCTTTGTCATGATCCTGGGGCACAGTGGGAGCCGTGCCCAGTTTCCCTGTCCAGTGAGTGTTTTTCTGTCTGTTCACTGTTATTCATAAGATTATTATGAGTGTTTTGATTTTTGTTGTGTTTGTATTTTTATGGTTTCTGATTTGTTTATTTTGACAGTGCTGTGCAGCTTCTGGCTGTCAATCTGCTCAGGGCTGCACAGCTGCTGTCCATTCTCTTACTCATGAATCCACACCTGTCTCTGATTATGTGTCATATTTAAGGGGCACGACAACCTCTGTGGGTTGTCGTGTCCTTGCTGTATGTGAACCCATCCTCTGGATTGCTACCGCCATTTCCTGAGTGTGTTTGGGGTTCCACTGTTGAGTTGAGTTTGAGTGCTCTGTCCGGGTGTGTTTTTCCTGTTGTCTCAGCTGTCCAGCCCAGCAGCCTTCAGGAGTGCTCCAGCTGGGTTCCGCCCCTGGTCAGGCGTCCCCTGGATTCCCGTCCCCCTGGACATTGAGCCCCACTCTCCTCCAGCGTTTGTGTTTCATTATTGTCGCCTTGCACTTCATTATTTAGTATTTGTATGCAACGTTCTTGCTTGTGCTTAAGTTATTTAATGTGCTAACCTACAGTAAGCGTGTGATGTCCTATTTGCGCCTGTGAAACGAGCGCCTTATGACAGAAGGACATAACCAACAGTGGACACCAGCCACTGTAGGTTTTGGCGTTTTTCTTTCATAACCATTTTTCTGTTTTCCCCTTGTTTTCTGGGAAGCACGCGGACGTTCGTCATGCAACCAGTGCGCTGGGGCCCCGCTAATCAAAGGAAATTTGGAGTGGCTGGCCCCACTATTGATAAACTGTGGGAGGTGGATTTTGCACAAGAGTTTGTGGATGCAGCCTTCACCCCCATTCACTGAAGGAGGTTCGCCAGAACATGGGGGCAGCTGCAACCATCGTGGAGGCGCATCCTGGAATAGGGTGCTGCCCCACGTATGTGGGGCTACTTTATTCCATCACAGACCTCCAAATAGACCCCCGCAGCCTGCTGGGAGATCTGCCGTCATGGGCGCCCAGGGCAAAGCAGATGAGGAAACGTCCCCGGGAGCAGACTCCCCGCCTCTAGCCGCCGTCCAGCTGCTGAGTGCTGGAAAGACCCCTCCACCGCAGCTGCGGACTGAGCCATCATCACCAGGTCTGCTAGACCTGCTCCATCTGCCGTGGCGATGGTGCCCCCGCCCACTGCCCTGTTCAGGGGGAGATCTCCAGGGACACCAGCAGCAGCTACCAGCACAGCCCGGGAATTAAGGCAAGCAAGTCCTCATTCCGTAACACCTAATGATGAATTGCCTTGCTTAATTCCTGGTGGGGCCCTCGGCTGCAGCCACATAGTTTGGTTGAGCTCTCCCCCTCTGCTGCTGCTAAGTTGAATTCTTCTCCTTCTCCAGTCTCTCCCACCGTGTCCAAGTTTCTGTTGGTCCTGGGTGGCAGCCACTGGACAGCAGAGGAGCCTGCTGCTCTGGAGATCTTCGCTTCTGCCCTGCAGCCGCACCCTGGAAGGCAGGAGAGTGCCACCAGGACCCCGAATCCTGAGCCGACCGATGAGTCTCCCCTGGATCCAGTTGCACTGGAGTTTGCACCATCTGTCCCCACGGGTCCAGCCTCCCCTTCTCCTGAGGTGGCTGTGTTTGATTTGGACACCCACTCAGAGAGGACCGAGATGCCCCAGCCTGGATCGCTGGAGTCCTGGACAGCGGTGGAGCTCGAGCTCAGGCAAGTGCTCTTTCTTGTTTTTTTTGTTCTCAGTCCTTGAGAGATCTTGCCTGGCTCTTGGTGGGGAGTTCCAGGCGCAGTCATCAGCTGCACCTGAGCTCTCCCCACCGGACTCCACCGCTGCCGGTGACCCTGACTGCAACATATGGTGTATGTCCCTGTCCCTGTGTCTAAGCCACTATCCAGGGTCACGGAGGTCTCCGTGGGTGCTGCGCCTCAGCCCGAGGCCTCCGTGGGTGCTATTCTCCCTCCAACTGAGGTCTCCGTGAGTGCTGCGCCTCAGCCCAAGACCTATGTGGGTGCTGCGCCTCAGCCCAAGACCTCCGTGGGTGCTACGCCTCAGCCCAAGGCCTCCGTGGGTGCTGCGCCTCAGCCCGAGGCCTCCGTGGGTGCTGCTCCCCCTCCGTCTGAGGACTCCGTTGGTGCGATGCCTCTGTCTGAGGCCACCGAGGGTGCTGCGGCACCCCAGTCTGGGTCCTCCGAGGGTGCTGCCTTCCCGCCATCTAGGGTCTCTCTGGGTGCTGCTGTCCCGCTGTCCGTGGTCTCCGAGGGTGCTGCTGTCCCGCCATTTATGGTCTCCGTGGGTGCAGCTGTGCTCCAGCCCGGGGCCACTGGGGGTACAGCACCACCCCAGTCGGGGCCACTGGGGGTGGAGTGCCTCCTTGGCCTGGTGCTCTCGTGGGTCAGCTGGGTCGTCATGGGTGCCATACTCTGGTCCAGAATCGCCACGGTTGCAACTATGGCTGCCCTTTGCTGGAGGTTGCCGCCTCCTATTTCCCTTAGCTCGTTGGCTTAGGGAAGCTGGGAGGCTGCCTGATGGGCTGCTCCTCCTGCTTCGTTGGTCCTGGGCCACAAGGAGGCCACCTGACATGTTCCAGCAGACGCCAGTGGTCTTGGGACTCACGATGACCGCCTAAACTGCTCCGTCCACTGATCAGTCGGGTTTAGAGTCCCGTGTTGCCACCTGGTGGATAGTGTGTGGTTCATGAGTGTTTTCTTTTGTTTTTTGGGGTTGCTTGCTTCGGTTGCGGTTCCTCCGTGCCTGGGTCCCCCCCCCCCCCGGGGTGAGTCGTTTTTCTGTGTGTGGGGGGGGTTGTTTTCTTTTTTTTTCTGTGATGTTACCCTGGAGTGTCTTGAGGAGGGGGCTCTGTCATGATCCTGGGGCACGGGTGGGAGCCGTGCCCAGTTTCCCTGTCCAGTGAGTGTTTTTCTGTCTGTTCACTGTTATCTATAAGATTATTTATTATGAGTGTTTTGACTTCTGTTGTGTTTATGTTTTTATGGTTTCCAGTTTGTTTATTTTGACAGTGTTGTGCAGCTTCCGGCTGTCAATCTGTTCAGAGCTGCACAGCTGCTGTCCATTCTCTTACTCATGAATCCACACCTGTCTCTGATTATGTGTCGTATTTAAGGGGCACGACAACCTCTGCAGGTTGTCGTGTCCTTCTTGTATGTGAACCCGTCCTCTGGATTGCTATCGCTGTTTCCTGAGTGTGTTTGGGGTTCCGCTGTCGAAGTGAGTTGGAGTGCTCCGTCCAGGTGCGTTTTTCCTGTTGTCTCAGCCGTCCAGCCCCGCAGCCTTTGGGAGTGCTCCAGCTGGGTTCTGCCCCTGGTCAGGTGTCCCCTGGATTCCCATCCCCCTGGATGTTGAGCCCCACTCTCCTCCAGTGTTTGTGTTTCATTATTGTCGCCTTGCACTTCATTATTTAGTGTTTGTATGCAACGTTCTTGTTTGTGCTTAAGTTATTTAATGTGCTAACCTACAGTGAGCGTGTGGTGTCCTATTTGCTCCCGTGAAACGGGTACCTTATGACAATCTTGCCTTTTCTTAACAACTTATAAATCACCCTAAAGAGGAAAAAAAAATATCCTAGTGGTGAATGCACGTTTACAAGGAAAATGTCTAAGATCTATCAGAAAGACATTACAATTTTCTGAGAATAAAGTCTCCAATGCATAAGATAAAATTTTCAAATAAAAAAACCCACAAATTTATAAGTAGAACTTACACATTTAAATAGAAAATTAATACTTAAATTAAAAAAAATCTAATTTACAAAGAAAGCAATAATTTACAAATAACAGTCACAAATCTGTGAGAAGAAAAACTACAAATTTTAGAGAAAAGAGTCAAAAATTTTAAGAGCAAAAACTTGCAAACTGGTGAGAGAAAAGTGGAAGAGTAGTAACACTACTTTTCCATGAGTACAATTTATTGTTACACTACGCACCTCTGAGTATCAATCAAGAATCACTCGTGTTCACAGTGTCTGCTGGTACATTGTGCAGTAAAATAATGTATCGTTGGACTTGATAATATTGAACAGAAACAGTATTTTAGGAGGAACTTCACAACAACTTGGCCTCTGTCCTTGAATGACAAAATGATAAAAAGTAGAATCCACTGAAATGAGATGCAGACCTATTATTAATAAGTCTGAAGGTTAGATGCCACTGTTCTTTTCTATCAAACACTCCGGGTTAACAGTGGATTTAAAAAGTTTGCACACTCAAGTTTTTGTGATGTACTAGTTTTTCCCACCTGTACTGTGACTTGTAACCCTTATAATTCAACTCATAAACAAATTTTTTATGAGGAAATATATAAAAAGTTTTTTTTAATTAAAAATATGCTGGTTGCATAAGTTTGCACAACCTTAAACTAATACTTTGTTGAAGCACCTTTTGATTTAATCATAGCATAGTCTATATGCCACAGCAATATTTGCCCACTCCTTGCAAAAGTGCTCCAAAGTTGCCATTTCAATTCTATATAGTATGATGCCGTAAAGCACCCCTACTATTCTTCAGTGTCAAAGCCAAAGCGTCTTTGGATCAAAACTGTGTTCAAATTTGGTGAGTCAGGACAAATTAAAAAGTTGTTGTGGTTTAAAAACTTGATTTTGACCTTTTTTTTTTTTTTTAACCTCGGTGACCTTGGTGTTTGATCCTTTAACAATATATTCAAAGGTGTTAATTCTAAGGTCAGCCATTAGGCCAAGACTGATGACCCTCAGTTTGTTATTGAGTTGGAAAACAGATATTGTCAACAGACAACAAAAACAATAATGATGGATAATACGGTTTTCTTTTTTAAATGAACGTCAACTAGCAGTAACCAGACTTTCATAGTACCGGAGTGGTGGCTCAGTTGGTAGAGCATCCGCCCCACATCCGGGAGGCAGGGGTTCAAATCCCGGCTGGGTCATGCCGAAGACCATGTAAAAGCGGAACTTCCTGCCGTCCAGCTTGGTGCTCAGCAATAATGGAATGGAGGAGGGAAATCTGTGGCGGCGCCTTGCATGGCAGAAGCCCTCTGATTCTGCACTGGGGTGTGTGTGATTGACACTGTAGATAGGTAAAGCACAATCTCGTTCTACTGTACATGATTGGTTGTACAGTTGAAAGACAATAAGGGTGATTTAAAATACATAGAGAATCTTTAAATGAACCAGTCTTTGGGTGAAAGTCTTCTGATCGGTCCTCATGTCATTATCTACTTTAATCAGGTTTCACTATACCAATCCATTATGTTAAAGTGACATTTCTTAGGTTACTAGTGACTATGCTCAGTCTTTTAGTCTTGTTTTCTTTTTAGGATATTTGGGCTGGACTGAGATGGTCAGGTGCCATTTCTGGCCACAGGCAACTTATTTTGGCTATGTGTAATTTAACAAAGGCTGTAAATACACAGTTTCTGCAATGTTTGTAATTCAAGTAACCCAGATATATTAATAGTCCTGTCAGTCAATTATCAGTAGTTATAGACTTCCTTTCTACATTAACCTTTATGCACTATAGCTTTTTTTCATAACTGTGATATTATAGCATTAGTTACAGCAAGCGCAAGAAACAGTTATGCATTTTTTGACTTATCCTCATTTTAAATCATACATGGGTTGTAAAAAGATGCACAGTCATCAAGTCCCACAGTTTAATAGCCTACAACTGAAAATGAAAAGAACCTTTAAACTCAACAGCAATAAAAGTGTTGGCATTTTTTCTCACTCTCTATTTATATTAAAGGATAACACTGCTCATTTCAGATGTATTACTCTCATATGTTCAGATATCATTTATTTGCATTTCATTTATTCTGATTCATTAATTCAGCAATCTTCCATATTTTCCAAATCTAAGGTATAGTAAATGATCACAGAGCAACCATAGCAGTCACATACTACAATCTTTAAATGGCATGATTGATGAAAAAATTTAGGCGCTCATGATATGTGGGCAATAATAAGTGTGTTCATTTTGGTGTGGATCAGATTCAAAAAGGTGAATCCAGGAATTCTTTTCCCCACACATTTTAATTCTTATTTTTTTAACATCATTTTTTTTCTATTCTTTATAATTTCTCTGTAGTTTCTCTAAGACATGAACAAGAGCGTCTGACTGGTGTTTGTGCTTATGAACCAAGCATCGACTCAGAATATCCAGCCTTCTTGGAGGGTCTGGGTGGTGTCCTGGAAAGGGTGCTGCCCAAGGACTCCATTGCTCTGCTGGGAGAACACACATGTGGGCAATGATGGAGTGACCGGAAAGGTCGTGACTGGAAGCAATGACCTTCTTATCTGAACACGAGTAATGTTCTGTTATTGTCCATAACAAACACCATATTTGAACATATGGTGGTTCACAACTGTATAGTCTACCTTAAAGGTCAATGGTCCTAAACATACTAAGGAGTGAGTTGAAGTGGTTTGTGCATTTGGTCAGGATTCCTCCTGGTTACTTCCCTTTGGAGGTTTTCCATGCATGCCCAGCTGGGAGAAGACCCCAGTGCAGACCTAGAACCAGTTGGAGAGATTATATCTCCTGGCCTGGGAACACCTTGGAATCCCCCCAACAGGAGCTGGAGAGTGTGGCTATAAGGAGAGGGATGTCTGGGTTTCCCTCTTTAAACCTGTTGCCTCTTAGACTTGAGAAAGTAACGATTTAAAAAAAAAAAAAGTGTTTTTTTTTTAGGTAAATGGCTTTTTAAGTCTTGCCAAATTCTGAAGATTTTCCCTAAAATTTATCTCCCTTTTCTCATATAGTCACATTTTTTTATATAAATTTGTGACATTTTTGTTCCTCTAATTTTTTTTCCACAATATTTTTATTGAACCTTTTTTTACAAACACAACACAAACAATCAAACACTAACACTAAAGTAATTAAAAAAAAAATAAATAAAAAAATAAAAATTGTACTAAAAAACACCAACAACCACTAACAAAGACAGGTCTTCAACAATGCTCCTCTGTTTAGTCTAGGCAATCCATTACATAAGTATACATATTATACATTCACCAGTTTGGAATTTACAAGGTCCACACACATCATTCACCTTCTTCTTCAAAAGTTATGTTTAAATTCTTAAAATAATCAATGAAAGGTCTCCATATATTCTCAAACACAATTTCCTTTGATTTCAGTATATATGTTATTCTTTCTAGTGGAAGGTTTGTTAACATCTGTCTTAACCACTGAGTCACATCTGGTCTATGAGTCTTTTTCCACAGTAGTGCAATACATTTTTTGGCGTTAAGCAAACTGAGGTCTATGAATGCTCTTTCACTCTTATTAAAGCTGTGCTTTTCTGGATACAGACCCAACAAAAACAATTTAGGATTCTATATGATTTGTTTTGAAATTATTTTTTCAATTGTTACCCTCACCTCTTCCCAAAACATTCTAATTTTTCTACATTCCCATAAACAATGAAATAGGGTTCCTTTACTTTCCATACATTTTGTGCACGTATCTGGTACGTTTTTGTTATATCTATTTAACTCCACCGGTGTAACATACATCCGCATTAACCATTTAAAATGTATCAATTTAAGACGTACATTTATTGATTTGGTTTGAGCTTCTGTACAAGCCAATTCCCACTGTTCCTCTGAAATTTCAGTTTGCAGGTCTTCTTTCCAATAATTCATTCTTTTCTGTGAGTTTTCACTTGAGGATTGTGTCAATGAGTTATAAAACTCTGAAATAATACCATTTCTCTTACTATCTTTAGTCAAAAAATTTTCCAAGGATGAATAAGTAGGTCGGATGAGAGCATTATTTTGATTTGATCGAATGAAGTTCCTAAGCTGAAGATATTTAAAAAAATGTGTTCTATTAAGATTAAATTTGATCCTCAGTTCTTCAAAAGACATTATGTTATCTGAACATGACAAATATAAGTCTTGAATCTTTTGAATCCCTTTTAAATTCCATACTTTAAATACAGCATCCGCTCTCCCTGGTTTAAAATATTGATTACCCCATATTGGGCTAAACTGTGACAGTAAGTGTGGTTCTTTTAAATATTTTGTGGTTTCACACCATATTTTGATCATATGCTTTACAAATGGATTTTTAACTTGTTTCTGTAATTTTTTTGCCGAGTCTGAGTATATGAATAAGGGAAGAGGTAAAGGTAAATTGTATGATTCCATTTCAGTCCAGTGAGGAAGATCATTTGATGAAAAATAATATGTCATAGACCTCAGTTGTGCTGACCAGTAATACAACATAAAGTTTGGACATTTCAGACCTCCACGATCAAATGGTAAATATAGTAAAGACAGACGTAATCTAGCCTTCCTATTGTTCCATACAAATTCCACTAACTTTTTTTTAATTCTTGAGAATAGATCTGAAGGTGGTGGTAAAGGAATGTATTGAAATAAATATTTTGGGTAAAATATTACTTTTAAGTATATTGATTCTCCCGATCATCGACATTGGTAGTGACATCCATCTCTGAAGTAACTCATTAATGTCTGTCATTAAGGCTTCATAGTTGGCACTGGCGACTGATTCTAGCTTAGGCACAATTTGGATTCCTAAATATTTAAACTGATTTACAACATTGAATTGATTTACCTCAGGAGCTGGGTGATTTCTCTGGATCTCATTTAGCATTAATATTGAAGATTTAGTTTTATTTATTTTATATCCTGATATTTCCCCAAAATTCTTTATTAAATTCAACAAGGTCGGAATTGATTTTTTAAGATTTGACATAAACAAAATTATGTCACCGGCATACAGGGAGATTTTATGTTCTGTTGGTCCTACTTTAATTCCATACATTTGTGGATGTAAACGTACTGCCATCGCTAAAGGTTCAATTGCCATAGTAAACAGTAAAGGTGAAAGTGGACAGCCTTGTCGACATCCTCTATTGATATTTATTGATTTTGAAATATTGCTGTTTGTTAGGATTTCTGCTGTAGCATTATTGTATATCATCTGAACCCATTTTATGAAATTATTTCCTATTTCCAATTCCAAACCTTTGCAAAACTTCAAAAAGAAAGGGCCATTCGACCCTATCAAAGGCCTTTTCGGCGTCCAATGATAGAAGAGCTGTATCCGGTGCTTCTTTATTAGAACAGATAATATTAAATAGTCTTCTTACATTATGGAAGCCTTGTCTTCCCTTTATAAAGCCATTCTGATCTCGGTTAATAATATTTGGTAATATTTTTTGTAGTCGTCTTGCTAAAATTTTACAGATTATCTTAAGGTCAGCATTTAATAGGCTTATTGGTCTCATATTTTCACATTTATTAGAGGGTTTACCTGGTTTTGGCAACAGTATAATTAAGGCATTATTCATGTATGGTGGTAAATTACTATTTTGAAATGCTTCTAAAACCATTTCCAAAAATGGTTTTATTAATTTATTCTTAAATTTTTTTATAGAGGTCAACTGGAAGACCATCTGGTCCTGCACTTTTTCCAGATTTCATATTATCAATGGCTAGCCCAACTTCTTCTTGACTAATTTTAGACTCCAGTATCTCCGTTTTCATTTGGAATACACGGTATAGATAATCCGTCCAAAAACCCATTTAGTTTTGTTAAGTCAGTTTCATTTTTTGTATTATATAATTTTTCATAATAATCTCTAAAGGCATTATTAATTTCTAAAGGATCTACAACTGGCTGTCCGTTACTTATAATACTGGTAATTGGTGTTTTAAATTCTAATTGTTTAATCTGCCATGCCAATAATTTTCCTGATTTTTCACCTTGTTCATAAAAAGATTGCTTCAATCTTAGAAGACTCGAGGCAGCTCTATTCGCTGATTTTTTGTCATATTCAGCTCTCAGAATCAGTAATTCGTTCTCTAACTTTGGGTCACTTCCTGCATCCACTTTTTCTTGAAGAATTTTTATTTTATGTTCCAATTGGACTCTCTCCTCTCGAGTCTTCTTAGATTTTGAACCTGTATAACTAATAATATGCCCCCTAATAAAAGCTTTGAAAGCCTCCCACTTTATACATGCTGATGTTTGTGTAGTATTGATTTCAAAGAACTCATCTATCTGTTTTTCTATGTACTTAATAAATTCCTCATCCTGAAGCCATTTATGCTGAAATTGCCACCTACCTGGTTCCTTTGTCAATTTCTTATCTACATATATTAGACAGCAGGGTGCATGATCAGAGATCACAATATTATCATAGAAGCAGTTTTGAATCTTGAACCTTAATTCTATGGAGATCAAAAAATAGTCAATACGTGAGAATGTCTTGTAGATATTAGAATAACAAGAATAGGCTTTAACTTGTGGTTTCATTTCTCTCCATATATCTAGCAATCTCAATTGTTTCATAAAATGATTAATGATCATCCTGCATCCATTGTGTGTACAGTCTAGTCCTGCTGATCTATCTATACCGGGATTCAATGTACAATTAAAATCCCCTGCTATTATATGTTGCCCTGTAAGTGAAGATAAAATAAGGAATAAATTAGTAAAGAAATTTTGATCATCTACATTGGGACGGTATAAGTTCACCAAATTTATATTTTCTAATAACAAAGATCCTTGAATGATTAGATATCTTCCAAATTTGTCTCCAATTACATTTTTCACTTGAAATGGGACTGATTTATGTATGAGTCATAACTCCCCTGGCTCAGGATGAAAATGATGAGGTGAATACACTTCCTTGCCATCTTCTCCTAATTCTTTCTACATCCTCCTCTATTAGATGAGTTTCTTGTAAAAACACAATTTTTGAACCCATGTCTTTTATTTTATTCATAACTTGTTTAAGTTTTTTTAAATTTTGTAGACCTCTACAATTCCATGAGGTTAAATTGAGATTAACGCTTTGGTCTATGATCAATAAGAAGTTTGAGATTACCTCGCAATGTAAACATGCTCACACAGAGAAGCAAAAACATGAGTGGTTGAACATTCATCCTACAAACTACACACAAATTCCCCCTTCCCACATTCGTGGTAATCCCCCCCAAATCAAAAAAAAAAAATTCCATCTCCCGCTATAGCCATTGACTGCTCCACATCCGCGAGGATCAGTCAAAACCACTCTTTCTTTCTCCTCTCAATCACCCTAACTCTACTGCTTTTAATGACGTAACATTAACTCTCTTCTGTAGTTTTCCAACTTAACTCCTAAATTTTATAGCAACTTTGTACATCACAGGGTTTTTGTTTTTTTTTAAATATATAATACAATCTATATTTTGTAAACTTGCTATATGCTTCAGATCAGTCAGATGCCTGTGCAAATGCTTAAATATTCTACCTTATATTTTGTTCATGCATAGTTCCCACCAGTCTCTTCTTGGATCTTCTTGATGAACTCCTGCGCCTCCTCAGGGGTCTTGAAGATGTGGGTTCTGCCCTTATACGTGACCAGCAGTCTTGCAGGATAAATCACTCCATGACGAATCCCAAGGTTGCGCAGCTTTTTACGGGCGGGGTCGAACTGTTTCCTTAATTGTTGGATTCCTGTGGCCAAATCTGGGTAGAACCGCACCTGTTGATCCTGGTATTTAATTTCTCCTTTGGCTCGCGCCGCGTTGGAGATCGTCATCCTGTCTCTGTAGCTGAGGAACTTCATAATCAGCGTCCTCGGTGATGCCTTGTTATCTCTCGGTGGGCGCTTTCTAAGACGACTGATGACTGCAGCTCCGCGTTGTTCAGCGCTTCTGGGGTCCACTTTTCCAAAAAGGAGCATGGATCTAGACCCTCCGTTCTCTCCGGGAGACCCACCAGCCTCAGGTTGTTCCGTCTCGACCGGGATTCTAAATCCAGAACATTATCTTCCAGACGTTTATTTTTTAATTCCAATGTGCGCACCTTTAATTGTAGGCCGGTGACATCATCCTCAGCACTGGCAATTCGGAGCTCCACCTGCGACACCCGTTCCATACAGTCGCTTAATTCCTTTCTCATTCCTTCAATCGCTGCTATAATCCCATCAAATTTAGTGGAGAAGTCTGCTCTCACTGAACTAATGGCAGCGAGCACCGCATCTGTGCCGTCACCAGCAGTCACCGCTCCTCCGCTAGCTTGTTCCGCCATATCTGGGGATTTTCCTGCTGTGTCACAGACGTGAAAGTCCGTTAACTTGGACTGTTTCGGCGGTTCACTTTTTCCTCCATCTGATTTCCCAGCCTTAGGCTTTACCGGCATGTCCTCGCCCAAACGCTGGGATAGTTTTTGTTCCAATTGAGAGAGTTATTTGCCGATTTTTTTATTTTTAGGAGCAGAGTAGAGGGAAGCACGTCCTCCTACGTGGCGGCCATGACCGGAAGTCCTAATTTTTTTTTAATTTAAATTTTCAACTTTGTAACTTTTTCTTTGTACATTTGAAACTTTAGCTCCAAATACTTGTGAGGATTTTCTCATAAATTTAAGACATTTTTCTTTAAGATTTATGACTATTTCTTAGGAAGATATTACTGTTTTGGGATAAATTTGTAACTGTTCATGCAAATTTGGTACTTTTTTCATTTAAACTTGTGACTTTGCTGTCACTAGTTTGAGAGGTTTTTCCACTTATGTCTTTAGTCTCAGGAAAATAAAATATTAATTCAACTATAAACTATTCAGTGTTTCCCTTACCATTTTACACGCCTGGTGGGCCACAGGTCGCCAGCAGCTGCTACTGGGCCAACAACAGACCAAGAAAGGTTTAGATTAAGTACAGTGATACACACTTTTTAAAAAAATAAAATAAGAGGTTTACTGAGTTATTTTCAACTTGTGACAACTTTTTTTTATCAAAATGGATAAGACCAATCAAAAATCTTACATCTTATGAAAAAAGGACAGCCAAAAATTGGGTAGGCATATAATCTATGACAGCTCTTGTCACTACAACTAAAACAATTTCTATAGGAGAAACACTGCGTAACCTTCAATTTAATCAAAATCACAAAGAAATGGGAGACTAATTAAATATTTCCTGAGCTAAAAGAGAAATTATGTTAACTCTAATTTTATTGAAATAAATTATAATTTAATTATAGTTATTAAAAATGCAACAATTTTTGGTAAGTACAACCACAGTCAGGGTGCCAGAGAAAGACAGCAATGGTCGAACAAATTACATACGCCCAGTTGGGTAGGGTGACGAGGTGCATTTAGAGCTTGGAAAGTGTCATTAAAATTTGGTTTCATATTTTAATCTTATGGCAGTATATAAAGATACAACTATACTTTGTCAAAAAAAAAGTGGTATTTCCATTAAAAAAAGCCCATAGTGGTTGGGCCCAGGGTGGGGGCTCACTCATAGGCTGCTTTTCATGGGCCCTAAATTTGGTGCTATACTCCTGATTACAGTATAAACAAGCACATTTCCAACCAGTTTTCAAATCAGTCAAATCAAAAGTTAAAAAAAACTGCAACTAAATGTATCTGAATAAAAAAGTAAAATTTGTCATAAATGTGCTCACATAACAATAAAACTACTCAACAAAGTGTACAATCTTACAAAACACTTGAGTACAAGTGCTTGAGCAAATGTACCTCATTACAACCTCTGCCTTTAAAGGTCTCATTCTCTGCACTTTTTCCACCATGGGATGAGGAATTTATCATTTCCCCCAGCTGATGGAAAGTAGCTGGGCTCTGTGCTTGGCCATGATCTCATCAGCTGATTGACTCCACCTCCTCCAGCACACCTTGAGACAGGTAGTAGTTAATATGTGTCACCCAGCCTGGGGCGCAACAGTTGCTGTGTCTCAATTCAGGTTCTTCATCCTCCAAGTGCGCATTTCTCGACCTGATATGTCACTGCGCTGCGTTGAAGGCTGTCCCATTCTGTGGGCTCCTTCACATGCGGCCAACAAATGCAGCCTTCAAATCCCAAAAACGAAGGATACATGAAGAGTATCCTTGTAGCCTTAACACATCCCAGCATTCAGCGTGTGTGCGACAACACAAGACCCAGAAGATCGTGCGGTTCATCTAGTCAACGACAAGACCAGTTCGCCTCCATGATCGTCGACAACCCAAACACGTCCTCCGTTAAACGGCGCCCCAGCAACAACTCCTTTCACCAACCATGTGACGAGAGAGCAGCAGCACATTGCGAAGCAGAAACATCCATAACTTACAGTGCTCCACCGGGCCTGGATCCACCGATCCAACCGCCCGCGTCAGCTGCAGATGTTCCAGTCACCACTGATGCAGATCGCTGCTCAACTTGGACCAGCCACCTGCCAGATGGCTGATGGGTCTCGGTGGCATGCCAGCCACCTGAGAAAGGTCACACCACCACCATCTGCCCCAGAGCAAGTAACCGCAACTAAGCTGACCCAGCCACTGTGGGATCCGGACTGGGACTTTGCTGATGAGCCAGCCACAATTCCAGCGAGTTAGCCCCCAGATTCACCTGAGCCAGCACCGCCAGGGCTGTGCCCACCACAGGCTAAATAGAGGCCATGCTGAGCTCTGAACTGTCACTGACTCAAAAGTTCTTATTTCATGTTCAGTCAGTGCATGGTCCATTCAAAGTGGCAGAATAACCCACACAACCATGCAAATTAAACCGGCAGTCTACCCAGTTACCCAGGTTGTAACAATTATTTTTTTTCTCTGATGTCATGTTCGAAATAAGCCTTTAGGTGGTTCTCACAATGGTCCAGTCAAGTACATAAGCATAACTTGTTTTACATTAAGTATATGCTAATGGACATATCGGCCCATTTGGCCACATCTTACCCCTGTCCTTCAGCATCTTCACTGGCTCCCAATAAAGGAAAGAATAAACTTTAAGATACTGCTTCTCACCTTCAAAGCCCTTCATAACCTGGCCCCACTATACCTGTCTAAACTCCTCCACATCGTCACCCCTAGCCGCTCTCTCAGGTCCTCCTCTTCCCTTCACCTCGTCGTTCCTCCTGCCCGCCTCATCACTATGGAGTATACAGCCTTCAGTCGCTCAGCTCCCCAGCTCTGGAACTGACTCCCACCAGCCATTTGCAACATTGACTCTCTTCCATTATTTAAATCCAGACTCAAAACTTATTTGTTTAAACAAGCTTACTCTCTTTGATAATCTACCTTTAATTCACTGTTTTTGGTTTGTTACTTAAGTTTTGTTATTGCATTTTAAATCTGTTTTTAATGTTTTAATGCACTTTCTAAGGTGACCTTGGGGATTGAAAGGCATCTAGAAATAAAATGTATTATTGTGTGTGTTTAACTTTACATCAGCCGATATACCAGTTTGTCTTAATGTTTATTTGCTACCCTTGCTAAGGCTAACCACAGACACAGTTCTAAGCTTTTTCAAGGGGGGGGGGGTTATATATGGGAAACGGCATGACGCACCATGCCACGCAGTTGCACATACGTATCCGTGATGTCATCACGCTGCAGGTATATAGCTGGCTACCCAGGGCTAGCCGGTCTCTTGTGGGCTCTCTGTCTTGCTCTCCACCAATGGTGGACCACCTACCAGTTACCTCACTGTGTGCTCCCTCCTAGGTGTTCAAGCTAACATTTAATAAAGCAAACCTCAACACGTGGACCTGTCTGCATTCATTATTTTCTAACAGGTGGGCCTAATTAGATCCTGATGTCTGAAGGAGGAAAAGGCCATAGTTTTTGCACAAGCAACTGTAAGACAATGAAAAGATTTTTTTGTGGGGGGAAAAAGGGCATAAGATACCATTTAAGACAACGTAGATTTGTTTTAAAGAGATTATGTTATGTCTGGAAAAAGGGACAGTGGCGACAATAGCTGTGTGCTGAACAGTGGCTTTATTAATAAAACTAGTAGCACATGGAGCAGTACAACAAGCTAGTAAGGTAGCAACAAAGGGGTACAGGCCAACAGCAGGCTAGAGGTGGAGGGCCAAAGACCACGTCTCCTGCTGTTAGCCACTTAATATACCCACGGCGCGGTGACATCATTACGTGAATGCATCCCCACGTCCGTGGCATTTAAGGCGGCACTTAAGGTGGTATTAGCGGTATGCCACATTTACCTCCCCCTTGGAAAAAATCCCAGAACTCCTGTTGATGGTTTACCTTAACTGGGTGTGGTAATGCTGTGGCATACAGCAAGCACAGCATAAACATAACCAGAAATATTTCACGTAATGTAGCACAGAGCTAGGTAACAAACATGCATGGCCTGGCTATCGGCAGATGATATAACCTTGTTTGTTTACACGTATACTGTTACTAGTGCTGTGGCTAACATAAGCATGATGGTAAATAAGATAAGATGAACCTTTATTAGTCCCACAATGGGGAAATTCCAGGATTGCAACAGCACAGGGATAGCAACACTCAGAGCAATAATTAAGAAGATACGAAAAATATAAATAAGAGCAGTGGATATACATACGTACACATAAATATATATACAAAGTGCGGAGCATTGTAGCTAGATGGAATAAACAGCATCACCGTCTACTTAGTTATCCTACATAGTATGAATATGTACCCATACATATTGTCACCCTCCATAGCGACTGATATTGTCCTAGTTGTATACTGGAGGGGACCATTTGTGTAGGTCTGTTGTGTCTTTTGCATTCAATACTATTAGGTCGTCATGTTTTTTTGCTATCTCTGCGAGCAGCCCTGCTTAGGTTGTACAGTCTGACAGCCGTAGGTAGGAAGGACCTGCGAAACCTCTCGGTTGCGCACCTCGGATGATGTAGTCTACTGCTAAATGAGCTCCTCAGTGTGTTCAATATGTCCTGCATAGGGTGGGACTCGAACTCCAGCAGAGATGGCAGTTTAGCCACCATCCTTCTCTCTCCTATCTCCTCCACTGGGTCAAGGTGTTGCCCCAGGACAGAGCTAGCTTTCTTGATTAGTTTGTTCAGTCTCTTCCTATCGGCTGCTGTAATGCCGTTGCCCCAGCAGACCACACCAAAAGTGATGACTGATGCCACCACCATGTCGTAGAATGTCTTCAGCAGCGCCCCTTGTACACCAAAATACCTGAGCCTCCTCAGTAGGAACAGCCTGCACTGTCCCTTCTTGTAGAGTGCATCGGTGTTGTGTGACCAGTCTAGTTTATTGTTCAGATGAACACCAAGGTACTTGTAGGATGTCACCATCTCAATGTCTGTTCTCTGGATGTTTACTGGTGCTGTGAGGGGTTGTTCTTGCCTACGGCAGTCCACCACCAGCTCCTTAGTTTTCCTCGCGTTGATCTGGAGGCAGTTCCGATGGCACCAGTCCACAAAGTCCTGGATAGGTCTTCTGTACTCAGCTTCATCTCCGTTGGAGATGAGGCCGACGATCGCAGAGTCGTCAGAGAATTTCTGTAGATGGCAGTGTGTTGTGTGAGAAGTCTGCAGTATAAAGGGTAAATACATTGCTGTATGATGTTAAAGCACACTATGGCAGGATTATCAACCAGACCCATGTTCATTATTATTATGAACCGTTATACAAACTTATACAAACCTGGGAAACAAGGTAGACTACCAGTAGAGCCCTGCATGGGTGAGTGAGTTATTCTGCCACTGTGCTGCAACCATGCTCTGCTAAACAATTCAAAACTGAGTCATTTTAACAGTTCAACTTCAGGGGCCTCTGGCAACCCCACGATGGGCGCGCCCCTGGAGACACTGACTGCAGCGGACCTGGGCGTGCTCTCTTGTCAGCAAAGTCTCAGTTCGAGTCCCACACTGGCTGGGTCTGTTCCAGCGTCGCGACTTGGTCTGGGGCAGCTGCTCTTACCTTTCGCAGACGGCTGGCGTACCATCTCGAACCAACGGCCATCTGGGAGGTGGCTGGTCCCAACTGTGCAGTGATCTGCATCAGTGGTGACAGGAGCATCTGCAGGTCCTCTGGGTGTTCAGATCGGCGTATCTGAACCCAATCAAGCACTGCAAGCAGCGATGTGTTTGGCTGCACTCACTGACGAGCTCATTTAGCAGTAGACTACATCATCCGAGGTGCGCAACCGAGAGGTTTCGCAGGTCCTTCCTATCTACGGCTGTCAGACTGTATAACCTCAGTAGGGCTGCTCGCAGAGACAGCAAAAAAACGTGACGACCTAATAGCATTGAATGCAAAAGACGCAACAGACTTACACAAATGGTCCCCTCCAGTATACAAGTAGGACAATATCAGTCGCTACGGAGGGTGACAATATGTATGGTTACATATTCATACCATGTAGGGTAACTAAATAGACGGTTATGCTGTTTATTCCATCTAGCTACAATGCTCTGCACTGTGTATATATATTCATATATTTATGTGTGCATATGTATATTCACTGCTCTTATTTTCTTATCTTCTAAATTATTGCTCTGAGTGTTGCTATCCCTGTGCTGTTGCAATCCTGGAATTTCTCCACTGTGGGACTAATAAAGGCTTATCTTATATGCGGAAGTACAGGGGGCGAGACTTAGGCTCTCTATTAGCCCCCAAGCTAACACTGGCACTCAGAAGCTCGAACCAAGCGTGGCTTATATTATTTTCTTCAGATCTTAGTCACCCTAATAACCATCCACGTAACCACCTGGTTCACCAGTCCACAGCCCACAATTAGGGATGTGATTTTGGGTTGGGGAAATTATCTGAAAATTTAGCAGGGGGTCTGGGGGACGCAGTCCCCCAGCGGGGTCCTGGGCAGAGCCCCGGTGGGGGGGGGGGGGGGCAAGGGGGGCGAAGCCCCCCGAAGCTCCTGGGTTTTTATGATTTTTTAAGTACCAGAACTGTGCTTAAATGACATAAAACAAACAGCTGAATGTCACTTATTACTGTATAATACTGACTTATGTTCCAAGAAGATAGCATTCCTAAAATATTCCAACAAGCATTATCCATCACATGTGTGGCGTTAAAAATATTTTTTAAATAAAGTCCAAAACATCTTCAGCAGGCAAGATGAAGAAAAGTGAAAAGTGAACTCCTGTGGCAGATATAAGGTGTTTGATCGCCTCTAAGGCGTTTGATTGTGTTAATCACAGGATATTGTTTAGGAAAATGATTGACGGGGGTTCCCAAGTACTTAGTACATATCCTGATTTACTGGTACACACATCAGAAGATGCTGGTGAAATGGGGGAAGAGTCATTCATCCCCATTTGGTGTGAGCAGTGGTGTCAGACAGGGCAGTATATTGTCCCCTATTCTATTTAATCTTTATATGGATGAGTTGTCAAAACAACTGAATGCCTGTAAAACTGGGTGTTTAATAGGGAATAAGTTAGTGAATCATTTTATGTATGCTGATGATCTAGTTATTCTCAGTCCAAGTAGTGCTGGTCTTCAGGAGTTATTAAGAGTGTGTACTGCTTATGGAGAGGAAAATGACATAAAATATAATACAAATAAGAGTTGTGTGCTGATTTGCCGCACTAAAGAAGATTTATTAATGAAATTCCCCGTCTTTGAATTGGCAGGCAGGGAATTGTCAGAGATAAAATTAAATATCTGGGACATTTTATTAATGATAGAATCACTGATGATGATGATATTTTCAGACAACGCTGCAAAATCTACATGCAAGCAAATATTCTTGCACGCAGGTTTGGTTTTTGTTCAGATGAGGTGAAACTGGTTCTTTTTAAAACCTACTGTACACCTTTATACACTGCTCATTAATGGATAAATTATAGGAAACAAAGCATGCAGAAATTACAGGTTGCTTACAATGATGCTTTAAGAATTTTACTTAAAAAGCCTCGATGGTGCAGTGCTTCCGAGTTATTTGTCTCATCACGTGTAAATACACTGCATGCAGTAATAAGGAATCATATGTATAAATTCATCTGTCGGTTTGATGTATCTAGAAATGAAATCATTCAAGTCATGTCTAGCATTAAGCTCAGTTCTATTCGCTGTCAGTCATAGTTTAGAAGGCATTGGTACAGTAGTCTTTTTAAGTCTTTTTAAAGTCTGTACTCTTTGTACTTCTTTTAGTAGTTGTATCTTATTGTTTTGTAACTTTTTGATTGTTTTTCTTATTATCTGTTTTCAACTGTCTTGTTTTATTTTATTTTATTTATTTATTTTATTTTATTTTTGATGGAAAATGAGTCTGGAATAAAGTCATTGATTGATTGATATAAAGGTCAACATTTAACCATGAGAAACTCCAGGTTAGCTGAGCAGTGTCTCCCAACAGTGACAGAGTTCGTGCACCAAGCCTTGTTAATATAAATGCATACTCCCCCACCTCTGGTCTTACCGGAGTCATTAGCTGCTCTGTCTGCCCGCAAAGTGTGCCGTCCGGCCAGCTCGACAGCACCGTCAAGTAATTCAATTCAATTCAGCTTTATTTATAATGCGCCACATCACAACAAAAGCCGTCTCGTGGCGCCACACAAGTACTCCACTATGTAGCCATATTTCCGTGAAAATCATGATATTGCAGTTCATAAGTTTCTTATTGTTGGTGATCCGAAGCCGTAGCTCATCCATTCTGTTCGCCACTGACCGTACATTAGCGAGGAAAATGCTGGGTTGAGAAAGCCGGTGCGGTGTTAGCTTTAGCTTAGCTCTTAGGCCTCCGCGCTTCCCCCGCCTTTGTTTACGGTCTCTACGCCGCCTGCAAGCACTTCCGGTCGGCCGGGTAGCTTACCTAGCGTCGAGTGTTCTCCAGAGCTCAGGGATGAAACGTAGGTTGCTGATAAAAAGGTCGTTATTTTGTAATCCAATGTCCAAAAGTTCATTTTGGGTGTAGGATGTAAAAGCAAAGCTGTTCTGAACGAACAGACCCAAAATGAGCAGAAATATCGCTGCTAATCCACAAAATCTGAAGAGACGCTGAGCCTTGCGTTGTGCAAGCGCCGCTATCTGGTCTGAAAATTTTTGGAAGATAAAAAAAGTGGAATTCCGCGAATTAGCGGAAAAATCACATCCCTACACAATATACCTCGCATTGCTCCGGCCCATCTCCCAGTGGTGTCACTGTGATTCCACCGCAGGTCGCCAGCACGCCAATCGCGGCAACCACCTACACAGTGACCCAAGGCTGCTGGCTGGGAGCTGCTGTCTCTCACGGCCAGCTCCTCCACCATCCTCCTGGGTTCTGCATGACTCAGCTCGACTCTGACAGGCAACGTAGGGGAGCCGCTTCGTGATGGGACATCCACCAGCTGGCCGTAGGAGAGTAGCAGAGTCCCGTGAAGTGAGACAATGCACCACAAGATCCCGTGGCTCAGCAGTTTGGCTCGGCCTGGAGCCTCGGGTTGCAGCGATCAGTGGGTCGCCCGGCGCACGGTGCTGACAATTTGATGTGGCATCCCGACGAGGTTGCTGAGAGATGGGCTGGAGTGACGTGAGATACACAAACAACAGCGGCTCACAACTGTGGATGCCCTGGATCAGTAAACCCCCATTGCTCATCTAAACTAGAAGGAGGCTAGAATCTAGTCAGCTAATGGCTAACTGATGTAAGAGGGAGGGTAGAGTTGAATAGTTGAAGGATGTTTCTTAAAGTGACAGGCTTTAAATCAGAACATTTCAAGAAAGTCAGGAAAAATAACAAATTTGCTTCAACAATTAAAAAATTGACTTCCGGTTATGGCTGCCACGTAGGACGGACGTGTCTCGCTCTGCTCTGCTCCTGGAGAAAAAAAATCGGCAAATAACTCTCTCATTTGGGACAGAACGTATCCCAGCGTTTGGGCGAGGATATGTCGGCGAAGCCTAAGGCTGGAAAACCAGGAAAAGGAAAAAGCGAGCCGCCGAAACAGTCCAAATTAACGGACTTTCAGGTCTGTGACGCAGCAAACAGGGCTCCATATATGGCGGAGGAGGCTGGCAACGCTGCGATTTCTGCGGGGAATGGCGCAGATGCGCTGATGGCTGCCATGAGTTCAATGAGAGCGGACTTTTCCTCTAGATTTGATGGGATTATGACAGCGTTGGAAGGAATAAGAAAGGAATTGGGTGACTGTGTAGAACGAACGGCGCAGATGGAGCTCCGTCTCGCTAGTGCTGAAGATGACGTCACCCGTCTTCAATTAAAGGTGCGCACTTTGGAAAAAAAAAATAAATCTCTGGAAGATAATATTTTGGATTTGGAATCTCGGTCGAGACAGAATAATTTGAGGCTGGTGGGTCTTCCAGAGGAATCAGAAGGTCGGGACGTATGTTCCTTTCTGGAAAAGTGGATTCCGGAGGTGCTGGGCAGCGAGGAGTTGCAATCAGCAGTGGTTCTGGAAAAAGCACATCGTATTGGCCCACGGAGAGATAAGGGACCGCCGAGGACCTTAATTATGAAGTTTCTTAACAACAGAGACAGGATGAAGATCTTCAACGCTGCACGAGCTAAAAAAGGAGAGATTAAACACCAGGACCAGCAGGTGCGGTTCTACCCAGATTTGGCCACAGGAATCCAGCAATTGAGGAAGCAGTTTGATCCCGTACGTAAGGAGCTGCGCAACCTTGGGATTCGTCATGGTGTAATCTATCCTGCGAGACTGCTGACCACGTATGAGGGCCGAACCCACATCTTCAAGACCCCAGAGGAGGCGCAGGAGTTCATCAAGAAGATCAAAGAAGAAGAAGAGACTGGTGGGAGCTAAGCATGAACAAAATATAAGGTAGAATAATTAAGCATTTGCACAGGCATCTGACTGACTTGAAGTAAATAGTAAGTTTACAAAATATAGATTGTATTATATATTAAAAAAACAAAACAAAAACAAAACAAACAAAAAAAAAAAAACTATGATGTACAAAGTTGTTAAAAATTTTGGAGTTAAGTTGGAAAACTACAGAGGAGAGTTAATGTTACGTCATTAAAAGCAGTAGAGTTAGGGTGATTGGGAGGATGAAGAAGGAGTGGCTTAGGCTGTTCCCCGTGGGTGTGGAACGGTCGATGGCTATATCGGGAGACAGAATTTTTCTTTTGATTTTGGGGGGTTTGCCACAAGTGTGGGAAGGGGAAATTTGTTTGTGTGTAGTTTGTAGGATGAATGTTCAACCACTCATGTTTTTGCTTCTCTGTATGAGCATGTTTACACTGCAAGGTAATCCCAAACTCTCTATTGATCATGGACCAAAGTGTTAATCTTAATTTAACTTCATGGAATTGCAGAGGTCTACAAAATTTAAAAAAACTTAAACAAGTTATGAATAAAATAAAGGACATGGGTTCAAGAATTGTGTTTTTACAAGAAACTCATCTGATAGAGGAGGATGTTAAAAGAATTAGGAGTAGATGGCAGGGAAGTGTATTCACCTCTTCATTTTCATCCCGAGCCAGGGGAGTTATGACTCTCATACATAAATCAGTTCCTTTTCAAGTGAAAAATGTAATTGGAGACAAATTTGGAAGATATGTAATCATTCAAGGTTCTTTGCTATTAGAAAATATAAATCTTGTGAACTTATATGGTCCCAATATAGATGATCAGAAGTTCTTTGCTAATTTATTTCTCATCTTATCATCACTTACAGGGCAACATATAATAGCAGGGGATTTTAATTGTACATTGAATCCAGGTGTGGATAGATCAACAGGACTGGATTGTACGCACATTGGATGTAGGATGACTATTAATCATTTTATGAAAGAATTGAGATTGTTAGATATATGGAGAGAAATGAAACCACAAGTTAAAGCCTATTCTTGTTATTCCAGTACCTACAAGACATTCTCACGTATTGATTATTTTTTGATTTCCACAGAATTAAGGTCCAAGATTCAAAACTGCTTTTATGATAACATCGTGATCTCTGATCATGCACCCTGTTGTCTAATATATGTAGATAAAAAATTGACAAAGGAATCAGGTAGATGGCAATTTCAGCATAAATGGCTTCAGGATGAGGAATTTGTCAAGTATATAGAAAAACAGATAGACGAGTTCTTTGACATCAATACTACACAAACATCAGCATGTGTAAAGTGGGAGGCTTTCAAAGCTTTTATTAGGGGGCATATTATTAGTTATACAGGATCAAAATCTAAGAAGACTCGAGAGGAGAGAGCTAAATTGGAACATAAAATAAAAAATCTTCAGGAAAAAGTGTATGCAGGAAGTGACCCAAGGTTGGAGAAAGAATTACTGATTTTGAGAGCTGAATACGACAAAAAATCAGCGAATAGAGCTGCCTCGAGTCTTCTAAGATTGAAACAATCTTTTTATGAACAAGGTGAAAAATCAGGAAAATTATTAGCATGGCAGATTAAACAATTGGAAATTAAAACACCAATTACCAGTATTATAAGTAACGGACAGGTAGTTATAGATCCTTTAGAAATCAATAGAGCCTTTAGAGATTACTATGAAAAATTATATGATACCAAAAATGAACCTGATTTAACAAAACTAAATGGGTTTTTGAACGAACTATCTATACCGTGTATTCCAAATGAAAACAGGGAGATATTGGAGTCTAAAATTAGTCAAGAAGAAGTTGGGCTAGCCATTGATAATATGAAATCAGGAAAAAGTGCAGGACCAGATGGTCTTCCAGTTGACCTTTATAAAAAATTTAAGAATAAATTAATAAAACCTTTTTTGGAAATGGTTTTAGAAGCATTTCAAAATAATAATTTACCATCATACATAAATAATGCCTTAATTATACTGCTGCCAAAACCAGGTAAGCCCTCTAATAAATGTGAAAATATGAGACCAATAAGCCTATTAAACGCCGACCTTAAGATAATCTGTAAAATTTTAGCAAGACGAATACAAGAAATTTTACCAAATATTATTAATCGAGATCAGAATGGCTTTATAAAGGGTAGACAAGGCTTCCATAATGTAAGAAGACTATTTAATATTATCTATTTTAATAAAGAAGCACCGGATACAGCTCTCCTATCATTGGACGCCGAAAAGGCCTTTGATAGAGTTGAATGGCCCTTTCTTTTTGAAGTCCTACAAAGGTTTGGACTTGGAAATAATTTCATAAAATGGGTTCAAATAATATACAATAATGCTACAGCAGAAATCCTAACAAATAACAATATTTCAAAACCAATAAAAATCAATAGAGGATGTCGACAAGGCTGTCCACTCTCACCTTTACTGTTTACTATGGCAATTGAACCTTTAGCGATAGCGATACGTTTACATTCACAAATATATGGAATTAAAGTTGGACCAACAGAACATAAAATCTCCCTGTACGCCGATGATATAATTTTGTTTATGTCGAATCTAAAAAAATCAATTCCAACCTTGTTGAATTTAATAAAGAATTTTGGGGAAATATCAGGATATAAAATAAATAAAACTAAATCTTCAATATTAATGCTAAATGAGACCCAGAGAAATTACCCAGCCCCTGAGGTAAATCAATTCAATGTTGTAAATCAGTTTAAATATTTAGGAATCCAAATTATGCCTAAGCTAGAATCAGTCGCCAGTGTCAACTATGAAGCCTTAATGTCAGATATCAGTGAGTTAACTCAGAGATGGATGTCACTACCAATGTCGATGATCGGGAGAATCAATATACTTAAAAGTAATATTTTACCTAAAATACTTTATTTATTTCAATACATTCCCTTATCACCACCTTTAGATCTATTCTCAAGAATAAAAAAAAAGTTAGTGGAAATTATATGGAACAACAGGAGGGCTAGATTACGTCTGTCTTTATTATATTTACCATTTGATCGTGGAGGTCTGAAATGTCCAAATTTTATGTTGTATTATTGGTCGGCACAACTGAGGTCTATGACATATTATTTTTCATCAAATGATCTCCCTCACTGGACTGAAATGGAATCATACAATTTACCTTTACCTCTTCCCATATTCATATACTCAGATTCGGCAAAAAAATTACAAAAACAAGTTAAAAATCCATTTGTAAAGCATATGATCAAAATATGGTGTGAAGCTAAAAACTATTTAAAAGAACCACAGTTATTGTCACAATTTAGTCCAATATGGGGTAATCAATATTTTAAACCAGGGAGAGCGGACGCTGTATTTAAAGTATGGAATTTAAAAGGGATACAAAAGATTCAGGATTTATATTTGCCATGTGCAGACAACATAATGTCTTTTGAAGAGCTGAGGATCAAATTTAATCTCAATAGAACACATTTTTTTAAATATCTTCAACTTAGAAACTTTATTCGATCAAATCAAAATAAAGCTCTCACTCGACCTATTTATTCATCCTTGGAAAAAATGATGATGAAAGATAGTAAAAGAAAGGGTATTATTTCAGAGTTTTATAACTCATTGACACTATCTTCAAGTGAAAATTCACTGAAAAGATTAAACTACTGGAAAGAAGATCTGCAAATTGAAATTTCAGAGGAACAATGGGAATTGGCTTGTACAGAAGCTCAAACCAAATCAATAAATGCACGCCTTAAATTGATACATTTCAAATGGTTAATGCGGATGTATGTTACACCGGAGGAGTTAAATAGATATAACAAAAATATACCAGATACATGCACAAAATGCATGTAAAGTAAAGGAACCCTATTTCATTGTTTATGGGAATGTAGATTAATAAGAATGTTTTGGGAGGAGGTGAGGGTAACAATTGAAAAAATAATCTCAAAACAAATCATATTGAATCCTAAACTGTTTTTGTTGGGTCTGTACCCAGAAAAGCATAATTTCAATAAAAGTGAAAGAACATTCATAGACCTCAGTTTGCTTAATGCCAAAAAATGTATTGCACTATTATGGAAAAAGACTCATAGACCAGATGTGACTCAGTGGTTAAGACAGATGTTAACAAACCTTCCATTAGAAAGAATAACATATATACTGAAATCAAAGGAAATTGTGTTTGAGAATATATGGAGACCTTTTATTGATTATGTAAAAAATTTAAACATAACTCTTGAAGAAGAAGGTGAATGATGTGTGTGGACCTTGTAAATTCCAAACTGGTGAACATAATATGTATACTTATGTATTGGATTGTCTAGACTAAACAGAGGAGCATTGTTGAAGACTTGATTTTGTTGGTGGTTGTTGGTGTTTTTAGTGCATTTTTTTTTTTTTTTTGTAGTACTTTAGTGTTAGTGTTTGATTGTTTGTATCATGTTTGTTAAAAAAAAAAAAAAAGGTTCAATAAAGATATTGTGGAAAAAAAAAAACAATTAAAAAATTAAAGGAAATGTGAACATAATATGCCACAAGCACTTCATTAAGACGAGTGAGTGTTAAAATGTGGAAAAAGTGCAGTCAATGACCCCTTTAAGTTGTGCAAAATGTTTTATTTTATGGCAGTGCTTGTTGGTACGGAAGCTGTATATCCCTACACACTGTTGGTTTGTTTGTCTTTTTTCTGTTCCTCTCCCTTTTCTTTCCCCCTCTCCACACTTCCTTTCCCCATTCCCCATCCTGCCGGGTCCTTCACGGGTAAAATAAATAAATAATTTAAATAACGTATTAAAAGTTATTACAGGAGTTTACAACAATATTTAGTACATAGATAGGTACTGTATAAAGCTCCTTTGGGCAAAGTAAATCTGTTTTGGCACAATAAGGGTAGCAGATTTCTGTTCTGCTCACCTAGCTGCCTGACAGGACAAGGAGAAAAAAGTAGTAAACAGATATTAATAAAAAAACTGAAACAAATAAATGTCTCACATTTCTGTACCTGTAGCCTGCTGCATTTACGATATGGCATTAATAGAATTTACTGGCCAATCAGATTCAAGCCCTATCTGTAGCAAGCATTCTATGGATAGGGTTTCGTATCCATAGCCACGGCCTTTTTTTATTGCCACTTATAGTCCCAAGCATCAATATCAACTTTTGTGTTTAATTATTTACCTTTGCAATAAAAAAAATAAACCAGGACTACTTGTATACAGCTCCTTCACATATACATTGCCTGGACAAAAAAAAAAAGTCACTGCCATCGGGAAAAAAAAGCCTTCAATTTGCTAGGGAGCATTAAAATTGGACTCTGGAGCAATGGAAGAAGGTCATGTGGTCTAATGTGTCCAGATTTACCCTGTTCCAGAGTGATAACCGCATCAGGGTAAAAAGAGAGGCGGACAAAGTGATGCATCCCATCATGCCTAGTGTGCCTACCGTACAAGCCTGTGGGGGCAGTGCTATGACCTGCTGCAGTTGGTCAGGTTTAGGTTCAGCAATGTTATGTGCCCAAAGAATGAGGTCAGCTGACTACCTGATTATACACTGCCTGAACAAAAAAAAAGTCACACACACTAATATTTCATTGGACCGCCTTTAGCTTTGATTACGGCACACATTCGCTGTAGCATAATTTCAATAAGCTTCTAAAATGTCACAATATTTATTTCTGTCCAGAGATGCATTCATTTTTCGTCAAGATCTTGTACTGATGATGAGAGTCAGACCACTGTGCAAAGTCTTCTCCAGCACATCCCAAAGATTCTCAATGGGATTAAGATCTGGACTTTGTGGTGGCCAATTCTTGTGTGAAAATGATGCCTCATGCTCCCTGAACCATTCTTCCACAATTCAAGACCCATGAATCCTGGCATTGTCATCTTAGAATATGTTTGTGCCATCAGGGAAGAAAAAATAAAGTGATGCATCGCATAAGAAAAATACACCGGATAACTCGGAAAAAAAACACGCGGTTTATTTATACACTTCTCCCTGTACTTCATAGGAGCTTTAAACAACAAAATTAGATTGTTATCATCAGGGCACAAGTGCAGCCACGGTGACAGAAAAAGACAGCTATCAAATCCAAATGGAATACACAGCTTCTAGCCTAAAGTTTAATGACATTCCATATCTAGCCAGCATTCAAACATTGCCATAACCTCGTTAATTCGCAAGCATACATTAGTAACTATTCTAAAAAGTATAAAATCGAGATCACATTCACTTGCTGAATAGCGAGTGTTAACGATCGCTTGTTCAGCTTCTGCCCCGGCTAGCAATGAAACGGAGGACGCTAGCTAGCAGCCGCGCCGCTTAACGCGAGCCCGCAGCGAAATGTCACGGAAGTCAGCTTAAAAACACACCAAACAACCTACCAATGTGCACGGTTATCGTCCTTCACTGTGGCCTTTAATGCCCACTTTTCGTTATTTACATTTGCAAAATCTTCCTGTGGCAAGCTTCACTCTCGGAACTACTTCCTAATGACGTGGATGAAAGCTGAGCTAAGCCACATCACTGCTACGGTGGTCACGAAGGCTCAAGCTGGACGCAAAATGTACACAAACACATTTACTCCTACACTACACTTGATCTTAGCCAAAATTACACATACTGATGAGTCTAATGTATAACAGACTATGTATGCAACTTCACGATGTAAGACTGTCCCTGCTTTACCCATTACTAAAACCAGAAGACATGAACTCTCTTATTCTCCGTGCTTTTAAACCGTATTATAAGTAATTTTGTTTTTAGCAGTGATGAGTTTTACATTAAACTGTAGCCACACGTGACCTACTTCGTGACTTACGTAATGCCTCACATCTTAGATAAGAACAAAGGCAGAGTTTCCTTGGAGATAACAGGAAGCTGTGTAAGTGTTAGCTTTGGTATGCAGTGACGGCCTGGAGGATTCTTTGTGGGCCTAAGATGGTGGGGGTGATAATAAAGGATTAAAGAGGAGATGCATTGTTACTGGTGATTATAATGCAAGGCGACTTGTGAGCTGTGAGAGTCCTGGGTATATAAGGGACGAGTTTTTTCTGTGATGTTCTCTTTTCTACTTTGCTCATGTTGGAGCGTGTAATAAACTGCCTTGAGATGAAACCTGCCTCATCATTACACACTCCACAAAACTTACTTTTAATTTAGTGATAACAATCAGGGTTTTTATTGTATGTTTGTCTCAATTCAGGATCCGTGGTTTCAACAAGGAGTTGCTATGCTGTGTTTTCCTGCTATGAAACTTCTAATAAAATGAAAATGAAAATGCTAGCTTGAATAACTTTGAAACTAAGCTGCTCTTTAAATAAAAATATATCACGATTTTGTTTTAGTTAGTTTTTTATTCTCAGCATGGAGATGTGCACAGTATATTACCAATTTTTGCCACAATAGGCTACAGACCCCACCAGTATATTTTAGTATTATGGCGGCACATGGGGAGAGCATAGTTGTTTACCATCTTAGACAAGAACAGAGAGCAGTGGTTCCCTAGTGAGATAACAGGGAGGTGTGAAGAATGAATGAAGTGAATGCAATGTGACGCCTTTTGTGTGTTAGAAGCTTCTAGAGGAATGCCATGTTATTTAAGAGAAGAGTCTCTGCTGAGATGTCATTCTGTCTATGCTTCTTGTGTGAGATGTGTAATAAATCGTCTAAGTCAAATCCGCCTCTTCATTTGCACGCTCCACACTGGTGACCCAAGACGAATCATGGTACACGATGAAAGATCCCCGGAGCCAACCTCGACGGGAACCCCCAGCCACGCATGTGCTGTTGCGATCAAGCTACCGGATTTTTGGCAGCACAACCCGCGCTCCTGGTTCCACCTAATCGAGGCGCAGTTCGCCCTCCGGGGGATATCGGCGGATGACACCAAGTTCCACTATGTGGTCACAGCGCTCGATGCCCGCACGGCTCAGCACGTAGAGAGCCTGCTCGATCAGCCACCAACCGACGGCAAGTACAGCGCGCTAAAGGCTGCGCTCATCCAGCACTACACACTCTCTGATGGTGAGAGAGCAGAGAGACTCCTGACGCGGATCGGGTTGGGAAATGGGTCGGCCATAGACCTGATGGAGAAGATGCTGAGGTTAAAGGGCACAGACGACGACCATTTTATTTTTACCCACCTCTTCCTCCGGAACCTTCCGTCAGCGGCGAGAGCGACCCTGGCCAATTCGCCGTTGCTGGCCAAGCGGGACTATCGTGCGCTAGCCCGGGAAGCAAACCGGATTATCGTCACCACCAGGGAGTTCACGACCATTGCGGCAGCGACGGAGCTCGGCGCAACGACCGGAGGAGGCGAGGAGCCATCGACAGCAGCAGCAGAGCCACCGACGGCAGCAGCAGCGGGGGCCAAGGAACGCGGGGGAGACACGCTTTGTTTCTACCACCGCCGCTTCGCAGAGAGGGCACGCAAATGTATACCACCGTGCCAATTCAAGCGACTCGGGAAACGCCAAGACTGGGGGTCGGTAGCAGCCGCGGCCCTCGGGGAGGAGAACAAGCTGCTCTACTTGACGGATGCACGCTCGGGGAGGCATTTCCTCGTGGACACCGGCGCCCAGAAGAGTTTCATCCAGCCGACCTACGCTGACCGGCTGGCAGGATCTAGCGGCCCCGAGATGGCGGCAGCAAACGGCTCGGAGATTAAGACCTTTGGTGAGAGGACTCTACTCTTGTCTCTACATGGCCATACATTTGAGTGGACTTTCGTCATAGCAGCATTGAATTTCCATATATTGGGGGCTGATTTTCTATGTGCACATGGTTTGTTGGTAGATGTCGCTAACAGACGCCTGGTTAGTGCACTGTCCTTTGACTCTCTCCCCTGTATAGCTCGAGTGACCCGGCCAACAGCACAAGCCAACATCACAGCTACATGCGGTAAGTTCCACACACTGCTCACTCAGTTCCCAGCACTCATTGTCCCGACGTTTTCGGCAGCCATCGCTAAACATGGGGTGGAGCATTTTATCACCACCACCGGGCCGCCCGTTTTTGCAAGACCTCGGCGCTTGGACACAGCTAAACTGGCCATAGCGCGCGAGGAGGTCGCCAACCTGGAGAGGTTGGGCATCATCAAGCGCTCAAACAGCCCATGGGCTTCCCCGCTACACATGGTCCCTAAAGCTGAGGGATCGTGGCGACCTTGCAGGGATTTCTGCAGGTTGAACAACGCCACAGCGCACGACCGCTACCCAATTCCTCACATTCAGGATTTTTCCGTTCACCTTGCAGGAGCGCGCGTTTTTTCTAAAATAGACCTGGTCCGCGGTTACCACCAAGTCCCAGTGCGCGCTGAGGACATACCCAAAACAGCGGTAATAACTCCGTTCGGTTTATTCGAGTTTTTGCGCATGCCATTTGGGCTTAAAGGGGCTGCACAGACGTTCCAACGCATGATGGATGCAGTGCTGCGCGATCTCCCTTTCATGTTCATCTACCTGGACGATATCTTAGTAGCCAGCGCGTCCGAAGACGAACACGAAACCCACCTCACGACGGTTTTCCGGAGGTTGGAAGAGCACGGGTTAATAATCAACCCAGCGAAATGTCAGTTTGGGGTGACGGGGATTGATTTTTTGGGGCACCGCGTCTCTCCAGAAGGAGCAGCCCCGCTGCCTGACAAAGTGCGCGCAGTGGCAGATTTTCCCCGGCCGCAAACGGTCAGGGCACTACAAGAATTTTTGGGAATGGTGAACTTTTATAACCATTTCCTTCCCCGCGCAGCACAGCTCATGCAACCACTGTACGCTGCCCTCAAAAAACAGAAACCCGCGGATAGGGTCGAATGGACCCCGGAGCGAGAGCGGGCGTTCTCGGAAGTCAAAGCAGCCCTGGCAAACGCTGCATTGCTGGCACATCCAGACCCAACGGCCCATATAGCGCTCACCACTGACGCTTCAGATGTGGCCATAGGGGCTGTCGTGGAGCAGCGCGTTGCCGGGGCTTGGCAGCCGCTTGCCTTTTTCAGCAGGACTTTGCGCGACAGTGAACGTAAATACAGCGCGTTCGACAGAGAGTTGCTGGCTCTCCACCTGGCCATTCGCCACTTCCAGTTCTGGCTGGAAGGGCACAGTTTCACCACGTTCGTTGACCACAAGCCGCTAACGTTCGCGATGGCCAAGGTTTCAGAACCGTGGTCGGGCCGGCAGCAGAGACAGCTGGCCGCAATCTCAGAGTTTACTACCGATATTCAGCATGTGTCGGGCAAACTGAATGTAGTGGCAGATTGCCTCTCGCGCGCCGTGGTGGCCCCGGTCTGCGTGGGGATAGATTACGCAGCCATGGCCGCGGAGCAGGTTAGTGATGCGGACGTGTGCGCGCTTCAGTCTGGACCAACAGGGTTAAGGCTGGAGAGCAGGGTGCTGCAGGATGGCATGCCCCCCCAATCTTCGATGTCTCCACGGGTCGCCCATGTCCCGTGGTCCCGGCTGCGTGGCGTCGCCGCGTGTTTGAGTCGGTTCACTCTTTGGCGCACCCAGGAGTGCGCGCGTCGGTCAAAATGGTAGGAGAGAAATTTGTGTGGCCGAGCCTTCGCAAACAAGTGAGAGAGTGGGCGGCAGCCTGCGTGGTGTGCCAACGAGCCAAAGTACACAGACACACGAAGGCTCCCTTGGAGCCGTTTCGCATTCCGGCTAAGAGGTTCGACCATGTTCGCGTGGACCTTGTGGGCCCCCTCCCGCCATCACAGGGGTACACGCACCTCCTGACAATGGTGGACCGCACCACGCGCTGGCCAGAAGCAGTTCCGCTGGTGGCAACCACGGCCGAGGAGGTGGCGCGCGCGTTTTTAACAGCATGGGTGGCGCGTTTTGGAGTCCCGTCGGACATTACGTCCGACAGAGGCCCTCAATTTGTTTCCAAACTCTGGTCGACAATGGCCCACAGCCTGGGTGTCACAATTCATCGCACAACCGCGTACAATCCACAGGCTAATGGGTTATGCGAACGTTTTCATAGATCATTGAAAGCGGCTCTCAGGGCTTCACTGACGGATGCAAATTGGGTAGACAAGCTACCGTGGGTTTTATTGGGGTTACGTTCTGCGCCTAAAGAGGATCTGGAAGCTTCTCCGGCAGAACTCGTTTTTGCGCAACCACTCCGGCTCCCGGGGAGTTTCTGCCAGATCATCCCGCGCCAGACAGCTCCCCGTCTCAGCTGTTGCAGCGTAGCATAGACACAAGCACGCTGCCGGGCCCTGTCCACCACAGTTTTCTGCACATTTTTGTGCCTAAAACTTTGAAAAACGCGGAGTTCGTGTTTGTCAGACACGACGTCCACTGCCCCCCACTGCGCCCACCCTATGATGGACCGTTCAGAGTGCTGGAAACAGGGGATAAGCATTTTTTGCTAGACTTGGGGGGTAGGAGGGAAAACATTGGCATAGACAGACTCAAACCCGCTTTCATTGTGGCGGACGAGCAGGTGCTGTTGGCGAGGGCCCCTCGGCGTGGAAGACCCCCACGGGGAGCTCCCCAGAAAAAGGACTCCCCAGTGCACCCACATGGACAGACAAAAAAGTTTCCCCCCCCAAACATCAACCCCCCAGCATGACGGCGCCGCGGAGGCAGTGAACCCTGGTTACAGCAGATACGGGAGAAGACTGAAGCCCAAGCCGCATGTGGACTGATGTTTAATGGTGATACGGACTGTTATTCTATTGTTCTATCCAAGATGCTCGTGGGGGGGGGGATGGGGGCACATGGGGAGAGCATAGTTGTTTACCATCTTAGACAAGAACAAAGAGCAGTGGTTCCCTAGTGAGATAACAGGGAGGTGTGAAGAATGAATGAAGTGAATGCAATGTGACGCCTTTTGTGTGTTAGAAGCTTCTAGAGGAATGCCATATTATTTAAGAGAAGAGTCTCTGCTGAGATGTCATTCTGTCTATGCTTCTTGTGTGAGATGTGTAATAAATCGTCTGAGTCAAATCCGCCTCTTCATTATATTATTAATTAATTAATTAATTAATCTTTGTCATGATCCTGGGGCACGGTGAGAGCCGTGCCCAGTTTCCCTGTCCAGTGAGCATTTTTCTGTCTGTTCACTGTTATCCATAAGATTATTATGAGTGTTTTGATTTCTGTTGTGTTTGTATTTTTATGGTTTCCGATTTAATAATAATAATAGTGCATCAGATTTATATAGCGCTTTATCATAGACACTCAAAGACGCTTTACAAGTAGATACATTATTCATTCACTCCAGACAGACAATGGTAGGGCAAGCTACTACTGTAGCCACAGCTGCCCTGGGGCAGGCTGACAGAAACATGGCTGCCAATCCGCGCCAACGGCCTCTCAGCCACCACCGAACATTTAAACATTTTTATACATTTATACACATTCATACCCAGTGTTATGGGCACTGGAGGCAATGCGGGTGAAGTGTCTTGCCCAGGGACACAACGGCAGGATATCTGGGGAGATCGGGATTCGAACCGCCAACCATCAGGTTATTAGATGACCTGCTCTACCTCCTGAGCCACTGCCGCCCCGATTTATTTATTTTGACAGCGCTGTGCAGCTTCCGGCTGTCAATCTGTTCGGGGCTGCACAGTTGCTGTCCATTCTCTTACTCATGAATCCACACCTGTCTCTGATTATGTGTCATATTTAAGGGGCACGACAACCTCTGTGGGTTGTTGTGTCCTTGCTGTATGTGAACCCGTCCTCTAGATCGCTACCGCCATTTCCTGAGTGTGTTTGGAGTTCCGCTGTTGAGGTGAGTTTGAGTGCTCTGTCCAGGGGTGTTTTTCCTGTTGTCTCAGCTGTCCAGCTCAGCAGCCTTCGGGAGTGCTCCGGCTGGGTTCCGCCCCTGGTCAGGCGTCCCCTGGATTCCCGTCCCCCTGGATGTTGAGCCCCACTCTCCTCCAGCGTTTGTGTTTCATTATTGTCGCCTTGCACTTCATTATTTAGTATTTGTATGCAACGTTCTTGCTTGTGCTTAAGTTATTTAATGTGCTAACCTACAGTGAGCGTGTGGTGTCCTATTCACACCCGTCAAACGGGCGCCTTATGACAGAAGGACATGACCAACAGTGGACACCAGCCGCTGTAGGTTTTGGCGTTTTTCTTTCATAACCATTTTTCTGTTTTCCCCTTGTTTTCTGGGAAGCACGCGCACGCTCATCATGCCACCAGCGTGCTGGGGCCCCGCTAATCAAAGGAAATTTGGAGCGGCTGGCCCCACTATTGATAAACTGTGGGTGGCGGATTTTGCAAAAAAGTTTGTGGATGCAGCCTTCACCCCCATTCACTGAAGGAGGTTTGCCAGAACATGGGGGCAGCTGCAACCATCGTGGAGGCGCATCCTGGAATAGGGTGCTACCCCACATATGTGGGGCTACTTTATTCCGTCACAGACCTCCATACAGACCCCCACAGCCTGCTGGGAGATCTGCCGTCATGGGCGCCCAGGGCGAAGCAGATGAGGAAACGTCCCCGGGAGCAGACTCCCCGCCTCTCGCCGCCGTCCAGCTGCTGAGTGCCGGAAGGACCCCTCCACCGCAGCTGCGGATTGAGCCATCATCACCAGGTCTGCTAGACCTGCTCCACCTGCCATGGTGATGGTGCCCCCGCCCACTGTCCTGTTCAGAGGGAGATCTCCAGGGACACCAGCAGCAGCTACCAGCACAGCCTGGGAATTAAGGCAAGCAATTCTTCATTCCGTAACACCTAATGATGAATTGCCTTGCTTAATTCCTAGTGGGGGCCTCGGCTGCAGTCACATAGTTCGGCTGAGCTCTCCCCCTCTGCTGCTGCTAAGTTGAATTCTTCTCCTTTTCCCGTCTCTCCCGCCATGTCCAAGTTTCCGTTGGTCCTGAGTGGCATCTGCCAGACGACAGAGGAGCCTGCTGCTCTGGAGATCTTCGCTTCTGCCCTGCAGCCGCACCCTGGAAGGGAGGAGAGTGCCACCAGGACCCCGAATCCTGAGCCGACCGATGAGTCTCCCCTGGATCCAGTTGCACTGGAGTTTGCATCATCTGTCACCACGGGTCCAGCCTCCCCTTCTCCTGAGGTGGCTGTGTTTGATTTGGACGCCCACTCAGAGAGGACCGAGACGCCCCAGCCTGGATCGCTGGAGTCCTGGACAGCGGTGGAGCTCGAGCTCAGGCAAGTGCTCTTTCTTGTTTTTATGTTCTCAGTCCTTGAGAGATCTTGCCTGGCTCTTGGTGGGAAGTTCCAGGTGCAGTCATCAGTTGTGCCTGAGCTCTCCCCACCGGACTCCACCGCTGCCGGTGACCCTGACTCGGTGTTTGTGTATGTCCCTGTCCCTGTGGCTAAGCCACTATCCAGGGTCACAGAGGTCTCCGTGGGTGCTGCGCCTCAGCCCGAGGCCTCCGTGGGTGTTGTTTCCCCTCCGACTGAGGTCTCCGTGAGTGCTGCCTTCCCACCAGTTGAGGCCTCCGTGGGTGCTGTGCCTCAGCCCGAGGCCTCCGTGGGTGCTGCGCCTCAGCCCGAGACCTCCGTGGGTGCTGCGCCTCAGCCTGAGGCCTCCGTGGATGCTGTGCCTCAGCCCGAGGCCTCCGTAGATGCTGCTCCCCCTCCGTCTGAGGACTCCGTTGGTGCGACGCCTCTGGCCAAGGCCACCGAGGGTGCTGCGGCGTCCCAGTCTGGGGCCTCCGAAGGTGCTGCCTTCCCGCCATCTAGGGTCTCTGAGGGTGCTGCTGTCCCGCTGTCCATGGTCTCTGAGGGTGCTGTTGTCCCGCCATTTATGGTCCCCGTGGGAGCAGCTGAGCCCCAGCCCAGGGCCGCCATGGGTGCAGCTGTGCTCCAGCCTGGGGATACCAGGGGTGCAGCACCACCCCAGTCCGGGGCCACTGGGGGTGGAGTGCCTCCTTGGCCTGGTGCTCTCGTGGGTCAGCTGGGTCGTCATGGGTGGCATACTCTGGTCCAGAATTGTCGCAGTTGCAACTACAGCTGACTTTGCTGGAGGTTGCTGCCTCCTATTTCCCTTGGCTCGTTGGCTTAGGGAAGCTGGAAGGCCGCCTGATGGGCTGCTCCTCCTGCTTCGTTGGTCCTGGGCCACGGGGAGGCCACCCGACATGTTCCAGAACAGACGCCGGTGGTCTTGGGACTCAGGACGACCGCCCAAACTGCTCTGTCCACTGATCAGTCGGGTTTAGAGTCCCGTGTTGCCACCTGGTGGATAGTGTGTGGTTCATGAGTGTTTTCTTTTGGTTTTCTTTTGTTTTTTGGGGTTGCTTGCTTTGGTTGCGGTTCCTCCGTGCCTGGGTCCCCCCCCCCTCCCCGTGGTGGGTCATTTTTCTGTGTGTGGGGGGTTTGTTTTCTTTTTTTTTCTGTGATGTTACCCTGGAGTGTCTTGAGGAGGGGTCTCTGTTATGATCCTGGGGCACGGGTGGGAGCCGTGCCCAGTTTCCCTGTCCAGTGAGCGTTTTTCTGTCCGTTCACTGTTATCTATAAGATTATTATGAGTGTTTTGAGTTCTGTTGTGTTGTGTTTTTATGGTTTCCAGTTTGTTTATTTTGACAGAGCTGTGCAGCTTCCGGCTGTCAATCTGTTCAGGGCTGCACAGCTGCTGTCCATTCTCTTACTCATGAATCCACACCTGTCTCTGATTATGTGTCTTATTTAAGGGGCACGACAACCTCTGCAGGTTGTCGTGTCCTTCTTGTATGTGAACCCGTCCTCTGGATTGCTATCGCTGTTTCCTGAGTGTGTTTGGGGTTCCGCTGTCGAAGTGAGTTGGAGTGCTCCGTCCAGGTGCGTTTTTCCTGTTGTCTCAGCCGTCCAGCCCCGCAGCCTTTGGGAGTGCTCCAGCTGGGTTCTGCCCCTGGTCAGGCGTCCCCTGGATTCCCATCCCCCTGGATGTTGAGCCCCACTCTCCTCCAGCGTTTGTGTTTGTGTTTCATTATTGTCGCCTTGCACTTCATTATTTAGTGTTTGTATGCAACGTTCTTGTTTGTGCTTAAGTTATTTAATGTGCTAACCTACAGTGAGCGTGTGGTGTCCTATTTGCTCCCGTGAAAGGGGTACCTGATGACAATCTTGCCTTTTCTTAACAACTTATAAATCACCCCAAAGAGGAAAAAAAACTATCCTAGTGGTGAATGCATGTTTACAAGGAAAATGTCCAAGATCTATCAAAAGAAAGACATTACAATTTTCTGAGAATAAAGTCTCCAATGCATAAGATAAAACTTTCAGACAAAAACCTCCACAAATTTATAAGTAGAACTTACAAATTTAAATAGAAAATTAATACTTAAATTAAAAAAAAATCTAATTTACAAAGAAAGCAATAATTTACAAATAACAGTCACAAATCTGTGAGAAGAAAAACTACAAATTTTAGAGAAAAGAGTCAAAATTTAAGAGAAAAAACTTGCAAACTGGTGAGAGAAAAGTGGAAGAGTAGTAACACTACTTTTCCATGAGTACAATTTATTGTTACACTACGCACCTCTGAGTATCAATCAAGAATCACTCGTGTTCACAGTGTCTGCTGGTACATTGTGCAGTAAAATAATGTATCGTTGGACTTGATAATATTGAACAGAAACAGTATTTTAGGAGGAACTTCACAACAACTTGGCCTCTGTCCTTGAATGACAAAATGATAAAAAGTAGAATCCACTGAAATGAGATGCAGACCTATTATTAATAAGTCTGAAGGTTAGATACCACTGTTCTTTTCTATCAAACACTCCGGGTTAACAATGGATTTAAAAAGTTTGCACACTCAAGTTTTTGTGATGTACTAGTTTTTCCCACCTGTACTGTGACTTGTAACCCTTATAATTCAACTCATAAACAAATTTTTTATGAGGAAATATATAAAAAGTTTTTTTTAATTAAAAATATGCTGGTTGCATAAGTTTGCACAACCTTAAACTAATACTTTGTTGAAGCACCTTTTGATTTAATCATAGCATAGTCTATATGCCACAGCAATATTTGCCCACTCCTTGCAAAAGTGCTCCAAAGTTGCCATTTCAATTCTATATAGTATGATGCCGTAAAGCACCCCTACTACTCTTCAATGTCAAAGCCAAAGCGTCTTTGGATCAAAACTGTTCAAATTTGGTGAGTCAGGACAAATTAAAAAGTTGTTGTGGTTTAAAAACTTGATTTTGACCTTTTTTTTTAACCTCGGTGACCTTGGTGTTTGATCCTTTAACAATATATTCAAAGGTGTTAATTCTAAGGTCAGCCATTAGGCCAAGATTGATGACCCTCAGTTTGTTATTGAGTTGGAAAACAGATATTGTCAACAGACAACAAAAACAATAGCGATGGATAATACGGTTTTCTTTTTTAAATGAACGTCAACTAGCAGTAACCAGACTTTCATAGTAAAATACATAGAGAATCTTTAAATGAACCAGTCTTTGGGTGAAAGTCTTCTGATCGGTCCTCATGTCATTATCTACTTTAATCAGGTTTCACTATACCAATCCATTATGTTAAAGTGACATTTCTTAGGTTACTAGTGACTATGCTCAGTCTTTTTGTCTTGTTTTCTTTTTAGGATATTTGGGCTGGACTGAGATGGTCAGGTGCCATTTCTGGCCACAGGCAGCTTATTTTGGCTATGTGTAATTTAACAAAGGCTGTAAATACACAGTTTCTGCAATGTTTGTAATTCAAGTAACCCAGATATATAAATAGTCCTGTCAGTCAATTATCAGTAGTTATAGACTTCCTTTCTACACTAACTTTTATGCACTATAACTTTTTTTCATAGCTGTGATACTATAGCATTAGTTACAGCAAGCACAAGAAACAGTTATGCTGTGGAAATGTGAGAATGACGAGACAGAGTTCTCTCTCGAGTCAGCTTTATTCACATCTCCAACATCACGAAGCAGAAAAGAGAGCCACACAGGGAACTCTCGTCCTTAAAAAACCAGGACTCTTACAGTTCACAACATGTCTCACAGACCACATTGCATTATAATGACAGTCACAATGCATCCTCTCTCCATGATATCACCCCCACTGTCTACAATGCATCCCCTCTTTAATCCTTTAATTATACCCCCACAGTCTCAAGCTTTGCATACCAAAGCTAACACTCTTGCAGCTTCCTGTAATCACCGAGGAAGCTCTGCCTTTGTTCTGATCTAAAATGTGAGTCCAAAAACAGGTCACGTATGTGTGTCCACCACACAAAGCCCCCCCCAACATTTTAGAACAACAAGGGAATAACAACATGCATGTCGTGATAGTATCAATACACATCAGTCCACATGCTGTCTGGGCTTCCGTCTCCTGCCGTATCTGCTGTAGTTGGGATTCAACGTCTCTGCGGCGCTGTCACGCTGGGGGTTTGCTGCCTGGGGGTGGAAACCTTTTGTCAGCACCTGTGGGTGTTATGGGGAAACATTACTCTGTGAAGCCCCCCGCAGGGGTCTACCTCGCCGCGGGGCCCTCGCCAACAGCACTTGCTCATCTGCCACCACAAAAGTGGGTTTGAGTCTGTTTATGCCAACTTTCTCTTTCCTACCCCCCAAATCTAGCAAAAACTGCTTGTCCCCTGTTTCTAACACTCTGAAGGGTCCGTCATAAGGCGGTCACAGCGGGGTTCGATGCGCATCGTGTCTGACAAAAACAAACTCTGAGTTCTTCAAAGTTTTAGGCACAAAAACGCGCGGAAAACTGTGGTGCGCGGGGCCGGGCAGCGTGCTTGATTCTATGTTACTCCGCAACAGCTGAGACGGGGAGGCGTCTGGCGCAGGGTTATCTGGGAGAAACTCCCCAGGGAGCCGGAGTGGCTGCGCAAACACGAGCTCCGCTGGGGAGGCTTCTAAGTCCTCTTTAGGCGCAGAACGCAACCCCAATAACACCCACGGTAACTTGTATACCCAATTTGTACCCATCAGTGATGCCCTGAGAGCTGCTTTCAATGACCTATGAAAACATTCGCATAACCCGTTAGCCTGCGGATAGTACACGGTTGTGTGGTGAATTGTGACACCCAGGCTGCGGGCCATTGTCGACCAAAGCTTGGACACAAATTGAGGGCCTCTGTCGGACGTAATGTCCGAAGTAACGCCGAAGTGCGCCACCCAAGCTGTTAAAAACGGGCGCGCAACCTCCTCGGCCGTGGTTGATGCCAGCGGGACCACTTCAGGCCAGCGCATGGTGCGGTCCACCATTGTGAGAAGGTGTGTGCACCCTTGTGACGGCGGGAGGGGGCCCACGAGGTCCACATGAACGTGATCAAACCTCTTGGCCGGAATGTGAAATGGCTGCAAAGGAGCCCTCGTGTGCCGGTGTACTTTGGCTCGTTGACACGCCGTGCAGGCTGCTGCTCACTCTTTAACTTGTTTGCGGAGGCTCGGCCACACAAATTTCTCTCCTACCATTTTGACCGACGAGCGCACTCCCAGGTGCGCCAAAGAATGAATCGAGTCAAAAACGCGGCGGCGCCACGCAGCTGGTACTACTGGACGCGGCCGTCCCGTGGAGACATCGCAGATTGGGGGGGCATACCATCTTGCAGCACCCTGCTCTCCAGCCTTAACCCTGTTGGTCCAGACTGAAGCGCGTGCACCTCCGCATCACCAACCTGCTCCGCGGCCATGGCTGCGTAATCTACTCCTACGCTCACTGGGGCCGCCACGGCGCGTGAGAGGCAATCTGCTACTACCTTGAGTTTGCCCGCCACATGCTGGATATCAGTGGTAAACTCTGATATCGCGGCCAGCTGTCTCTGCTGCCGGCCTGACCACGGTTCAGAAACCTTGGCCATCGCGAATGTTAGCGGTTTGTGGTCAATGAACGCGGTGAAAGAGCGTCCTTCTAGCCAGAACTGAAAGTGGCCAATGGCCAAATGGAGAGCGAGCAGCTCCCTGTCGAACGCGCTGTATTTACGTTCGCTATCGCGCAAGGTCCTGCTGAAAAATGCGAGGGGCTGCCAAACCCCGGCTACATGTTGCTCCACGACCACCCCTATGGCCACCTCTGATGCGTCAGTGGTGAGCGCTATGCGGGCCGTTGGGTCTGGGTGTGCCAACAACGCAGCCTTTGCCAAGGCTGCTTTCACCTTCGAGAACGCTTGGTCCCGCTCCGGGGACCACTCGACCTTATCCGCGGGTTTCTTTTTTTTGAGCGCGGCATACAGCGGCTGCGTGAGTTGCGCCGCGCAGGGGAGAAAACGGTTATAAAAATTCACCATTCCCAAAAACTCCTGCAACGCCCTGACCATCTGCAGCCGGGGAAAATCTGCCACTGCGCGCACTTTGTCAGGAAGCGGAACTGCTCCTTCGGGGGAGACGCGGTGTCCTAAAAAATCGATCTGCGCCACCCCGAACTGACACTTTGCTGGGTTGATTATTAACCCGTGATCTCCCAACCTTCGTAAAACTGTGGCCAGGTGTTTTTCGTGTTCGTCTTCAGACGCGCTGGCTACTAAAATATCATCCAAGTAGACAAACACGAAAGGGAGATCGCGAAGCACCGCATCCATCATGCGTTGGAACGTCTGAGCAGCCCCCTTAAGTCCGAATGGCATGCGTAAAAACTCGAATAGGCCAAACGGAGTTATTACCGCTGTTTTGGGTATGTCCTCAGCGCGCACTGGGACTTGGTGGTAACCGTGGACCAAGTCTATTTTAGAAAAAACGCTCGCCCCTGCCAAATGAACGGAAAAATTTTGGATATGCGGGATTGGGTAGCGGTCGTGCGCTGTAGCGTTGTTTAACCTGCGGAAATCCCCGCAAGGTCGCCATGATCTGTCGGCTTTCGGGACCATGTGCAGCGGGGAAGCCCACGGGCTGTTTGAACGTCTGATAATGCCCAACCTCTCCAGGTTGGCAAACTCCTCGCGCACTATGGCCAGTTTAACTGCGTCCAAGTGCCGAGCTTTTGCAAAAACGGGCGGTCCGGTAGTGGTAATAAAATGCTCCACCCCGTGCTTAGCGACTGTTGTCGAAAATGTGGGGACCGTGAGTGCTGGGAACTGAGTGAGCAGTGTGTGGAACTTACCGCTGGCAGCTGTGATGTTGGCTTGTGCTGTTGGCAGGGCCACTCGCGCTGTACAGGGGATAGAATCAAAAGAAAGTGCATTAACCAGGCGCCTGTTAGCGAGATCAACCAACAAACCATGTGAGCACAGAAAATCAGCCCCCAACATATTGAAATTTACTGCTACTACAACAAAAGTCCACTCAAATGTACGGCCGTGTAGAGACAGAAGCAGAGTCTTCTCACCAAAGGTCTTAATCTCCGAGCCGTTCGCTGCTGTCACCCGGGGACCTCTGGAGCCAGCTAGTCTGTCCGCATAGGAAGGTGTGATGAAACTCAACTGGGAGCCTGTGTCGACGAGGAACTGCCTCCCCGAGTGTGCGTCCGACAAGTAGAGCAGCTTGTTCTCCTCCCCGAGGGCCGCGGCTGCTACCAACCCCCGGTCTTGGCGTTTCCCGAACACCTGAACTGACATGGTGGTACATATCTGCATGCCCTCTCTGCGAAGCGGCGATGGTAGAAACAAAGGACGCCCGATCCGCGTTCCCTGGCCCTTGCCGCCGCCGTCGTCTGTGAGCCTGGTACCGCTGCCTCTGGCCTCCTGTCGTCTCCGGTCGTCGCGCTGAGTTCTGCTGCAGTGGCCGTGGCTGCGCACCGCTTGGTGGTGTTGACAATCCGCTGTGCCTCTCGGCCCAGCGCGCGGTAGTCCCGTTGGGCCAACAGTGGCGAACTGGCCAGGGTCGCTCTCGCTGCTGACGGTAGAGTCCTGAGGAAGAGGTGGGTGAAAATGAAGTGATCGTCGTCAGAGTCTTTCAACCTCAACAACTTCTCCATCAGGTTCGTGGGCATGTCATTTTCCGACTCCGTCAGCACCAGGAGCCTCTCTGCTAGCTCCTCTGCCGAGGGGGTGAATTGCTGGATGAGTGCAGCCTTCAACGTGCCGTATTTGTCGCTGTCCGGCGGCTGGTCGATCAGGCTCTCCACATGCTGGGCCGTGTTGTTGTCCAGCTTTGCGACTACGTGGTAGAATTTTGTGGTGTCTACCGATATCCCCGGGAGGTTGAACTGCGCCTCAACCGCGTTGAACCAGGAGCGTGGATTGTTCTGCCAGAAGTCCGGTAGCTGGACTGAAGCAGCATTCGCTTGGCTGGGGGCTCCTGACGAGGCTGGCCCGGGGGAATTCTCCTCTTGCATGATACGTCTTGGGTCACCAGTGTGGAAATGTGAGAATGACGAGACAGAGTTCTCTCTCAAGTCAGCTTTATTCACATCTCCAACATCATGAAGCAGAAAAGAGAGCCACACAGGGAACTCTCGTCCTTAAAAAACCAGGACTCTTACAGTTCACAAGTAACATGTCTCACAGACCACATTGCATTATAATGACAGTCACAATGCATCCTCTCTCCATGATATCACCCCCACTGTCTACAATGCATCCCCTCTTTAATCCTTTAATTATACCCCCACAGTCTCAAGCTTTGCATACCAAAGCTAACACTCTTGCAGCTTCCTGTAATCACCAAGGAAGCTCTACTTTTGTTCTGATCTAAAATGTGAGTCCAAAAACAGGTCACGTATGTGTGTCCACCACAATGCATTTTCTGACTTATCCTCATTTTAAATCATACATGGGTTGTAAAAAGATGCATAAGTGTTGAGGAGCTTGGAAGAACGAGGCGATGTGATATATAAACCAAAGTTTATTATCAGCTTCTCTAACAAGTCTCATCCTAGTGCAGCAGCAGAAGAAGGAAAAAGAGGCCGGAACACTTTCGGCTCTATGAACTTATACTTGCACATAACAAAAGACATGCATATCAAAAGCTGACATCCCTCATTATCTTAATCTCCCCCATTGTCTTCGTACTCCTCCTCATGGCCCTGGGGGGTGAGGGCAGCTCCTCCGGTCTCCACCGCAGTGTCTGGGAACGTCTTTGTTCTTCACTGGCGGTTGAGAGTCTTTGTCCTTTCTGAGGTGTGAAGTCGCCTTACATATGTAATCACCAAACATTCCCACATGCTTCAACATATATGTAGGTTATGGAATATATGATTAATATAGCCCACAACAATAATCAAGTCCCACAGTTTAATAGCCTACAACTGAAAATGAAAAGAACCTTTAAACTCAACAGCAATAAAAATGTTGGCATTTTTTCTCACTCTCTATTTATTTAAATGATCACAGAGCAACCATAGCAGTCACATACTACAATCTTTAAATGGCTTGATTGATGAAAAAATTTAGGCGCTCATGATATGTGGGCAATAATAAGTGTGTTCATTTTGGTGTGGATCAGATTCAAAAAGGTGATTCCAGGAATTCTTTTCCCCACACATTTTAATTCTTATTTTTTTTTACATCGTTTTTTTCTATTCTTGATAATTTCTCTGTAATTTCTCTAAGACATGAACAAGAGCGTCTGACTGGTGTTTGTGCTTATGAACCAAGCATCGACTCAGAATATCCAGCCTTCTTGGAGGGTCTGGGTGGTGTCCTGGAAAGGGTGCTGCCCAAGGACTCCATTGCTCTGCTGGGAGAACACACATGTGGGCAATGATGGAGTGACCGGAAAGGTCGTGACTGGAAGCAATGACCTTCTTATCTGAACATGAGTAATGTTCTGTTATTGTCCATAACAAACACCATATTTGAACATATGGTGGTTCACAACTGTATAGTCTACCTTAAAGGTCAATGGTCCTAAACATACTAAGGAGTGAGTTGAAGTGGTTTGCGCATTTGGTCAGGATTCCTCCTGGTTACTTCCCTTTGGAGGTTTTCCATGCATGCCCAGCTGGGAGAAGACCCCAGTGCAGACCTAGAACCAGTTGGAGAGATTATATCTCCTGGCCTGGGAACACCTTGGAATCCCCCCAACAGGAGCTGGAGAGTGTGGCTATAAGGAGAGGGATGTCTGGGTTTCCCTCTTTAAACCTGTTGCCTCTGAGACTTGAGAAAGTAACGATTTTTTTTTAAAAAGGTTTGGGTTTTTTTTTTTTTAGGTAAATGGCTTTTTAAGTCTTGCCAGTTTCTGAAGATTTTCCCTAAAATTTGTCTCCCTGTTCTCATATATTCACATTTTTTATATATATAAATTTGTGGCATTTTTGTTCCTCTAAAAAAAAATTTTTATTTTAAATTTTAAATTTTCAACTATGTAACTTTTTCTTTGTACATTTGAAACTTTAGCTCCAAATACTTGTGAGGATTTTCTCATAAATTTAAGACATTTTTTCTTTAAGATTTATGACTATTTCTTAGGAAGATATTACTGTTTTGGGATAAATTTGTAACTGTTCATGCAAATTTGGTACTTTTTTCATTTAAACTTGTGACTTTGCTGTCACTAGTTTGAGAGGTTTTTCCACTTATGTCTTTAGTCTCAGGAAAATAAAATATTAATTCAACTATAAACTATTCAGTGTTTCCCTTACCATTTTACACGCCTGGTGGGCCACAGGTCACCAGCAGCTGCTACTGGGCCAACAACAGACCAAGAAAGGGTCAGATTAAGTACAGTGATACACACTTTTTAAAAAAATAAAATAAAATAAGAGGTTTACTGAGTTATTTTCAACTTGTGACAACTTTTTTTTTTATCAAAATGGAAAAGACCAATCAAAAATCTTACATCTTATGAAAAAAGGACAGCCAAAAATTGGGTAGGCATATAATCTATGACAGCTCTTGTCACTACAACTAAAACAATTTCTATAGGAGAAACACTGCGTAACCTTCAATTTAATCAAAATCACATAAAGAAATGGGAGACTTGTGGGGCACATATGTTGGTTTCATATGCTCCACAAATATATTACTGTATGTTTATTGTGTGCTTCACGTCTCAGGGGAACAAAGGGACTGAGCCTCCTAGAAGTAACAGGAGGGTGTGAGATTCGGCCTTTTGTTTCAAGGAGATGGCCTTGAGAGATTTCCTGACCACCGGAGACTAGGAGGTGGATGGTGTTAAGATCGGGGGAGGTTACATTGTGACTGGGATTAAGTACCATGTGACTGTATGTTTGATTAAACACCATGTGACTGTAGTTTTGATGTCCTGGGTATAAAAGGACAGATGTGAGAAGATTCATCCTCTTTTTCTGCTTTGAAATGTTGGAGTATGTGATTATGAATAAAGCTGAACCTGAGGAATAAACTCAGTCTCATCCTTCAACACATCTCCACACTGGTGACCTTACGACGAAGCATGAGCAGAAGTAATTCTCCCGAGCCGGACTCGTCAGAAGCCAGCCTGACAAATGCCGCCATGGTCCAGCTGCCGGACTTCTGGCAGAATAGTCCACGCTCCTGGTTTAGCACGGTTGAGGCGCAGTTCAACCTCCGGAGAATCTCGAGAGACGACACAAAATTCTACCAGGTGGTGGCGAAGCTGGACAACCACACAGTCCAGAGGGTGGAGAACCTGGTCAACCACCCACCGGACAGCGACAAGTACAGCGCATTGAAAGCTGCGCTTATCAGCCACTTCACCCCCTCGGTGCAACAGCGAGCAGAGGGGCTCCTAGCGTTGACAGAGTTTGAGAATGACAGACCCGCAGACCTGATGGGGAAAATGCTGAGGTTGAGAGACTCCGAAGATGACAGCTTTATCTTCACCCACCTTTTCCTCAGGACCCTACCGCCAGTGGTGAGAGTGACCCTGGCCGGTTCACCTCTGTTGGCCTGGCGAGACTACCACGAGCTGAGCCAGGAGGCGCAACGACTCGTTGACGCCCACAAACGGAGCGCGGCTTCGGTCGCAGCAGCAGAGCTAGGCGCAACGTCCGGAGACGGCATGGGACCAGAGGCTGCAGCACCAGACTCACCGACGACGGCAGCAGCAAGGGCCAGGCGACACGGAGCAGACGACGTCCTTTGCTTCTACCATCGCCGCTTTGCAGAAAGGGCGCGCAAGTGCATTCCACTGTGCCATTTCAAGCACTTGGGAAACGCCAAGACCGAGGGTCGGTAGCAGCTGCGGCCCTCGGGCAGGAGAACAAGCTGCTCTACCTGAAGGATGCACGCTCGGGGAGGCATTTCCTCGTGGACACAGGCTCCCAGCTGAGCTTCATCACGCCTTCCTACGCGGACCGGCTGGCGCCTTCCAGTGGTCCCCGGGTGTCAGCAGGGAACGGCTCAGCGATTAAGACCTTCGGTGAGAGGACTCTGCTTCTGTCTTTGCAGGGCCGTGCATTTGAGTGGACTTTTGTTGTAGCGGCAGTCAATTTCAACATGTTAGGCGCTGATTTTTTGTGCTCACATGGTTTATTGGTTGATCTTGCTAACAGACGTCTGGTTAATGCACTCTCCTTTCACTCTATTCCCTGCACAGTTCGAGTGGCCCCGCCAACTGCACAAGCCAACGTCACAGCTGCAGGTGGTAAGTTCCACACACTCCTCACTCAGTTCCCAGCACTCACGGTCCCAACATTTTCGGCGACAGTGGCTAAACATGGGGTGGAACATTTTATTACTACCACCGGCCCACCCGTTTTTGCAAAAGCTCGGCGCTTGGACTCAGCTAAACTGACCATAGCACGCGAGGAGTTCGCCAACCTGGAAAGACTGGGCATCATCAGGCGTTCGAAGAGCCCCTGGGCTTCACCACTGCACATGGTCCCAAAGGCTGATGGCTCGTGGCGACCTTGCGGTGATTTCCGCAGGTTGAATAACGCCACAGCGCACGACCGCTACCCGATTCCGCACATCCAAGATTTTTCGGTTCATTTGGCGGGGGCGCGCATTTTTTCTAAAATAGACTTAGTACGCGGTTACCACCAGGTTCCAGTGCGCGCTGAGGACATACCCAAAACAGCGGTAATAACTCCTTTCGGGCTTTTTGAGTTTTTGCGCATGCTGTTTGGGCTTAAGGGAGCGGCGCAGACGTTCCAACGCATGATGGACGCGGTCCTGCGCGATCTCCCTTTCGTGTTAGTCTACTTGGACGACATTTTGGTAGCCAGCGCGTCCGAAGACGAACACGAGAGCCACCTCACAGCAGTTTTCCGGAGGTTGGCAGAGCACGGGTTAATAATCAACCCACTGAAGTGTCAGTTCGGGGTGGCGCAGATTGATTTTTTGGGGCATCACGTTTCGCCAGAAGGAGCGGTCCTTCTCCCCGATAAGGTGCGCGCAATAACAAATTTTCCCCAACCACAAACGGTCAAAGCGTTGCAGGAGTTTTTGGGAATGGTTAATTTTTATAACCATTTCCTCCCTCGCGCAGCGCAGCTCATGCAACCATTGTATGCTGCACTAAAAAAACAAAAACCCACGAATAAAATCTAATGGTCTCCTGAGCGGGAGCGCGCATTCTCTCAAGTCAAATCAGCCCTGGCAAACGCTGCGTTGTTGGCACACCTAGTCCCAACGGCCCGCATGGCGCTCACTACTGACGCGTCAGATGTGGCCATAGGGGCGGTCGTTGAACAGTACGTGGCTGGGGCCTGGCAACCGCTCGCATTTTTCAGCAAAACCTTGCGCGATAGCGAGCGAAAATACAGCGCGTTCGACAGGGAGTTGTTAGCTCTACACTTGGCCATCCGCCACTTCCAGTTCTGGCTGGAAGGACGCCGTTTCACCGCGTTCGTGGACCACAAACCGCTGACTTTCGCGATGGCCAAGATTTCGGAACCTTGGTCGGGCCGGCAGTAGAGACAGCTGGCCGCGATATCGGAGTTTACCACCGATATCCAGCATGTGGCGGGTAAACAATGTAGTGGCGGACTGCCTCTCACGTGCTGTGGCGGCTCCAGGCCCCGTGGGGGCAGACTCTGCAGCCATGGCCGCAGACCAGGGTAGCGACGTGGAAGCGCGCGCGGCCCCGGTCCGCGTGGGGTTAGATTATGCAGCCATGACCGCGGAGCAGGTTAGCGACGCGGACGTGCGCGCGCTCCAGTCTGGACCAACAGGGTTAAGGCTGGAGAACAGGGTGCTGCAAGACGGTATGCCCCCCCTAATCTGCGATGTCTCCACTGGAAGACCGCGTCCGGTTGTACCAGCCGCGTGGCGCCGCTGCGTTTTTGACTCGATCCATTCTCTGGCTCACCCGGGGGTGCGCGCATCGGTCAAAAGGGTAGGAGAGAAATTTGTATGGCCGTGCCTGCGCAAGCAAGTCAAGGAGTGGGCGACAGCCTGCGTGGCTTGTCAGCGAGCCAAAATACACAAACGCACTAGAGCCCCCTTGGAGCCTTTTCACATCCCGGCTAAGCGGTTCGATCATGTGCATGTCGACCTCGTAGGCCCCCTCCCGCCGTCACAGGGGTGCACGCACCTTTTGACAATGGTGGACCGCACCACGCGTTGGCCGGAAGTGGTCCCACTGGCATCAACCACAGCCGAGGAGGTGGCGCGCGCGTTTTTAACAGCATGGGTAGCGCGTTTTGGAGTTCCGTCGGACATTACGTCCGACAGAGGTCCTCAATTTGTTTCCGAGCTCTGGTCAGCAATGGCCTGCAGCCTGGGGGTAACGATCCACCACACTACCGCGTACAACCTGCAGGCTAATGGTTTATGCAAACGTTTCCATAGGTCATTGAAAGCTGCCCTCAGAGCGTCGCTTACGGATGCAAATTGGGTAGACAGGCTACCATGGGTTTTATTGGGGTTGCGTTCTGCACCTAAAGAGGATTTAAAAGCCTCCCCAGCTGAGTTAGTTTTTGCGCAGCCACTCCGGCTGCCCGGGGAGTTTCTCCTGGATAATCCGGCGCCAGAGTGCCCCCCCGCTCAGCGGTGGCAGAGCGACACGGGATCGAGCACGCTTCCTGGCCCGGTTCATCACAGCTTCCCGCGCGTTTTTGTGCCTAAAGCTTTAAAAAATGCGGAGTTTGTTTTTGTCAGACATGATGCCCATCGCCCAAACTTGCGACCGCCTTATAATGGACCATTTAGAGTGTTGGAAACAGGAGAGAAGCATTTTTTTGCTAGATTTGGGAGGCAGAAAGGAAGTGATTGGCATAAACAGGCTCAAACCCGCTTTTGTGATGGCTGACAAAGCTGTGCAGTTGGCGAGGGCCCCCCGGCACGGCAGACCCCCTAGAGGGCATTCCCCAGATCACCCACAGAGATTGACTAACAGTTCTAATCCACAGGCAGCAGCCCCACAGCAGGAGGACACTGCGGAGGCAGTAAAGCCGGCTTACAGCAAATACGGCAGAAGACTAAGGCCTAAGCGGCATGTGGATTGATATGTAGTGATTTTATTATGACATGCATCTTTAGTTATGATTGTTCCATCTTAGACGTTTGGGTGGGTCATGTGGGGCACATATGTTGGTTTCATATGCTCCACAAATATATTACTGTATGTTTATTGTGTGCTTCACGTCTCAGGGGAACAAAGGGACTGAACCTCCTAGAGATAACAGGAGGGTGTGAGATTTGGCCTTTTGTTTCAAGGAGATGGCCTTGAGAGATTTCCTGAACACCAGAGACTAGGAGGTGGATGGTGTTAAGATCGGGGGAGGTTACATTGTGACTGGGATTAAGTACCATGTGACTGTATGTTTGATTAAACACCATGTGACTGTAGTTTTGATGTCCTAGTGTGGAAGATGTGTTCAATGACGAGACTTGAGTGTATTCCTCAGGTTCGGCTTTATTGCAGAACACAATCATCCAACATTCTCAAAAAGCAAGAAGAGGCAGAATAATGTTACAGCACACTCTTATACCTCCGGGGGATTAAGAACTCAAGTCACATGGTGCTTCTGCAAACATTCAATCACAATGCAAGTTTCTGAAGATTCACCATTGTCTCTTATTCTTCTGGTGCTCCGGGAAACCCCCCAGGGCCTCCTCTCTGAGACAAGGGCTTGTCTTCACACCTCCTCGCCATCTCCTGTCGGCCCCCGTCGATCCAGACTCTTGTTCCTCCAGACGTGAAGCCCCAATCCACATAAGCCATACATTTGTGGGAGATATGAACCAGACATATGTGCCACACTCTGTGGGAGCTCTGGAGCATGCCTTCTCGGTGGTCTGCCCCGGCGGGGGGCTTTCGCCAACTGCACGCGTTCATCAGCCAGCACAAAAGCGGGCTTGAGTCTGTTTATGCAAATTAGCTCCCTTCTGCCCCCCCAAATCTAGCAAAAAATGCTTCTCATTTTTTTCCAGCACCCTGAACGGTCCATCGTATGGCGGTCTCAGCCCTGGGCGTTGTGCATCATGTCTAACAAAAACAAACTCTGTGTTTTTCAAGGCCTCTGGCACAAAAACGCGTGGAAAACTGTGATGCACTGGGCCAGGCAGCGTGTTTGATCCTGTGCCGCTCTGCAACAGCTGAGCGGGGGGGCAATTGGGCGCAGGATTTTCCGGGAGAAATTCCCCCGGAAAACGGAGAGGTTGTGCGAACACTAACTCCGCTGGGGAGGCTTGCAAATCCTCCTTAGGTGCAGAACGCAACCCCAATAAAACACATGGCAGTTTGTCCACCCAATTTGTATCCGTGAGCGATGCTCTGAGGGCTGCTTTCAATGACCTATGAAAGCGTTCACATAAACCGTTGGCCTGCGGGTTATATGCGGTAGTGCGGTGTACCTTCACCCCTAAGCTGCGGGCCATAGACGACCAGAGTTCGGAAACAAATTGAGGGCCTCTGTCTGACGTTATATCCAACGGAACTCCAAAACGCGCGACCCAAGCTGTTAAAAACGCGCACGCAACCTCTTCCGCCGTTGTTGACGCCAGAGGTACCGCTTCTGGCCAACGCGTGGTGCGGTCCACCATTGTCAAAAGGTGTGTGTGCCCTTGAGACGAGGGAAGCGGGCCGACCAGATCAACATGCACATGATCTAACCGCTTAGCCGGGATGTGAAAAGGCTCCAAAGGGGCCCTCGTGTGCTTGTGTATCTTAGCCCTCTGGCACACTACACAAGCCGCTGCCCATTCCTTGACCTGTTTGCGCAACCCCGGCCAGACAAATTTCTCCCCCACCATCTTGACCGATACGCGTACCCCCGGGTGCGCCAGCGAATGGACCGAGTCAAAAACGCGGCGGCGCCACGCGGCTGGAACCACGGGACGAGGCCGACCCATGGAGACATCGCATATTAAGGGGGGAATACCTATTTGCTGCACCCTGTGCTCCAGCCTTAACCCTGTTGGTCCAGACTGGAGCGCGCGCACATCCGCGTCACCAACCTGCTCCGCAGCCATGTCTGCATAATCCAAACCTACGTGGACCGAGGCTGCGCCCGCTCCCGCGTCACTGCCCTGGCCCACAGCCACCGAGTCTGCCCCCACGTGGCCTGGCATTGCCACAGCACGTGAGAGACAGTCCGCCACTACATTGTGTTTGCCTGCAACATGCTGGATATCGGTGGTGAACTCCGATATTGCGGCTAGCTGAATTTGTTGTCGGCCTGACCAAGGTTCTGAGATCTTGGCCATCGCAAAAGTTAACGGTTTGTGGTCCACGAAAGCGGTGAAACGACACCCTTCCAGCCAGAACTGGAAATGGCGGATGGCCAAGTGTAGGGCTAAAAGCTCCCTGTCAAATGCGCTGTATTTACGCTTGTTATCACGCAAGGATTTGCTAAAGAACGCGAGAGGCTGCCAGGTCCCTGCCACACACTGTTCAATGACTGCCCCCACCGCTAGGTCCGAAGCGTCGGTGGTGAGCGCCAAACGGGCTGTTGGAACCGGGTGCGCTAACAAAACGGCGCTTGCAAGGGCTGATTTGACCTGGGAGAAAGCGCGCTCCCGCTCCGGAGACCATTCGACCTTATTAGTGGGTTTTTGTTTTTTTAGTGCCGCGTACAGTGGCTGCATAAGCCGCGCTGCGCACGGAAGGAACCGGTTGTAAAAATTAACCATCCCTAGAAACTCCTGCAGCGCTTTTATCGTTTGAGGTCGGGGGAAATCTGTTATTGCGCGCACTTTCTCAGGCAGGGGAACCGCTCCTTCAGGCGAAACGCGATGCCCCAAAAAATCGATTTGCGCCACCCCGAACTGGCACTTCGCTGGATTAATTATCAACCCATGCTCTGCCAGTCTCCGAAAAACCGCTGTGAGGTGGGTTTCGTGTTCGTCCTCGGACGTGCTGGCTACCAATATGTCGTCTAAATAGACGAACACGAAAGGCAGGTCGCGTAAAACAGCATCCATCATGCGTTGGAAAGTTTGCGCGGCGCCCTTCAACCCAAACGGCATGCGCAAAAACTCAAAAAGCCCAAACGGAGTTATTACTGCGGTTTTGGGAATATCCTGCGCGCGCACGGGGACTTGATGGTAGCCGCGCACCAAGTCTATTTTAGAAAAAATGCGCGCCCCCGCCAAATGAACTGAGAAATCCTGGATGTGCGCAATCGGGTAGCGGTCGTGTGCTGAGACGTTGTTCAACCTGCGGAAATCGCCACAAGGTCGCCACGAGCCATCAGCCTTTGGGACCATGTGTAACGGGGAAGCCCAGGGGCTGTTTGAGCGCCTAATTATGCCCAGTTTTTCCAGGTTGGCAAATTCCTCGCGCGCTATTGCCAGTTTAGCTGAGTCCAAGCGCCGGGCTTTTGCAAAAACGGGTGGCCCAGTGGTGGTGATAAAATGCTCCACCCCGTGTTTGGCCACTGTCGCCGAAAACTTTGGAACTGTGAGTGCTGGAAAGTGAGTGAGCAGAGCATGAAACTTACCACCCGCAGCTGTGACGTTGGCATGTGCAGTCGGCGGAGCCACCCAAGCTGTGCAGGGGATAGAATGAAAAGAAAGTGCATTAACCAGATGTCTATTAGCAAGATCAACCAATAAACCATGTGAGCACAAAAAAATCAGCCCCTAACATGTTAAAACTGACTGCCGCTACAATAAAGGTCCACTCGAATGAACGGCCCTGTAAGGACAGAAGCATGGTCCTCTCACGGAAGGTCTTAATCGCTGAACCATTCGCTGCTGATACTGACACCCAGGGAGCTTTAGACGGCATCAGTCGTTCCGCGTAGGTAGGCGTGACGAAACTCAGCTGGGAGCCCGTGTCCATGAGGAATTGTTTCCCCGAGTGTGCATCTGTCAAGTAAAGCAGCTTATTTTCTTCTCCGAGGGACGCAGCCGCTACCGGCCCCCGGTCTTGGCGTTTCCCTGACGCTTGAAGGGCCACGGTGGGAGACATCTGTGTGCCCTCTCTGCAAAACGGCGGTGGTAGAAACACAGGCTGTCTTCAGCTCCGCGTCGCCTGACGCCTGTCGCCTGTCGCCGCCGCTGCCAGTTCGTCTGGCGTCGCTACCACTGGCTCCAAACCATCTCCGGGCGCCGTCCTCTGCTCAGCTGCCGCGGCCAAAACCGCGCTCCGCTTGTGGGCGTCGACGAGTCGCTGCGCCTCCTTGCCGAGCCCATGGTAGTCCCGCTTGGCCAATCGGGGTGAGTCTGCCAGGGTCACTCTCACTGCTGGCGGCAGAGTCCGGAGGAAAAGGTGGGCGAAAATAAATTCGCCATCCTCGGAGTCTTTCAGTCTCAGCATCTTCACCATCAGGTCTGCCGGTCTGTCGTTCTCCGACTCCGTCAACTCTAGGAGCCCCTCTGCTCGCTGTTGCACCGAGGGGGTGAAATGGCTGATCAGCGCCTCCTTCAATGCGCCGTACTTGTCGGTGTCTGGTGGGTGGTTAACCAGGTCTTCCACCCTCTGGACCGTGTGACTGTCCAGCTTCGCCACCACATGGTAGAACCTCGTTTCATCCTTTGAGATTCTCCGGAGGTTGAACTGCGCCTCGACCGCGCTAAACCAGGAGCGCGGGCTGTGCTGCCAGAAATCGGGCAGCCGGAGCGTGGAGGCAGCCATCAGGCCAGCCTCTGATGAGCTCCGCTCGGGAGAATTCTGTCTGCTCATTCTTTGTCGTGGGTCACCAGTGTGGAAGATGTGTTCAATGACGAGACTTGAGTGTATTCCTCAGGTTCGGCTTTATTGCAGAACACAATCATCCAACATTCTCAAAAAGCAAGAAGAGGCAGAATAATGTTACAGCACACTCTTATACCTCCAGGGGATTAAGAACTCAAGTCACATGGTGCTTCTGCAAACATTCAATCACAATGCAAGTCTCTGAAGATTCACCATTGTCTCTTATTCTTCTGGTGTTCCGGGAAACCCCCCAGGGCCTCCTCTCTGAGACAAGGGCTCGACTTCACACCTCCTCGCCATCTCCTGTCGGCCCCCGTCGATCCAGACTCTTGTTCCTCCAGACGTGAAGCCCCAATCCACATAAGCCATACATTTGTGGGAGATATGAACCAGACATACTGTATGTGCCACACTCTTGTGGGAAATATGAACCAAACACATGTGCCACACTAGGTATAAAAGGACAGATGTGAGAAGATTCATCCTCTTTTTCTGCTTTGAAATGTTGGAGTATGTGATTGTGAATAAAGCTGAACCTGAGGAATAAACTCAGTCTCATCTTTCAACACATCTCCACAGACTAATTAAATAAATATTTCCGGAGCTAAAAGAGAAATTATGTTGACTCTAACTTTATTGAAATAAATTATAATTTAATTTAAGATAAGATAAGATAAGATAAGATAAGCCTTTATTAGTCCCACAACGGGGAAATTCCAGGATTGCAACAGCACAGGGATAGCAACACTCAGAGCAACAATCAGAAGGCAAGAAAAAAAACAAGCAAGCAAGAGCAGCTAATATACATATGTACATATTACTATAAAATATATATATACACACACACACACACACACACACACACAGACACACAGTGCAGAGCATTGTAGCTGGATGGAATAAATATATGAATATATGAACACAGTGCAGAGCATTGTAGCTAGATGGAATAAATATGTAAATATATAAACACCCACAGTACGGAGCATTGCAGCTAGGTGGAATAAATATGCAAGTATATAAACACACACAGTGCGGAGCAATGTAGCTAGATGGAATAATATGTAGATATATAAAAACACAGTGCGGAGCATTGTAGCTAGATGGAATAAATATATAGATATATAAATATAAACACACCCAGTGCTGAGCATTGTAGCTAGATGGAATAAATATGTAAATATATAAACACACACAGTGCAGAGCATTGTTGCTAGGTGGGATGAAACAGCATAACCGTCTATTTAGTTATCCTACATGGTATGATTATGTGCCCATACATATTCTCACCCTCCATAGCGACCGGTATGTTCCTAGTTGTATGCCGGAGAGGACCATTGTGTAAGTCTATTGCATCTTTTGCATTCAAAAAAACTATTAGTTTGTTACGTCTTTTTGCTATCTCTGCGAGCAGCCCTGCTTAGGTTGTACAGTCTGACAGCCGTAGGTAGGAAGGACCTACGAAACCTCTCGGTTGTGCACCTGGGATGATGTAGTCTGCTGCTAAATGAGCTCCTCAGTGCATCCAGTATGTCCTGCATAGGGTGGAACTCGGACTCCAGCAGAGATGACAGTTTAGCCACCGTCCTTCTCTCTCCTATCTCCTCCATCAGATCAAGGCGCTGCCCCAGGACAGAGCTAGCTTTCTTAATCAGTTTGTTCAGTCTCTTCCTATCGGCTGCAGTAATGCCACTGCCCCAGCAGACCACTCCAAAAGTGATGGCTGATGCCACCACCGTGTCATAGAATGACTTCAGCAGCGCCCCTTGTACACCAAAAGACCTGAGTCTCCTCAGCAGGAACAGCCTGCGCTGTCCCTTCTTGTAGAGTGCGTCAGTATTGTGTGACCAGTCTAGTTTATTGTTCAGATGAATACCCAGGTACTTATAGGATGTCACCATCTCGATGTCTGTTCCCTGTATATTTACTGGTGCTGTGAGGGGCTGCCCATGCCTGCGGCAGTCCACCACCAGCTCCTTAGTTTTCCTCGCGTTGATCTGGAGGCAGTTCCGATGGCACCAGTCCACAAAGTCCTGGATAAGCCCTCTGTACTCAGCTTCATCTCCGTTGGAGATGAGACCAACGATCGCAGAGTCATCAGAGAACTTCTGTAGATGGCAATGTGTTGTGTTGTGTGAGAAGTCCGCAGTATAAAGAGTGAACAGGAAGGGAGCCAGCACCGTTCCCTGGGGGGCCCCCGTGCTACTGATGATCGTGTCGGAAACACAGTCCCGGGTTCTCACAAACTGAGGCCGGTTCGTGAGGTAGCCCAGGATCCATGATGACAGGTGCTGGTCCACCCCTGCGCGCAGCAGCTTGTCCTTCAGGATCATTGGTTGGATGGTGCAGGGAAATGGTTTACTTGAAGAGTTTCAATCTGGGTTTAGAATCCATCATAGTACTGAAACAGCCTTAGCGAAGGTCACTAACGACCTCCTCATTGCATCTGATAATGGACTAGTTTCTGTACTTGTCCTTTTAGACCTTAGTGCAGCTTTTGATACTATCGATCATAATATTCTACTTGATAGATTAGAACACTATGTTGGACTTAATGGAACTTCGTTGCAGTGGTTTAGATCTTATTTATCTGATAGGTTCCAGTTTGTTCATGTAAATAATGAGTTTTCTTTCAACTCAAAGCTTAGTCATGGAGTTCCACAGGGATCTGTGCTAGGCCCTACTCTTTTTAGTTTATATATGCTTCCGTTAGGCAACATTATTAGAAAGCACTGTATACATTTTCATTGTTATGCAGATGACACACAATTATACCTGTCAATGAAGCCAGATGATAGTAATCAATTAGCCAAGTTAGAAGCCTGTCTTAAGGAAATCAAAGCTTGGATGACTTGTAATTTCCTGCTATTAAATTCAGATAAGACTGAAGTCATTCTTGTTGGTCCAAAAAACCTTAGAAATTCCTTTCCAAATCAAACTTTCAGTTTGGATGCAGTTACTCTTTCTCTTAATAGCTCTGTGAGGAACCTTGGAGTTATTTTTGATCAGGATTTGTCCTTCAATTCACATATTAAATTTGTTTCTAAGACTGCCTTCTATCATTTGCGTAATATTGCCAAGATTAGGAGCATCTTGTCTCAGAGTGATGCTGAGAAACTGATCCACGCTTTTGTTAGCTCGAGATTAGATTATTGTAATTCTTTATTATCAGGTTGTCCTAAAACATCTTTAAAAAGTCTTCAGCTAATCCAAAATGCTGCAGCAAGAGTTTTAACAGGTACTAGAAAGAGAGATCATATCTCTCCGGTTCTGGCCTCCCTTCATTGGCTTCCCATAGAGTTTAGAATTAAGTTTAAAATCCTTCTTCTTACTTACAAAGCTCTAAACAATCAGGCTCCTTTTTATTTAAAAGATCTGATACTACCGTATTATCCTAACAGAGCACTACGCTCCCAAAATGCAGGACTACTTGTAATACCTAGAATCTCCAAAAGTACAATGGGAGGCAGAGCCTTCAGTTATCAAGCTCCTCTCCTGTGGAATCAGCTGCCAATCTGGATTCGGGAGTCAGACTCGATCTCTGTTTTTAAGATTAGGGTTAAAACCTACCTTTTTGATATAGCCTACAATTAGGGAGGGATCATGTGTTTCTGAACCCTCCCTTAGTTATGCTGCTATTAGGTTTAGTCAGCCGGGGGACCTCCAGTAATGCACTGGGCCTCACTCCTTTCCTCACTCTCTATGAAATATTTTTTTTTTTTGCTGGTCATTAACATTTGTTTGTTCTCTCCCATAGATTGAGTCCCCATCGTGCTGTTTGCTCTCTACATGTCTGTTCTTTTCATCTTCTCTGTCCCCTCACCCCCCAGCCAGTCGCAGCAGATGACTGCCCCTCCCTGAGCCTGGTTCTGCTGGAGGTTTCTTCCTGTTAAAAGGGAGTTTTTCCTCTCCACCGTCGCCAAGTGCTTGCTCACAGGGGATCACCTGATTGCTGGGGTCTTTCTGCAACTGTGGGGGTTCCCCCCTACAGTTGATAGTGCTATGAGATGACTGTTGTTGTGAAATGGCGCTATATAAATAAAGTTGAATTGAATTGAATTGAATTGAAATTGAATGGTGTTGAAAGCACTGGAGAAGTCAAAGAACATGATCCTCACCATATTCCCGGGCTTCTCCAGGTGGGACAGAGAACGGTGAAGGAGGAAGATCACCGCATCCTCCACCCCAATGCCATGCTGGTAGGCGAACTGGAGTGGATCCATCGCTGGTTCCACCAGGGGGCGGAGATGAGCAAGGAGCAGTCTCTCCAGGGTCTTCATCAAGCGGGACGTCAAGGCCACCGGTCTGTAGCTGTTCAGGTCTTTGGGGTGGGAAGTTTTTGGTACAGGTACCACACAAGATGTTTTCCACAGCTGTGGTACCCTCCCCAGTTTCAGGCTCATGTTGAAGATATACGTCACAATCCCACACAGCTGGTCTGGACAGGACTTGAGGAGCTTTGCGCTGATGCCGTCCGGTCCCGACGCCTTCCTCGCCTTGATCTTCCTCAGCTCCGTCCTCACCTGGGTCTTGGTCAGGGTCCGGATGGGGGGCTGTGTGTTGGGAGTGGGGGGGGGGGTGTCGGTGGAGTGGGGAGTGGGCAGCAGGACTTGATTTCTTAGAGGCAGCAGTGGTTGTTGTGCAGACAGGGGGGAGGGCGGTTGGTCAAATCTATTGAAAAACAGATTCAGGTTGTTCGCCCACTCCCTGCCCCCCGTGGCCTGGGGGGAGGTATTCTGGAGCCCCGAGATGGTTTTGAGGTTTCTCCAGACCCCGCTGATGTCGCTCTGTTGCAGCTTGTCCTCCATCTTCTTCCTGAAGCTGTCCTTGCCTTCTCTGATCTTTCTCCTCAGCTCCCTCTGTACGGACTTCAGCATCTCCCTGTTCCCCGACCTGAAGATCCTCTTCTTCTCTCTCAGAAGTGTTTTTATCTCAGGGTTGATCCAGGGTTTGTTGTTTGAGTGACGCCGTATGGTCTTGGTGGGAACGGATTTGTCCACACAGAAGCTGAGGTAGCCTGTGAAGGTGTGAATGAGGCCATCGATGTCCTCACCATGTGGATCGCAGAGCTGCTTCCAGGCAGTGGCTTCAAAACAGTCCTTTAGAGTGTCCATTGTCTCCTCAGACCATAACTCCACAGTGTGCATGGCCGGAGGTTGTCTGTGCACTAGGGGTTTGTACACCGGTCGGAGATGAACCAAGTTGTGATCCGATCTCCCAAGTGGGGGGAGTTGTGATGAGATGTACGCCTCCTTAGTGTTTGCGTAGAACAAATCCAGTGTTTTATTGTCTCTAGTGTGGCATGTGACATACTGGGTGAAAGTGGGCAGAATGGGAGACAGTGAAACGTGGTTGAAATCGCCTGAGATGAGGAGAAGAGCATCTGGGTGTTCTGTCTGCAGCCTGCTGGTTACTGAATGGATGACGTCACGCGCTGTCCCAGCGTTCGCCGTCGGATTTGCATAAACAACAATGCAGATCACGTGTGAGTGTTCTCTCGGGAGATATGTAGGCCTCATGCTAACAGCTAGCAACTCAATGTCTTTGCTGCAGTGTCGTTGTTTAACAGTGATATGTCCCGGTCTGCACCAGTTGTTGTTAACATACATTATCACTCCACCGCCCCTAGCTTTGCCACTCTCTGGTGTTCGGTCAGCTCGTATCATGTGAAAACCCTCCAGCTCAATGTTAGCATCTGCTGCTAGTTCAGTTAGCCACGTCTCAGTAAACAAAAGGAGAGAGCACTCCCGGTAAGTGCTATCATAACGGGAGATAGCCGCTAGCTCATCTAACTTTCCCAGTATCGACCGTACATTTCCCATGACAACAGATGGAAGGGAGGGTCTGTACCTTATATTTTTTGTCCTCCGCCTTACTCCAGCCCGGCAGCCGCGACGCTTAATTATAGTTATTAAAATTAAAATAGTTATTTATTAAAATAGTTATTATTAAAATAATAGTTAAATAGTTAAAATAATAATAGTTAAAATAATAATAGTTAGTTATTAAAATAGTTATTATAGTTATTAAAAATGCAACAATTTTTGGTAAGTACAACCACAGTCAGGGTGCCAGAGAAAGAGAGCAATGGTCGAACAAATTACATAGGCCCAGTTGGGTAGGGTGACGAGGTGCATTTAGAGCTTGGAAAGTGTCATTAAAATTTGGTTTCATATTTTAATCTTATGGCATTATATAAAGATACAGCTATACTTTGTCAAAAAAAGTGGTATTGTGGAAGATGTGAAAATGACGAGGCAGAGTTCTTTCTCAGAGTCAGCTTTATTCACATCTCCATCATTTCAAAGCAGAGAAAAAAGAGTGAAACAGTAAACTCTCGTCCTTAAATATCAGGGACTTCACACCTCATAGATCACGTCACACAGACCACCTTGCATAATAAAGACAGTCACAATGCATTTCTCTCCATGATATCACTTCCACTGTCTCCCATGCATCCTTTCCTTAATCCTTTAATTGACCCCCCACAGTCTCCAGCCTTGCATACCAAGGCTAAGATTCCTGCCTTTGTTCTGACCTAAAATGTGAGTCACAAAACCGGTCCAACAGGTCCCATGTGTGTTCACCACACAAGCCCCCCCAGCATTTTAGAAAAACAGAACAACAAGAAGATAACCACATGCATGCCGTGATAGCATCAATACACATCAGTCCACATGCTGGATAGGCTTCAGCCTCCTGCCGAATCTGCTGTAGCTGGGGTTCATGGTCTCTGCGGCGCTGTCACACTGGGGGTTTGCCGTCTGGGGGTGGAAACCCTTTGTCAGTCTCTGTGGGTGTCCTGGGGAAACATTACTTTGGGAAACATTAACTGTGTGAAACCCTCCGTGGTGGTCTATCTCGCCGCGGGGCCTTTGCCAACAGCACTTCCTCATCTGCCACCACAAAAGCGGGTTTAAGTCTGTTTATGCCAATTTTCTCTTTCCTACCCCCCAAATCTAGCAAAAACTGCTTGTCCCCTGTTTCTAGCACTCTGAATGGTCCGTCATAAGGCAGTCGCAACGCGGTTCGATGCGCATCGTGTCTAACAAAAACAAACTCTGCGTTCTTCAAAGTTTTAGGCACAAAAACGTGCGGAAAACTGTGGTGCGCGGGGCCGGGCAGCGTGCTTGATTCTATGTTACTCTGCAACAGCTGAGACGGGGAGGCGTTAGGCGCAGGGTTATCTGGGAGAAACTCCCCAGGCAGCCGGAGTGGCTGCGCAAACACGAGCTCCGCTGGTGAGGCCTCTAGATCCTCTTTAGGTGCAGAACGCAACCCCAATAACACCCATGGTAACTTGTCAACCCAATTTGTATCCATCAGTGACGCTCTGAGAGCCGCTTTCAATGACCTATGAAAACGTTCGCATAACCCGTTAGCCTGCGGATAGTACGCGGTTGTGTGGTGAATTGTGACACCCAGGCTGCGGGCCATTGTCGACCAAAGCTCGGAAACAAATTGAGGGCCTCTGTCAGACGTAATGTCCGACGGAACGCCGAAGCGCGCCACCCAAGCTGTTAAAAACGCGTGCGCCACTTCCTCGGCCGTGGTTGATGCCAGCGGGACCACTTCAGGCCAGCGTGTGGTGCGGTCCACCATTGTCAGAAGATGTGCGCACCCCTGTGACAGCGGGAGGGGTCCAATGAGGTCCACATGAACGTGATCGAACCTCTTGGCCGGAATGTGAAACTGTTCCAAAGGAGCCCTCGTGTGCCGGTGTACTTTGGCTCGTTGACACGCCGCGCAGGCTGCTGCCCACTCTTTGACCTGTTTGCGGAGGCTCGGCCACACAAATTTCTCTCCCACCATTTTGACTGACGCGGGCACTCCAGGGTGCGCCAAAGAATGAACCGAGTCAAAAACGCGGCGGCGCCACGCAGCCGGTACTACTGGACGCAGCCGTCCAGTGGAGACATCGCAGATTGGGGGGGCATACCGTCTTGCAGCACCCTGCTCTCCAGCCTTAACCCTGCTGGTCCAGACTGGAGCGCGCGCACGTCCGCGTCATTAACCTGCTCCGCGGCCATGGCTGCATAATCTAACCCTACGCTGACTGGGGCCGCCACGGCGCGCGAGAGGCAATCTGCCACTACATTGAGTTTGCCCGCCACATGCTGAATATCAGTGGTAAACTCTGATATAGCGGCCAGCTGTCTCTGCTGCCGGCCTGACCACGGTTCAGAGACCTTGGCCATCGCGAATGTTAGCGGTTTGTGATCAACGAACGCGGTGAAAGCGCGTCCTTCCAGCCAGAACTGAAAGTGGCGGATGGCCAAATGGAGAGCGAGCAGCTCCCTGTCGAACGCGCTGTATTTATGTTCGCTATCGCGCAAGGTCCTGCTGAAAAATGCGAGTGGCCGCCAAACCCCGGCTACATGTTGCTCCATGACCGCCCCATGGCCACATCTGACGCGTCAGTGGTGAGCGCTATGCGGGCCGTTGGGTCTGGGTGTGCCAACAACGCAGCCTTTGCCAAGGCTGCTTTCACCTCCGAGAACGCTTGGTCCCACTCCGGGGACCACTCGACCTTATCCGTGGGTTTCTTTTTTTTGAGCGCGGCATACAGCAGCTGCATGAGTTGCGCCGCGCAGGGGAGAAAACGGTTATAAAAATTCACCATTCCCAAAAACTCCTGCAACGCCCTGACTGTCTGCGGCCGGGGAAAATCTGCCACAGCACGCACTTTGTCAGGAAGCGGAACTGCTCCTTCGGGGGAGACGCGGTGTCCTAAAAAATCGATCTGCTCCACCCCGAACTGACACTTCGCTGGGTTGATTATTAACCCGTGATCTCCCAACCTTCAGAAAACTGTGGCCAGGTGTTTTTCATGTTCGTCTTCGGACGCGCTGGCTACTATAATATCGTCCAGGTAGACGAACACGAAAGGGAGATCACGAAGCACCGCGTCCATCATGCGTTGGAACATCTGAGCAGCCCCTTTAAGTCCGAATGGCATGCGTAAAAACTAGAATAAACCAAACGGAGTTATTACCGCTGTTTTGGGTATGTCCTCAGCGCGCACTTTGACTTGGTGGTAACCGCGGACCAAGTCTATTTTAGAAAAAATGCACGCCCCTGCCAAATGAACCGAAAAATCTTGGATATGTGGGATTGGGTAGCGGTCATGCGCTGTAGCGTTGTTTAACCTGCAGAAATCCCCGCAAGGGCGCCATGATCCGTCAGCTTTCAGGACCATATGTAGGGGGGAAGCCCACGGACTGTTTGAACGTCGGATAATGCCCAACCTCTCCAGGTTGGCGAACTCCTCGCGCGCTATGGCTAGTTTAACTGCGTCCAAGCGCCGAGCTTTTGCAAAAACGGGCGGTCCGGTAGTGGTAATAAAATGCTCCACCCCGTGCTTAGCGACTGTTGCAGAAAAAGTGGGGACAGTGAGTGCTGGGAACTGAGTGAGCAGTGTGTGGAACTTACCGCCTGCTGCTGTGACGTTGGCTTGTGCTGTAGGCGGGGCCACTCGCGCTGTACAGGGGATAGAATCAAAAGAAAGTGCATTAACCAGGCGCCTGTTAGCGAGATCAACCAACAACCCATGTGAGCACAAAAAATTAGCCCCCAGCATATTGAAATTTATTGTTGCTACAACAAAAGTTCACTCATATGCACGGCCATGTAGAGACAGAAGCAGAGTCTTCTCACCAAAGGTCTTAATCTCCGAGCCGTTCACCGCTGTAACCCGGGGACCTCCGGAACCAGCCAGTCTGTCCGCGTAGGAAGGTGTGATGAAACTCAACTGGGAGCCTGCGTCGACGAGGAACTGCCTCCCGGAGCGTGCGTCCGACAAGTAGAGCAGCTTGTTCACCTCCCCGAGGGCCGCGGCTGCTACCGACCCCCGGTCTTGGCGTTTCCCGAACGCCCGAACTGGCACGGCGGTACACACTTGCGTGCCCTCTCTGCGAAGCAGCGATGGTAGAAACAAAAGACGTCCGGTCCACGCTCCCTGGCCCTTGCCGCCGCCGTCGTCTGTGAGTCTGGCACCGCTGCCTCTGGCCTCCTGTCGTCTCCGGTCGTCACGCCGAGTTCCGCTGCAGCAGCTGTGGCTGCGCGCCGCTTGGTGGCGTTGACAATCCGCTGCGCCTCTCGGCATAGCGCGCGGTAGTCCCATAGGGCCAACAGTGGCGAACTGGCCAAAACCGCTCTCGCTGCTGACGGTAGAGTCCTGAGAAAGAGGTGGGTGAAAATGAAGTGATCGTCGTCAGAGTCTTTCAGCCTCAACAACTTCTCCATCAGGCTCGCGGGCATGTCGTTTTCCCCCTCCGTCAGCGCCAGGAGCCTCTCTGCTCGCTCCTCCGCCAAGGGGGTGAATTGCTGGATGAGTGCAGCCTTCAACGTGCCGTATTTGTCGCTGTCCGGCGGCTGGTCGATCAGGCTCTCCACATGCTGGGCCGTGTTGTTGTCCAGATTTGCGACTACGTGGTAGAATTTCGTGGCATCTACCGATATCCCCCGGAGGTTGAACTGCGCCTCAACTGTGTTGAACCAGGAGCACGGATTATTCTGCCAGAAGTCCGGTAGCTGGACTGTAGCGGCATTTTCTTGGCTGGGGGCTCCTGACGCGGCTGGCCCCGGGGAATTTTCTTCTTCCATGATACGTCTTGGGTCACCAGTGTGGAAGATGTGAAAATGATGAGGCAGAGTTCTTTCTCAGCGTCAGCTTTATTCACATCTCCATCATTTCAAAGCAGAGAAAAGAGAGTGAAACAGTAAACTCTCATCCTTGAATATCAGGGACTTCACACCTCATAGATCACATGTCACACAGACCACCTTGCATAATAAAGACAGTCACAATGCATTTCACCACCTTGCATAATAAAGACAGTCACAATGCATTTCTCTCCATGATATCACTTCCACTGTCTCCCATGCATCCTTTCCTTAATCCCTTAACTGACCCCCCACAGTCTCCAGCCTTGCATACCAAGGCTAAGATTCCTGCCTTTGTTCTGACCTAAAATGTGAGTCACAAAACCGGTCCACCAGGTCCCATGTGTGTTCACCACAGTATTTCCATAAAAAAAGCCCATAGTGGTTGGGCCCAGGGTGGGGGCTCACTCATAGGCTGCTTTTCATGGGCCCTAAATTTGGTGCTATACTCCTGATTACAGTATAAACAAGCACATTTCCAACCACTTTTCAAATCAGTCAAATCAAAAGTTTAAAAAAAAAAAACTGCAACTAAATGTATCTGAATAAAAAAGTAAAATTTGTCATAAATGTGCTCACATAACAATAAAACTACTCAACAAAGTGTACAATCTTACAAAACACTTGAGTACAAGCGCTTGAGCAAATGTACCTCATTACAACCTCTGCCTTTAAAGGTCTCATTCTCTGCACTTTTTCCACCATGGGATTTTTTTTTTTTTTTTTTTTTTGTTACTTATTTGTACCCGTAGGTAGATTTGGTTTGCAGTCTGGTGACAACCCACCGGCTGCCGGTCGCTGCGTGCGCGAGCGCCCTAAACCTACATGTTTTTGGTATGCGGGAGGAAACCGGAGAAATCCCGGAGTAAACCCACGCAACACGGGGAGAACATGCAAACTCCACACAGCTCACTGTTGGTCGGGGGCTGGGATCGAACCCACGATCTCATGATCCCCGCGATCCCCCGGCCGAGGGTAAAACTGTGCTGCCACAGTGCTAAACCACTGCGCCATCATGCAGCCCATGAGGGATGGGATGAGGAATGAGATGGGATCCATTCCTCATCCATGGGATGAGGAATTTATCATTTTCCCCAGCTGATGGAAAGTAGCTGGGCTCTGTGCTTGGCCATGATCTCGTCAGCTGATTGACTCCACCTCCTCCAGCACACCTTGAGACAGGTAGCAGTTAATATGTGTCACCCAGTTCAGTGTGCCATTCACACTGGCAGCAGGATGTGCTCTGGATTGGCGTTGCTCTGCTGGGTCCTGCTCGGCCACAAACTTTCTCTCCTGCAGCGCTGCTGCAGCTCCCTGAGGCTTATGCGAGGATCTGAGACAAGTCCAATTTACACCCCATCTCTCTCGGAGCTGGCTGTGGTCACGGCAGTGTGTTGTTCTTCCTGGGGTCAGGACGCGCACCAGGTTGTCGTTGTTCACCAGGGTCCTGCTTGGCCACAAACCCTCTCTCCTGCAGTGCTGTGGTGGCTCTCTGAGGCTTATTCCGTGTGAGGATCAGAGATGAGTCTGGTTTCTGCCCTCTCTCCATGTTGTGTTCTTTGTGCGGTGTCAAGCTCTGAGCGGCTGCACCCATGTCTGAGTGTGATGCACTCCGGCCATCAGTGGTCAGACACAGTCCCTGGTTGTCATGTATTGAAAAGCCCAATTCCTAAAAAAAAGTTGCACCCCAGGATGTCATCTCCGTGTGTGGCTACCTGGAAGGTGAATGCCTCGAGGACTCTGGACCCGTAGCGAACAGTCAGTGTTATGGATCCTATGAGGCTGATACGAGTGTGTCCACAACCATAAAGCTCAGCCGTGTTTTTCCCGATTGGATGACAAGTGAAAAATCTCTTAACCGTGACCCAGTTCATCATTGATCTCACAGCAGCGCTGTTCAGCAGTAATGGCAAGCTGACGTTGTTGAGCCTCACCGTGCACCATTTGTACACCGCTCCACTGGAGTCCAGTGTATGGATGGTGATTGTTAATGGTGGTTCAGTTGAACTGGGTAGCGAGCTTGTTCTTAACCGGCACACTTTGGCGAAACGATTAGGCTTCTCATGTCATTGGCATTGCTGCCCCCTGGCCAGGCAGGAACGCGCTCTCGGTTGGTGCATCGGGGAACCACAGTTACCGCATATTTGTCATCCCATGATGTTCTGTTGTCCTGTAACATTCACCTCGGCGTCCTCTGAGAAGGTCACGGTGTAGCTGGATTCTTCTGCTGGGGTAAATGCTTGCCATAGTGGGGTCTATTGTTGTTGGTCACCTAGCTATGATGTTAGCTTGTTAGCGGCCTACAGATGGAATGATAACTTCACCACCTTTGTCAGCGGCAGGTCGTTTGCCGCCATCAATAGCTTCGGCCACAGCCGTGGGTTATTGGTGTGCTCCGTTAGCTGGTCCCGCACCATTTTGTCCTCTAGTTGCCCAAACCTGCATGTGCTCACCAGAGAGCGGAGATCCATGATGTACTGTTGGGTCATCTCTTCGCCTCCCTGTCGGCATTGGCGGAGCTTGATTTGTCTAACCACCTCACTCTCCGACTGAGGTACCGGACATGCTTCCATCTTGAGGAAAAATGTCATATTTTCCTCCAGAAGGCCAATTTTTCTCCTCGTCGCCATTGTTATGTCTGGAAACACGGACAGTGGAGACGATGGCTGTGTGCTGAACAGTGGCTTTATTAATAAAAGGTAGTAGCACGTGGAGGAGTACAACAATAGCTAGTAAGGTAGCAACAAAGGGGTGCAGACTAGTAGCTGGTTAGAGGCGGAGCGCCAAAGACCACGTCTCCTGCCGTTAGCCCCTTAATACTGTATACCCACAGCACAGTGACATCATTATGTGAATGCATGTCTGCGGCACTTAAGGTGGCACTTAAGCTGGATTCATGCTGCACCTCCGCTGTCCCCGTAATCAGAAGCCTCATGTGACAAAATTTACATCATTGTCTCCAGTCCACTTGTGTCCGCAGGACTCTTCTGCGGACAACCGCGTGCAGCCCAAATTTTACAACCATGCGACCTGCCCACAACCTGACCACATTGACAGCACATGCGCAAGACTGAATGTCTCATTCATGAGGTGGCGCGTGTTGTCCACAAACCTGCTGATGAATGAGGTTGATGGAGAGGTAGCACTGAACACTGCTTTATTGATTATCAGGAACACAGTACACAGCATGCACCTTAGCGGAGTCATCCAGGGCAAAGAGACAGCCCTAATGGCGGATGCCCCGTATATACGGTGGTGTGATGACACAACCGGAAGGCGGCGTCATCACACCACACTTCAGCATAAAACCCCACATAACATCCGCCCCCCCTTTACAAGGTCTCAAAACACGCACTCAAATCAAACCCACTGTAGAGGAGCTTGGAATAACGAGGCGATGTGACTTATAAACCAAAGTTTATTATCAGCTTCGCTCCTCTAACAAGTCTCATCTAGTGCAGCAGCAGAAGAAGTAAGAGAGCCAACACATTCGGCTCTACGTACTTATACTCACACATACAAAAGACATGCATATCAAAGCTGACATCCCTCATTATCTTAATCCCCCTCCTTTGTCTTGATACCCCTCCACCTGGCCCTGGGAGGTCAGGGCGACCTATCTGGTCTCCACCGCGGTGCCTTGGATGCTCTTTGATCTTCACTGGCGGTTGAGACCTTTTGTCCTGTTCTGAGGTGTGAAGTCGCTTTACATATGTAATCACCAAACATTCTCACATGCTTATACATATGTAGGTTATGGGATATATGATTAATATAGACCACAGCCCCCCCCAAACGACTAAGAAAAGGACAATAGAAAAATTCACAGTTTAAGATAATCATTATGACATACTAACTGCTACACCTCTTGACAAGGAAGAAACTTCCCAGCAGCTATGCTCCTGCAGAGAATTCAGTGGTAAACATAACAGCATAGTAAATATCACAAGTCAGTCTTAAACTGTTACAGCACAATTAGTGAACAACTTTTGAGTAGTTTGCATCAGTCCCTGTGCCGTCTGGGTTTAAGTCTTCTCCCGAATCTGCTGTGGGTCCGCTTGGGCGTCCTGGTGGGACCTTCCTGTAAGGAATCTGCAGCTTGGGGAGGAGAGTGATTATTCGTTCCCTGCAGGGGGGCTGAGTCTTTTCTCTTGGGGGGTCTACCCCGCCGAGGTGCTCTCGCCAACCGTGCAGGCTCGTCTCTCAACAAGAAGGCAGGTTTAAGTCTGTCAATGCTGACTGTTTCTTTTCTGTCCCCTAAATCAAGCACAAAATGCTTATCACCAGGTTCCAGCACTCTGAATGGTCCATCGTATGGTGGGCGGAAGGTTGGTTTTAAAGCTTCATGCCTAACAAAAACGAATTCGGCGTTTTTTTAAAGCTTGGGGGACAAAAACCTGCGGAAAAGAATGATGTGCCGGCCCGGGGAGAGTGTTAGGGCCGTTGCTGCCTAAAAAACTCGGGGCTGGAAGATGCCCTGGCTCTGGGTTCTCTGGTAAAAATTCACCTAGGAGCCTGAGAGGTTGTGCAAAAACTAATTCTGCTGGGGAGGCGTCTAGATCCTCTTTAGGCGCAGCACGCAACCCCAATAAAACCCAGGGAAGTTTATTTACCCAATTTGTATCCGTTAGCGAGGCTCTGAGTGCGGCCTTTAAAGATCTGTGAAAACGCTCGCATAACCCATTAGCCTGAGGGTGATAAGCGGTGGTGCGGTGAATTGTCGCTCCTAAGCTGCTGGCCATGGCTGACCAAAGCTCCGAGACAAATTGAGGCCCCCTATCGGACGTGATGTCCAATGGGACGCCGAAACGTGCCACCCAGTTTGTCAAAAAAACGCGAGCGACCTCCTCCGCTGTGGTTGACGCCAGAGGGACCGCCTCAGGCCAGCGCGTGGTGCGGTCTATCATTGTTAACAGATGTGTGAAACCTTGGGAGGAAGGTAGAGGTCCCACGAGGTCGACATGAACGTGGTCAAACCTTTTAGCTGGGATTCGAAAAGGCTCTAGAGGGGCTTTTGTGTGTTTGTGTATTTTGGCGCGCTGACAAGAAATGCAAGTCTTTGCCCATTCTTTTACGTTTTTGCGCAGGCCCGGCCACACAAACTTTTCGGCAACCATTTTAACCGAAGCGCGCACACCCGGGTGCGCGAGGGAGTGAATTGAGTCGAAAACACGGCGGCGCCATGCAGCTGGGACTACCGGGCGAGGTCGGCCGGTTGAGATGTCACATATTAGGGGGGGCACACCGTCGCGTAAACCCCTTTCCTCCAGCCTTAACCCTGTTGGTCCAGACAGGAGTGCGCGCACGTCCGCGTCACTACTTTGCTCCTCTGCCATGGCTGTGTAATCTATCCCTACGTGGATTGGGGCTGCGTATGTGTCCACGTTGGCGAAGAGTTCTGCGGCTGAGGTAGTATAATCTGTCTCCTCGCGCTCTGGCGATGTCACAGCGCGAGAGAGGCAGTCTGCTACCACGTTAAGTTTGCCTGCCACATGTCGAATGTCTGTGGTGAACTCTGAAATCGCAACTAGTTACCTCCGCCAGGCCGAAAAGGCCAGGAGGAGGTAATGTTTTTGCCGGGGTTTGTCTGTGTGTTTGTCTGTCTGTCTGTCTGTCTGTTTGTCTGTTGGTTAGCAAGATAACTCAAAAAGTCTTGGACGGATTTCCATGAAACTTTCAGGCGTTGTTGGAAATGGTAAAGGAAGAACTGATTAAATTTTGGGGATGATCCGGATCACCGTCTGGATACAGGAATTTTTTAAAGCATTCTTTAACACTGTGACATACGGCTATTTTCAACATGTGCGCAGGCGCAATGGAGGGCGCTGGTCATCGTGTCTGACCAACATAAACTCCGCGTTCTTCAACGTTTTAGGCACAAAAGCACGCGGAAAACACTGGTGGGCTGGGCCCGCCACCGTGCCTGTGTTTGCGCGACGCTGCAAAAGCTGAGACGGGCAGCTGTCCGCCGCCGGATTATTTGGCAGAAATTCCCCGGCCAGCCATAGGCGCTGCGCAAAAACGAGCTGCTCGGCAGCGTGCTGTGTGCCTGTGTTTGCGCAACGCTGCAAAAGCTCAGACGGCCAGCTGTCCGCCGCTGGATTATTTGGCAGAAATTCCCCGCTCAGCCATAGTAGCTCCGCAAAAAGAAGCTCTCTGCCGGGGAAGTTTCCAAATCATCTTTGGCCGCGGAGCGCAACCCCAATAAAGATAAAGATTAGATGTACCACGAAGGTCGAGTGCAAGCAAGATGTTTGTGTCTGTGAACATTCCGTCTTTTGGCGAGTTGATACGTAACAATGTTTACAGTTTGATGAGAAGGTTGTTGCCATGTAACAATCATCTTATATCAGCAATTGTCAACTCGTCACTCACACTTCACTCCAGCATTTGGAAGTGGTGGCGTTCCATTTTATACTGAGTCCAATATTGTATGTTATTGTTGTTACAAGACCGCCGACTGTCTGCTGATCTGTATATACTTTTATTTATTTATTTATTTATTTTCTACTCCTTTTAGTTCTGCATTTAATATGAACCCTGAGTTTGAAATAAACGTTTGAATTTTGAATAAAACCCACGCCAACCCGTCTACCTAATTGGCATCCGTCAGTGAAGCCCTCAGTGCTGCTTTCAGTGATCTAAAACGTTCGCATAACCCATTGGCCTGTGGGTTGTACGCAGTTGTGTCATGACTTCTTTTGTTTTTTCTTTTGAATTCTTGGATGGAACATGGGTGGGCAATATAAGCTGCGGATTCAGCCATCACATATTTCGGATAACTTATGCTGAATTGTATAATCAGAGGAGCTATTGTCTAATTTGACCTTGTTGGATTTTATTACCCCCTTTGTTATATTATTCACTTTCTTTTAACCTGTACTCTTAATCTATTCGAAATAAAGATTAATTCATTCATTCATTCAATTGCAACGCCCCCAGCCTGGGAGTTTGCAGATGCAGGACATGGACACAACACCAACACTTCAGTTTATTACCTCTGCCAAGGAGGTAATGCTTTTTTTTTTTCCACAATATCTTTATTGAACCTTTTTTTTTTTTTAACAAACATGATACAAACAAACACTAACACTAAAGTACTACAAAAAAAAAAAAAATGCCCTAAAAACACCAACAACCACCAACAAAATCAAGTCTTCAACAATGCTCCTCTGTTTAGTCTAGACAATCCAATACATTAGTATACATATTATGTTCACCAGTTTGGAATTTACAAGGTCCACACACATCATTCACCTTCTTCTTCAAGAGTTATGTTTAAATTTTTTACATAATCAATAAAAGGTCTCCATATATTCTCAAACACAATTTCCTTTGATTTCAGTATATATGTTATTCTTTCTAATGGAAGGTTTGTTAACATCTGTCTTAACCACTGAGTCACATCTGGTCTATGAGTCTTTTTCCATAATAGTGCAATACATTTTTTGGCATTAAGCAAACTGAGGTCTATGAATGTTCTTTCACTTTTATTGAAATTATGCTTTTCTGGGTACAGACCCAACAAAAACAGTTTAGGATTCAATATGATTTGTTTTGAGATTATTTTTTCAATTGTTACCCTCACCTCCTCCCAAAACATTCTTATTAATCTACATTCCCATAAACAATGAAATAGGGTTCCTTTACTTTCCATGCATTTTGTGCATGTATCTGGTATATTTTTGTTATATCTATTTAACTCCTCCGGTGTAACATACATCCGCATTAACCATTTGAAATGTATCAATTTAAGGCGTGCATTTATTGATTTGGTTTGAGCTTCTGTACAAGCCAATTCCCATTGTTCCTCTGAAATTTCAATTTGCAGATCTTCTTTCCAGTAGTTTAATCTTTTCAGTGAATTTTCACTTGAAGATAGTGTCAATGAGTTATAAAACTCTGAAATAATACCCTTTCTTTTACTATCTTTCATCATCATTTTTTCCAAGGATGAATAAATAGGTCGAGTGAGAGCTTTATTTTGATTTGATCGAATAAAGTTTCTAAGTTGAAGATATTTAAAAAAATGTGCTCTATTGAGATTAAATTTGATCCTCAGCTCTTCAAAAGACATTATGTTGTCTGCACATGGCAAATATAAATCCTGAATCTTTTGTATCCCTTTTAAATTCCATACTTTAAATACAGCGTCCGCTCTCCCTGGTTTAAAATATTGATTACCCCATATTGGACTAAATTGTGACAATAACTGTGGTTCTTTTAAATAGTTTTTAGCTTCACACCATATTTTGATCATATGCTTTACAAATGGATTTTTAACTTGTTTTTGTAATTTTTTTGCCGAATCTGAGTATATGAATATGGGAAGAGGTAAAGGTAAATTGTATGATTCCATTTCAGTCCAGTGAGGGAGATCATTTGATGAAAAATAATATGTCATAGACCTCAGTTGTGCCGACCAATAATACAACATAAAATTTGGACATTTCAGACCTCCACGATCAAATGGTAAATATAATAAAGACAAACGTAATCTAGCCCTCCTGTTGTTCCATATAAATTCCACTAACTTTTTTTTTATTCTTGAGAATAGATCTAAAGGTGGTGATAAGGGAATGTATTGAAATAAATAAAGTATTTTAGGTAAAATATTACTTTTAAGTATATTGATTCTCCCGATCATCGACATTGGTAGTGACATCCATCTCTGAGTTAACTCACTGATATCTGACATTAAGGCTTCATAGTTGACACTGGCGACTGATTCTAGCTTAGGCATAATTTGGATTCCTAAATATTTAAACTGATTTACAACATTGAATTGATTTACCTCAGGGGCTGGGTAATTTCTCTGGGTCTCATTTAGCATTAATATTGAAGATTTAGTTTTATTTATTTTATATCCTGATATTTCCCCAAAATTCATTATTAAATTCAACAAGGTTGGAATTGATTTTTTTAGATTCGACATAAACAAAATTATATCATCGGCGTACAGGGAGATTTTATGTTCTGTTGGTCCAACTTTAATTCCATATATTTGTGAATGTAAACGTATCGCTATCGCTAAAGGTTCAATTGCCATAGTAAACAGTAAAGGTGAAAGTGGACAGCCTTGTCGACATCCTCTATTGATTTTTATTGGTTTTGAAATATTGTTATTTGTTAGGATTTCTGCTGTAGCATTATTGTATATTATTTGAACCCATTTTATGAAATTATTTCCAAGTCCAAACCTTTGTAGGACTTCAAAAAGAAAGGGCCATTCAACTCTATCAAAGGCCTTTTCGGCGTCCAATGATAGGAGAGCTGTATCCGGTGCTTCTTTATTAAAATAAATAATATTAAATAGTCTTCTTACATTATGGAAGCCTTGTCTACCCTTTATAAAGCCATTCTGATCTCGATTAATAATATTTGGTAAAATTTCTTGTATTCGTCTTGCTAAAATTTTACAGATTATCTTAAGGTCGGCGTTTAATAGGCTTATTGGTCTCATATTTTCACATTTATTAGAGGGCTTACCTGGTTTTGGCAGCAGTATAATTAAGGCATTATTTATGTATGATGGTAAATTATTATTTTGAAATGCTTCTAAAACCATTTCCAAAAAAGGTTTTATTAATTTATTCTTAAATTTTTTATAAAGGTCAACTGGAAGACCATCTGGTCCTGCACTTTTTCCTGATTTCATATTATCAATGGCTAGCCCAACTTCTTCTTGACTAATTTTAGACTCCAATATCTCCCTGTTTTCATTTGGTATACACGGTATAGATAGTTCGTTCAAAAACCCATTTAGTTTTGTTAAATCAGGTTCATTTTTGGTATCATATAATTTTTCATAGTAATCTCTAAAGGCTCTATTAATTTCTAAAGGATCTATAACTACCTGTCCGTTACTTATAATACTGGTAATTGGTGTTTTAATTTCCAATTGTTTAATCTGCCATGCTAATAATTTTCCTGATTTTTCACCTTGTTCATAAAAAGATTGTTTCAATCTTAGAAGACTCGAGGCAGCTCTATTCGCTGATTTTTTGTCGTATTCAGCTCTCAAAATCAGTAATTCATTCTCCAACCTTGGGTCACTTCCTGCATACACTTTTTCCTGAAGATTTTTTATTTTATGTTCCAATTTAGCTCTCTCCTCTCGAGTCTTCTTAGATTTTGATCCTGTATAACTAATAATATGTCCCCTAATAAAAGCTTTGAAAGCCTCCCACTTTACACATGCTGATGTTTGTGTAGTATTGATGTCAAAGAACTCGTCTATCTGTTTTTCTATATACTTGACAAATTCCTCATCCTGAAGCCATTTATGCTGAAATTGCCATCTACCTGATTCCTTTGTCAATTTTTTATCTACATATATTAGACAACAGGGTGCATGATCAGAGATCACGATGTTATCATAAAAGCAGTTTTGAATCTTGGACCTTAATTCTGTGGAAATCAAAAAATAATCAATACGTGAGAATGTCTTGTAGGTACTGGAATAACAAGAATAGGCTTTAACTTGTGGTTTCATTTCTCTCCATATATCTAACAATCTCAATTCTTTCATAAAATGATTAATAGTCATCCTACATCCAATGTGCGTACAATCCAGTCCTGTTGATCTATCCACACCTGGATTCAATGTACAATTAAAATCCCCTGCTATTATATGTTGCCCTGTAAGTGATGATAAGATGAGAAATAAATTAGCAAAGAACTTCTGATCATCTATATTGGGACCATATAAGTTCACAAGATTTATATTTTCTAATAGCAAAGAACCTTGAATGATTACATATCTTCCAAATTTGTCTCCAATTACATTTTTCACTTGAAAAGGAACTGATTTATGTATGAGAGTCATAACTCCCCTGGCTCGGGATGAAAATGAAGAGGTGAATACACTTCCCTGCCATCTACTCCTAATTCTTTTAACATCCTCCTCTATCAGATGAGTTTCTTGTAAAAACACAATTCTTGAACCCATGTCCTTTATTTTATTCATAACTTGTTTAAGTTTTTTTAAATTTTGTAGACCTCTGCAATTCCATGAAGTTAAATTAAGATTAACACTTTGGTCCATGATCAATAGAGAGTTTGGGATTACCTTGCAGTGTAAACATGCTCATACAGAGAAGCAAAAACATGAGTGGTTGAACATTCATCCTACAAACTACACACAAACAAATTTCCCCTTCCCACACTTGTGGCAAACCCCCCAAAATCAAAAGAAAAATTCTGTCTCCCGATATAGCCATCGACCGTTCCACACCCACGGGGAACAGCCTAAGCCACTCCTTCTTCATCCTCCCAATCACCCTAACTCTACTGCTTTTAATGACGTAACATTAACTCTCCTCTGTAGTTTTCCAACTTAACTCCAAAATTTTTAACAACTTTGTACATCATAGTTTTTTTTTTTTGTTTGTTTTGTTTTTGTTTTGTTTTTTTAATATATAATACAATCTATATTTTGTAAACTTACTATTTACTTCAAGTCAGTCAGATGCCTGTGCAAATGCTTAATTATTCTACCTTATATTTTGTTCATGCTTAGCTCCCACCAGTCTCTTCTTCTTCTTTGATCTTCTTGATGAACTCCTGCGCCTCCTCTGGGGTCTTGAAGATGTGGGTTCTGCCCTCATACGTGGTCAGCAGTCTCGCAGGATAGATTACACCATGACGAATCCCAAGGTTGCGCAGCTCCTTACGTATGGGATCAAACTGCTTCCTCAATTGCTGGATTCCTGTGGCCAAATCTGGGTAGAACCGCACCTGCTGGTCCTGGTGTTTAATCTCTCCTTTAGCACGTGCAGCGTTGAAGATCTTCATCCTGTCTCTGTTGCTAAGAAACTTCATAATTAAGGTCCTCGGCGGTCCCTTATCTCTCCGTGGGCCAATACGATGTGCTTTTTCCAGAACCACTGCTGATTGCAACTCCTCGCTGCCCAGCACCTCCGGAATCCACTTTTCCAGAAAGGAACATACGTCCCGACCTTCTGATTCCTCTGGAAGACCCACCAGCCTCAAATTATTCTGTCTCGACCGAGATTCCAAATCCAAAATATTATCTTCCAGAGATTTATTTTTTTTTTTCCAAAGTGCGCACCTTTAATTGAAGACGGGTGACGTCATCTTCAGCACTAGCGAGACGGAGCTCCATCTGCGCCGTTCGTTCTACACAGTCACCCAATTCCTTTCTTATTCCTTCCAACGCTGTCATAATCCCATCAAATCTAGAGGAAAAGTCCGCTCTCATTGAACTCATGGCAGCCATCAGCGCATCTGCGCCTCCCCCCGCAGACATCGCACCGTTGCCAGCCTCCTCCGCCATATATGGAGTTTTGTTTGCTGCGTCACAGACCTGAAAGTCCGTTAATTTGGACTGTTTCGGCGGCTCGCTTTTTCCTTTTCCTGGTTTTCCAGCCTTAGGCTTCGCCGACATATCCTCGCCCAAATGCTGGGATACGTTCTGTCCCAAATGAGAGAGTTATTTGCCGATTTTTTTTCTCCAGGAGCAGAGCAGAGCGAGACACGTCCGTCCTACGTGGCAGCCATAACCGGAAGTCCGGTGCTTCTTTATTAAAATAAATAATATTAAATAGTCTTCTTACATTATGGAAGCCTTGTCTACCCTTTATAAAGCCATTCTGATCTCGATTAATAATATTTGGTAAAATTTCTTGTATTCGTCTTGCTAAAATTTTACAGATTATCTTAAGGTCGGCGTTTAATAGGCTTATTGGTCTCATATTTTCACATTTATTAGAGGGCTTACCTGGTTTTGGCAGCAGTATAATTAAGGCATTATTTATGTATGATGGTAAATTATTATTTTGAAATGCTTCTAAAACCATTTCCAAAAAAGGTTTTATTAATTTATTCTTAAATTTTTTATAAAGGTCAACTGGAAGACCATCTGGTCCTGCACTTTTTCCTGATTTCATATTATCAATGGCTAGCCCAACTTCTTCTTGACTAATTTTAGACTCCAATATCTCCCTGTTTTCATTTGGTATACACGGTATAGATAGTTCGTTCAAAAACCCATTTAGTTTTGTTAAATCAGGTTCATTTTTGGTATCATATAATTTTTCATAGTAATCTCTAAAGGCTCTATTAATTTCTAAAGGATCTATAACTACCTGTCCGTTACTTATAATACTGGTAATTGGTGTTTTAATTTCCAATTGTTTAATCTGCCATGCTAATAATTTTCCTGATTTTTCACCTTGTTCATAAAAAGATTGTTTCAATCTTAGAAGACTCGAGGCAGCTCTATTCGCTGATTTTTTGTCGTATTCAGCTCTCAAAATCAGTAATTCATTCTCCAACCTTGGGTCACTTCCTGCATACACTTTTTCCTGAAGATTTTTTATTTTATGTTCCAATTTAGCTCTCTCCTCTCGAGTCTTCTTAGATTTTGATCCTGTATAACTAATAATATGTCCCCTAATAAAAGCTTTGAAAGCCTCCCACTTTACACATGCTGATGTTTGTGTAGTATTGATGTCAAAGAACTCGTCTATCTGTTTTTCTATATACTTGACAAATTCCTCATCCTGAAGCCATTTATGCTGAAATTGCCATCTACCTGATTCCTTTGTCAATTTTTTATCTACATATATTAGACAACAGGGTGCATGATCAGAGATCACGATGTTATCATAAAAGCAGTTTTGAATCTTGGACCTTAATTCTGTGGAAATCAAAAAATAATCAATACGTGAGAATGTCTTGTAGGTACTGGAATAACAAGAATAGGCTTTAACTTGTGGTTTCATTTCTCTCCATATATCTAACAATCTCAATTCTTTCATAAAATGATTAATAGTCATCCTACATCCAATGTGCGTACAATCCAGTCCTGTTGATCTATCCACACCTGGATTCAATGTACAATTAAAATCCCCTGCTATTATATGTTGCCCTGTAAGTGATGATAAGATGAGAAATAAATTAGCAAAGAACTTCTGATCATCTATATTGGGACCATATAAGTTCACAAGATTTATATTTTCTAATAGCAAAGAACCTTGAATGATTACATATCTTCCAAATTTGTCTCCAATTACATTTTTCACTTGAAAAGGAACTGATTTATGTATGAGAGTCATAACTCCCCTGGCTCGGGATGAAAATGAAGAGGTGAATACACTTCCCTGCCATCTACTCCTAATTCTTTTAACATCCTCCTCTATCAGATGAGTTTCTTGTAAAAACACAATTCTTGAACCCATGTCCTTTATTTTATTCATAACTTGTTTAAGTTTTTTTAAATTTTGTAGACCTCTGCAATTCCATGAAGTTAAATTAAGATTAACACTTTGGTCCATGATCAATAGAGAGTTTGGGATTACCTTGCAGTGTAAACATGCTCATACAGAGAAGCAAAAACATGAGTGGTTGAACATTCATCCTACAAACTACACACAAACAAATTTCCCCTTCCCACACTTGTGGCAAACCCCCCAAAATCAAAAGAAAAATTCTGTCTCCCGATATAGCCATCGACCGTTCCACACCCACGGGGAACAGCCTAAGCCACTCCTTCTTCATCCTCCCAATCACCCTAACTCTACTGCTTTTAATGACGTAACATTAACTCTCCTCTGTAGTTTTCCAACTTAACTCCAAAATTTTTAACAACTTTGTACATCATAGTTTTTTTTTTTTTGTTTGTTTTGTTTTTGTTTTGTTTTTTTAATATATAATACAATCTATATTTTGTAAACTTACTATTTACTTCAAGTCAGTCAGATGCCTGTGCAAATGCTTAATTATTCTACCTTATATTTTGTTCATGCTTAGCTCCCACCAGTCTCTTCTTCTTCTTTGATCTTCTTGATGAACTCCTGCGCCTCCTCTGGGGTCTTGAAGATGTGGGTTCTGCCCTCATACGTGGTCAGCAGTCTCGCAGGATAGATTACACCATGACGAATCCCAAGGTTGCGCAGCTCCTTACGTATGGGATCAAACTGCTTCCTCAATTGCTGGATTCCTGTGGCCAAATCTGGGTAGAACCGCACCTGCTGGTCCTGGTGTTTAATCTCTCCTTTAGCACGTGCAGCGTTGAAGATCTTCATCCTGTCTCTGTTGCTAAGAAACTTCATAATTAAGGTCCTCGGCGGTCCCTTATCTCTCCGTGGGCCAATACGATGTGCTTTTTCCAGAACCACTGCTGATTGCAACTCCTCGCTGCCCAGCACCTCCGGAATCCACTTTTCCAGAAAGGAACATACGTCCCGACCTTCTGATTCCTCTGGAAGACCCACCAGCCTCAAATTATTCTGTCTCGACCGAGATTCCAAATCCAAAATATTATCTTCCAGAGATTTATTTTTTTTTTCCAAAGTGCGCACCTTTAATTGAAGACGGGTGACGTCATCTTCAGCACTAGCGAGACGGAGCTCCATCTGCGCCGTTCGTTCTACACAGTCACCCAATTCCTTTCTTATTCCTTCCAACGCTGTCATAATCCCATCAAATCTAGAGGAAAAGTCCGCTCTCATTGAACTCATGGCAGCCATCAGCGCATCTGCGCCTCCCCCCGCAGACATCGCACCGTTGCCAGCCTCCTCCGCCATATATGGAGTTTTGTTTGCTGCGTCACAGACCTGAAAGTCCGTTAATTTGGACTGTTTCGGCGGCTCGCTTTTTCCTTTTCCTGGTTTTCCAGCCTTAGGCTTCGCCGACATATCCTCGCCCAAATGCTGGGATACGTTCTGTCCCAAATGAGAGAGTTATTTGCCGATTTTTTTTCTCCAGGAGCAGAGCAGAGCGAGACACGTCCGTCCTACGTGGCAGCCATAACCGGAAGTCCGGTGCTTCTTTATTAAAATAAATAATATTAAATAGTCTTCTTACATTATGGAAGCCTTGTCTACCCTTTATAAAGCCATTCTGATCTCGATTAATAATATTTGGTAAAATTTCTTGTATTCGTCTTGCTAAAATTTTACAGATTATCTTAAGGTCGGCGTTTAATAGGCTTATTGGTCTCATATTTTCACATTTATTAGAGGGCTTACCTGGTTTTGGCAGCAGTATAATTAAGGCATTATTTATGTATGATGGTAAATTATTATTTTGAAATGCTTCTAAAACCATTTCCAAAAAAGGTTTTATTAATTTATTCTTAAATTTTTTATAAAGGTCAACTGGAAGACCATCTGGTCCTGCACTTTTTCCTGATTTCATATTATCAATGGCTAGCCCAACTTCTTCTTGACTAATTTTAGACTCCAATATCTCCCTGTTTTCATTTGGAATACACGGTATAGATAGTTCGTTCAAAAACCCATTTAGTTTTGTTAAATCAGGTTCATTTTTGGTATCATATAATTTTTCATAGTAATCTCTAAAGGCTCTATTAATTTCTAAAGGATCTATAACTACCTGTCCGTTACTTATAATACTGGTAATTGGTGTTTTAATTTCCAATTGTTTAATCTGCCATGCTAATAATTTTCCTGATTTTTCACCTTGTTCATAAAAAGATTGTTTCAATCTTAGAAGACTCGAGGCAGCTCTATTCGCTGATTTTTTGTCGTATTCAGCTCTCAAAATCAGTAATTCATTCTCCAACCTTGGGTCACTTCCTGCATACACTTTTTCCTGAAGACTTTTTATTTTATGTTCCAATTTAGCTCTCTCCTCTCGAGTCTTCTTAGATTTTGATCCTGTATAACTAATAATATGTCCCCTAATAAAAGCTTTGAAAGCCTCCCACTTTACACATGCTGATGTTTGTGTAGTATTGATGTCAAAGAACTCGTCTATCTGTTTTTCTATATACTTGACAAATTCCTCATCCTGAAGCCATTTATGCTGAAATTGCCATCTACCTGATTCCTTTGTCAATTTTTTATCTACATATATTAGACAACAGGGTGCATGATCAGAAATCACGATGTTATCATAAAAGCAGTTTTGAATCTTGGACCTTAATTCTGTGGAAATCAAAAAATAATCAATACGTGAGAATGTCTTGTAGGTACTGGAATAACAAGAATAGGCTTTAACTTGTGGTTTCATTTCTCTCCATATATCTAACAATCTCAATTCTTTCATAAAATGATTAATAGTCATCCTACATCCAATGTGCGTACAATCCAGTCCTGTTGATCTATCCACACCTGGATTCAATGTACAATTAAAATCCCCTGCTATTATATGTTGCCCTGTAAGTGATGATAAGATGAGAAATAAATTAGCAAAGAACTTCTGATCATCTATATTGGGACCATATAAGTTCACAAGATTTATATTTTCTAATAGCAAAGAACCTTGAATGATTACATATCTTCCAAATTTGTCTCCAATTACATTTTTCACCTGAAAAGGAACTGATTTATGTATGAGAGTCATAACTCCCCTGGCTCGGGATGAAAATGAAGAGGTGAATACACTTCCCTGCCATCTACTCCTAATTCTTTTAACATCCTCCTCTATCAGATGAGTTTCTTGTAAAAACACAATTCTTGAACCCATGTCCTTTATTTTATTCATAACTTGTTTAAGTTTTTTTAAATTTTGTAGACCTCTGCAATTCCATGAAGTTAAATTAAGATTAACACTTTGGTCCATGATCAATAGAGAGTTTAGGATTACCTTGCAGTGTAAACATGTTCATACAGAGAAGCAAAAACATGAGTGGTTGAACATTCATCCTACAAACTACACACAAACAAATTTCCCCTTCCCACACTTGTGGCAAACCCCCCAAAATCAAAAGAAAAATTCTGTCTCCCGATATAGCCATCGACCGTTCCACACCCAAGGGGAACAGCCTAAGCCACTCCTTCTTCATCCTCCCAATCACCCTAACTCTACTGCTTTTAATGACGTAACATTAACTCTCCTCTGTAGTTTTCCAACTTAACTCCAAAATTTTTAACAACTTTGTACATCATAGTTTTTTTTTTTTGTTTGTTTTGTTTTTGTTTTGTTTTTTTAATATATAATACAATCTATATTTTGTAAACTTACTATTTACTTCAAGTCAGTCAGATGCCTGTGCAAATGCTTAATTATTCTACCTTATATTTTGTTCATGCTTAGCTCCCACCAGTCTCTTCTTCTTCTTTGATCTTCTTGATGAACTCCTGCGCCTCCTCTGGGGTCTTGAAGATGTGGGTTCTGCCCTCATACGTGGTCAGCAGTCTCGCAGGATAGATTACACCATGACGAATCCCAAGGTTGCGCAGCTCCTTACGTATGGGATCAAACTGCTTCCTCAATTGCTGGATTCCTGTGGCCAAATCTGGGTAGAACCGCACCTGCTGGTCCTGGTGTTTAATCTCTCCTTTAGCACGTGCAGCGTTGAAGATCTTCATCCTGTCTCTGTTGCTAAGAAACTTCATAATTAAGGTCCTCGGCGGTCCCTTATCTCTCCGTGGGCCAATACGATGTGCTTTTTCCAGAACCACTGCTGATTGCAACTCCTCGCTGCCCAGCACCTCCGGAATCCACTTTTCCAGAAAGGAACATACGTCCCGACCTTCTGATTCCTCTGGAAGACCCACCAGCCTCAAATTATTCTGTCTCGACCGAGATTCCAAATCCAAAATATTATCTTCCAGAGATTTATTTTTTTTTTCCAAAGTGCGCACCTTTAATTGAAGACGGGTGACGTCATCTTCAGCACTAGCGAGACGGAGCTCCATCTGCGCCGTTCGTTCTACACAGTCACCCAATTCCTTTCTTATTCCTTCCAACGCTGTCATAATCCCATCAAATCTAGAGGAAAAGTCCGCTCTCATTGAACTCATGGCAGCCATCAGCGCATCTGCGCCATTCCCCGCAGACATCGCACCGCCGCCAGCCTCCTCCGCCATATATGGAGTTTTGTTTGCTGCGTCACAGACCTGAAAGTCCGTTAATTTGGACTGTTTCGGCGGCTCGCTTTTTCCTTTTCCTGGTTTTCCAGCCTTAGGCTTCGCCGGCATATCCTCGCCCAAATGCTGGGATACGTTCTGTCCCAAATGAGAGAGTTATTTGCCGATTTTTTTTCTCCAGGAGCAGAGCAGAGCGAGACACGTCCGTCCTACGTGGCAGCCATAACCGGAAGTGAGGTAATGCTTTTACTACTGAACCACTAATCCTATCATTGTGAATCCAATTGCTACTCAGATGTTTTCATGGTCAAGGAATCTGACAACGTACACACAAACACTGTATGGGGGGAACTGTGGCGCTTGGCGGAGGTCTGCGCTCTCCGAGTGCTTTTCTAGTTGTCTTTGTTGCCTGCCTGACCACGGTTCGGAAATTTTAGCCATCGCAAAGGTGAGCGGTTTGTGGTCTACAAAAGCCGTGAAACACCGCACCTCCAAACAGAACTGGAAGTGGCGGATGGATAAATGAAGCGCTAGCAGCTCCCAGTCGAAAGTGCTGTATTTACGCTCAGTTTGGTTTAGCGATTTGCTGAAAAATGCCAAAGGTTGCCAGATTCCGCCGACGTTTTGTTCTACAACCACCCCTATGGCCAGGTCCGAAGCGTCTGTGGTTAGCGCAATGCGGGCCGAGGGATCAGGGTGAACCAACAATGTGGCGTTAGCTAGGGCACTTTTTACTTCCGCGAAGGCGCGTTCGCGCTCCGGGGTCCATTCGACCGCGTTGGAAGGTTTTTGTTTTCTGAGCGCATCATATAGGGGCTGCATGAGCTGAGCTGCGCGGGGGAGGAAACGATTGTAAAAATTAACCATTCCCAAAAATTCCTGCAGCGATTTGACCGTTTGTGGCCGTGGGAAACTTTTTACTGCGTGAACTTTGTCTGGCAGTGGGACTGCCCCCTTCGGTGAAACTCTGTGTCCCAAAAAATCAATTTGTGGCACGCCGAATTTGCATTTGGCTGGATTGATTATTAACCCGTGCTCTTCTAGTCTCCGAAAAACCATAGTGAGATGTTGTTCGTGTTCTTCCTCAGACGAGCTGGCTACCAGCATATCGTCGAGGTAGACGAACAGGAAGGGGAGGTCGCGTAATACCGCGTCCATCATCCGCTTGAAGGTTTGGGCAGCGCCTTTGAGGCCAAAAGGCATCCGCAAAAATTCAAAAAGACCCAAGGGGGTTATTACAGCTGTTTTAGGAATGTCTTCCGCTCGAACGGGGACTTGGTGATAGCCGCGGACCAGGTCTATTTTTGAAAAAATGCACGCACCCGCCAGATGTAGTGAAAAATCTTGGATGTGAGGAATTGGGTAGCGGTCATGCGCTGTCGCATTGTTTAATCTGCGGTAATCGCCGCACGGTCTCCAAGAACCGTCGGATTTCGGGACCATGTGAGGCGGTGACGCCCAGGGGCTTTTTGAGCGCCTGATAATGCCTAGTTTTTCAAGGGTGGTAAACTTGTCCCGAGCTATGGCGAGCTTGGTCGCGTCTAAGCGCCGAGCTTTGGCGAATACGGGTGGGCCCGTTGTGGGAATAAAGTGTTCGACCCCGTGCTTAGCCACTGTAGCTGAGAATTTGGGAATTGTGAGTGCTGGAAATTGGGTGAGGAGTTGATCAAACTTACCTCCTGCTGTAGTGACGCTGGCCTGCACGGGTGGTGGAGAAACTCGAGCTGAGCAGGGAATAGAAGCAAAGGACAATGCATTAACCAAGCGTCTGTTCGCTAGATCGACCAATAACCCATGTGCACACAAAAAGTCTGCGCCCAACAAGTTAAAACTCACCGCCGCTACAACAAATGTCCATCTGTAGTTGCGGCCATGGACGCGGAGGGGCAGGTTCCTTTCGCCATAAGTGTCGATGATGGAGCCGTTGGCTGCCACCGCTCCATTGCCCCAGGGGCCCATGGCCCGGTCTGCTTGGGAGGGCATGATAAAACTCAGTTGAGCTCCCGTGTCAATGAGGAACTGCTTGCCGGTGTGTCCGTCCGTCACATATAGAAGCTTGCTTTTTTCGCCGAGAACTGCCGCTGTTAACGGTTCTCGGCTTTGGCGTTTTCCCGAAATCGTGAATTTGCAGGGGGGAAGGCATTTGTAAGCCTTCTCGGCGAAGCGGCGGTGGTAATAACAGACGTCGCTCAGTGTGTTACGTCTTGGCCGTGTAGCTGCCATGGCGGGCGGATTCTGCTCAGTGGTTCGTGGCTCCCCGTGGCTCCGGACATCGGCGTTGAGGTCTGCGGATGCTGCTGTGGGTGTCTGTTCCCTGCAGGCGTTGACGAGTCGCTGCGCTTCGCGAGCCAGCGTGCGGAAGTCTTGCTGGGTGCTGCATCGCATGTTGGCAAGCGTCCCTCTCATGTGTGGCGGCAGCGTACTGAGGAATATAAATTGGAAGAGGAAGTTGTCATTGTCCTCTTCTTTGAGCTGCAACAAGTCCTCCATGAGGGCCTTGGGTCTGCATCCTCTGTGGCCGTAGACCGCCAGGATCCTCTCGGCTCTCTCCTCAGCAGAGGGGACGAAATTCGCTCCGATAGTCGCTTTAAGTTCTCTATATTTGTCCTGGGCCGGCGGCCGCTGGATTATGCTCCACGCACATCTCGAAGTGGCGGCGTCGAGTTTGGCGACGATGTGATAAAACTTTGTATCGTCAGCCGTTATGCCCGCAAGTGCGAACTGGGCTTCAGCTTGCTGAAACCACGAGGTCGGGCCTTCCTGCCAGAAGTCCGGCAGCTTGACGGTGACGGCGTTTGTGTGGGCCGTCCCTGATGTGTCCGCAGGGCGAGAGTGCCTTCCTTCGGCTCTCGCAGCGGCGCTGGTGCTCGGTTGAGCCCTCTCTGTCACTTCTGCCGTGGGGGAACGTCGTCCAGCTGTTCCCCTGTCTGCATGGGCGCCGGCGTCTGCCTGGGTCGCCACAGATGAGTCGATCGCGGGGGAACGCCTCTGGTCCATCCTCGCGTCAGGGTCACCAGTGTAGAGGAGCTTGGAATAACGAGGCGATGTGACTTATAAACCAAAGTTTATTATCAGCTTCGCTCCTCTAACAAGTCTCATCTAGTGCAGCAGCAGAAGAAGTAAGAGAGCCAACACATTCGGCTCTACGTACTTATACTCACACATACAAAAGACATGCATATCAAAGCTGACATCCCTCATTATCTTAATCCCCCTCCTTTGTCTTGATACCCCTCCACCTGGCCCTGGGAGGTCAGGGCGACCTATCTGGTCTCCACCGCAGTGCCTCGGATGCTCTTTGATCTTCACTGGCGGTTGAGACCTTTTGTCCTGTTCTGAGGTGTGAAGTCGCTTTACATATGTAATCACCAAACATTCTCACATGCTTATTACATATGTAGGTTATGGGATATATGATTAATATAGACCACACCCACCTTAATTTAGAACCTCAATCACACACTAAACTAAAGCAAAGCTAAGGCCTAACACATTCATACAAAAAACCTAAAGTAGGACCGGTGGGCGGACTACCACACGGCCCACATGGCACAGTGGGTTATGCTGCCACTGATAAACCTAAAAGTCTTTATTAATCAACTAAAAGAAAAACTGCCGTGCTCCTAAACTAAACACAAAGCATGAACTATAAACATAGTGTAACATCGGGGCCATGTTAAAGGGGGCAGGGATTTCCCAGCATGCTTTGCCAGTTTGAAACGTTACTGTGTGTGTGTTAAATGTGTTATTTCTGAGTTATACTGCTGTGTCATTATAACTGCATTATAATGACCCAGCAATGTTTAGCAGGATTAGGGCAAGATGTATCATGTGTGTGTAACCATGATTCAAACAGGGGTCTGGGAGAATGACCTCCCCTCCACTCTGTGCTCAGAGGAGGTTGGGGGGTCGGGGTGTGTAAAATAAATCAGGTTGATCACAACCATCTGCTCCATTGTCTTTGTGTGAACCTTGCAAACGTCACACTGGTGTCAGAAGTGGGATATGGAGCAAGATGAGGATCCAGGCGGAGGTCCAGCGGCCGGAGCGATTCATCGCTCAGCCGGGAACGGAGTGTAGAGCTGAGACGCCGGCCCCTGGAGAGCTTCGCCGCGATGGACGGAGCAGAGCAAACCAGCCCCGTTTCCCGCCCTTTTCAGGGCAGGACGGGCTGGCGATTCCAGAGCGATTAGGAGCGGCAATCGACCGGGAGATGACCGTCCCATCCATCCAGCAGCGGGCCAAGATTCCCCGCTACAACGGCGAGAACCTGTTAGATGACTGCCTGGTCCAGGTCGAGTTGGCTGCCGCGCTGATCATCGGAGGAAGCCACCGTGCTGAGAGCGAGTGGAGGAGGAGCTACGGCAGATCACAGCAGTGCGTGCACGAAGGAAACAGCCGTGGCGACGCGAGGAAGGACGGCTTCCACTGCACAGAGCCAGGGTACATTGCGTGGTACTGCCCCGCACACAGCGCACGACAAACTGGCCCCTCGCCGACGTTAAATTAGAGCGAGGTGGCATGGACGGGAAAAAAAAAAAAAGCAGCCTCCTGCAGATGCTTCCCCCGGCAGGTGACGTCACAGAGGCCTTTGGAGCGCAGCAGCAGTGGAGCGAGCAGGACAGATCCGGTCTTTTCTCGGGATCGGCAGGGGCTGGACGCCTGGACGCGGGCCAGCGGCCGACTGGGAGGTCCGGCAGCGGTGGGAGTCGGCCGGAGCGGGCCTGGGACTCCCGCTGCCAGGGAAGGGACTGTGCGTGGTCCTACAGAGGCTGTCAGATGTGTCCATCCGCCCGCTGGTGGCCAAACCGGAACCCTACCCCAACCAGATACTCCGACCGAGACTCAGATGGCCCGTGCATGCCGCCCTGACACCGGGCTGACTCGCATTGGATTTCTGAAAGTGGACTTTGAATTTTCTGGGGACAGAAACCAGTCTGGGGGGGGCAGTGTAATGTCGGGGCCATGTTAAAGGGGGCAGGGATTTCCCAGCATGCTTTGCCAGTTTGAAACGTTACTGTGTGTGTGTTAAATGTGTTATTTCTGAGTTATACTGCTGTGTCATTATAACTGCATTATAATGACCCAGCAGTGTTTAGCAGGATTAGGGCAAGATGTATCATGTGTGTGTAACCATGATTCAAACAGGGGTCTGGGAGAATGACCTCCCCTCCACTCTGTGCTCAGAGGAGGTTGGGGGGTCGGGGTGTGTAAAATAAATCAGGTTGATCACAACCATCTGCTCCATTGTCTTTGTGTGAACCTTGCAAACGTCACAATATTGAGCTGTCACACCACAGTCACTTGGGGAAAAGGTGGGATAGGCAAGGGGAAAACAGTTCAGTCAGAAGGGCTTTAAGGTAGCCCCGTGGCGGCCTCCTCCCTGGAGCCCTGAAGCAGGCCCACGGTGGTCCCCCCCTGAAGTTTTGAAACGGGCTCTTGGTGGTCTCCTTCCAGGAGCTTTCAGACCCCCAGGGCCAATCTTCCTGACGCCGGGGCCTGGGTCCCACACTGCGGCAGCCAACCTCCATGGAGCCTCTCCATCTGGAGCCGCTGCCCAGACGCACTGCAGTTTGTTCATGCGCCCTCTCCCTGCCCTGTGTAAGAGCGCACGAAGAGGGATGATTTATGCGTAAATAACGAGGATTTAAGCGCAGGATTCACCACAGCACATTTAATATAGAACGACAGACAATTTCCAAAAAGATGAAGACTTACAAATAATATACAGAAACACAAACAGTGGGCGGTGGGGTGGACATCGCTCAGCGAACATGGAGAGGAGACGTATTAACCATGGTTGCACACCAGAGCCAACATCGCTACAAGGGGCGTAACAGAACCATGGCTGTGTAGAGTGGCTAACACGTTATGATAGTGTTGGCAATATTGGCTGGCTGACAACATGGCAGATGATGCACACAAAACATGAACAGCTGACTGTCACTGAGTCTGACTTGCTAGGCACAATGCCTGCTTGGCACACTCAAACCTATAGGGTTTGATGCCCCCAGATTCTTCATTGTCATCCCATTCTTCGGAACTATAATCATCTGAAGATTGGACAACACAAACCAATTCCAGACTACATGTGCTGGAACCATCGTCAATGATTTCAATCGCTTCCATCCTGTGTGTACTAAGGGCAGCCAAGAGCTGTGTTCTATCGATGACGTTACAACATGGCCGGGGGTTTTTCCAGCCACTGACGCAATGGATGACGTGGCGCTCATGAAACGATATTCCAGTGAAAAAAAGCCTGTTTCACTTAGAACGGCACAGACAAACCGATTTTGTCATATTGTATTATGTGTTGAAAAATTAGAGGAAGTCAAGAACGTGTCATCAGACCTTTAAGGTGGTATTAGCGGTATGTCACATTATATCCACTGAAGTGCACCTTTACAATGGATAATCAGACAGGGAAACAATATTAAGGATGTGGGGTTTTTTTAAGAGAAATCAGCGTTCTGACATTTTTTCGATAATCACTTCAACAATAGATGCATTTCAGAAGGTTAAAATCTACAATTTTTCAGTGAATGGGACTTTCAAATTGTATTTTTTTTAAGTTACATTTTTTCATAAATATCATATCATAAATTCATGTGAAACATCACGAAGCCGTCTTGAAAACTGAAATAAAATATTTTATTCAATTAGAATACGTTTAAAGTATCCTGTAATCACAGGTTACACAGATTGATTCAGAGCCAGCGCTCAAAGCCCTGTGGTGGGAGTTGTGTCCTGTAGGGGGCAACAAAGAGTCCGGTTGGGGTAAAAACAACATCTCACCTTGTTTCTTTAGTCCAAGTACTGGAGCACGTTTGAGTTACCATGGAGTACGTTTGCTGTCATGTAGTTCAGCGTTAATACGGCGTGAATAGCAGGAGACGGGGGGGACTCTCTTGGCGTTGGGTACGAGGAGCCAGAGCCGAGCCGAGCCATGGCTGCCCGGGAGGACGGAGAGGCTTCACTCGGCAAGACGAGGCACCAGGACGGGGCTGGAAGTGTAAACAGCTCGGAAGGCTTCAGAAACGGCTATGTGAAGAGCTGCGTCACCCCCCTCAAACAGGACCACCAGAGGGGATTTCTGCTGAGCGTGTGCAGGTTTTGTAACGAGGACATCCTCAGCTCCAAACTGTTAAAGGTCTCTGCCCTCTACGTGGGAGCGTTTGTTGTTTTCGCGCTTTCCCTTCTCGTTTCCAGGAGCTTGCAAAGTGACTCGCTGTGGGATCTGCGGACTTTCTTGTCGGGCTTCTCCCAGTCCGTCAGTCCGCTGTTCAGCATCGGCTGTGCTTTCTTCTTTTTAACGTTTTACCTGAGGAGGAAAAAGAAGGAGAGCGGCAAACGTTGGCTCATGTCACTGCCGGCGTCGTGCTACCTCGGGGATTTTTTGGTTTTGCGGTGCCTGCAGTGGGGAGAGGACCAGCAGCAGATGCAAATGGTGGGCAGACTGTTGTTGGTGTTGGGATGTGTGGGTCTGCTCACGCTCATCCCGACCCTCAAACTCAAACACAGTGTTCTTATACTGGTATTTGCCAGCGTCGTGTGGCTCGTCTCCTTCACAAGTTTGAGCGGTCTGCCCGAGCTGCTCAGGCCGATCTTTGCTTGCTTTGCCGGGGTTTCTGGCTCCGTGCTGGGGCTGTGCTTTGACCGCTACTACCCCTCCAGGGAAGCGCCGAGCGGGGTTTCCAGTGCGGAGGAAAAGGTGCCTGTGATCAGACCCAGAAGGAGGTCCAGCTGTGTTTCACTGGGGGAAACGTCGACCAGTTATTACGGCAGCAGTAAAATGCCTCGTAGACCTTCGTTACCTTGCATATCCAGAGAGCAGGTAGGTTATTTCCTCCCATGTAGGACCACGTCTGGTGTTGCAAAAGTAGGCCCACTGACAGTCCGCAGTTAACCCCACACACATGTGCAACTGCAAGATGCATTCCCATGTCACAACAAAAGCCAGGACCAAGCAAAAAACAAAACTGCCTATAGGCAATGGAGGCAAACTATCCGACAAACATTTAGATATTCAGAAAAGTTTTTCTGTGGTGTAGCTGTAGCAAAGGTTTTGTCCAACAATGCATGACATTATTTTCCACTTGTGTATTGCTAAGTAGGGTATGTAGACTATCACAGAACATTATTTGTAGTTCACTTTCCTGCAGTGACATAAGTGATCATTTTATTAATTTTTCCCCACTTGTGTAGATATCAAACATTATTGGAAGTGGGTTGTGTAGCCATAATCTGCACTAAAGTAAAAGTAGTTTTACTTTATAGTAATTACCCAAGTTTAACTAAGAATAGTTGACAACAATTACTTGAGAAGTACTGTAAAGTATCTACTAAAATGATTACATGAATGGTGAAAATTATGAGCAAGCTGTAAAGTGCAAATAAAATCCAAACTAGCCATATGTACCCTATAATTTTTTTTTAATACAAATGATATCCTGTAAAGAAACAGTGAAATAATGCATTGAGTATATCTTTACAAGAATAGAAGAGCAACATGGATTTAAATAAAATGATTTTTTTTTAAAAGACTAAAAATGTAATCCTATGAACAAGTCTTTACAACGTAAGCAGGTACATTTCTAACTAAGACAATAAATTGATTTTAAATAGAAGTTGCATTTTTTTGTATGGACGCTGTCAAAAAATGAATATTGTGAAAATCAGTTTTCCAATTCACAAGAGTAAATAGCCTCCTGCACCAACACCCTCCCTCACCCTTAAAAGTTAATTTTATAAAAGTTAAGTTGGCACTTTATTAACCAGTATCTGTGGATTCATCCTTGTTTGATCAGACTTTTAGTATAAAAAAAAAGGTTAGGTTTGGTGAAATCCAGGTTTGCACTTTATTCCCAATAGGGAATTACATTTGTTTAGGCAGAATAAATTCGATTTGAAGTAATTCCTTGTTTGCAATAAAAAAAAATTATTGCTTTAAACTGAAAGTCAAATGTGGTATGAAAAAAATCAGGGTTCTTATTTTTTTTGCCTGTATTGCCCAGCCATATTTTGAACAAGTTTTCCTGTCTGTGTAGAATTTTCACAAATGGACATGTTGACCAAGCACATAATTATGCTGGCCAAAGTCAAATGTCAGTGTTGCATTTAAAATATAAGAGAAAACAGTGGAAAAGTCTCCGAACTTTTTGGTATGCATTATACATAACACCACATTGCATAACAAGCTTTGAAAATTGGACATGCATTCAAATCAGTGAGATTAAAAAGTAACTCAAACAGCAGATCAAATGGGAGAAAGTATTTCTTTTCTATATAGAAGTGTCAAGCATAACCAAAATCACAAAGCAGTAACGCTGCTGTACGAAATAAGTACACGAGTACATGTAGCAGAGTAAATGGAATTACTGTCCCCATTAAAAGCTAGTATATACAGTATCTTCATCCCCTTAGCAGCATAACATGCTGGGGGGTGTAGTGGAAAAACATGCAAGTTAGGTTAATTGGAGACTCTAAAGTGGGCCTAGGTGTGAATGGGGAAGGGACTGGCGCTCCACCGTTCCTGTCTCATCCAGGTGGATGCCCTTGAATATCCCTCTGGGACTGATAAAGTATACAAGAAAAAAAGTGATGTGGTCTGATGTCCCATATTAGTGGCCACCAGCAACATTGAGCTTGCTCACTCCTCACAATGGCGCATGTCTCTTACACAAAAGCATATTAAAACTGTTTACTAAACAAGTGTGCTTTGCATATGCTACTGTAGCAATTTTCAATAAGTGATGTTGCACTAGTTTTGAAAACCAATACAGCAATATCCAGTGATACCCATGCAGAAAAAGACTATCATGTTGCATGTAGTATGCCTCAGGCAAAAAGCTTCCAGAAGCTCTTGTCCTCACTTAAGTGTCAGATGCCAGAAATATTGTCAACAATGTATTTTAATTCAAAGCATGTTGTTCTTTAGTGGGTGCCAAGCCATCAGCTCACACACATTGTGTTTGCGTCCTTCAAGCTTTGCTAGAAATGATAAGAGAACTAAATTCGTATATCCAGTTTGTTTCAGTTTTGCTGTTTCCAGGAGTTGTTTTTCACCCCATTGTGTTCTGTGCTATGACAAGCTGAGCAGTCACTTCACATTGGACGTTAAACAGAGCATAAAAATTAAAAGGTGATGATAGTTTAAAAGAAGACATTCAAGACTGAAAATTTCTCCCTTTCTCTGACCAGTACATCAGATTTAATGCTGTGTTTGTGTATTACTGGACATTCCAGTGAAGCGTTAATATACTGTGATACTGATTTAGCACTGGAAATAATAATATTAGTTCCAACATTTCCCAACTCTTTGTACAAAAAACAACAACCCACAAACTATAGTGTTCCTCTAAAATTAAGCTTCTCTGTGCTAGTTTGATTCTGAGGCTGTTTGTGGGGGTTTGCTTAAATTAGTACATAAACGATTTTTGCTGTAGCACAATAAAGAATGTAGTCCGTAATGTACTTATGTGGATTTTACTGATGACACGTTAATCAGGTGAATTAAACTTTGTGTTGTTGGCCAGTTTATTGTGTTTGTGTGTATTTGCATGTGTCATCTCTGTGATGAAGCATGCTGGCTGCTTTTGTTGCACTATTGGGATTATTATTTTATCTATTTATTGTGTTATTGGCCATGATATATGAAAGAGTTGTCATAAATGGGCTTTTATTTTCAGAATTTAAAAAAAACATTTTAAATTTATTATCTGCTTGTAAAATGCTGCTCTTTTGCTCATATTTATACAGGGATTGTAGTCTGTTAAAAATGTAAACCTATGTGTAAGAAGTAACATTTGGTAATAGAACAGCCTTATGCAGTAATGAGTGATTGTATACAAAAGCAGAGAGTTTGTGCGTCAGAGGCGGGTAAAAAAAATGAGACACAAAGAAACACTTTGAAAGGAGTCACTCAGGGTTCAGCCAGGATGTCACACGTGTTCTTCATCTTCACACACCATGTGTTTTTTCTGTTAGAAGTAGCAGGTGGTGTAATCCTCTATATAGAGACAAGCAGGGGTGCTTGAATCAGAATAAGACATGCTAATGTGTAACCTAAATTGTAATAGAAATGGGAAACATCTCTTTGTTTTTGATCAACTGAAACCAAATGCTTAAAGGAGTCATTGACTAAAAAATTGTGTTTTTGTAACCTGAAATGTGTCTGTTGGTCACGTGATTATTGAAAAAAAAAATCAAAACACCCACTTCTCTTAAAAAAACGCACACACACACACAGACACAGACACACACAGACAGACAGAGCCTTTATCTCGTTTTTCTCTCCAAAAAGATGCATTAACTAGGGATGCAAGTTATCAATTAATTCATTAACTGATAACTCATTCACCTGATCGATTGATTAACGATTAATTGAAAACTGGCATGCCACGTGGGTCCGCCCTCCGTTCCTCCCAACAGTGTCCCAAGCTATTCGGTCTCTGTACGACCGTTGTGAGAGTTTAGTTCGCATTGCCAACACTCGGTCGGAGTCATTCCCAGTGAGAGTTGGACTCCGCCAGGGCTGCCCTTTGTCACCGGTCCTGTTCATAATTTTTATGGACAGGATTTCTAGGCGCAGCCAGGGAATGGAGGGTGTCATGCTTGGTGACCACAGGATCTCATCTCTGTTGTTTGCAGATGATGTTGTCCTGTTGGCTTCATCCAGCAATGACCTACAGCTCTTGCTGGACGGTTTGCCGCTGAGTGTGAAGCGGCTGGGATGAGAATCAGCACCTCCAAGTCCGAGTCCATGGTCCTCAGCCGGAAAAAGGTGGATTGTCCTCTCCGGGTTGGGGACAGGCTCCTGCCCCAAGTGGAGGAGTTTAAGTATCTTGGGGTCTTGTTCACGAGTGAGGGGAAAATGGAGCGAGAGATCGACAGACGGATTGGAGCAGCATCTGCAGTGATGCGGACGTTGTACCGGTCTGTTGTGGTGAAGAGGGAGCTTAGTTCTAAGGCAAAGCTGTTGATTTACCAGTCAATCTACGTTCCTACTCTCACCTATGGTCACGAGCTTTGGGTAATGACCGAAAGAACGAGATCGCGGATACAAGCGGCTGAAATGAGCTTTCTCCGTAGGATTGCTGGACTCACCCTCAGAGATAGGGTGAGGAGCTCAGTCATCCGGGAGAGGCTCAGAGTAGAACCGCTGCTCCTCCACATTGAAAGGAGTCAGTTGAGGTGGTATGGGCATCTGATTAGGATGCCTCCTGGACGCCTCCCACTTGAGGTGTTTCAGGCACGTCCCACTGGGAGGAGACCCCGGGGCAGACCCAGGACTCGGTGGAGAGACTATGTCTCCCAGCTAGTCTGGGAACGCCTTGGTATCCCCTCTGAAGAGCTGGAGCAGGTGGCTGGGGAGAGGGAAGTCTGGGCTTCTCTGCTTGAACTGCTGCCTCCGCGACCCGGACCTCCGGAAAAGCGGTAGAAGATGGATGGATGGATGGATGAAAACTGGCATTTTTCCTGAGAATCTGAATTTCCCTCAGTACAAATAGTCGATCTTTAACATATAAAAGGTTGCTGTTTTTTCATGTACTGAATAAAACATGAACATCATATTCCTCAATGATTTGTTGTACCATTTTAATTTTTTTTTTACTACAGACAATAGCATTTTTTGTAGTTTAACAAATTTTGCACTGTATAGTGTGTACTATGTGCTAGTACATTTCAGTAAATTACAATTCTCATGATTTTTTATTTATTTTAAAAACTATTACCAGTTTCATAAAATTTATCTTTTTTAGTTATATTAAAAAAAAAGTTGACATTCAGATTTACTGAGATGCACTGGTAGACTATTTTAACAGGAAAATAAATTGTGAGCTGCTTCATCTGTTGTATGTTAAACATTATCACAGTACCCCGGCAATCCAGGCAAACCCAGTACGATCTGGGCTCCCTCTGTTGTCTGTTACCTCAGTGATAACTTGAGTCCGGTCTGCTGGCAGCGAGGATAGGTTTTGTGCTTGTGTAGTCTTTTTTGTCGCTGCAGCCCGTTTGTCCGCCCTGTTGATCTGAAGTAGGTGGATGGACATTAGAACTTGTTGTGATTCTCCTAATCCAGAAGGGCAAAATTTTTTTGCCCTGCACAGCGCATGCGCTCTGGGGGCTTAGCATCTTCTTCTGCTTTTTTGGTTGAGATGCGGCAGTGGGTGACCGCGTGCACCCCCGCCTCGACAGCGACACCACTATATTTCATAAAATAAGCTTCCATTGAAAAGGACTGCTGAGTTATCAATTAATTGACAAACTAATTTAATTTAGTTCACTAAATACTATTGACAACTAATCAAAAGTCAATTAATCATTAACATTCCTACTGTTAACGCTTCTGGTATTTTCCTGTATGTCAGAAATGGGAAACCTCACAAAAGGTAAACATCACTAGCCTTGATATCTGTGTGCTGCTCTATTATTAGCCAGTCTAGCTGTCAATCATGTAAATGGGTGTGTAGCCAAAAGTGTTATCTTAAGAGCTAACAGTGGTACTAGGAAACTCACATTTATATTATTTTCTTTAGATTTCAGTCACTCTGATGGACATCACTGTTTCCACCTGGTTCACTAATCCACAGTCAGTATATCTTGCCTCATTCTAACTTATTTTGTTATATTTTTTGGCCATGATGCTACATCATTAGAATCACCAAGGTGGCTAGCTGAAGCTAGCAGCTTAGCCACTAGTCTTGACTCATTTCCGAATGTTTCTGTGTTTATTGTCTCCAGGGACAGATCATATCCTGTCATCCACTGAACTCACACACCCCTGCCCACTAGTGATGCATTATTTCATTTATTTATTTGAGACAAATTTATGTTAGTTGGTTTGGGATAGATCTTAGCTAGGCAGCTAATGTCACGAGAGAGAGAGAGAGAGAGAGAGAGAGAGAGAGAGAGAGAGAGAGAGAGAGAGAGAGAGAGAGAGATTGATTTTTAAAAGATCTTTAATAAACACACTTGTCCATCATTCAGTACAATTTCTATGCCATGCTATATTACAAAGAAATTGTTCCCCCCAAAAAAATGCCCAAACAAAAGCTGCCCATCACGAACTAAACAAAGGACATCCTCCAGGGACCAGAGGGTCCTAAAACCTTCCACATCCCCATTCCCCATAAAAAAAACTCAAAGTCCAGCCTGATTCTGGCTTTAAGTAGCTTCACAAATAAAATTTTGACATCAACGTCATTCTCAACATTCTCAAGTTTTCTTCTCTGGCTTACATAAATAGCCAACTTTGCCTGCCCTAAAACAAAGTTCAGTAGTTGACACTTCTGCTTAAAACGACAATTGTACATAAAACCATAAATGAAAACCTGCTTGGAGAAAACTTCCTTAAAAATGTGAAAAAGTTCTGTGAGAAGTTCAAAGAGACCACTCAGACACTGACATTCAGTAAAACAATGAAAAACTGTCTCCCATAGAGGAACAGAAAACACACTGATCACTGACACTGCTGTTAATCACAGAAACAAAAGCATTGACAGCTATAATGCCATGCAGGACCCTCCATTGTAAGTCTCTGTGCCTCTTAGGGAGAGGGGATTTATAAAGAGCCCTCCAGGCAGGCCGATGCCCTTTTTCCGGTCTCAAATAGGCTCTCCATGGAGTGTCCACATAGGTGTTCAATCTGTCCTTGTTGAGTGCCATCACCACCAGTCTGTAGAGTGCCTTACCACTGGCTACTCCAAAGTCCACACCAGTGGGAGAACAGAATGCCAGTAAGGAGCAAGGAGAAACATCAAAAGTCCATATAAAGCGTGAGAGAGGGAAAAGGGTTCGTGCTTTCTGGCTGCAGCGTGCCTTTGCTAAAGTTCATGAGTAGGGAGCACTCAAGTCCATGAAGCTCCTGTTTCCAGTGTGCAAGAAGACCGCCGATGAAACGATTTGATCTAACACCGAGATGTGCTGCTAAAGCTGAGGTGTTGTTGAGGCCAGGACCAGCCAGTTCCACCACTTGCTTCAGAGTGAGAACATTCCAGGAACACAGCCTATCAAGGAAGGTCCTTCCAACTCCAGGCAGGACACCAAGGCGACCACCAAGAACCAGCGGCTCCCTCAACAACCAGTGGAGGGAATCGCATGGCCCTCTTTGTTTTTTAAAAAGAGTCCATACTGAAAAAAGACTGCGGTAAAAACTGGGCAAAGACAGTGCACTAGAGTTCTTAAAATCCATTAAAAGCACAGGGAGGTCTAGCCCAAGCCCAAGGACTCTCTGTAAAATAACACAGGTCAAAGTCCTCCACACCAGGTCCTGGGGGCCCGTCAGCAGTCTCTGTATGAAAGCCAGTCTAAAAGCAGCACCTCTACTAGCTAAATGAACCACTCCTTGCCCCCCTTCCTCTTTGGGAAGAAATAACAGGGCTTGAGGGACCCAGTGGAGTCCACCATAACAGACTGAATTTTTGACAACAAACCAGCAGGGGGGCCCATGCACATGAGGCGGTGCCACAGGGATGAGGAAACAAGATTATTTAAAATGAGCACTCTTCCTCTAAAAGATACTTGTGGTCTTAGCCACTTCCACTTATTTAGTCTCCCGTTGATTTTCTCTATGACCCCCATCCCAATTTTTTTGCTCAAATTGTTGATTTCCAATAAAGACACCAAGATACTGTACTTGAACCCTCCTTTTTCCAAATCAGCCCACCAGGCAGCGTAAGCTGATTTTCTAGTTTCTCCTCCACCATCAGAGCCTCATTTTTTCCCCAGTTTATTTTTGCAGAGGAAAGTTGGCCAAAAAGATTAACACTCCTAACCAAAACGTCAATGTCACTCTGCTTGTTTAGCAGAATGACTACATTATCTGCATAGGCCGACAGCTTGAACGTGGTGTCACAGCCAGGAAATGTGACTCCTGATAGGTTCCTTCTCAAGCAGTGAAGCAAAGGCTCTATGGCAAGGGAGTACAGCATCCCTGAGAGAGGGCAGCCCTGCCAAACCGCCCTCTGGACTTTTAAAGGGGCAGACAGGCCCCCATTTATCTTCAGCACACTCTGTGTCACTGTGCAAGGCCCGTATCCTAGCTATGAAGCCTGGGCTGAACCCAAAAGCTGCTAAAACTGTCCATAAATACTGGTGTTCAACCCGGTCAATGCCTTTTCCTGGTCTATTGAAATCAAACCAGTTTCCACCGCCAATGAACCAGAGACCTCCAAAACATCCCGAATTAAAGTGACGTTGTCACTAATCAGCCTGCCAGGCACACAGTAAGTCTGGTCTACATGAATGAGCTTGCTCATCACCTTTCTCAGTCTTTGGGCCAGAGCTTTTGAAAGAATCTTATAGTCCGTGCAGAGCAGAGAGACTGGCCTCCAGTTCTTTAGGCTCTGTAGGTCCCCATTTTTTGGCAACAGTGTGATGATGGCCCTCCTGCAGGTCGTGGGTAGGGTCCCCCTTTTCAAGCTATCTTGGAGAACCTCCAGCAGGTCTGGACCAAGCAGGGGCCAGAAATCCTTAAAAAAGTCCACAGAGAGACCATCTGTGCCTGGTGATTTTCCATTCTGGAGGCTCATTAACGCCGTATGCAGCTCAGACAGAGACAGTGGAGCATCCAAGCCGGCAACAAGGTCCTCTGAGAGCACTGGAAGACCATCAAGGAAAACCTGGCCCAGTGACGTGTCCTCCCTCCACTCTGCTTTACACAATTCACTGTAGAAACTAGCAGCATACTTCCTGATCTCTGCTGCTGTGGAGATTGTTCTCCCGTCATCATCCAATAAGGAGTGAATAAGCTTTCTCTGTCCATTTTTCCTCTCCAGTCCAAAAAAGTACTGGGAGGGCGAGTCCATCAGAGCTACATCCATGTAGCACGAGCGGACCAGAGCACCTTGTGCGGTGACAGCCTTGGCAGGCTAGCCAAGGCTGACCTTTTTGACTTAAGAGCCTCTAAGTGCTCTTGTTTTCCTGTAGAACTGAGCAACTCCTCTAGCTCTACCATCTCAGTCTCCAGAACTTTCAAGGATTGGGTCAAGCTACGAGTGACATTTCGAGTGTACTGTTGGCAGAGTTGTTTTATCTGTGCCTTACCAAAATCCCACCACATTTGGAGAGAACTAAAACAGGGTTTTTGTTCCCTGTGTGACTTCCATACATCATGAAAAACTCCTTTAAAAAAACACATCATTTAAAAGTGTATCATTAAAATGCCAAAAAGCACTCTTACACTTTACATTTTCAATAAAAACAACAAAACAGCAGGCAGTGATCAGTGAAACCAACAGGACGGATACAACTATTTTTAAAAACACTCATTTGATGTTTAAAACCATAAAAACGGTCTAACCTAGCCATAGATAAAAGGTTATCTTTAACATGGCTCCAGGTGTACTGCCTCTGGTCCCTCTCCACACATCGGCCATTTCATGTGTCTTCACCAGCTCCCTCAGCCTATTGGCAGAAGCAGGGTGAGGCTGCTGATGGTTCCTGTCTAGTCTGTGGTTTAATGTACAGTTAAAATCACTCCCCAGAAATAAAAAACTATTTGGATTACAGGACCTAACCGTATCCGATAGCACATCAAAGACCCTGATCCTCTCTGCCCTGTTGGCACAGACACGTTTGTAAAAACCAAGTTCATGTTTTCAAACTGTACCTTTAATAAGAGTACATGTCCTTTCACCACCTCTTCTACCTCATAAGAGACAGGCACACAACCCCTAGAGAAAAGTACCGCCACCCCCCCACTGCTATTAGATTTGTGGCTAAAAAAAAATGCAGCCATCTCACTCTTTTCTCCACTGGCTCTCAATGTCTACAGTGCTGTGAGTCTCCTGGAGCATCAGCACGTCAGGTTTCTTTAAATTAAAAAGTTTGTATAAAGAGGCCCTTTTTACATCATCCCTGGCCCCATTTATATTAAGAGTGCCAATTCTAAGGTGGGGCATTAAAAAGGATAAAAATAAGGTACAGTAAAAAAAAAACACACACATAGCATAAAAGGGAAGAAACAAACTAAGAGTCAACATGACTGTTAGTAATTTGGGATTTCAGTTTAAGAACCAGTTTCTTTAAACGATATATTTCCTGATCAGTGAAAGTCTCATTCCCATCATTCAGTTTCATAAACTTGCAAGCTGATGCCACGAATAATTCCAGATCTGGAAAGTAATTTTCCACTTTCACAGCTCTGCTCCCCTTAGTCACCTGAAGAACTTTCCTAATCTTGGTAAAACAATAGGAGCTTTGCTCCTCTTGCGTCTGCATCAGTTCAGACTCAGCTCCACTTTCCTCAGAAGCGCTCTCGTCCAGTATTTCCAAATTCCCCACCCTACTAGATTTAGCAGAGCTCTGCAAGTTTTCAGCACTTTTTCTTTTTTGTGCAGCTTTAAAAGGATCCTCCTCAACAAAATTACATTCCTGCATTTCTTCGTCGACTGCAACGTTTGTCATACAGTGTTTACTCTGTGTGTCCGCCACAGCCTCAGTCCGCTCCTCCCCTGCCTGCAAAGTCTTTTCATTCATGTTCTTTCATTTAACTGCACTCATTTCGCCCTCCACCTCTTTACTCCGGGTGACAGGCTCGTCACAATGATCAGAGCTGCCGCCAGACAGAAACTCCCCACCATCACTGTTTGGGGGGGCAACTACCGCGGCTGCCTCAGCAGAAGCGGCCGCATCCGCGGCCGCCCCAGCAGAAGCAAGCACCACAGTGGCCGCCCCAGCGGAAGCAGACGCCGCAGCGGCCGCCCCAGCGGAAGCAGACGCCGCAGCGGCCGCCCCAGCAGAAGCAGACGCCGCAGCGGCCGCCCCAGCAGAAGCAGACGCTGCAGCAGCATCCACTGCACCACATGTAGCGCTACCCTCTGGACCACCAGAAACACCGGCATCACCTTTCTTACTGCCAGTGTTCTTCGTGCTCACCTTTTCAGGACATGATCTAATAAGATGGCCTTCTGCACCACACGCAAAACACTTCATGGTTTCAGATGCTGCAAAGACCAAGTAGCTAAAGCCGTCAATCCTGAATTTAAAAGACACATTCAGTTCAGTAGAGCTGTCTTTTGACACCATGAAACACTGCCTCCTGTGACACACGACATGCTTCAGCAGGGGTGATTTACTACCCAGAGAGACCATTCTGACAGGGGAAACAACTTGGCCAAAATGGGATAACTCTCTGATCAGCTGATCATTTTTAATGAAAGGAGGAGCGTTAGAGATGGTGATCCTCCTAGAAGGGTTCACCAGCGGTAAAACAGGAGTAAAAGTGTCATTTATGGCCACTCCCTGTTCCACCACCTGATCAGCTTTTTCAGTTGAATCCAGAAAAATGACAATTGCACTGTTAATCCTCGATGCTGATGTTATGCTATCATGCCCAACCACCTGTCCTACAGCGAGGCTAGCCTCCTCCACAGAACAGGAAACTGTCGGGAGGATTGTCACGCCATGCCGCCGGGTCAAGCGTTTGAACTCCACACCACCGTCAACACCGGCATGATGCTGGCCGGGAAAAAACAGGCAACAGAAGCTACCGTTCCCGACACACTCACTCCAACACTCACACCCCAGCACACACACACTCAAACCGCTATGTAATAAACACACACACTTAAACACACAAGATAGAGAAAAGTTAGAAAAACAAAGTTTAGAGTACAGTGATCCCTTGCTACTTCACGCTTCACCTTTCACGCCCTCAGTGCATCGCGGATTTTTTCAAAAATATTCATCAAAAATTCAAATTGAGAAATAATGGCGCGGGCGCTAGCAGAAGGCAGGGAGACTACATTAGACCATCAGGTGTCAACACGGAGAGCAGCACAACTCTCTGTTCGCTATTCTCGTGTTGGCTCGGCTCGGAAATCTCGCAAGCTGATTGGCCGAGACGTTTCACCCCGCAAGCTGATTGGCCGAGACGTTTCACCCACCTCCTCTCCCTGCCGAGCACTCATGAAGGGAAGGAAGACCGCATTCATTGCTTTTTATCGCTCGTGTTACTTAGTCTCGCCGCGTGGAACTTTTTGCTGTTCTCTTGTGCCATTTTGTGCGAAATAGTCTTCCCGTCGAGCCACTACGCCGCCTCCTGCAGCTTCAGCTCTATCGGAAGCTGCCCTCGATGATCCTGCGCCTCCAGCACCTCACGATGAGGCGTCACCTGAGGAGCAGTAAAGCTCTCATTAACCTGTGCAGTAAATCATCTTCATCTTGAGTTACGTATCTTGTTATAAGAATAAAAGAGTTCTAAAAACATATTTATGTACACTTTGTTTACATCTACGTATGTATGTACACGTACACACACACACACGTATCATATGAGAGAGAGAGTGAGAGAATGAACGTACGTATTATTTATGGATGACGTCATTGGGGTGACGCTACTTCGCGGTTTTTCACTTTTCGCGGTCGGTTCTGGAACCCATTAACCGCGATAAGTGAGGGATCACTGTACTCACTCAACACCACTCTGCAAAAATGTAAGCGCACCAATATCATTCCACCAAGTGTCCCACATTGGAAAAGTGCAAACGTCATCCCCCCCCCAACACAACACAAAGTATTCCCTGCAGTCCACCTATTCCACATTGCCAGTGGCAGTAGTCTGAGTCTTCCTTGTAGTCTGTGCAAAGACGAGCCACAGGCCTCCAGTTCTTAAGCAAGGCCAAGTCCCCTTCCTCCGGCAGCAGAGATAGCGCTGCGCGCCCGCAGCCAGCTCCGTTATACGTCCCAGAGACATTTTCCTCATCTCAGATGGATTGTAGTCCTTAGACCATGCGGGATTTTGAAGCAAGTCACCTTTGCAGCAGGCTCGTCCAGATTGTAGAAAGAAAACTTTGGGGCATCCATGCCCTGCAGGCGAGTAAACCGTGACCTTGTAGTCCGTGCAAAGAAGAGCCACAGGCCTCCCGTTTTCAAGCCAGGCCAAGTCCCCGTCCTTGGGCAGCAAAGATGGTGCTGCGCGCCGGCAGGAGACCGGTAAAGATCCAGTTCTGTGACAGTCAATTACAGTCAATTAGAAACGTCATAAAAGTCTGATCGAACAATATCCCAAAAATGTGTAAAACAGGCAGAGGAACGACCGCCATTTATTCCTTCTGTCGGGCGCGCTTGACCCCTGTTCCCTCTGCTGCTTTACGCAGGGCTGTCAGGTGTTTTTTGAGGCGAAAACGTTTCCTTTCATCCAGGAGGTCAAGACCAACCTGCCTTCTTAGCACATTAACAGACTTAATGAATTTATCAGTGTCACTGAAGTAGTCAGTGACTTAATGGCCTTGTTATAGGTTTCATCCAGAAAAGCATTTATTTCTTCCAGTGAATACAAACTCGTGTTTGTACTGCATTTTGCCTCAATAGACTCAGTATGAGACACAGTGTCGGGATCAGATTCCATTTCCTCGTCAGCACAACTCAGCTGACTGTTTGGTTCATCTGGCCCAGTGGATTCATCATGGGCCACATTTTCCTGGACGCCACCCACAGCAGCTGACTGTTGCTGTTCCGTCTCCTGCTCTGAAATGGTAGCAGCCTCCGGAAGCACAGCCGCTGATGTCACACAGCGAGATGATTCTGACGCACCAACAGTGACATTTTGGGGGCCATCACCAGTGACGCTCCCGGCCGTAAGCTGGGCTGCGGGCGCCACAGCCGGGCTGTCCACAGACACAGCGGCAGGCTCCGGAGCAGGACCGGCGGAAGCCCCTGCAACGTCGTCCGTAGTAGCGGCGGGAGCGGAGGCCGCGCCGGCAGCCTCAGCTGCGGTGGAAGGCCCCTCCACACCGTCCGCAGCAGCGGCGTGAGCGGAGGGCGCGCCGCCGGCACCAGCCGCGGCTCCATCAGAGCCCCCCCGCCCGCTGTCTGTGCGGACAAGCGAACCGTTTATGGCCCACATCTCCACATTTAAAACACTTCATCTGTCCTGAGCTCGCATACACCATATAGGAGCCGTCCCCGTGTTTGACCCGGAAGGACACTTCGAGAGTCGCAGTTGGCGAGTCCAAAAACATGAACACCTGTCGCCTGAGTGATTTCACATGTTTTAACTTGGTCTCCTTGCATCCCAAAGTCAAGAGTTCTAAACGGGCCCGCAAACTTCCTAAATCTGCGGAGCTCTGTCGCCAACTGCTCGTCAGTGATGAAAGGTGGAACACCTGAGACGGTGATACGTGTTGATGGGACAGATAAGGGGGACACCTGTACATACGTATCCCCAATAACAACACCGCTTGCAATCAGGGTGTGGACATCCTCTTCAGCAGCCAGAAACACAACTACAGCTCTATTCATTCGGGACGCAAAGCAGATCGCATCATGGCCCACCTGCTCGGCCACAGCCAGAAGCACCTCCTCCACAGTAACAGTGCTGTCCGGGGGAACAATCCGCACCCCCTGGGGGATAGACGGAGGTGGCATTTCCAAGGTCGCCATCTTCCAAAAAAACAAAAACTGAAAATGCGGCCAGTAGTAGAAAATTGAAAAAAAGTCCAAACAAACCACGGAGTTCCCTATTTCCGCCCTCCTCCTTCAGCCGCTGGAAAGAGAGAGAGAGAGAGTTTGAGTTTTAAAAAATGCCTGTATTGCACAATTCAAAAAATGTAAGAGCACCAATATCATTCCACCAAGTGTCTCACATTGGAAAAGTGCAAACATAAGTCATCCCCCTCCCCCACACAACACAAAGTATTCCCTGCAGTCCACCTATTCCACATTGCCAGTGGCAGTAGTCCGAGTCTTCCTTGTAGTCCATGCAAAGACGGGCCACAGGCCTCCAGTTCTTAAGCAAGGCCAAGTCCCCTTCCTCCGGCAGCAGAAATAGCGCTGCATGCCCGCAGCCAGTTCCGTTGTACGTCCCAGAGACATTTTCTTCATTCCAGATGGATTGTAGTCCTTAGACCATGCGGGATTTTGAAGCAAGTCCCCTTTGCAGCAGGTTCGTCCAGATTGTAGAAAGAAAACGTTGGGGCATCCATGCCCTGCAGGCGAGTAAACCGTGACCTTGTAGTCCGTGCAAAGAAGAGCCACAGGCCTCCCGTTTTTAAGCCAGGCCAAGTCCCCGTCCTCGGGCAGCAAAGATGGTGCTGCGCGCCGGCAGGAGACTGGTAAAGATCCAGTTCTGTGACAGTCAATCACAGTCAATTAGAAACGTCATAAAAGTCTGATCGAACAATATCCCAAAAATGTATAAAACAGGCAGAGGAACGACCGCCATTTATTCCTTCTGTCGGGCGCGCTTGACCCTTGTTCCCCCTGCTGCTTTACGCAGGGCTGTCAGGTGTTTTTTGAGGCGAAAACGTTTCCTTTCATCCAGGAGGTCAAGACCAACCTGCCGTCTTAGTACATTAACAGACTTGATGAATTTATCAGTGTCACTGAAGTAGTCAGTGACTTTAATGGCCTTGTTATAGGTTTCATCCAGAAAAGCATTTATTTCTTCCAGTGAATACAAACTCGTGTTTGTACTGCATTTTGCCTCAATAGACTCAGTATGAGACACAGTGTCGGGATCAGATTCCATTTCCTCGTCAGCACAACTCAGCTGACTGTTTGGTTCATCTGGCCCAGTGGATTCATCATGGGCCACATTTTCCTGGACGCCACCCACAGCAGCTGACTGTTGCTGTTCCGTCTCCTGCTCTGAAACGATAGCAGCCTCCGGAAGCACAGCCGCTGATGTCACACAGCGAGATTCTGACGCACCATCAGTGACATTTTGGGGGCCATCACCAGTGACGCTCCCGGCCGTAAGCTGGGCTGCGGGCGCCACAGCCGGGCCGTCCACAGACACAGCGGCAGGCTCCAGAGCAGGGGTAGCGGGAGCGGAGGCCGCGTCGGAGTCCGCAGCTGCGGTGTGAGCGGAGGGCTCGCCGCCGGCACCGTCCGCAGCCCCATCAGGGCCCTCCGCCCACTGCCTGTGCGGACAAGCGAAACGTTTATGGCCCACGTCTCCACATTCAAAACACTTCATCTGTCCCGAGCTCGCATACACCATATAAGATCCGTCCCCGTGCTTGACCCTGAAGGAGACTTCCAGAGTCTGAGTGGGCGAGTCGAGAAACATGAACACCTGTCGCCTGAGTGATTTCACATGTTTGAACTTGGTGGCCTTGCATCCCAAAGGCAGAGTCGTAAACGGGCCCGCAAACTTCCCAAATCTGTGGAGCTCCGTCGCCAACTGCTCGTCAGTGATGAAAGGTGGAACACCTGAGACGGTGATTCTCGTTGATGGGACAGATAAGGGGGACACCTCTACATACCTTTTCCCCGATAACCACACCGCTTACAATCAGGGTGTGGACATCGTCTTCAGCTGCCAGAAACACAACCACAGCTCTATTCATTCGGGAAGCAAAGCAGACCGCGTCAGGGCCCACCTGCTCGGCCACAGCCTCCAGGACCTCCTCCACAGTAACAGCGCTGTCCGGGGGAACGATCCTCACCCCCTGGTGGATAGATGGAGGTTGCTTTCCCAAGGCCGCCATCTAGAGAGAGATATGCTAAAATGTAGAAAAAGTGCAATCAGTGACCCCATTAAACTAAAACTTTCTTGCTGCCTATGGGCACAGCTTGGTGTAAAGAGTTTAACGTCAGGTGGTTGTTAAACTATTATGACATGAGATTCCAGGCATACATATTGTCACTTTAATCATCATTTAATTATTTTAATCCTGCACATTGAATACGAGTTTAGCACCATAATTTTTGCATCACAATGAACAATGAAAATGCACGTTCTTTAGTTAAAAATACTTGGGGGAAGCATTTAGGAAAACAATGGTAGACAGGGATTAAAAACTGATTTTTTTTTTTTTTTTTCACGAGAAAAGTGAAAGGATGTCAGCTATTAAGCAGACAAATCAGGTGAAGGATACCTGTTGTGAATCACCCATGCTGTTGCTATTCATTGAAATGGAGGCAGCAGGAGCTATTGTGATGATTGTATCAGTGAAAAGAAAAGTGCTTCCTTTGTCAGAGGTGAAAGAAAAAAACATTCACGCTTTCCTCTGAACAATACAGTGTTATTATTTGGAGTTAGTTGTCATTGCTGAGCAGTGAGGTAACATGGAAATAGATGTACGGTTTAAACTCTGAAGGCAGTGTATTGGGGGAAAATTGTCTTTACTGTATCTTTTGATCATAGTGGTACTCATAGTGTTACCCTAAAGCCTTATTCATGCTGCATTTCCCCTCTAGTCTGCTTTGGTCCACGTGCACGTTGGACGAGCCCGACACGCACGCGGTGCTGTACATGCTCACTTTTTTCATCTACCCCAGGCAAAGTGGTTGACGCTTGTGCACAACCATCATTTGTAGTTTTACTCCCGCCCTATAGGTAGTACCAATGCGCTGAGGCACCAGGATTTTCACCAATTAAGAAACGCTACAGCAATGCACATCAACAACAATGGCATCGTTTAACCATCACCAAGAGGAAGAGGAGCTGCTGTTACTATATTCTGCGTAAGAATTACAAAAAGTATGTTTATTCTCGTCTTCCACCCCCTCATTGTCTTCTTTGTTTACTTTGTCTTTGTATGCTGTGTCGATATCGTCACCTCGCGAATGGGACATTCAGTCTTGTGCATGTGATGTCAACGCGTTCAGGTCGTGGGCAGGCGGCGTGGTCACAAAATTTGGGCTGCACGCGGTTGTCCGCGGTCAAGCACTCCGGACACTAGCGGACTGGAGACAATGATGTAAATTTCGTCACACGAGGTTTCCGGTTGCATGTACGTGGACAGCAGAGGTGCAACATGAATCCAGCTTAAGGCAGTGCTATTCAATTACAAAATCAGTTGGGCCACAATTTGAAATCAAGACATGTAACTGGGCTGCACATGTTCAGTGATCTGTTGAATATGACAAATTTCAAACAAACACAGATCAATATAAAAAATATGCACTTTTTATTCATTGCTTGGTTTTAAATGTGCGCTTGGCACATGACAAAGGCACATCAAACGTGCATAAAAACACAAAAACAGTGCTGGGGTTGAGCAGAACTTGAAGTAGTAGAAATATTTTTCCTTTTGAACAACAATTAAATAAATAGAATAGGAAAAAAATAAAATTCTGTAAATAACCATTTTGGTCAAATCTTAGGCATATCTCAAAGTGCATAACTCAGTGTGCACTGTTAGTAGCATTAACATTTGTTTCCCTTTTGAAATAAAATATACTACATCCTGGTCATAACTGACCTTGGCACATCACAAAGTGCATTTAGCTGAATAAAAGCACTTCAGTGCAAAACACTTTAGTGCACAAACCCCCCAAGAAGAGTTGATAAAATTAACAAACATTGCACATCCACTATTGTGGTGTTTTGTTTTAAATCACCACATATGAGTAGGAGCCTCTTTTGATAACTACACATTCCATTACACACATATCGGTCAACCAAAAATTTCTAGTAGAGTTAAGGATGCAAAAAGCACCCACTTAAAAACTTGAGTAATGATTTCAGTCTTGAAGGTCTGAGGTTTTTCTCCAAAATTTATAACAATTTTCTTATAGTTTTCTACTTTTCTCTGTAAATTTATCTAAATTTGAAACCATTTTCCTCAAATTTGTAATTTCCTCATGTAAAATTGACTTATGAATTTGTGGATTATTTTATGACTAATTTTTTCTATTTTTTAAATAAAATTACATTTTTTTAAATAAATTTGAAACAGATTGTGGTAAAATTTTGACTTCTTTTCTTTAAACAATTTCCACTTCTGACCATAATTTTGCAGAGCCAGAACAACAATAATTTAACTCCGATTTCAAAGAAAAAAATATTTATAAAATTACATTTAATGAAATAAATTAACTTTAATTACCAAAGATTCAGTTATTTCCGTTAAAATATTTCTATATATTTACAGCTTTTTAGAACTCTCCTCACCACCCAGACACCAGGAAAAACCTCTCTTATTTTGAAATCCAAATGTTGGCAGGTTTAGTTTGTCTGAAGGCTGCTGATGGAATAAAGCCATTGACTTCGTGAATTTCGGTCGTCTTAACTTGCCAGGTACATAATAGTGAGCATAAATTATTGTAATGGATGGTGAAGTAAATCCTCAGCGATTCAGTCACTCTTGGCTTTCCCTGCATATGAACTCTAACCACACTTGTTTGCTAAGTGACTCTTCATTATTGTTTCCGTTACCAGCAGGTTAAAACCATGATAAATGTCTCCACTGCTTACATACCTCTTGTGCTTTTTTCCACATTTAAAGTACTTTAATAAGCTCATGTTTCTCATGGACAGTGATGCTAGAGACACTCTGCCTGCTGACTGGAACGGTCACACGGGTGGGGCGCTTCTGAACTCCGTGCGGCTGACGGTCACGCATGTTGTTTGTGTGTGTGCTTGCGAATCGTCATTCTTTCATATTTTTTTCTTAAATTTATATTTCCTTGGCGTGGCCTGTGCCTGAGCCACTTGGAGGTTGGTTCTGGGCCGCATGTGGCCCTGCGGGCTGCTAATTGTATAGGACTGCTTAGGCCTGCCTCAATATAGGGCCTTTTCCACTAGCACGCTTTAGCGCGACACGGGACGGCTCAGCACGCTTTGTACGCTTTTCCACAAGCCCCAACACGGTTTAACAGCCGCGATTCTCAGCCCCACTGAAGGGCAGGGTACAGCAGTGCTGAGCTGGGCCGTGTTGTGACGTTAACAGACTGGTCGCCGCTGATTGGTCAGGTCATAACCGGCGCTGATTGGTCAGGTTGTAACCGCCCCTCTCCTCCTCCTCTTCTACCGAATCTTCACGACCTTCTCAATAAAGTTTTTGAAAAAAAAAAAAAAAAAGAATCTAGACGACCGCCATTACTCAGCACGCAACCACTGTTGGCGGTTTATTTTCAGCGTATTGCTGTGCTATTTTCATTTATTCTCTATCAAAAATGGCTTCGCGTAATAAGGGTGTTCCATGGACCAATAAGGAGCTGCAGTGTCTGCTCACTGCATTGTCAGACGAACGCATCCAGCGCGAGTTAGACGGAGCCACCCGGAATGAAAAAATATACCAGGAGGTCTTGACATCGGAGTCCTTTAACGGTGAGTTTTAATTTTTTTTTATTGTGCGTTTTTTTGCAAATATATTCGGTAAGACGCTCAGTTTATTTATGCAATAAAAAAGCTGTTCATTTGTGGATGATGATCGCTGCTTTATCGCAGCACACTGCGGACTCGCTTTTCTTTTAATTATTCATATGAACAATACGCTGAAATAAGCTTATGTAATTTTGTTAAAAACTATTGTCTTTTCTGTATATCTTGCACTTTCGTGCTGTATTTTATTGTGTGCATTTTCCTTGTAGAATCCACGCGTCCGCCGCGCCAGCCCGCCCGGATTCTCCAATGTGAATCTGTCCCGCCACCAGGCGCAAAATGTATTCAATGATAAATATTTGCAACATTTAAATGAGGTTGCAGAAAACGCGATGGTATCCCAGGACCTGGCAGAGACGGCTTCATTCAGCCGAGCCTTCCTGACCCAGTTTGGGAAGCTGGTGTAGAGGCACTCAGTGGTCGGCGTGTATAAAATGTCGATTAACCTTCGTGTTGTGTTGCAAAGTTTTTTTTTTATTTTAATATTTTGTATATAATAAAATTGAATTGTTTTGGAAAGTGTGGTTTGTCTGTTATAACACTGAATTATAAAACAGTATAATTGCATAGAAATTCCATTGCCTAGTCTGATGAAAATGATGCTGATCATCCTGTCAGGGGTCAACCATTGTAAAGGTAATGTAATTTTTAACTAGACCAAAAAACAAATGTTTTTGTAAGCTTTCTGTTCTTTTTATTGAAATATCATAAAAAATTAGCACTACATGATACAGTTCTAAACTTTGGGTAAATTTTTTTATGTTAAATTATAAGAAGTTGCACAGTTGGACTTTAAAATGCAGCAGGAGAGACTGATCAAGCTTACAAGTCAAAAAGTAAGTATATGTAAATTGAATGTTCTATCGGCATTCCAAATTCAGAGAATTACAATACTTTAGAAGGAGTGTAGCATCATCTAAACGGAAAATAATAATACTGTTCTTCCAAACGTTGACCTGAAGGTGAAAAACATGAATTTTTTTTATTCAGTACATCCAAAATTCCCTAGGATGTAAAAAATAATACAAATTGGTGTTGGCCAGTGTGCCACTGTCTCATTATTTAATACGAATAAAAACAAGTTTCAGCTCATTATTTCTAGGTCATTTGGCAGTTAATTCAAAACAAAAGTGACTTGTGTTGTTGCAGCTTTTTTTATCAGAGAGTTTCTCCAGTTTTGGAGCATATAATCATCTGTCCCTTAACTGTTAAACATTAAATAACAGCAGACAGATTGGCAAAAGATACACAATTGTGTTGCTGTAGCCTAAAACCGCTGTGACCCACTGCTTGTGGTGCTACCTTTCATGTGTGTGCTTTTTATGAATATTCACACGTTTTTGTAAGTACAAGTGGGATAGTATTAAATTGAAATATTCATTCATATTTCATCTTGCTGCCTGTACCCTTGTCTGGCGGTCCTTTTTGGCGTTTACGGTGAAAAAAGCCACAGACCGAGGAGTGGCCTTGTACAGCTATGTGTTATGTTTTGCTTGGGTCTTCTCAATAAAGTTTTGGAAAAAAAAAATGTTTTGCTTGGGTCACGTGCGTACGTCACGGGAGTGTGGCACCGCCTCGCTGTTATAAACCCACCCACCCCAGCACAACACCCATGCCAAACACCGTGCTAATGGAAACAGAAGCATGCCGAGCCGTACTGAAGTGAATCGAGCCGTACCAAGGTGTGCTGGGCTAGTGGAAAAGAGGCTTAGGTGTACTAGATATTAATCGCTAATAATGTTTTAGATGCTTGTGTCCCTTGTTAGATTTTTGGCACTCAATTAACCAGAGACAACTGGTCTGCCGTCGTAGAAAACTAAGTTAACACAAGGGCTGTAATAGCACTTCTGTACTTTTTTTTGCATTAACTGGCTGCTTAAACTTTGATCTTAGTTGTTAGGCTGGACTTTAATGTTTTTACCACTGGATGTTTGCAAATCATTAAAAAGGCTTCAATTCCTAAATGGCTTGTCAACAGTTAAGGATTTATTATCATTAAAAATCACAATTAATTCTTTAAATAACTGAATAATGTTGCTATTTTCTGGTGTTGTATGATTAAATACTTGCATTTAATTTTTGGAGTTTGTGGTTGCCAGTTTGCGTTTTAGGAGAATGGAAATTGAAATGGGTATTATTAATAGCTTTCCTTCAGTTGTTAGGGATTTAGTTTAGTATGTATTCTGGTACTTTACTTAAATAACTTAATTATCTGTTGGCAACATTAGTCCTGAGGAAGTGTACACCTCGTTCCAAATTATTATGCAAATGATATTTGTCTCAAATTTTCCTAAAGAGTCGATGCAAATGACAGTCAGTGAAGCAGCATGAAATAAAGTGGCGTTGGTGAAGAGTTTTAAGCAGGTTTATTAAATCATACCGCCTTCACAGGATCCCCGCTCCGATCCAAGTGTGAGCAGACCGGAGCGGGATCCTCAGGCTCTCAGAGAGGAGACACAAAGTGTGTGTGTCCAGCAGCAGCAGTAGAAGTGAGAGAGAGAAGGAGAGGATGAGCATGGGTTACAGTGCAGTATATATACCCAACTACAACAATACATAAAAGAGCATTCTCCAGCAGTTGGTATGATCAAAGAGATTGCAGAACAGGCATGAGACATTTGCATTTGAGAGACATATTGATCTCGGTCTCTAGGTCACAGTAAGGACAGGACGCATGAACACAATGCATGAAAGGCACATTAACATCACAGAAGTGAGCCAGAAGAAGCGGGGCTGCCTGTAGACATTAATACACACATTCCACTGTTCTGTTAATTGCTCTAGCCGAGCGCTGTGTCTGTCCAGTCTGTTGTGGGGGTTACACCAATCCGCCACACGCTCCCTCCCAGAGGGCTCGGCAGGCGGCCGAGGTCTCAATCATGCAGCTTGGGCGGCGAGCAGGAGAAGCTCTGTGCAGGCGGAGGGGGTGTGGTGGTGGTGGTAAGTGCCGGCCGGGAGCGGTGAAATCGTCCCGGCCGTGCAAAAATTGCTTGTTGTTCTGCGATGTCGAGGGGCTGTCCCGTTGAACTTGCGGAGATTACAAGAAGAAAAATTAGTCTCTGACTCCTCTCGTGGCCATGAAGAAAAACAGGAGCGGCTGTAAGAAAAAAAAAAAAAGGAAGCAAAGGGACTTGGCGTGTTTGACTTTTAGGTGCAGGTGCAACACTAAAGCCTCGGGAACCGCAGACAGCTGAATTCCCCTTGTGTGCCGTGGCTAAGATCATAAAATCCAGTGAGCAAGCTGCGTGCCTCAGGTGAACGAGCAAGCCTGAAGGGCCAGTATGCAGCAGAAGGAAGGCGGTCAGTGGAGCCGTAATTGTCCCGTGCGTGGTGCGCCGTCCTCGTAACTCCCCGGTGCGTGTGCTGGGGCTCCGTGCGTGGGTGGGCCAGCTGGAGAGGAAAAGCCAGGGTCAGGGAGCTTAATCATCCCTGTTGTAGTTGCAGCAGATGGGTCATGGTGCGTTCAGGTCCACGTGTGCTCCGTCGGCCGTGGAGGTCGCCGTTGTGGAGAAAGGACGAGGTGCGTGCGCTGTCGTAAGGGGACACAGAATCGTGTGTCAGAAGCTGTGAGAGCGGCCGGTCCAAGCGGGGATGTGCCGGTCTAGGCGTGCAGATCTCACCATGAAGTTGCTGCAGCTTTCCTGGTCGTGAGTGATGTCCGGAGAGTTCCCTGAAGCAGAAGGGAGCTGCTGCGTTCACTTGTCGTCGGAGCATCACCGCCGGGTGCTGCGTTCACCGGCAGCGTGGCTGTCCAAGCCAGAAGGTTGCGTCGCACAAAACGTGTGCGTCCTCGGGGTCACCAGTGAAGCGGCATGAAATAAAGCGGCGTTGGTGAAGAGTTTTAAGCAGGTTTATTAAATCATACCGCCTTCACAGGATCCCCGCTCCGATCCAAGTGTGAGCAGACCGGAGCGGGATCCTCAGGCTCTCAGAGAGGAGACACAAAGTGTGTGTGTCCAGCAGCAGCAGTAGAAGTGAGAGAGAGAAGGAGAGGATGAGCATGGGTTACAGTGCAGTATATATACCCAACTACAACAATACATAAAAGAGCATTCCCCAGCAGTTGGTATGATCAAAGAGATTGCAGAACAGGCATGAGACATTTGCATTTGAGAGACATATTGATCTCGGTCTCTAGGTCACAGTAAGGACAGGACGCATGAACACAATGCATGAAAGGCACATTAACATCACAGAAGTGAGCCAGAAGAAGCGGGGCTGCCTGTAGACATTAATACACACATTCCACTGTTCTGTTAATTGCTCTAGCCGAGCGCTGTGTCTGTCCAGTCTGTTGTGGGGGTTACACCAATCCGCCACAGTCAGTATAATTTTCAAGTCATCAACCGTTGGAGCATAATTCAGATTTTATTGAACAAACCTCCCAATGATAACTGTTTTTTGCAAAAATAAAAAAAAAACCCTCAAAATGCACTGTTCCAAATTATTATGCACACCTGAGTTTCAAAATATTTTATTGGTTGTAAAGAACTGAAAATGGTCATTTGTTGAATTTGCAGCATTAGGAGGTCATATTTACTGAAATCAAAAGCTATTTCAATCAAAAACATCTTAACAGGCCAAGTTGCATGTTAACATAGGACCCCTTCTTTGATATAACCTTCATGATTCTTGCATCCATTGAACTTGTGAGTTTTTGGAGAGTTTCTGCTTGAATTTCTGTGCAAGATGTCAGAATAGTCTCCCATAGCTGCTGTTTTGATGGGAACTGCCTCCCACCCTCATAGATCTTTTGCTTGAAGATGCTTCAAAGGTTCTCAATAGGGTTGAAATCAGGGGAGGATGGGGGTCATAACCATGCATTTCTGTCCTTTTACGCCCATAGCATCCAATGACACAGAGGTATTCTTTGCAGCATGAGATGGTGCCTTGTCATGCATGAAGATAATTTTGTTATGGAAGGCACGGTTCTTCTTTTTGTATCATGAAAGGATGTGGTCAGTCAGAAACTCTGTATACTTTGCTGAGGTCATTTTCACACCTTCAGTGACCCTAAAGGGGCCTACCAGCTGTCTCCCCATGATTCCGGCCCAAAACATGACTCTGCCACCTCCTTGCTGACGTCGTAGGCTTGTTGGGACATGGTGGCCATCCACCAACCATCCACTACTCCATCTATCCGGACCATTCAGGGTTGCACGGCACTCATCAGTAAACAAGACTGTTTGAAAATTAGTCTTCATGTATTTCTGCGCCCACTGCAACCGTTTCTGCTTGTGAGCATTGGTTAGGGGTGGCCGAATAGTAGGCTTATGCACAACTGCAAGTCTCTGGAGGATCCTACATCTTGAGGTTCGTGGGACTCCAGAGGCACCAGCAGCTTCAAATACCTGTTTGCTGCTTTATAATGTCATTTTAGTAGCTGCTGTCTTAATCAGATAAATTTGTCTGGCAGAAACCTTCCTCATTATGCCTTTAACTGCATAAACCCGTCTGTGCTCTGAATCAGTCACAAATTTCTTCACAGTACGATGTTCTTGCGTAAGTTTTCATGAAATATCTAATGTTTTCACACCTTGTCAAAGACATTGCACCATTTGACGCTTTTTGCCAGCAGAAAGCTCATTTTTCTTTCCCATATTGCTTGAAACCTCTGGCATGCTTAATTAATGTGGAACATCCTTCTTAAGTTTAAGTAGTTTTCCTTTTAATGGGCTCACCTGGCAAACTAATTATGACAGGAGTCTGAGATTGATATTAGTGATCCAAAGAGCCCTGAGACACAAAACCATTCATGAGTTTAATTGAAAAACAAAAAACTGAATGTTTGTGACACTGAAGTCCTGTTTGCATAATATTTTGGAACGCAGTGTAAATTTAACATGAATTGAATTTATCATTTGTAGCGATTTCTCTTCCAATAAATAGTTGGACTAAACTACTTGTAATGTAATCACATACATTGTGCTAGTTTTTGCAAATGTGAGTTCTTAAAGATGCACTCTGGCAGCTCTAAAACCACCTCAAAAACCAATGTGTTGCCCAAAATAGTATATTGTGGCTTTTTATGCACAAAAAACTTTGATTGCCTTAGAATGGCTTGGAAAGAGCTTTTGACGTCTTTGACCTACTTAAGTATGCGCGGATCTATGAATATTCTAATTGGCTCCGTTCATACTCCCGCCCACCAGTAGCTGGAAGAAGACGAGGACATTGTACAAGGCTCCGAAAAGGAGATCTAACTTGAGGAAGTACCGTCGTAGGTGAGCCCACGAAAGAGTCACACCTGTCAGCCAGCTCACCTTCGAGACACTCCCCGGCCTTCTTCCTTTGGAGCTTGCCTCCCTTCAACCTGCTCCGAGGCGAACTGCTTGCTGGCCCTCAGCAAAGCGATCTGCGGTGAGTGGGTAAACAGAGACTGCTCTTTCGAGGGAAGAGTCGAGGAGCACTCGGCTCCTTCGGAGCGTTCTCCCCGATTCGCTCCGGGGAGAGGCGAGGCGGCTGGAGGGGTGCACCGGCGGGTGCTCCCAGCAAGGCAAGGGGAGCCCTCCAGCCGGACAGCAACAGCTTCTCCACTCCACCGAGAATGATGGTCCTTCCGCAGGTGCACCTACGACGATACTTGCCCCGGCCATTGCACCATGCACACCAGGGCCATCTCCCACAGCATGCAGGCTGCAAACCTGTGTCCTCTCCAGTATTTTAGCAGGGACACTGAGGTTTTTCCAAATAAAATTAAGCATTGCTGTCATATTTTCATGTCTGTGGGTAAGACATATAATTTAAAAGAGGATTTCTTGCTCACAGACAAAAACTGAACACGTACGCGGGGTTGAAAAGTTCATAGGCTGAAAATTCATCGTTGTCAAATTTGACCAAATGTGGTTTATTTTTCAACATCTCCCCTTTGGTCCACACAGTTCTTCCATCGGTGTTGCAGCACTTGGATCCCTGCGGTTGAAAAATAATCCACATTTAGTCAAATTTGACCACTAAGAACCTTTCAGTCCCCTCTCCTATAATCTGTCATCTTTCCCAACTTGTAAAAAGCTGAGCTCCTGCTTGCTCCTCAGCTTCTCCGTCTTCCCCTGTCAAGTAGGGGTCTCAGTGCTTAGCCTGATTGGTTAATTTTATAACCAATCAGGCTAAGCAGGGATGCTTACGTAGCTAGAAAGACTCTGTTCAAACTTGCATATTTTTTTGGGTGGGGGGGGCGTTGCCTAATTGGAAATTCACAGGAGAAAAACAGAGATATGACATATTTTGGTGATTTCACTCTTGATATGTCTTGTAAGTCACAAAAAGATGTTACAGACGTATTAACAACAGGAAAAAGACTTGATTTTTGCTGGAGTGTCACTTTAAATTTGATTAAGTGGCCTTAAATGTTTTAAAAAGTCTTCACCTTAACTCCCTTGCAAATGCAGATACCCTGAGACAAAAGCTAATACTGTTCTTGGGCCTCAGAATGATGGTAATAATGAAAATATAACTGCTAGCATCCAAAAACTAAGCAGATCAGTAGTCTGTTTCTTCACCCACCAACTTCAGTTTGACAGTTAATATGCTGATGCACTTTAGTCATTGCATTACTGACAGGCAGTTGTTTTGATCAAACTCAATGCTCTGCCTTTAATTCTGAGGAGGTCACTTTAATGGAGATTTCATAAATCATGTCAGGAGAGGTTGCACTCGACTTTATCTATCATTTTGACAGACGGGGTTGTATAAATTCTGTCATCATCTATTATTACCTGTCATTTTAATTGATTTTAATTACATCAGCCTCAGTGTCCATCTGGGTCGTGGGGACAGCAGTCTAAGCAGAGTAGCCCAGACTCTATGCACCCAGTTCACACAGCAAGATGATCCCCATGATCCCTCCTGCAGGTGGTGAGCCCACTGGAGGGCAGACCCACAGGACCCCTTTGCATACATTTGGTCCTTGCTATAACTTTTTCCTAGGGATCTACTGGACCGCTCTTGGTCTGGCCCTTCACCCAGGACCAGTTTGTCTTGGAACACCCTACCATTGGCAAGACATTGCTCCTGGGATCATTAGGGCATACAAACCCCTCCACCACAATAAGGTGGTGATCCACAGAGTGGTACCCTCAGTATAATCTGTCATAAAACAGACAGCCTTCAGATTTTTCTGTCACTGCTGAAAAAAATCTGTCAATGAAAGATCATTTTCAGTTAACACAGCCTCTGTATGTCAGTGTTTTTTATGTGTTTCTCTTTACACTGTTAGATAACCTCCACTGTCAGGCTTAGACAAGTTGGACCTGATGGCTTAGGTGGATAAATATAGGTTTTATAACCTAAAGGTCAGCAGTTCACCTTCTATTTATGGCAGTTTTTCCTTTTTTTTTGCAACTTCTCCACATTTGATGTGAATTTTTGTTCACCACCTTACCTTGTGTGCTTAACTTACACATCTGTGACAGTATTGTTAAAGCTGAATGATGCGTACAGGCTTAGTTTCCATCCATCCAGATAATGATTTATTTTTAGACAAGCCTGTGCTTTTTTAGCAGAGTGACATCACTGCATTTCACTCACATGCTGTATTAGAAGTGAATTGCTGTTTAGAAGAGTAGTTGAATTATTTGCACCATATGTGTGTCTGTTAAGCCTCTTAATATTACACCACACACAATGAAGTTACATAGGGTGTAATAGTGTCTACATTTGTGATTGGATTGACTTCAAATTTATACAGAAGCTTTAACTCATTAATCAGTGTTTCCTCTGGCTTAAAGACCTTGCTGTGGTGGCAACATATTTTTCTTGGGGGAGGGGGTTGCAGAAAACACATGACACTATTGTTATCCAGAATATGTTAATTTTATACTATTTATTTCTTCTTTTTTTTTTTAACTTGCACAGCAACTTTGCATATGAACTTACCATTTGAAGTATTGTACAACCAAGGCTTGAATGTTGGAATATTGGGCCAGTTGGGGTCCCACCCAGATGTCCTGTGTTTGGACTTTTTACTGGTGTATCCTTCTCTCCTTCCTCTGCAGTCACCTCTCCTGGACCCTCTGCCTGACCACTTTCCTCTCCTTGGGTCATCTTGTCTGTCTCGTCTTTCCCTCTCTGAGTCCCGTCTAATTCAGGTTCTCTCTCTGTCTATAGTGGTATACAAACTTGTTAGAAAATACCAAATGTCACATTTTGTCCATGCATACTTAAATTATATGATCAGAGGTGGGTATAGTAGCCAGAAATTCTACTGTTGTAAAAGTAGTGCTATGGAATTAATAATTAAAAGCAGACAACCAAAAATTTCTAGTTGAGTTAAGGGTACAAAGGGCACCCACTTAAAAACTTGAGTAATAACTTCAGTCTTGAAGGTTTGAAGTTTTTCTCCAAAATTTATAACAATTTTGTTTTAGTTTTTTACTTTTCTCTGTAAATTTATCTAAATTTGAAACCATTTTCCTCATTTGTAATTTCCTCTTGTAAAATTGACTTTTCTTGTACAGTATATTTGAGACTTCAGGGTTTCCTCTGGTAAAATTTCTGGGTGGCGGCCCGCGGCGCCAGAAAAATTTCCACTGTGCTTATGAGGATATATAAATTTAAGAAAAATATATGAAGCAATGACTTTTTGCAAGCGTGCACACGAACGCGCATGACCGTCATCCGTGTGGAGTTGAGAAGCGCCCCGCCCATGCGAGCTTTCCAGTCACTCACCAGGCAGAGTGTCTCCCTAGCGTGACTGTCCGAGAGAAACATGAGTTTATTAAAGTACTTTAAACACGGAAAAACATCAGAAGAGGTATGTAAGCAGTGGAGACATTTATCGTGGTTTTAACCCGCTGGAAACGGGAGCAATAATGCAAGAGTCACTTAGCTAAGACATGTGGTTAGAATTCATATGCAGCCGGCTTCATATGAAGGGAAAGGCAAGGGGGACTGATGAATTGCTGAGGATATATTTTACCAGCCACTGCAGTATTATGTTCCCTATTATGTTCCTGACAAGTTAAGATGACCGAAATTCAAGAAGTCAGTGACTTCGTAAGCAGCCTTCAGACAAACTAAACGTGCCAACATTTGGATTTCAAAATAAGGGAGGTTTTTCCTGCTCTCTGGGTGGTGAGGAGATTTCTAAAAAAAAATATATAAATATATAGAATTATTATAACAGAAATAATGGCATACTTGGTCATTTAAGTTAATTTATTTCATTAAGTTCAATTTTATTAATATTTTTTTCTTTGTAATCAGAGTTAAATTATTGTTCTGTTCTGATTGCAAAGTTATGGCCAAAAATATAAATTGTTATAAGGAAAAAGTAAAAAAAAATACCAGTCTGTTTCAAATTTATTTAAAAAAACAGTAATTTTATTTTAAAAAACAGACAAAAATAAGCCATAAAATAATCCACAAATTTATAATAAAGTTTCAAATATACAAGAAAAGTCAATTTTACAAGAGGAAATTACAGCTTTGAGGAAAATGGTTTCAAATTTAGATAAATTTGCAGAGAAAAGTAGAAAACTATAAGAAAATCATTATAAATTTTGGAGAAAAACATCAAACCTTCAAGACTGAAGTCATTACTCAAGTTTTTAAGTGGGTGCGCTTTGCACCCTTAACTTGAAATTTTTGGTTGTCTACTTTTAATTATTGATTTCAAAGCACTGCTTTTACATGAGTAGAATTTCTGGTTACTATACCCACCTGATCATATAATTCAAGTATGGATGAGTAGATTACTATTATGAATGTTTTGTTTTCCCTTCCCTACTCTCTCAGTGGAAAAAAGAAACACAAGAATAAAAATACAAAAAACCCCACATATTTTTGTCATTTATGTAAACTATGACAAAAAAAAAATCCTGCAGGACAAAACATGACACTTGATATTTTCTTACCTGTTTGTATACCACCATAGACAGAGAGAGAAGCTGAATTAGACAGAGCTCAGAGAGGGCAAGATGAGACAGAAGAGAGGAGCCAAGGAAAGGAAAGTGTCCAGGCAGAGGGTTCAGGAGAGGTGAGAGCAGAGGAAGGAGAGAAGGATAACACCACTAAAAAGTCTAAACACAGGACATCTGGGTGGGACCCCAACTGGCCCAATATTCCAATATTCAAGCCTTGGTTGTACAATGCTTCAAATGGTAAGTTCATATGCAAAGTTACTGTGCAAGATTAAAAAAAAAGAGAAATAAATAGTATAAAATTACCATTACCATCTCTCCTTTCCTTCCCCCCCATGCCCCAAAGTCCTGGGTGGAGTACCATGTCCTATTGTGTCACCACACAGCGCCCCCGCCCCCGAACACCCAGAAGGGGATCTAACCCTCCGGTCCTTTGGGCTTGAGCCGGCGCCTGTAACGGCTGTAACGTGGAACCGCCGGGCTGTCCGAAGTGCCTTGCTGTCGAGGTGGGTAGGAGACAAACTTGGTCTCTGACAAGCAATCCTTTGAAAGGGGAAAGGCTGGGGAGGGGAAAACCCTAGTCTCCTGTAAACAGTTCTCTGTAGGGGGAACACCAATTTGCAGAGTCACCGTAGGTGGGCGTCCGCGCCGGGGAGCTTGAGCCAGCACCACCTGCTCATCTGCCAACACATATGCGGGCTTCAGCCTGTCAATGCAGATGGTTTCCTTAGTTCCCCCCCCCCCCCCCCCCAAGTCTAACACAAAATGTTTTGCCCCCGTTTCCAACACTCTGAACGGGTCGTCGTATGGTGGACGTAGCTGTGTTATGTGGGCTTCGTGCCTCACGAAAATTAATTTGCTGTTTTCCAAGTGTTTTGGAACGAAGGTGCAGGGAAAAGTGGTGCGCCAGCTCGGGGATGCTGCCAACCTCTGCCCTGGAAAAAAGGCACGTGGGCGAGTCGGACCTGGGTGTGGGGTATTCTGGCAAAAATTCCCCCAGGATCCGCAACGGCTGAGGAAAAAAAAAAAGTTCTGCTGGGGAAGCTGCCAAATTTTCCTTAGGCGTGGAGCACGACCCCAATAGGACCCAGCGCAGGTGGTCGACCCAATTTGCGTCTGTTAATGAGGCTCTGAGCCCTGCTTTAAGCGATCTGTGGAAACGCTTGCACAAACCATTAGCGTGCATGTTGTACGCGGTGGTGCGATGGATTTTGACCCCCAGGCTGGCAGGCCAAAGTTCTGAAACAAATTGTGGACCTCTGACGGACGTGATGTCCGACGGGGAACTGAACCGTGCTACCCAAGCCGACAAAAATGCGTGTGCTACCTCGGCGGACGTGATGGAATTCAGTGGAACCGCCTCTGGCCAATGCGTAGTGCAGTTCACGATTGTTAACAGGTGTGTGAAACCCTGCGACGGCAGAAGGGGACCCACTAAATCCATGTGTTTCTGGTCGAACCTCCTGGCCGGAATTTGAAAAGGCTCGGGGCGGGAAGGGGGGCTTTGGTGTGCATGTGCACCTTAGCCCGTTGGCACGCGATGCACGCTGCGCCCATTCTGTCTCATCCCTGTGTAAGCGAGGCCAGACAAATTTGGACCTCACCAATTTAACTGAAGCTTGCACGCCAGGATGTGAAAGGGAGTGGACAGACTCGAAAATGCGGCGGTGCCAAGAGCTCGGAACCACCGGGCGGGGGTGGCCAGTGGAGACGTCACAGAGCAAGTGGGGGGACCCTTCTTGTACCACCCTGCTCTCCAGTTTTAATCCGGTAGCTGGGGACTGGAGCATGCATATGTCTTCGTCCCCGGTTTGGTCGGTGGCCATGGCGGAAAAATCAATTCCCATGTGGACCGGGGAGACCAGCATGCATGACAGGCAGTCGGCTACGACATTAAGCTTACTGGCTACATATTGAATGCCAGTAGTGAATTCTGAGATTGCGTCCAAGTGCCGTTGTTGCCGAGCCGACCACTGTTCCGAAACGTTGGACATTGCTTAAGTTCGTGATTTGTGATCAACAAACATGGTAAACTATTGGCTGCACGGTGGCGCAGTGGTTTAGCACTGTGGCAGCACAGTTTTACCCTCGGCCGGGGGACCGCGGGGATCATGAGATTGTGGGTTCGATCCCAGCCCCCGACCAACAGTGAGCTGTGTGGAGTTTGCATGTTCTCCCTGTGTTGCGCGGGTTTACTTCGGGATTTCTCCGGTTTCCTCCCGCACACCAAAAAAACATGTAGGTTTAGGGCGCTCACGCACGCAGCGACCAGCAGCCGGTGGCTTGTCACCAGACTGCAAACCAAGTCTACCTACGGGTACAAATAAGTAACAAAAAAAAACAAAAAAACAACTCGCAGCCCTCAAGTCAGAACTGGAAATGACACGTAGCCAGGTGGCGAGCCAACAACTCCCTGTCAAAAGTGCTGTATTTACTCTTGTTGTCGCACAAAGTATGGCTGAAAAAGGCGACGGGTTGCAATGAACCGGAGACGTACTGCTCCACCACAACTCCTATCGCAACGTCAGATGTCTCTGTGGTGAGCGCTATCTGCACTGATGGGGCTGGGTGGGCCAGCAAAGCCACATTAGCGAGTGCTGTTTTGGCGTTTGTGAATGCTTGGATCCACTCGGGGGTCCAGTCAATGCTATCCGCAGACTTCTTTTTTTGAGTGTGCTGTAGAGCGGTTGCAGCAGCTGGGCTGCCCGGAGGAGGAAACAGTTGTAGAAATTGACCATCCCCCAGAATTCCTGTAGCGCCCTCATGTTCTGTGGACGTGGAAAATCTGACACCGCGCGTACCTTATCCGGCAGCGGGATCGCGCCCTCTGGTGAGATGCGATGGCCCAAAAAAATCAATCACTGGCAGCCCGAACTTTGCCAGGTTCACAATCAACCCGTGTGCTTCCAAACACTGGAAAACTTGTTTGAGATGTGTGAGGTGCTCCTCCTCTGATGCGCTAGCCACCAAAATGTCATCTAAGTAGACGAAAACAAATGGCAAGTCACGGAGCACCGCGTCCATCATCCTTTGAAAAGTTTGGGCTGCGCCCTTTAACCCGAACAGCATGTGTAAAAACTCAAAAAGACCGAAGGGAGTTATTACCGCTTTTTTGGGAACATCCTCTGCACGACCTGGGACCTGGTGGTAACCGCGGACCAAGTCCACTTTTGAGAAAAAGCACGTCCTGGCCAGGTGCACAGAAAAATCCTGAATGTGTGGGATGGGGTAACGGTTGTGTTCCGTGGCGCTGTTCAAACGTCGGAAATCGCTGCACGGCCGCCACAACCCATTGGATTTGGGCACCATGTGCAATGGAGATGCCCAAGGACTGTTGGAGCGCATAACGATACCCAAGCGTTCTAAGTTAGCAAACTCCTTTGCGTGATGGCTGGTTTAGCCGCATCCAGGCGGCGAGGGCGCGCAAAAACAGGTGGACCTTTCGTGGTGATAAAATGCTCGACCCCGTGCTTGGTTACCGTAGCGGAAAAAGTGGGCACCGTGAGTGTTGGGAACTCGGACAGAAAACGCTGGTACTAACCCCCTGGAGCTAGAACCTGTGCATGTGTTGGTGGCCCAACTCCCCGAGCTATCCAAGGCAAGGAGGAAAAAGGTAAAGCATCCACCAAATGTCTGTTGGCAACATCAACCAGGAGACCATAAGCACACAGAAAATCAGCACCTAAGATGGGGATCGAACATACAGCTATCACAAAGTCCCACTGGTAATTGCGTCCATGTAAATATACAGTCACCATCCTTTCTCCAAACGTCCTGATGTGGGATCCTTTGGCGGCCATTAAAGACGGGCCGCAATCTTCTGCCAACCTGTCCGCGCTGACCGGCAAAATGAGGCTCTTCTGGGAGCCAGAGTCTACCAAAATACGTCTCCCAGAACGTGTGTCCGTGATGAAAAGCAGCTTCTCCCTGTCGCCAGTGGTCGCAGCTGCTACTGACTCCTGGCTGTCCCATTTCCCGGCTTTCTTGAAGTGGCACGGAGGCAGACAACATTGCGCTTCCTTGCCAAAACGGCGGTGATAAAAACACAGCGTCCCAGTCCTGTGTCTCCTGGCAGCCGTCCCGGCCACCATCATCAGCTCCACGACCTCGCTGGGTTCCACCGGAGATCCAACACTCTCAAGCAGCAGCAGCTGCTTGAGAGTGTTGTATTTTCCTTGGGCTGGTGGGGCTCGGAGTAGGTGCACTGTGTGGCGCGCGCATCCAGCGCATTTTCAACATGATGGTACTTCTTGTCATCTGTTGAGACTCTGCCGAGGGTGAACTGGGCTTCCATGTGTATAAACCAAGCGGCCGGGTTGTGAAGCTAAAAATCCGGGAGTCTGACTGCAACGGTACATGCAGCGGTGGGAGACCCCAGTGGGAGTGTCCCCACGGAGGAGCTCGGTCCGTTTTCCATTTCACGTCGTTTGGTCGCCAATGTGGAGGATGGAATCAGACAAGACACGAGCTGACGACACACAAGTATTGTCCTCCAACAAGCAGAACAGACAGACTCACTCCTGTGTGCCAGTGCAACCTCCTTTATACAACTTTATTCCCGCCTTTGGCTCCCAGGGTGAACACATTGGCACATGCATCAGAGACATTGTGCACACATCTATTACACGTCACAGAGCATGGCTAACACAATATTTTCGCGCCCTGGAGTCCTCAGGTGTGAAAAGCATCTTACTTCTCCACAATACATCCCACACCTGGCACAGCGGGGGCGAAGGCACATCTTTATTCAGTTCAATACCCCCCTAGCACTCTGGTGCCCGTCTCACTTCATCCCCCCGTTACCATCTCTCCTTTCCTTCCCCCCATACCCCAAAGTTCTGGGTGGAGTACCATCTCCTATTGTGTCACATGAAAATATCTTTCCTGATGCATTGAAACCTGCCATTGTAACCCCCACACACAAAGCCGGAGACAAACAGGAAATTAGTAATTATAGGCCGATAAGTATACTTTCTGTTTTGACAAAAGCCATTGAAAAGGTGGTAGTAGACCAACTGGTAGAACATCTCAAATCTGCCCAGCTGCTGCATCCCATGCAGTTTGGTTTCAGGTCGAACCACTCAACGGAGACTGCATGTTGTTACTTTATTGAAACGATTAAAGACAATCTAGATAAAGGGACGGGGGGGCATCTGTTTAGACTTGCGTAAAGCCTTTGATGCAGTCAATCACTCAGTCCTTATTTCTGAACTATCAGGATATAAAATATCCATGAATACCATTAGTTGGTTAAAATCTTATCTATCTGGTTGCTCCCAGTGTGTACGCATAAACAATACTGTATCCCAATCAAAGGCATGCACCATGGGAGTACCACAAGGTTCAATTTTAGGCCCACTGCTGTTTACTTTGTATATTAATGATTTGCCATCAGCATGTGAAAATGACATAAAAATTCAGATGTATGCAGATAACAGTCATCTACACACATGGGAAGGATGCCAAACAAGTGGCTGACAAGTTAATGATAGTAATGGAGAAAGAGTCAAAATGGCTTAATCAAATCATGCCTCACTCAGAACGTAGGGAAAACAGCTACCATGTACTTTACCAACAAACAAAATCACACGCACTCTCCGATTATAACTGTAAATGGAGCAAATATACAGTGGTGTGAAAAAGTGTTTGCCCCCTTCCTGATTTTTCATTTTTTTTGTATGTTTGTCACACTTAAATGTTTCAGATCATCAAACAAATTTAAATATTAGACAAAGATAACACAAGTAAACACAGAATGCAGTTTTTAAATGAAGGTGTTTATTATTCAGGGAAAAAAAGATCCAAACCTACATGGCCCTGTGTGAAACAGTGATTGCCCCTAAATCTAATAACTGGTTGGGCCACCTTTAGCAGCAACAGCTGCAATCAAGCATTTGGGATAACTGGCAATGAGTCTTTTACAGCACTGTGGAGGAATTTTGGCCCACTCATCTTTGCAGAATTGTTGTAATTCAGCCATATTAGAGGGTTTTCGAGCATGAACCGCCTTTTTGTCATGCCACAGCATCTGGGATTCAGGTCAGGACTTTGACTAGGCCGCTCCAAAGTCTTCATTTTGTTTTTCTTAAGCCATTCAGAGGTGGACTTGCTGCTGTGTTTTGGATCATTGTCCTGCTACAGAACCCAAGTGCGCTTCAGCTTGCGGTCACAAACAGATGGCCGGACATTCTCCTTCCGGATTTTGTGGTAGACAGCAGAATTCTTGGTTCCATTTACCACAGCAAGTCTTCCAGGTCCTGAAGCAGCAAAACAGCCCCAGACCATCACACTACCACCACCATATTTTACTATTGGTACGATGTTCCTTTTCTGAAATGCTGTTACTTTTACGCCAAATGTAATAGGACACACACCTTCCAGAAAGTTCAACTTTTATCTCATCAGTTCACAGAGTATTTTCCCAAAAGTCTTGGGACTTATTTGATTTTGTACAAAAGACTAAGTCATACAGGGGCATTTTATTTCACTGCATATTGCATACAGTGTTTTTGCACAAGACCATTTTTTTGTGTTGGCTGCAGTACATATTGTTTTGAGGTGCAAAAACATTGTTAGTGCATAAAGTAAAAATATGCATATATTGATTAAAACTGATGTGGTATCCACATTAGCAGCCTGAAGTGGCTAATGTGAAACATCTTTTTTTACGGCTGTCTCAGCCAACAGATTTGATCTCATCCAGTCACAAGTCAGCCTCTCATGATATGCAGATCTGATTTGGCAAAAAATAAAATAAAAATAAATAAATCGGAAATGGACTATGTGGCTTGTACTGTTCTTCCTGTCTTTACAGTTTTTCAATTTTTTTGAGAACAAAACAGGATGGTAAGTTAAATAACACTTAACAAATTACACATATAACACCAGGAACAATTTCTGTTTGTCATGAGGACTTAAACAGAAGTGGACAGAAGTCTATGTAAACCACGACCCTAATAAAGCATATGAAGCATTTTTATCTAGATAATTATGATATGATAAAAACTACCCATTAAGAAAATATAAAAATAAGTACAAAATAAGGCAGTTAAGCAATGGATTACAAAAGGTATTGAAAATGCTTGCAAAAAGAAAATATATAGGAGATTTTTAAAAAAGTAGAGTGAAAGAAGCTGAAGTCAAATACAAGGGTTAGAAAAATAAATTAATCAATATATTGAGATCAGCCAAGAAAGAATATTATCAAAGGAAATTGGAGTTCTATAAATATAATACACAAGAAACATGGAATATGATATACAGTCTAACTTAATTAAAAAGGCTTCCACAAAATCTGATTTCCCGAATTACTCTTTCAAAGAAAACAAGACAGTCATAGATAAAACTAAAGACATTGCTAATGAAGTCAATTAATTTTTTATGAATGTAGGTGAAAAATTAGCAAAACCAAAAAATACACTTCTATATGAACAAGACTTAGTCAATATAAATTCACATGCTATTTTTAAGGCGTGCAAGTAGGGGTGGGCAATATGGCCTAAAAATTATATCATAATATTTGTGCAAATTTTCACAATAATGATATTGTTCACGATATCACAATTTTTTTCTTTTTAATTTATAAAGAACAGTTTCATAGGTCAGCATTATTTACCTTCAATATATTTAGTTTAATGTTTATTTGAAATGGACATTACATACTAATGAACATTAATACAAATGTAAGTATGCCAGATTTAGCAATACTGCTAATTTGCATCTGTAGTCCCCCAGCGGGTCACAAAAACACAAACAGACAATCATGCATGAGCAGAACAACTGCAATGAAACTGTACAAAGTGGATATGCTAAAGTTCAAGAGTTAAGGTGCTACAAAACAAAACATTCAAATGTCACACGAATGAGTATGCTGTGTATGCGTACACACACACATGCACACAGGCACCTCATAGCAACAACAAACAGCAACAAAAAAGAGGCGGGACATATGTGTGTAATATAAGGTTACACACAGACACACACACACACACATACTGTATATGCCTATGCTGCAGAGCAACCACTAGTTATGGGTACAGTTTTGGTTGTTTAAAAAACAATTTTTACAATGCGTCTTAAAAGTATTTAGTGTGGTACGTTCTCTGATTGCAGATGGTATATTAGTCCAGATCTTCTGCTTGTTGCTCTGAGTGTTGCTATCCCTGTGCTGTTGCAATCCTGGAATTTCCCCATTGTGGGACTAATAAAGGCTTATCTTATCTTATCTTATCTTGGTGCCCCTCACTGATAGCACAGATTCAGCAAATGTGGTGCGGCTGTGGGCGACCTCATAGTCTCCTCTCGTGATTGCTCTGGTGGTTTTAACGGTGACAGTCCTCAGTAAGTGCACTTATGCAGTTGGGGTTTTATGCTGATTAGGTTTACCTGCATCAGTAGTCTCCGTTGCACAGAGATCTTCTGGGACTTTTTGGCTCTTGTTACACTGAAGGGATGGTTTTTTTTTTTTTTTTTTTTTTTTTTTGTTTGGGTGGTTGAATAAAATCAAGTTTATGGAAATGAAATGGAGCAAAAATAAAACCCTGGACACTTCGGACATCAACATGGCTCCAAGGTGAGCGGTGTTGTTGATGTGTTGTACGTGCGGGAAAAAAATGCGGGCAGATTATCTGCATTGCTGCGCCATTTTGTTTATTTTTGTTGTTTGTTTTGTTTTTTAAACTGGGCAGCAGTCTGAAACTACCTTAAAACTAAAATATTTCCACACATCTCGACACACACGCTCCAACCGTGGAGCAGTAGCTTCCCATGCCATGTTTGTTTTGCTGTGTCTATGGTAAAACGTAACTTCCATCAGCAGCATAATGGTGTGATGTCATCACACAGCAGACCCTAAATATCGCAATATTCATTTTTACACTGGTATCAAAATTTATACCGGTATGATCGTGAACGATACGATATGACACACCCCTACCTGCAAGTTCAACAGAAATTTTGGGGATTAGTTCAAAATTTCAAAAGCAAAAAGTCCAGAGATTGAAATGGCATTGATTTATCTTTAATAAAGAAAATAAAACAATTTGTGGTGAAATTACTTAAACATATTTGTAATCACTCTTTTAAAACACGTGTATTTCCCAATAAAATGAAAATGGCAAAAGTTATTTCAATTTTTAAAAGTAGAAATAACATCAGTTTTCCAATTATAGACTCATATCTTTGCTTTCTCAGTTTTCAGAAATATTAGAAAAATTGTTTGTTAATCAGCTAGATTTTTAAAAAATTGAAAAACGCAACTTATTGAGTGAAAGTTATTATTGACTTATTGACTGAAATGAAAAAGTTAACGCAGTGGTTCAACAAAAATAAATTATCTCTAAATCTAAAAAAACCAAAGATTATGTTGTTTGGAAATTATAAAATAAATCATGAAATAATGGTAACGATAGATGATACCAGAATAGAAACAGTACAGGAAAATAAGTTTCTGGGGGTGACGCTAGACAATAAAATCTGCTGGAAACCTCACATCAGTCACATCCGGGCCAAGTTAGCAAAATGTATAGGCATACTGGGGAAGACAAGACACATCTTGGACTATAAATCATTGGTCTTACTGTACAATTCACTGTTTCTACCTTATCTTAACTACTGTGTAGAAGTCTGGGGAAACACCTACAAGACCAACCTACAGTCAATATGCACATTACAAAAAAGAGTCGTAAGGATAATAAATAATGTAGGCTATAGAGACCATACCAATTTGTTGTTTTTAAAGTCACATGTCATAAAGTTCATCGATTTAGTTAAATTTAAGACAGCACAAGTAATGTACAGGGCAATTAATAATCAACTCCCAACTAATATACAAAAAATATTTAAAAAAAGAGACAATGATCATAATTTGAGAGGAGACTTAAACTTTACAAAACCCAAGATATGAACAACCAAGAAAAGTATGTGCATATCTGTCTGTGGGGTGGATTTGTGGAACAGTCTGGAGCCAGAAATGAAACTATGTACAAACAGAATTCAATTCAAAAAGAGGTATAAACATTATTTGCTGAAAGGATATATGTTAGAAGGGTAGTATTTATATGTACTATTCACTATGCTCACTTTGGGACATTATGGGACACTATGGAATGGTGGGTGGGACAGCACTGTGTATATCTGTGTTGTTTGAGGCTGGTTTTGATGTATGGACATCAGTGTATGTTAGGATGGATGGGTGTTAATGTTGATTTGTAAAAAATACAGTAAATTGTTTACTTGGGGTCTTAAAGGTGGTAATTTGTATATAATTCACATGGGTGTATTTATGGAAAAGAGGAGAAGGAATTAATAAGTGTTCACTTCTTCCTTCTCCCTTTCGAACACTGTATACTGTTACTTTATTGCATTTGTCATTTGTTTTGTTTTTGTTATACTTTTTTGTTCGAAATAAAGTATCTATCTATCTATCTATCTATCTATCTATCTATCTATCTATCTGTCTATCTGTCTATCTGTCTGTCTGTCTGTCTGTCTGTCTGTCTGTCTGTCTGTCTCTGTCTAAAGTCAGTATGGGTTCAGAACCAGTAGGTCATCATCTGTTGCACTAATTCAGCTGGTAGAGGAAGTTGCTGTTGCAATTTAAAAAAAAAAAAAGAATATACTGTTGGAATATTTTTAGACTTGAAAAAACTCCATTTGATACTATTGACCATGGATTATTGTTAAAGAAATTAGAAAGGTATGGAATAAGGGGAATAGCATACAGTATACCTGGTTAAAAAGTTATCATACCAACAGATTTCAATATATAAAATTAAATGAAGTTGAATGTAATGTGATACATGGAGTACCTCAAGGTTCAGTTTTAGGCCAAAAATTGTTTATACTGTACATTAATGGTATCTGTAATATACACAAATAACATAAAATGTGTGTTTTTTGCTGACGATACAAATATACGGGTTGGGGGGTGGGGGGCTGACAAGTTCATTTTTCAACATGGTCTCCCCTTCGGTCCAGACACTTCTTCAACCGGTGTTGCCACGCTTGGATCCCTGCAGTTGAAAAATAAACCACATCCTGTCAAATATGACCATTATGAACTTTTCAGCCCCCCCCCCCCCCCCCCCCCCCGTGTACTGCTGTGGTCAAAGTTTGGAATAGCTTCTGAATACTTTGGAGATGGAGTTCAAATCTTTAAAGAACTGGTTTGACCATAATAAGTTATCACTGAATTTAGAAAAAAAATAAATACATAGTTTTTAGCAACAAACATATACAGACTTCAGTTAAAAAATATGTAGTTCACATCTAAAGTTCAAAAAGATGTTTAAAATAATGGTGATTGAGATATCAAAATCAGAGTTATGATTTATGATGTTAAAATATTATATGGTGTCTTTGGGTTTGTTTATTTTTGTTTAAGAATTTTAATTTAAGTTGGCCAATGTTCATGTATAGTGTAAAGGGTAGGTGAAATAAGCCATAGCTTCACTGCCAGTATAAGGGCACTTGCAAACAGTGACTTGAGATGGGCGAAGGCCCTGTCCACTTCTGCCAACCAAGTAAAGGATACTTTAGTGGAGGTGAGTTGATTAAGGGGCTGGGCCACCATGCTGTAATTACGGATAAAGCAGCGATAAAAGTTGGTGAAACCCAGAAACTGCTGTAGTTTTTTTTTTTTTACGAGAGGAAGGGATGGGCCACTCTGTTACTGCTTTAACTGCCTTTTACTGCCTTTTGCTGGGATGTGCCTCAATCTGCCTGTTGGCAGCAACAAACCGAAAAAAAAAAAAAAAAAAAAGAACTGGTGGATGTGTGGAACTCACATTTCTCAGCCTTGACCTATAGTTGGTTCTCCAGGAGGCACTGCAGGACCATTCTCACATGGACTCAATGTTCCTCAATAGGTTGAGAGAAGACCAGGATATTGTCTAAGTAGGCAAACACAAAAGAGTTTAAGAAATCTCTCAGGACATCGTCAATGAGCCACTGGAACACAGCGGAGGCGTTTGGGAGTCTGAAGGACATCACTAAATACTCGTAGTGGTCGATTGGAGTACAGAACCCCGTCTTCCATTTGTCGTCTTCCTTAATTTGAACCAGGTGGTATGTGTTACAAAAGTTGAGTTTACTGTGAATACCATGCACCCTGTAGCAAAAAAAAAAAAAGGTTGAGTTATTGAGTGGGAGAGCATACTTGTCTTTGACAGTGATGTTGTTGAGCTCTCTAAAAATCAATGCAGGGCTGGAGAGAGCTGTCCTTTTGTCTCACAAAAAACCCTGTCCCCACCACAGATGGTAAATGATATTCACTTATATAGCACTTTTTACTCATCTCTGGATGACCAAAGTCATCCAGAGATGAGTAAATCTTTGTGATGCTAGCATTTAATGGCTCCTTAATATATTTTTACATAGACTCGCAATCAGGGGCCGACAGACTATAGAGCCTGCTAGATGGTAACTGTGCCCCGGGTTGGAGATTAATCGCACAGTCATAAGGGTGATGGTTGGGGTCACGATACCGCCTTAGCCTTGCTGAATAAAGTGGTGAGATTGTGATATTTTCGGGGCACATTACTCAGACCTGGATGTTCAGCAGGTGGGGAACAAATGGGAACTGATGGTGAACAGGCTGCAGATTGTAGACAGGTGGGTAAACAAAATGAACTCCAGGACATCACTTTCCCTTTTTGCAGGTCAATCTGGGGATTGTGGACCTTCAACCAGGGTTACTCTAAGGTGATGGGCGAGGCAGAGGTAGGTAGGACAAAAAACTGGATGTGCTCCTAATAGTTGCCTGACACTAGCAGGGAAATTTGGGCAGTTTGTTTGGCTACCCTTGATAAATGCTCCCCAGACAGGACAACTAAGTTCAAAGGTGTTGGAAGTTCATTAGAGGTTGAGATAGGTTGCCAGGTTCTCTGAAATGAATCGACTAATGTGGAGAAGGAGAACGCAGAACCCATTTGATGAATCAGAAATGGTAAGTGAAGTCTATCGTGAGTATGTGATGTCTTTGTGCCCGCTAGTCCCCATACTGTGACTGACGGGCATTTGCTTTTGACAGCAAGGGGCAGTTGGTTACATTGTGTTCCACACTTGCACAGTACATACAGCCTCCTGTTGGCGGCGCCGCTCCACAGTAGACATGAGCTCCGAATTGTCCACAGCTGTTGCCAATAGTAGGGCGAGTTGGTGTGACCAAGGTGGTGATTGTATGCGGAGGGATGAGGTGCTCTGGTGACACTCCCAAGAGCGCCCGTGAAAACTATTATCTAACCTGATGGAAAGGGTGATTAGCTCATCAAGCGAGTCGGGTTTGTCACAGGTGGCTAATTCATCATGCAGGACAGGGCTAAGACTGTGGAGAAAAATGCTGCAAAGAGCAGTCTCATCCTACCCCACCTTGGCAGCCAAAACGTGGAACTCAGTGGAGTGCTTCACTACCAACTGTACTCCCGGTCACAAGTTCAACAGGCAGTTTGACATGCTATCTGTTGTGTCCATAGTTGGGTAAAGCAAACACACGGTCACTGTAGTTTATGGAGCTTTATTATACAGAGTGTGTCATATACATAAAGAGGCGTATGGCACTTGCCTGCTTGCCAGGTGGCTCCCGCGATGAAAGAGGCAGCGCCTCTTCCGCCCACTTCCTTTTATACCTCGGGCAGCGTCACCACCAGAAACTGGTAGTAAGCTACCCCGGTCTAGCCCATGACCAACCCGGCCGCCATCTTTGTAATACGGCCTATTTGCATACACAACATTTTTCCCCCCTTCAAAAAAAAAAATGCCAAGCGCACAGATAGCCCTCCCCAATTTGCTTCCCGACTCACACACTAAAGCAAAACAATTACAGAAACAAATAAACAACCTATCCATGCACACAACTAAGCTGGTGGGGCCAGGTAGACTACCAGCACCCCCACACGGCTGTGCGGATTATTCTGCCGCCAATCATACAAACAAAGCCGTGTAACTAAAATAAAATAATCCCAGAACAGCTCCACATAAAACATACAAAATTACAAAAACGCATAACAACTACTGGCCACCCCCCCAACACTCACCCCCACAACTTGTACATCACAATATATTAGACGTTGGGTATGTAAATATGCATAAGCAAACACCTCAAACGGGAGAAACACACCCCACCACCCCAAACTTGGGCATAAAATTAACACATTAATAAAATTCAATTCCATCAAACAACCATCTTTGAGCCAATAAAAAAACCCATAGTTACAATTCAGGTCCCTTAAACTAAAATTTAATTCCCATGTGCCACAAAACACCCTACTTCTCACTTTTTAAAAAAAAATTAAATTGGGGTACCAAACCAGCAGTAAAACAAACATATCAGGACTAGAGCAAAAACACACAAACATAAAATAAAGACATAACACTGTCAGTCCTTAGACAGGTCCTTCTCCAGCCGCCTCCGTCTCTTGACCTCAGGGTTCCCACTGCGCCGTTTCTTCTCTTCCATTCAGCGCATCTCGTTTGGATGCCTCCAGGTCCCGGTCAGACAAGCGCAGATACCTGTCACTCCGAGCAGCCTCCACCCAGAACCGTCTCCTCTCATTGCACCGGTCGCGCGAGCCGTGATCACTTCTCATCCGGGCCTCAACCCTGGGTCGCACCATGTCGCTGACCCGCAGGGAAGCCTGCATCTTCCTCCTCCTGTGATGTTGGGTCTGACTGGTCTCCACCAACAATCTGGTCGACTCGTAGGCCCGGTCCGTGTTACCCATGGTAGACCGTCTTCCCGAGCGAAGTATCAACCCGCTCTCTGGTTCCGACCCTTCTGGATCCTGCGTGGGCGCCTCGTCCTTACAGGCCGCCTCCGGGGTCCCGCTGGGCTGTCCCTCACCCTCAACTTGGGCATCAGACAGACTGGCACTGGGTCCAACCCGCGGCAGCCTTGGGCGGCGCCAAACCTGCTCTCCCTTATTACACATGTCCAGCCAGTCCGATTCCCTCACCTCCACCCTATCCACCAGCGGAGTCGGCCGGCTCCACAGTCCGCAGCCCGACCACTCCTCACCTGACACGTTGGCGATTGAAAAACCCAGGCTATAAAAGAGATTACACCCCATGATGTTAACTCCCTCAGTGGTGACATGAATGCAGGCTCGGGGCACCACAACAGACTTGTAACAGGCCTCCACTTTCACAAAGCCCCAACTGCCAGTCTGTTTAATCCATAGCCATAATAGTCTCTCTCTTGTTGTTTATACTGCCGGTGGGGAAACAAGCTGTTCACGATCGCCAGGTTCAACACTGAAATAACAGCTCCAGTGTCCACCAACAGTGGAACCATGACACCGTCAAGCATGACATCACAACCAATCCTCCCCGTTGTCTCCGGGGAGACCGTGTGTACAATAGTCGGAGTCTTCTGCGCGGCACTTGGTTCCTTCCTATGGCTCCTGCGTTCGAAGCTGGTGCACACCCTGGCAAAATGGTCCCACAAACCACACTTGCCACAACGCTTTCCTTTCGCTGAGCACGCACTGGACTTATAGCAGTGAACAGGGGACCCACAACCGTAACAACATGGCGTACCTGGGGCGGACCTTATCTTCACCACGGAGGCACACATGTCTTCTCCAACATCACCATTATCAGGGTCCCGAATCATCTCCTTTTCCAGGCGTCTGAAATCATGCCAGCCTTCGGAGCTCGTCAACGAACGTCGTCACTGGCTCTCCTAAACACTGGTTGCGCTGTCGAAACCGAATGCACCGGACCGTGACTCTCTCCTGAGCGTGAAAATGGGGCGCCATCAACTCCACCACACCATCAAAACTATCAGCCCCTCCCAAGCTCTCCAACACTCTCTGCCCCTCAGTACCCAACTTATGGACTAACACAGCCCTCGTGCGAAGCCTCTCACGCCTACCAAGGTTCAAAACCACGAGGTAGTTAGTCAAAGCAGTGAACCAATGAGGCTATGGCACGGGCGGCCTGGCCGGGGCCTCCAGAAATGGCCGATAGTCAGCAATAAACTTATCCATTCTCGCTTTTACCTCGTCGTCAAATGTTGTGTCCATAGTTGGGTAAAGCAAACACACGGTCACTGTAGTTTACGGAGCTTTATTATACAGAGTGCATCATATACATAAAGAGGCTTACGGCACTCGCCACCTTGCCAGGTGGCTCCCGCAACAAAAGAGGCAGAGCCTCTTCCGCCCACTTCCTTTATACCTCGGGCGGTGTCACCACCGGAAACCGGAAGTAAGCCACCCCGGTCTAGCCCATGACCAACCCGGCCGCCATCTTTGTAATACAGCCTATTTACATACACAACACTACCCTCCCGGTCTGTGTGATCAAATACATGGATAAATGCTTGAGAAAAACGCCCAAAAAAATAACCCACAAAATCAGGGCTGTTCATGACGGCATGAGCCCAAACGAGCATTCTTCCCACCAGGAGAGTAAAGACAAACACGATATGACTGTGCTTGGAAGGGAAATCTTCTGGCATGTGCTGAAATACTAATCGCCGCTGGTGTAGGAACCCCTTCCCCTCTCCCATTTTACCTCCGTTACAGGCTACAGTAGAAACTATGACTGAGCGGCGGCCAATGGAGGAGGTAGGTGTAGTAGAGGAAGCGGAAGTAGCGGTTAAATTGTTTACCTTGGTGGTGAGGTTATCTAAGTGGCTGCTGACCCAGTTGAGCTGGGTTAAGGCTACATTAAGGGGCAGATTTACTAATTAATTAATTAACTAAAATTAGCGAGTGCGCAATTTAGAGCATCTAAGGGAGTGGCCAATTTTTGCCAGTGATCTACTAACAACAGGCAAAATTATGAACACAGACACTTCATTTCAGTAATGATCACCCATCCACCAAGAGCACAGCAAAATTGTGCATAGGCACACCTGATGAAGAAGTCATCATCATAGGTGCAGCCAGTTTGGAGGAGCATTTTCAGAGCTTTTGTTTAAGTGCAAACCCCACTAAAATACTTTATTTTTGTTCATTATATTTCAAAATTTAGATTTTCATTTAACATGGCAGACTTTTTTGTTTAATATGTAAAAATGAAGTATTTAATTTAAAACAGGACTACTCATGAATAAATTGATTATTTGACCAACGTGTTTATTTTATTAATACTAGAACCATCATGGTCTGATGGAGACTCTGGTGTTTTATTATGTGAATAACTTTGTTTTAACAAAATCTACAGGTCTCCCAGTTCACAACTTTTTATAAATGCCATTGAGTTATGGTGTTGCAAAATTAAAAAAAAAAAACACCTGTCGGCTGATGTCCAGTTCAGCATAACACCAAACTCTTTGAGACCGTTGATATTCGTATAATCCGTTCTTCTGTCATGCCACATAAAATCACGCACAGAGAGAAATTTCTCTTTGGCCACGCGCCCTCAGTTTTCGCCTGTGTCTCCTGGCAGCAGTGATCGCTATCAGATGGTAACTGCAGATGAATTAAGACAAGCTTTTTTTGGGTGTTAAATCCTGGTGCATTTACCAGGAGTTTGACAACCGCAAACCGTAATAAATCGCCCTGCGGCAGTCATTTAAATACTCCCCTCCCTCAAATTTGCGCTTTGACATGACCGCTCCCACAAATACATATGCAATGAGGCCAGGCGCAAAATTATCATAGTCCATGCCTTTTCACCACTAATTTTGCCCTGCGCCCTTTAGTAAATCTTGACAGAAGATTTTAACGCCATAACAGGGTTTTGCTTTGGCGCATGTTTTTTTTTTTTTTTCCACAATATCTTTATTGAACCTTTTTTTTTAACAAACATGATACAAACAATCAAACACTAACACTAAAGTACTACAAAAAAAAAAAATACCCTAAAAACACCAACAACCACCAACAAAATCAAATCTTCAACAATGCTCCTCTGTTTAGTCTAGACAATCCAATACATAAGTATACATATTATGTTCACCAGTTTGGAATTTACAAGGTCCACACACATCATTCACCTTCTTCTTCAAGAGTTATGTTTAAATTTTTTACATAATCAATAAAAGGTCTCCATATATTCTCAAACACAATTTCCTTTGATTTCAGTATATGTGTTATTCTTTCTAATGGAAGGTTTGTTAACATCTGTCTTAACCACTGAGTCACATCTGGTCTATGAGTCTTTTTCCATAATAGTGCAATACATTTTTTTGGCATTAAGCAAACTGAGGTCTATGAATGTTCTTTCACTTTTATTAAAATTATGCTTTCTGGGTACAGACCCAACAAAAACAGTTTAGGATTCAATATGATTTGTTTTGAGATTATTTTTTCAATTGTTACCCCTCACCTCTTCCCAAAACATTCTTATTAATCTACATTCCCATACACAATGAATAGGGTTCCTTTACTTTCCATGCATTTTGTGCATGTATCTGGTATATTTTTGTTATATCTATTTAACTCCTCCGGTGTCACATACATCCGCATTAACCATTTGAAAATGTATCAATTTAAGGCGTACATTTATTGATTTGGTTTGAGCTTCTGTACAAGCCAATTCCCATTGTTCCTCTGAAATTTCAGTTTGCAGATCTTCTTTCCAGTAGTTTAATCTTTTCAGTGAATTTTCACTTGAAGATAGTGTCAATGAGTTATAAAACTCTGAAATAATACCCTTTCTTTTACTATCTTGCATCAGCATTTTTTCCAAGGATGAATAGATAGGTCGAGTGAGAGCTTTATTTTGATTTGATCGAATAAAGTTTCTAAGTTGAAGATATTTAAAAAAAATGTGTTCTATTGAGATTAAATTTGATCCTCAGCTCTTCAAAAGACATTATGTTTTCTGCACATGGCAAATATAAATCCTGAATCTTTTGTATCCCTTTTAAATTCCATACCTTAAATACAGCGTCCGCTCTCCCTGGTTTAAAATATTGATTACCCCATATTGGACTAAATTGTGACAATAACTGTGGTTCTTTTAAATAGTTTTTAGCTTCACACCATATTTTGATCATATGCTTTACAAATGGATTTTTAACTTGTTTTTGTAATTTTTTGCCGAATCTGAGTATATGAATATGGGAAGCGGTAAAGGTAAATTGTATGATTCCATTTCAGTCCAGTGAGGGAGATTCATTTGATGAAAAATAATATGTCATAGACCTCAGTTGTGCCGACCAATAATACAACATAAAATTTGGACATTTCAGACCTCCACGATCAAATGGTAAATATAATAAAGACAGACGTAATCTAGCCCTCCTGTTGTTCCATATAAATTCCACTAACTTTTTTTTAATTCTTGAGAACAAATCTAAGGTGGTGGTAAGGGAATGTATTGAAATAATAAAGTATTTTAGGTAAGATTATTACTTTTAAGTATATTGATTCTCCGATCATCGACATTGGTAGTGACATCCATCTCTGAAGTAACTCATCAATATCTGTCATTAAGGCTTCATAATTGACACTGGCGATTGATTCTAGCTTAGGCACAATTTGGATTCCTAAATATTTAAACTGATTTACAACATTGAATTGATTTACCTCAGGGGCTGGATAATTTCTTTGGGTCTCATTTAGCATTAATATTGAAGATTTAGTTTTATTTATTTTATATCCTGATATTTCCCCAAAATTCTTTATTAAATTCAACAAGGTCGGAATTGATTTTTTAAGATTCGACATAAACAAAATTATGTCATCGGCATACAGGGAGATTTTATGTTCGGTTGGTCCCGACTTTAATTCCATATATTTGTGACTGTAGACGTATCGCTATCGCTAAAGGTTCAATTGCCATAGTAAACAGTAAAGGTGAAAGTGGACAGCCTTGTCGACATCCTCTATTGATTTTTATTGATTTGAAATATTGTTATTTGTTAGGATTTCTGCTGTAGCATTATTATATATTATCTGAACCCATTTTATGAAATTATTTCCAAGTCCAAACCTTTGTAAGACTTCAAAAAGAAAGGGCCATTCAACTCTATCAAAGGCTTTTTTCGGCATCCAGTGATAAGAGAGCTGTATCCGGTGCTTCTTTATTAGAATAAATACTATTAAATAGTCTTCTTACATTATGGAAGCCTTGTCTTCCTTTATAAAGCCATCTGATCTCGATTAATAATATTTGGTAAAATTTCTTGTATACGTCTTGCTAAAATTTTACAGATTATCTTAAGGTCGGCATTTAATAGGCTTATTGGTCTCATATTTTCACATTTATTAGAGGGCTTACCTGGTTTTGGCAACAGTATAATTAAGGCATTATTCAATAAGATGGTAAATTACTATTTTGAAATGCTTCTAAAACCATTTCCAAAAAAGGTTTTATTAATTTATTCTTAAATTTTTTATAAAGGTCAACTGGAAGACCATCTGGTCCTGCACTTTTTCCTGATTTCATAATATCAATGGCTAGTCCAACTTCTTCTTGACTAATTTTAGACTCCAGTATCTCCCTATTTTCATTTGGAATACACGGTATAAATAGTTCGTTCAAAAACCCATGTAGTTTTGTTAAGTCAGATTCATTTTTGGTATCATATAATTTTTCATAGTAATCTCTAAAGGCTCTATTAATTTCTAAAGGATCTATAACTACCTGTCCCTTACTTATAATACTGGTATTGGTGTTTTAGATTCTAATTGTTTAATCTGCCATGCCAATAACTTTCCTGATTTTTCACCTTGTTCATAAAAAGATTGTTTCAATCTTAGAAGACTCGAGGCAGCTCTATTCGCTGATTTTTTGTCATATTCAGCTCTCAAAATCAGTAATTTGGCGCAGCATGTTAGTAAATCTGCCCTTAAGTTGGTAAGTGACTTGATCTAATCGTTGCTCTACAACATTGAACCAGGCAGCAAGCGGCTCCCGAGTTGTCTGCTGGATCTTGCTGACAGAGACGTACTGCCATTTTTGAATATAGACCCAAGAGCAGACACAAACCAGGAAACATGATTGCAAGTTTAGTGATTTTATTTACAGTGAAAATTAATGGAAACAACAACAATGCAGGGGAAGAATCTGGCAACCCTGTGGAGAGAGAAGAGAGACATGATAAGTATTCTGGGGCAGACGAGGCAAGTTAATTATTAGGTTTTTTTTCTCTCTTACTGATACAGCTGGAGTTGACAGCAGTGAGAACTCCTTTGCAGGTTGCTTCTCTTGCCCCGTGAATATTCTGCAACTGGCATTCCAGTAGGTAATGCCCAGATGCCTCAAGCTGCAGGTGGAGGTGGAAGAGGAGCACACGGCTCGTAAGGAGTTTATGGAGATTGGAAGTGAGATGATTTACAGCCAGAATGAAGAAGAGGAGAGTGTCCTTAATCCGCCGAGAGAGGATCTGGTCCATCTGTGCACAGGTAGGTATCCTGGAACAGATTAAGGTTGGGTTTGAGGGAGAAGATGATGAAAAAAGTTGGATGCTTATGAATTCCACATTGGAGGGGAAGGTTTGAGAGAGCAAAGAGTTCTGGCTGCACACAGTCCTGGAGTAGCGCTCCTGACTGGGGTAGTGCATCTAACGTCTCCATGCTGAACTGCAGACTGCTTTTTAAAGGCAGGCTGTGATTGTTGCAGGTGAGAGCAATTAAGTCCCTGCGGCTGGTCAGCTGTTGGATTGAGAGAGATTTTACATTTTAATTACTGGATTAAAGCTCTCATCTTTCAAGGCAATTTAAATGCACTGAAAGAATAACTTACTGACATTAACTAAGCTTGACATTAACTTTTTTGCTCACCAGTCACTGTTTCCAAAGTTACTAGCCATTTAGCCTTTCCACTAGCCACAATTTTGTGGTTGGAAAATTATATTTAATATAATCAGATTTGACTATTGCATGCTAAAATTTACTTGAACTAAATTTACAACCTTTTTAAATGTAAATATATACATAAATATTATACATACATAAAAATGGGAAGAGGAACGCTGTTTAATTATTTAAGAACAGCAGTAAATACTGTACATCAGTAGAGAAAAATATTTGCAACGTTGAGAGTGAAGTACAGGAAGATTTGGGGTCCGTCCCAGTTCTCATTTCTATCTCCTACCCTGTGGCCCTTGAGGGCTGAAAATTACCTCTATGAATTGAGACACCCCTTCAGGCTGCACTAAGTCATTAGTAGTTGCTGATGGTTTGAACCTAAATGGACACTACCTGTTTTCGCCAGAAAAAAGAAGGGAAAGAATAGAAAACTGATGAGGAAAAAAGTCTCATCTTAAGGAGAAAAGTGTCTCATATTTACACAAACAGTTTTAATCAGTAGAAAAAGGCAGAAATTTAAAAGAAAGAAAGCTGTAAATTCACAGACAGATTTGGATGCCCTGGTGGACAAGTTTTGGTCCGCGGGCCATATGTTTTGCACCTGTGGACCAGCCCATTAAAAATGCATATTTAAAGGGTAAAGGGCTAGCCACACCAAACACGATAATGGTAACTATGAAACTATAGTTTTAAAAATCGTTCTAAGTAAGCCTCAACACCAACTGATGATACCGCTCTAACAGCAGAGCCAAACATGAGCTGCACACTCCGCACCAGCTTCAACCCGCCACATATGTTTCTCCTGCTGCAGGATGAGACCGTTTATGCCACCGCTGCAATCAGTAATCTTAAAGGATTTTTTTTTTAACTAGACCAGTACCTTGGGCAGTGAAAAAAATAAGAAGAAAAGCAAAAAGAGTGTGAAATTATTCACCTAATTTTTCTCTCAACTCCAGACACCGGACTTGCACAGGTAGGATGAAGTGAGCGCACAGCGCCAAGTGGAATCACATGGGTTGACAAATAATTAATAATATGATAGTAATAATAATTTCAGCTTGGATGCATAGAGCTGTTTCAGATGGCTGCCTTAAGCATCCAAATACAGTCTATGATCATTTTTCCTTCTTCTACTGTGCACTCAGATCCTGCTGAAAGCAGGTAGACACACAGCCCCAGCCTCTGTCATTTATTTCAGCCCTGCTGTCAAAACAGGTGACAGTGATGGTTGGATGTTTTCTGATTGGCTGAAAATGTCATGCATTTCATCATCTGACATCGTGATGATCCGTATATTTGATTTGGCAAGGATTTTACATCAGATGCCCTTCCTGATGCAACTCTACCCATTTACCCATGCTTGGGACCGGCACTCGGAGTACAGTGGCTTGTGTTCCCCCATGGATGGGTAACTACTGTAACTTTCCTTCCCCCATTCTATTATGCTGAGCACCAAGCTAGAAGGCAGGAAATACCATTTTGATATGGTCTCTGGTATTACCTGGCTGTGGCTTGAACCCACTATGCTCTACCACTAGGCCACCACTCCGGTCCCATGATCATTCATTCATTCATTCATTCATCTTCTTCCGCTTAATCCTTTTTCGGGTCGCGGGGTGGGTGGGTGCTGGAGCCTATCCCAGCATCTTTGGGCGGGAAGCAGGGTACACCCTGGACACATCGCCAGTCCATCGCAGGGCCAACACAGAGAGACAGACAACCATTCACTCTCACATTCATACCTGATCACTTTAGCAAAAAGATTAAAAAAAAAAAAGACAAAGTTTTGTTCACCTGTCAAAGGTTACTTTGTAGATGTTTCCCAGTGTGGAAGAAAGCACACTGTCATAAATATTACAGGGTTTCCTCTGGTAACATTTCTCGGTGGCGGGCCGCCTCACCAGAAAATTTACCGCCACGCCAAAGAGATATGAATTTAAGAAAAATATATGAAGCAATGACTTTCTGCAAGCGCGCACATGGACAATGCGTGTGGCCGTCATCTGCGCGGAGTTTAGAAGTGCCCCGCCCATGCGAGCTTTCCAGTCAGTCAGCAGGCAGTGTCTCACTAGTGGCAGCAGCATCTTCGTGGAAAAGGAATGAAAACCGGGAAGTCAAACAGCAGAAATGGACTCTATTTGAAGAGAAACTTTGTGAAGAAGTCTGCCGTTTCTTCGTTGGTGAAAATCCTGGCGCGTCAGCGCCTTGACACTACCTATCAGGCAGGAGTGAAACTACAAATGATGGTTGTGTGCATGCGTCAACCGCTTGGCCTGGGTAGATGAAAAAAGTGAGCATGTACAGCGCTGCGTGTGTGCCGGGCTTGTGCAAAGCATACGTGGACCAAGGAGGACTAGAGGAGAAATGCAGCATAATAAGGCTTGACTGTCTGACAGAAACATGAGTTTATTAAAGTACTTTAAATATGGAAAAAACATCAGAAGAGGTATGTAAACACTGGAGGCATTTATCATAGTTTTAACCCGCTGGAAACGGGAGCAATAACGGAAGAGTTGCTTAGCTAAGAGATGTGGTTAGAATTCAAATGCAGCCAGCTTCATATGAAGGGAAAGGCAAGGGGGACTACTGAATTGCTGAGGATAGATTTCACCAGCCACTACAATATTAAGTTATGTTCCCTATTATGTACCTGGCAAGTTAAGATGACCGCAATTCACAAAGTCAATGACTTTAATCCGTCAGCAGCCTTCAGACAAACTGAACGTGCCAGCATTTGGATTTCAAAATAAGGGAGGTTTTTCTTGGCGGTGAGGAGATTTCTAAAAAAAAACTATAAATATATAGAAATATTATAACAGAAATTATGGCATCCTTGGTCATTTAAGTTGATTTAAATCATTAAATACAATTTTATTTTTTTTTCTTTGTAATGAGAGTTAAATTATTGTTCTGTTCTGACTGCAAAGTTATGGTCAAAAATATAAGTTGTTATAAGGAAAAAGTTAAAAAAAAATACCACAGTCTGTTTCAAATTTATTTAAAAAAACGTAATTTTATTTTAAAAAGCAGGCAAAAATAAGCCATAAAATAATCCACAAATTTTTAATGAAGTTTCAAATGTACAAGAAAAGTCAATTTTACAAGAGGAAATTACATATTTGAGGAAAATGGCTTCAAATTTACAGAGAAAAGTAGAAAACTATAAGAAAATTTTTATAAATTTGGGAGAAAAACCTCAAACCCTCAAGACTGAAGTCATTACTCAAGTTTTAAGTGGGTGCTCTTTGTACCCATAACTAGAAATTTTTGGTTGTCTCCTTTAATTTACATGGCACTTGATATTTTCTAACCTGTTTGTATACCACCATAGACAGAGAGAGAAGCTGAATTAGACAGAGCTCAGAGAGGGCAAGATGAGACAGAAGAGAGGAGCCAAGGAGAGGAAAGTGTTCAGGCAGAGGGTCCAGGAGAGGTGAGAGCAGAGGAAGGAGAGAAGGATGACACCAGTAAAAAGTCCAAATACAGGATGTCTGGGTGGGACCCCAAATGGCCCAATATTCCAACATTCAAGCCTTGGTTGTACAATACTTAAAACTGTAAGTTCCATATGCACGCAGTGGCTCAGGAGGTAGAGCGGGTCATCCAATAAACCAGATGGTTGGCGGTTCGAATCCCGCTCTCCCCAAATATCCTGCCGTTGTGTCCCTGGGCAAGACACTTTACCCACCTTGCCTCCAGTGTCCATAACACTGGGTATGAATGTGTATAAATGTTCGGTGGTGGCCGGAGAGGCCATTGGTGTGAATTGGCAGCCACGTTTCAGTCAGCCTGCCCCAGGGCAGCTGTGGCTACAGTAGTAGCTTACCACTACCATTGTCTGTTTGGAGTGAATGAATAATGCATCTGTAAAAAGTGTCTTTGAGTGTCTGTGATAAAGCGCTATATAAATCTGATGCATTATTATTATTATATGCAAAGTTAGTGTGCAAAATTAAAAAAAGAAATAAATAGTATAAAATTAACATATTCATACATATGTGTCCTCCCCTCCCCCCGGAAAAATACAGTATGTTGCCACCGCGCCAAGGTCTTTAAGCCAGAAGAAACACTGGCTTGTGACAATAATTTGAAGCAATTAGTATGATTGATCTGAACATATTAATAAAGTAGTGACACTCAAGCAGTAACACAGCAAGTTACATTGGCACTGTGAGAGGACCCTGTGATTAGAGTGATCAGTGAATTTAGCCTGCAAAAGGTAATCCGCCTGTGGACATATTTATGTGTGACTTATAAAGGGAACATTGCATGCAGGTGCGAAAATCAAGCTGAAATCTTACCTGACTACAATTTATTTATTTATTTTGGACCCATTACAAGCTTTTAGACACTTGCACCCCCCCCAAAAAAAAAACACAAAAAATAAAGATATGCAAAAATGTAATAATATTTAATAACATTTAATATTTTTTGTGTGAAGGATTTTCATTTAAATATAAAGTTTAGATTAAATGCACATAATTCAGTTTTTGCTGATTAATATCACAATGTGCACAAAAAATGATAGAAAAGTTGCTTAATATTCTAAAGCCTTCGTATAAGTGTCAGTGACTGACCATCAACTTACTAACATTAACTTTGCATGAAAACCTGTCATTTGAATACTTTAATTTAATTGTGTGTTTTTTTTTCTTCTGGTTTTTATGTTCTCTAAGCGAGGTTCAAAGAGAACTCAGTGTTCTGTAAGCCTGTGACTGTGAAATGTGTCAGACTGACTAGGAAAAAAACCGCATGTTTTTTGACGTCATAAACTCAGTACCTTATGAACAATGCTTTTGTGGTCTCAGAGAGAGACTTGTAAACTTGGTGTGCTCTAGTTTCATTTAATTTGTGCTCACAGAGTTTTCTTTCAGTAACACAAACCATCCTGGATGCCATTGTTACAGAATGTCTGCAAGTGTCACAGGTCAGGATGATATAATTTTGCTTTTCTGCATTTTCACACTGGGTTTGATTTTTTTTTTATGTGTTTAATTCTTTTAAACTTTGTATTTTGTATCTGAGTCACTGTAATAATTCACAGACCGTCTACCCCATATTTGGTTAAAGGTCCAGAAAACAGTAATTTTATCGTTCATCCTAAATTGCACCCCTTTTCTTCTCAGAAACTATGTCACCATGTTCCTATGAGACCCGGTTAGTCATTTTGAGATTGGAAGGCTAAAGTGAAATTAATATGTTTTTAAGGAGGATTATTGTGTCTGGGATTTAATGGCAAAAATTTAAAAGCTCTGGTTCATGACTAAAACCTTAGGGGCTGTATTATCAGTGCATTGTTTAATTTAGGGAGATGGCCCTCCTTTGTGTGGCTTCCACTTCACAGGGGCAAACAGAAGTAAATAATAGACTTAACTAACCCCCCTATCAAAACAAGAACAGAGAGGCAGGCTGCGGAGAAAAAGGTTGGAGGGAGAGCAGTGAAAACACAGAGCAGCTCTCAGCTGTCACGTTAGCCTGCTGTAAAGCCATGTGGAATGATATAACATTGACGTCACAACCAAGTGACGTACCACAGGGTTGGTGCAGAGGGGGGGAAAATTAAAAGAACTCTCATTAATTGCCATGTAATGTCTGCGCTCAGTGGTTATGAGAGGAAAAAAAAAGCAAAAATGTCGGTATTCAGACAACAAGCAATGAAGTGGTTTGGTGGAAAAAGGTGTCACGGACGACTGCGCTACAGATCAGACTGTTTATTCAGAAAATTAGATAAAGCTACAGCTTATCTCATTTTTGCATATTATTTAGCTGTTGTCAAAAAGTGATTTGATATTTATTGTAAAGCTCTGTAAAATTCTGTATATTCATCCAAACATGTAGCATTAACCACGGAGTGAATTTGTGCTTGAAGAAAATCCTCTCTGATCATTGTTATGGTAGCATAGAAAGAAAACTAATAGTAGATTTGGTGTAAAGGAAAAAATATAATTATGTTTATGTTGCTGTTTTACTTGGAATCAGCCGAGAATGAATAAAAGAATATAATTATGCAGCTGTCCATGTAGAAAAAAATCATAACCAAAAAGCCGGAGCAGAGCTGTTGACACAGTTTGCATGTGTGTGTGACGAGGGTTACGACATTGATGCATGCAGAGAGGTTGTGTGTGTGTGATATAAAACAAGGTTGTCTTTTTTTTTTTTTAAATTCAACACTGCCTGGCCTTTACATTTTTTTACTCTGATTTTAACATTTTTGAAAACAAAATCCTACTTCAGAGATATTCAGATCAATCCGTACTTGTTATGATGAGCCTCTTACATTTGTTCTTGGCTTTAAAAAATAAAGCAGTTCAGTTCCCTTTCATTGCCTTTGTTCTCATTTTAAATGATTGATTTTAGAAGTGTTTTTAATTTGCACAAACTGCATGAGAGAGTCTTTAAATTAAGGATGTCAAGCTTAGATTTTTATCGCCGTGAAAGAGTGTGCACATACATGTGTGTGTGTGGGCCTATGCTCATGTGTTTCTGTGTTTTAAGATGACAAATTTTGATTATCACTTTCTGAGAAAAATAAGAGGAACACTGTCAAACTGCTTCAAAAATTTTTGATAGAATGGTTTTATAGAATTGTGTATTATAATAATACTGCACTCATTGATGGTATTGTCTTTGATAAAGTGTGGCCTAAACTATGCTGTTGAAATGGTGTGAAGTGTAGGAGCTTATGTAACATTTGCAATATCCAAACCAAAATGTCCTAATTCTTTGTGGAGTAACTCTTCACTGGTGCCACGGGTGCATCTACACTCACCGGCCACTTTATTAGGTACACCATGCTAGTAACGGGTTGGACCCCCTTTTGCCTTCAGAACTGCCTCAATTCTTCGTGGCATAGATTCAACAAGGTGCTGGAAGCATTCCTCAGAGTTTGGTCCATATTGACATGATGGCATCACACAGTTGGCGCAGATTTGTCGGCTGCACATCCATGATGCGAATCTCCCGTTCCACCACATCCCAAAGATGCTCTATTGGATTGAGATCTGGTGACTGTGGAGGCCATTTGAGTACAGTGAACTCATTGTCATGTTCAAGAAACCAGTCTGAGATGATTCCAGCTTTATGACATGGCGCATTATCCTGCTGAAAGTAACCATCAGAAGTTGGGTACATTGTGGTCATAAAGGGATGGACATGGTCAGCAACAATACTCAGGTAGGCTGTAGCGTTGCAACGATGCTCAATTGGTACCAAGGGGCCCAAAGAGTGCCAAGAAAATATTCCCCACACCATTACACCACCACCACCAGCCTGAACCATTGATACAAGGCAGGATGGATCCATGCTTTCATGTTGTTGACGCCAAATTCTGACCCTACCATCCGAATGTCGCAGCAGAAATCGAGACTCATCAGACCAGGCAACGTTTTTCCAATCTTCTATTGTCCAATTTCGATGAGCTTGTGCAAATTGTAGCCTCAGTTTCCTGTTCTTAGCTGAAAGGAGTGGCACCTGGCGTGGTCTTCTGCTGCTGTAGCCCATCTGCCTCAAAGTTCGACGTACTGTGCGTTCAGATATGCTCTTCTGCCTACCTTGGTTGTAACGGGTGGTTATTTGAGTCACTGTTGCCTTTCTATCAGCTCGAACCAGTCTGGCCATTCTCCTCTGACCTCTGGCATCAACAAGGCATTTCCGCCCACAGAACTGCCGCTCACTGGATATTTTTTCTTTTTCGGACCATTCTCTGTAAACCCTAGAGATGGTTGTGCATGAAAATCCCAGTAGATCAGCAGTTTCTGAAATACTCAGACCAGCCCTTCTGGCACCAACAACCATGCCACGTTCAAAGTCACTCAAATCACCTTTCTTCCCCATACTGATGCTCGGTTTGAACTGCAGGAGATTGTCTTGACCATGTCTACATGCCTAAATGCACTGAGTTGCCGCCATGTGATTGGCTGATTAGAAATTAAGTGTTAACGAGCAGTTGGACAGGTGTACCTAATAAAGTGGCCGGTGAGTGTAAAGCTGCTGCTGAATATGTGCATGTGCATGCTGGATGATATCTAAATGAGTTCAACTTTCTTAGTTGCTTCTAATTCAGTTTGAAATGTGAATTCCAGCCTTGAATTGTATTACTTAAAGCTTTAGTTTTTGGTGTTTGGCTACAAATTGACTTGTCCTTATCCTGCTTCCATTAATGTCACCACTAGCTTGCTGAGGGGGGTTTAAATTTTGCACCTTAAGCAGCAGCAGCCGTATGGCGGAAAGGGTTAAGCTGAGCAAGACTCTCACTGCGTTTGGCTGACTGCAGAGTGAAACAGGATGCAGCGACTGCATTGTCAGCCTGCTGGTGTGAGTGCAAACAGATGAGGAAATGCTGGAGCGGGTACTCCAAAACTTGGGTTACCCTGGAAACGGTTTGCGTCATGATCAGCAGCAATTAGCTCTGCAGCTCTTTAGTTTTCATGATAGGGCTACCAGAGCTCAGCCTAATGGCTCCGGTGTCTGAAGAGCCGCCATCAAGAAATTGCTCACAAAATATTTAAAAGTTGGTTTTGTTTTCCATCCGCCGTTTAATATTTAGCTTCTGAAATTATTTCAGGGCTTTTTTTTTTTTTAATTTATGGCTTCTTTTAAGACCCATGAAGCACATATCTTTGTGTTTTCCTCTAATGACACTTCATTTAGTCTTGTCCCTGCTTGTATTTGTGCAAAGCTTATTTGTGGCTGAGTTTGTGTGTTGTTGTGGCTCAGATTTTTGGCCCCCAAAGGAAAAAAAAACAGGGTATATTTTCAGAATATTCACTTTTCTTTCATTAGAAGAAAAAAAAAATCACAAAAGTGCAGCTTCTTTATATTGTCTGTAGTAGACAAAGTTATACCTAAAGTGCAAAGTGTGCAGCAGAGTTTTAACATTTTACTTTATTTTTATTTATTTATTTTTCATTTTTCCTGTCTCTTAAGATTTGACTCACTTTATAGGATCCCATCAATACAAATATTTCTGGTGGATTTGCTCCCCGGGTTCAGGGTGAGGTTGTCGAACCTTTCATGTGCTGCGTGTTTGCTTAGTGACGGGGTTAGAAAGAGCAGCTTGTTGCTGCTACGATTACATTTGACTGCTGTGACATAGATGGTGGGAGCACGTGTTTAAATTACCATTGCAGGAATTCTTGTGTGGGGAATTAAGGGTGAAGGATGTAGTAAATTTTAGTTTTATTTGAATGAGTGCATGCCTTGGTTTTTACTGACTGTTAATATATCTTTGGAGAACTTAACTGACAAAGCCTAATCTTTCCTTTAAATTTGTGCAGTGTTCTTTTCTGGTTTTTGTGGTGCTCACAATTATTACATTTTTTTTTTAGCATTGCATTCTCAAACTTTGATAATCTTCTTTTCCTTGTTTTATGCTCTCCATCCATGCCTAATTCTTTCTGAATTTCTTTCTGTCTTTCTCTCTGTGCGCCTCTTTTGAAAACGGTGTCAGCACTGCTGCTTTTACACCAAAAGGCTGTTGCTAAGTGACGGTTGACGTCATCCGCAGCTACAGAGGAGGGCTTGTGTGTGTTTAGCAGCTGAGGGCAGATCCCACTGAAAAGGGCAAAACTGTGAAGCACTATTAGTCACTGCAATGAAAACCCGAACTCCAACAGGATCGCCATTCCCAATAACTATGCGCAAAATTTTTAGACTGACTTTAGGTTAAAAGTGAATCATTTGGTGTGTGATGGTTTAGAGGTTTAGAGTAGATTTTTTTTTTTTTTTTATGAATCTGGTCCTGGCCAATCCCCACCCCCTTTTCTTCACTTTTTCTTTAGCCTGTCACGCGGTTTCATTTTCTTCCTCACTTTGACCCCAACTCCCCGTCAGCCCTCCCCCCAACGCATAAGCACAGATACGCCTGCGTACACAGACTTAAATGCCAGACCCCCCCCCCCCGGACCACCACAAGTGAAATATTGTAGGTAGATTTAGTGTCTGTGATGAAGGTCTCTAACTCAGCTTCTGTGATAATTTGGATTGTTTTTGCTAAGATTTTTCTTGTCTGTTTGCTCTTGCTACTTCTTCCAGTCTCCATAAATCCCCCCAGCCACCCGTTCCCATTGTTAGTAGTTTTCTCTTCCAGTGCACTACTTGTGTTGTCTTAAAGGAACAAGATTGTACAAACCACTTGTGCTTATGCTCATTTGAAACACACGAGATGGACTTCTGTGAAATAATAGAGAACAGTAATTTAGTAGTAGGTACACAGCAGAAGTCGTGCTGTCTGATACATCTGTGTTGTGAAGGCTGCGATGAAGATAATTACGACTGATCGCGGCTGCGCCTGCTGCACCAACACATACTGAAGGTCTGGGGCAGCGGTAGGTGTTTGCAGCAGCCGTATGAAGCTCAGCAGAAGGTGCACCCTCCTCCTGCTGCTAATGCACGCTGTTGATCAGATACAGCGAGAGCTGTGAGCCACTGCAAGCTTTTGTTGGTCTGTGTTGTGGTGTGCTCATAAGAATTTTTGAAAGTGATATTTAGGATCAAGGTCTTATGAGCAGTGGTTTAGTGGCAAAATGACTTTGTTTATAGCAGCAGGCTAGTAATACTTGGAAGTTTATTTTTGCAACACAGAATGCCTCTCGCTTAACACCATGGAGGTGTTACAAGAGGTTCAAGAGGGAACTACAGACTTCATCCAAAGTTGCACATCATTTTTAAAGATTGTGTTGGTTATACTTTTTTTTTGACGTAACATGGCCTTTCAGTAGGAATATGATACATACAGTTCATCATTTATATTACATCATGGTTTTGATTTACTTCAGTCAACAATATATTAAGGAATCAATATGAAATGGTTAAAGAGGATGAGCTCCTTTAATTATGCAAACTGCAGTATAATAAAAAAATGTGGAAAAAAAAAGAATTTCCTTTTAAAGTAAAATATTTTTTAAGATTATTTTTCAAAAACTATAAATCTAATGAGTTATTTTTTGTTATTGGAAAAAAATAAAAATAAGCTTAATACTTCAGATTACTCATTTATTTATGAAGGGCCCACTCTGACTGGGGCAAGTTGGTCCATGCTGGTGATTGTTTCTCACATTTGCCACTGTTCTCCACTCACATTGTCTACAGTGGAGAGCATCTATTTTAGGGCTGGGTGCTGTGAGCTCAAATCAACTTCATGATTAATTGAACAGTTTACTTCAGTTTTTACAATAGAAAGTATGAATAAATTATTTCTAAACATTTGTACTTCAGTTTTACTTTTGTTTTTTCATCCATAAGAGAGTTTCAATTTCAAACTGTAGTTCAGTTCATGAGTTTTAAAATTTCATATTTAGAAGCTGAAGCAGCTGTCTCCAACACTAAAGCAACACTAAAACACTTCAGCTGATCGTCTGCCTGTGTACCATTTACATTTGATTTTAATAAGGATAAGTCCAACTGAAAAAACAGAAGCTGCTGCTGCTGCTCTTTGCACTGAGAAACCCCTTAAATGCTGCCATCCAGCTTGGTGCTCAGCAATATTGGAATGGAGGAGGGATCTCTGTGGCGGCGCCTTGCATGGCAGCGGCCTTCTGATTCTACACTTGGGGTGTGTGTGATTTGCACTGTAGATAGGTAAAACACAATCTCGTTCTGCTGTACATGATTGGTTGTACGGTTGAATGACAATAAGGGTGATTTAATTTAATTAATTAAAATATTAAATATCAGTATGTGCCCCCCAGGGATAACAAAGTTGTGGAGGGTATAATGTTTTTGACCGGCCCCTCCCCCGCAAACATTGAAACCCCTCATTAGTCCATATAAATTTAAAGTCAGTCTGATCAGAAATGTAGAAGTGGTGACAATGTAAAAGGACCCCTCCTCCCAAAAATGGAGCCCCTTATTAGAAATTGCAAAATTACATCAGTTAGAGGGTCTGACTGCTGGTTTTGGTTATTTTTCTGTGAATTGCCCAGTCCTGATCACTCTTCCTTAGCGGGGAAGGTGCTGAGTCCGACAGGTCCACGGTATCCACTGCTGCACTGACCATCACACACACACACACCCTTTCCCAAGCAGACACGGCTGCCTCTCCTCTAAGTTCATCTGTTCCTGGCAAATCACACGCATGATTTATGGTAAGGGTTTAGAGCAATAACACACACCTGGACATCAGGTTATAAGGTGTGGAGATCTGTGAATGGTGGATGTGTATCCCGTCAAGCTCCAGCTGTAAGGTGCAAGGCTGCTGCAGGTGAGAGAAGCGGTGTTTTCCTGCTGAAACTGTCTCCTCCTCTCAAGGAGACATGAATTTGGAGATGTGTGTTTTTTCCAAACTAATCATGGCGCAAGCAACTCGCAATGCTTGTTTTTTGTGTGTCTTTAGATAGATAAATAGATAGATGTACTTTATTGATCCCAAACTGGGAAATTACAGTGTAATAGCAGCATGACAGTAGACGATCAAAACGACAGAAACACACACAGCATAATAGAAAAAGGAATTACCCAGGGAAAGTAAAACTGCCTAGATGCCTACATCACAGATGAGTACATGAATCGTACTCGCTGTACAATGCAGGACTATCGGGTGCAGCGTGAAATGTGAGGTACCAATTAGACTACCAGGTGCAGTATGGCAGTATTGTTATGACCAGAATTCAGCATTAGATTGAGTTATTTTACAGCAAAATGGCATGTGGCAGGAAAGATTTCCTGTACCTGACTGTTTGGCAGCGAAGCTGTAGCAGTGTGCTGGAGAAAATGCGCCGCTGTCTATCTAGTGTGTGGTGGAGGAGGTGATCAGGATTGTCCATGATGGATAACAGTTTGTTCAGTGTCCTCCTCTCCACATTCTCAAAAGTCTCCAGCCTGAAATCAATCACAGAGCCAGCCTTCTTGATAAGCTTGTCAAGTCTGTTGGTGTCGCTGGCTCTGATACTGCTACCCCAACAGACAGCAGCAAAGAAGATGGCGCTACCAACAACGGCCTGGTAGAAAAGCTCCAGCGTCTTGTTGCACACGTTGAAGGATCTCTGCTTCCTCAGAAAGTAGAGTGTACTCATCCCCTTCTTGTACGCAGCATTGGTGTTAGATTTCCAGTCCAGTCCGTTGCTGATCATGACACCCACGTATTTGTAGTCCTCCACTACCTTCACATCCTCCCCCCTAATCTGCAGTGGCTGTGAAGTTGTCCTCTTCTTCCTGAAGTCAGTCACCATCTCTCTGGTGTTGCTGATGTTCAGCCTCAGGTGATTCTGCTCAGTCCACTCCACAAATCTCTCTACCAGTGCCCTGTACGCCCCCTCCTCTCCCCATCTTGTACACCCAACAACAGCCGAGTCATCAGAGAATTTCTACAGGTGGCATGACTGATGTTGTACTGAAAGTTGGTGGTGTATAAGGTGAAGAGAATAAGAGAAAGCACAGTCCCCTGTGGAGCTCCCATATCACTAACCACCACATCAGACAAGACACTGCCCAGCTGGACAAACTGTGGCCTGCCTGTCAGGTAGTCAGTAATCCAGGAGACCACAGAGCTGTCGATCCCCATCCCCCACAGCTTCTCACTCAGCAGCAGTGGCTGGATGGTGTTAAACGCACTGGAGAAATCAAAGAATGTGATTTCACAGTGTCTCCTCCACCATCCAGGTGCAAATGGGCTCGTTGCAGCAAGTAGATGGCAGCGTTTTCAACTACTAAATGGGGATGATATGCAAACTGCAGAATGTCCAGCCACATCTTCACCTGTGGCCTCAGGTGGGCTAAGACCAGTCTCTCCAGGACCTTCATCACATGTGATGTGAGGGCAGCTGGTCGATAGTCATTAAGGTCTGATGGAGATGACTTCTTGGGGACAGGAAACGGCCATGACGTCTTCCACAGCACCGGTACTCCGGTACTTTCTCCAGACTCAGGCTCAGGTTGTACAGGTGTTTCAGTACAGGAGATAGCTGGTTGGCACAGGTCCTCGGGATCCTGGCAGAGATGCCATCAGGGCCTGCAGCCTTAGGCTGACGGAGTCTCTCCAGCTGTTTCTTAACCTGGTCTGTAGTTGCAGTGATGTCGGGATTGGTGCTGATGTCCTCAGAGGAGGGGAAGGGGGTGAGGGGAGAGAGAGGGAGAGAGAGATGTGCTGCACATGAAGGTGAGGGGTGTGTGTGTGTGTGTGGGGGGGTCTGTCTGTGTTGTGGGGGTGACAGATGGTGAGTTGAACCTATTAAAAAACAGATTCAGCTCATCAGCTCTCTCCAGGATTCCCGATGTCTGTCTGTCCCTCCCTTTACACCCAGTGATGTGTTTCATTCCTGTCCACACATCCTTCACATTGCTTTGCTGGAGTTTATCCTCCAACTTCTTCCTGTAATTGTCCTTACAATTTTATTTTAGAACACAGTTTATGATGAACCAGTATATGGCCCAGCACTAATTGAAATAATAATTATTAATTTATTTAATGAATAATTACATTTTATGAACAATTTTGAAATATGATAATAAAAATAATGTATCTATCAGAAAGGAAGATTGTATTTTCTTGACAATTTTGTCACTTTTATTGCGAAAGTGAGCCATTTATTTTGCAAGGTTTCATTCTCAGTCTGCTCCTATTTTTTAAAATTATATCATAATGGACAGCCAAAGCAGCTATTGTTAACTCTAAGCTGCTCTATATTCCACCTGCCTGACTTTCTGCTTAATGCATTAGCCTGTTTGTTTTTAGCCTCCAGCTAATAAGGGGTGAGAGTTGAACAAAGCACAGGCAGCTTTAGACTGCTATAAGTTTTTCCAAGTCGTGTTGTGAATGAATGTATGAAGAGACCTGAGAGACTCACTTGAATGCCAGTTAATTATTCAGTTTTCTGTCACACAGGCTGTTATTTCATACTGATTTTAATTAAATTTTTATGGTGCTTTCACACCGAAATTTGTTTAATTTGGTCCGAATCAGTTGACAAGTTTGTTACTTTGTATCATTTTCTCCTCAGTTCAGTCCCCTTTCACACAGGCAAAAATTGAGGCAGACCATAAGCAGACCAAACTGCGTCACGTTAAATCCCGCGAGACTTACGTCAGAATGTTCTCTGTTCTTATTGGTCAGATTTTTTTTGCCGCGAGAACAGGAAAGGTAAGTACAGGAAGTAGGATGACTACCGTGTATTTCTGGGAGAAAATAATACAGATTGTAGTTGTAATCTATGGGGGGTTTTCATTGCCCTGGTTATCGTTTATTACATACATGCATATACCACTTTTGGCATATTGTACAGTTTGAAAATGAAGCACTGCTGTGGATGGGAAATAGCATGTTAACGTTCATTAATCCTCCAGAACCGTGACGTGCTCAGCCACAGATATTTTCAAAGATCTATTGGGTATGTACAGTGACATAAAATGTTTTACCATTTGCCGCTGGTCTCATTTTCGTGCAGTCGCTTTCTCACCTGCAGGACCACACCCAGAGTTCGCCATTTAATTCCAACTGAGACCACCTCTTTCAGGTGGTCTTGGTACGGTTGTTTTGGTATGTACTTGAGTGCGAATACCATGTACTCACCAGACAAAACGAACCGCACTAACGGAGAAAATGAACTTGAGTTTGATTGAAACAGACTGAAGCCTGCAGGTGTGAAAGCACCCTTAATTAACATGCATTCACATGTAGTTGCAATCAGAATCATTCAACCCCCATTGCATAGATTTATTAGCAAAATTTAAAAATTTGTAGGTGTTTACAATGAACAAATTACACAAGAACAGTTAAATAAAACTAATATTACAAGAATTTTATCCAAATCCAACACTACATCCTACTTATAATGACTACTGCAGTCTCAAAATTATTCAACCCCCTGAATAGAATTCCTCATAACAGCACACATTTGCAAATCAGGTGTGATTTCAAGCACACTTGATGCAACCAATCAAGGGCTTCATTAGTTGGATCAGGTGTGCTTGAGATGGAACACCTTAAATACCAAATGGTTGACGGTGATGTTTCATTGCATGCTGAAAATATAGCTAATTCAAGAAAATTATCTAAAAAAATTCAGAGACTAGATCATTGCTGTGCACAAACAAGGAAAAAAATATAAAAAAGATAGCACTGACTATTCCTAGAAATACAGTTTGAAGCATAGTTCACAAGTTTAAAGTTAAGGAAACGGTGGCTACACTGCCTGGATGTGGCAGAAAGAGGAACCTATCAATAGCTGCTACCAGAGTTATGAGGAGGCAGCTGGTAAAAAAAACTTTGACTGATCTGATCTGATCTGACTGATGGCAGCGAGTTTAGATACAGAGGCTCCTGGCTGTTTGTTACAGTGCTTGATATAAGTTGGTGTGATTTTGCTTGTGGTGTGTGTGAATGGGTATGACTCACTAAAACACTTCTATAGTCAGACAGACAGCCTTGCTTGACATCTTTGAGGTGTTGCTCCGAAGTGATGGCCGATTTTCCATCAGGCTAACATAGCACTGGACATGGTGAGACTGTACGGTACGGGCCCCCCTGGTTTGTTGTCGGCTCAGTGAGGCGCTGCAGATGGCGACGAGAGTGGAAGCAGAAGCGAGGATGCTGGGCGGGCCTGCTTGCTAGGCTAAGGAAGCAGCCACAAAGACCACCAGTGCCAAGCATCTTCCTAACTAATGCAAGGTCAATTGTCCACAAGATTGACTAACTAGAGGTGCTTCTAGCAGCTGAGTACAAGAATGCTGTGTACTGATATCCCAGAATCTTGGCTAAATCAGTAGATTCCGGACACAGCAGTGCAGCTAGCAGGTCACTCTCTCCACTGCAACGACAGAAACAGTAAGTCGGGTAAGAGCAGAGTGGGAGGATTGCGCATGCTTGTCCATAATAACTGGTGTTATGTCTCCCAATTTGGAAGCAGTGAGTGTTATGTGTTGACAATTCTACCTGCTCAGAGAGCTGTGATTATTATTCCTGTAGTCTATATTCACCTGATGTTAATGCTAGCAGAGCCCTCGACCATCTAGAGAACATTATAAACAAACAGCAGAAGTCCAGTCCTTACGGTCACATTGTAGCTGGCGATTTCAATCATGCATTCTTAAAAACAGTGCTTTCAGAATTTGAACAACATGTAAAATGTGCCACCAGAGGGAAAAATACACTGGATTGTGTTTATTCTACCCTGAAGCATCCCTATAGAGCAGTACCTCCCCCTCATTTGGACTTGTCTGACCACCCCTCTCTGTCCTTGTACCAGCTTACACCCCCATAATAGAAAATACAAGCTAGTAACAAAATATATGAAAACGTGGCCTGGGAAAGTGCTGTCACAGCTACAGGACTGTTTTGAATGCACTGCTTGGGGCATATTTGAGCAGCAGGACCACAGAGACTGTTTTATCATACATTAAGTACTGCACAGACATTGTTACAGTTGAGAAATGCATCCGGGTTTACCCAAACCTAAAATTGGATGACTAACAGAGTCCAGTCTCTCCTGAGATCCCGCCGACATGGCCTTCAGGTCTGGTGACAGAGCCCAGACGAGCCTTTGGTGGTGGTTTTACAGTGTGGGCAGGTGTGTCTAGTCAATACAGAACTGACCTACAACTTGTGAATGGTACAGTGACAAGCCAGTACTACCTGAATAACATCATTAATCCAGTCATTGTGCCCCTACATGAACAACACTGGCCTAATTTCATCTTCATGGACGACAATGGTAAATAAATGGTAAATGGCGTTTAGTTATAGAGCGCTTTTTCTCATCTCTAGATAACCAAAGTGCTTTACAGATCCTGCTATCCACTCATTCACACACACATTCACACACTGATAGTGGCAGGCAATGCTCCAGCTCATCGAGGTCACATCATTAGGGAACGGCTGCTGAAGGCTGGGGTACCTCAGATGGAGTGGCCTTCACTTTCTCAGGTCCTGAATCCCATAGAAAACCTATGGGATCAGCTGAGTCACAGTGTAGAGGCTCGTAACCCTGCACCCCACAGCCTCAATGATTTGAGGGCCACCCTTCAAGAAGAGTGGAATGCCATGCCTCAGCAGACAATAAGTCGACTTGTGAACAGCATGAGACGTCGTTGTCAAGCTGTAATTGAAGCTCAAGGGTACATGACATGTTATTGAGACATTGACATTTTTTTGTTGTAGTATACCCACCACTGTTGTTGGCTTTTGCTTCAATAAATTATTTGAGATGAGGAAATCACCATTGCATGCTTTTACTTAAATGCCTTACTTTAATGATATAATATCACTGTAGTGTGAATGTTTTACATTTTCCATAAACGTCACCCGAAAGCCAAATATCCCTAACTTTTTGTGAGTAGTGTATGCCAGAATGCTCTTTGTTGATTTTTAGTTCAGCATTCAATACCATCCCTGATACATTAGTTGGTAAACTGTTGCGCCTGGACTTTCCACCCATCACTTGTGCCTGGATCAGTAACTTTCTGACCAGTCATCCACAGACTGAAAATAGGACCATTCTGTTCCTCTACATACTGTACACTCTATACACCCACGACTGTAGTACTTATCACCCCACCAATACCATCATTATATTTGGTGACAACACCACCTTCTTGGGTCTCTTAGGTGGAGGTGATGAGTTGGCATACAGATATGAGATCCTGAGACTGACAGCATGGTGCTCAGGAAACAACCTCTCTCTAAATACCAGCAAAACAAAGGAACTTATTATTGACTTCAGAAGACTCAAAACAGAACCCGCCCTCCTTTACATCAATGGAGTCAAAATGGAGAGTGTCTCCACCTTCAGATTCTTGGGAGTGCAGATCTCTGAGGACCTCTCTTAGTCAGCGAACACCTCATTGGTAGTAAAGAAGGCTCAGCAGTGATTGTACTTCCTCAGAGTGAATAAACAGTTCCTGGCATATTACTGCTGGTGAACTGTGCTGTTGTACTGCGTTTCTGTGTGGTGCACTGGCTGTTGGGCAGCAGACAGAAAACTCTGCAGTGGGTAAAAAAGATGGCAGAAAAGACCATCAGCTGCTGTCTGCCCACTCTAGAAGACATTCCTAGGTCAGTAGAGTCAGGAAAATCTTAAAGGACTGCTCACATCCTGGTCACAGTCTATTCTCTGTCCTGCCCTCCGACAGGAGATAGAGAAGTTTAAAAACACGAACAATCCGATACAAAAATAGTTTATATCCATGGGCTATCAGACTGATTAATCAGAATAGTTGAAAATACACTTACAGTTACAGTCTCTTAAGCTGGGTTCACACTATAGCGTTTGGACTGACCTTTACAGACATTTGAAAAATCCAAACGTTGGTGAAATTACGTTGGTGAGCAGTTTTTTTTTTTTTTTTAATCCAGCACACACCAACTTTTATGAATTTTTGCTAGCATTTGCCAGCGTTGCATTCATTGGCAAACTTTTGCCAACTTAGGTTAACTTAAACAAATGAATACTCAGCACAGGTCAGCTGACATCAGCATCAGGCGATGTCAGCGTTTGTGGAGGCTTCCTGCCATTCTGGACCTGCTTTTTTGGGTGGATTCACACTACAACGTTTGGGACCAAATTTTACTGATGTTTTGGCAAACATCTGGCTCTGCTGGCAAAAGTTGATAAGTTAATGATGATTGGTGTTTGTTGGCAAACGCTGGCGAAAGTTGTATTCCTTAAAAAATTTCCAGCATGCTGAAAATTTGCCGGTGTTTGGAAATAAACGTTGGTGAAAGTTCCTGAGCGCTGCACTAAGTTGACTGAAATGTTGGTGGAAGCAGATGTTTTTAGACTAAAACTCACTTCAGACATGCATGGATGAAAGAGAAATAGAGAGGAGGGGGAATTAAAAAAAGAAAAAAATATATATATATATATCCCAAAAATGTGACGGCCCAAAAGAAAAAAAAAAAATCTTCTCATTGAGAAATTTACTGTTTGTAATTTTCTGCTCCATGCATTATCATTCTCTAGGATTTATTGGTTTGGCTTCCATTGTGGGGAATCAAACAATGCTCATGTGGTGGCCTAGTTGATAGAGCATCCACCCCACAACCTCACGGTTGTGGGTTCAAGCCCTGGCCAGGTCATACCAAAGACCATATAAAAATGGTACTTCCTGCCTTCCAGCTTGGTGCTCAGCATAATAGAATGGGGGAAGGAAAAGTTGTTTGTGGCGTTGCCTTGCATGGCAGCACCACCTCTGATTCTAAATGTGATTAACATTGTAGATAGGAGAAATGTAATTTCGTTCTACTGTACATGGTTGGCTGTATGGGTTGAAGAACAATAAAGTTGGCTTCTTCTAAAAAAAATGACATTTAACGGGATTTTATGTTATTTTAATGGAGAGAGTTGTAACAGTCAAAATATAATCACCCGTCATTTTATTTAGATGATGATACACTAAATAGTTTTTGTTTATTCCATCCACGATCACATTTTAATTGCGGACTTAGTGTTGGAGTCTATAGGCATTATTGTATTTTTTTTTTAGAGGAATGAATGAATGAACGAACGGGTGAAAAGAGTATGCAGAAGTAACTATAGGAATATAAAATGAAAATAAATACTGCCTCCACAAACGCTGATCTTTATATGAGCGTTGCCTGACGCTGATGTCAGCTGACCTGCGCTGACTATTTCTCTGATTTTTCAAAACGTCTGTAAAAGTCAGTCCAAATGCTAGTGTGGACACAACTTTAACTTAGGCCAACTTAGGTAAACTCTGCATAACTTAGCCCAGCACTCAAGAACTTAGACAAACTGAGCACAACTTTCACCAACGTGTATTTCCAAACATGAGCAAATTTTCAGCATGGTGAAAATTTTCAAAGAACACAACTTTTGCCAGCGTTTGCCAACGAACACCAACAATCATTAACTTTTGCCAGCAGAGTCAGACGTTTGCCAAACATCAGTAAAAGTCGGTTTAAACGTTGTAGTCTGAATCCACCTTTAAGTGCAATCTTTTTTCCTTTAAGGGCATTTTTACCTCCGCCAAGGAGGTTATGTTTTTGCAGGCATTTATTTGTTGGTTTGTTTGTCTGTTAGCAAGATTACACAAAAACTACTGAATGGATTTGGATGAAATTTTCACGAACGGTGACCCTTGGCCGAAGAATGAACTCATTAGATTTTGGTCACGATCTGTGAGTGCATACCTCCACCAAGGCCCTTGTTTGTATTTGTACAGCAGGATTGGACGGATTTTGATTAAATTTTCACCAGATGTGGTCTTTGGGCTACAAAGGAACCCATTAGGCTTTGGTGATGATCCAAGAGTGCATACCTCCGCAAACGCTCTATCTTCTCACAGAGTGTTTCCAAGATTACTCACAAACTACTGGACAGAGTTTGATGACATTATGACCAGAAGTGGCTCTTGCGCTACAGATGAACCCATTACATTTTGGAGGTGATCCATGACTGCATACTTCCACCAAGGCTCAATCTTCTAGCAGTGGTTTAGCAGGATTACGCAAAAACTACTGAATGGATTTTGATGAAATTTTCACCAGAGGTCGTCCGTGGGCTACAGACAAACCCATTAGATTTTAGAGGTGATCCATGAACGCATACGTAGCTCTACTGAGGCCCTATTTAGCAATGTACAGAGGGATGGAGGCACAGAGGTAATTATTCTTGTTTGATTTGTTTATTGCAAAGTTTCCAGTTTGTACATTTTGCCAATAAACCTAATTTACAGTGGTGGTTGAATAATTTTGATTGCAACTGTATATGAGGGGATCATGCATGAACAAGCACAGTGAAGAAAGTATAAAATGGAAAAAAAAAAACCAACATGGGCAAAAAAGTTGCTTTGGTTTGAGGTTCTGAATGTTGCTTTTGCCTTTTTTTTTTTTTTTTTTTGGTTAGTTGCTGAACACTATTTGGATGTTTTCTCCGGATTTATGTGGGTTTACGCCCAATACTCTGGCTTTATCCCACAATCCAAACACATGCCTTCATGGCACAGCAAGTGTAATTTTGTTCTGCTGTGCATACCTAGTTGTCTTTCCTTCTGTCTTTTCATCTAGTGTATTTTAAACACAAGGGAAACAAAACAGCCTTACTCTCCCTAATCAGCCACAACATTTAAACACCTGCCTTGCACTGTGTTGTAAAACAGCTCTAACTCTTCATGACATAGATGTGGGACTTTTGTTTTGCTTTGCTGCAGCCTCCTTTTTTTCCTGATCTCTCTGATTTCTCTGCATCAAAGAGTCAAGTGAATAAAATGTGGTCTTAATACCACGTATCAACAGCAGGCATCCTGACCTGGCATTATAGACACGTGGCATTAGATTCTGGATGCTCGACTGCAGTAGTTGGCTGGGGTTAGGCATGGATTAAAGATGCAGTATGTGCGTCATGAGGCAAACTACCAGACTTGGAGATCATATGAGAAGTGTTCTGTTACAATTACTGAATTTAAAGCACAAGCACATGCAGGTTGTGCTTTTTGTAAATGTTTAAAACCCAGCAAAGCAGTTGTGTTCAATACAGTAGCCAATTATTGAGGCCAAAAAGTTGTTTCTTTTCCATCTTCATTTGTCTTCCTGTTGCAATGACTATGAACATCTTTTTTTATCTGAGCACCGAGAGTTTCATGTTATATACAGTGGATATAAAAAGTCTACACATCCTTGTTCAAATGCCAGGTTTTTGTGATGTAAAAAATAAGATAAATCATTTCAAAATTTTTCCACCATTAATGTGACCTATAACCTGTGCAACCCAATTGAAAAACAAACTGAAATCTTTTAAGGGGAAAAAAAAAACCTCAACTTACAATAACCTGTTTGCAAAAATATGCACACCCTTAAACTAATACTTTGTTGCAGCACATTTGGCTTTAATTACAGCACTCAGTGTTTTTGGGTAGAAGTCTTATCAGTGCGACACATCTTGATGTGGCAATATTTGCCCACTCTACTTTACAAAAACACTCCAAATCTGTCAGATTGCAAGGGCATCTCCTGTGCACAGCCCTCTTCAGATCACCCCACATATTCAATTCAATTCAATTCAACTTTATTTATATAGCGCCATTTCACAACAACAGTCATCTCATAGCACTTTCAACTGTAGGGGGAACCCCCACAGTTGCAGAAAGACCCCAGCAATCTGGCGATCCCCTGTGAGCAAGCGCTTGGCGACGGTGGCGAGGAAGAACTCTTTTTTAACAGGAAGAAACCTCCAGCAGAACCAGGCTCAGGGAGGGGCAGTCATCTGCTGCGACTGGCTGGGGGGTGAGGGGATGGAGAAGATGAAAAGAGCAAACATGGTGAGAGCAAACAGCACGATGGGGACTCAGTCTATGGGAGAGAACAAACAGGTGTTAATGACCAGCAAAAAAAAAAAAAAAAATCATTGAGAGTGAAGAAAGGAGTGAGGCCCAGTGCATTATTGGAGGTCCCCCAGCTGACTAAACCTATTAGCAGCATAACTAAGGGAGGGTTCAGAAACACATGATCCCTCCCTAATTGTAGGCTATATCAAAAAGAAAGGTTTTAACCCTATTCTTAAAAACAGAGCTTGAGTCTGACTCCCGAATCCAGATTGGCAGCTGGTTCTACAGGAGAGGAGCTTGATAACTGAAGGCTCTGCCTCCCATTGTACTTTTGGAGATTCTAGGTATTACAAGTAATCCTGCATTTTGGGAGCGTAGTACTCTGTTAGGATAATACGGTAGTATCAGATCTTTTAAATAAAAAGGGGCCTGATTGTTTAGAGCTTTGTAAGTAAGAAGAAGGATTTTAAACTTAATTCTAAACTCTATGGGAAGCCAATGAAGGGAGGCCAGAGCCGGAGAGATATGATCTCTCTTTCTAGTACCTGTTAAAACTCTTGCTGCAGCATTTTGGATCAGCTGAAGACTTTTTAAAGATGTTTTAGGACACCCTGATAATAAAGAATTACAATAATCTAATCTAGAGCCAACAAAAGCGTGGATCAGTTTCTCAGCATCACTCTGAGACAAGATGCTCCTAATCTTGGCAATATTATGCAAATGATAGAAGGCAGTCTTAGAAACAAATTTAATATGTGAATTAAAAGACAGCTCTTGATCAAAAATAATTCCAAGGTTCCTCACAGAGCTATTAAGAGAAAGAGTAACCACATCCAAACTGAAAGTTTGATTTGGAAAGGTATTTCTAAGGATTTTTGGACCAACAAGAATGACTTCAGTCTTATCTGAATTTAATAGCAGGAAATTACAAGTCATCCAAGCTTTGATTTCCTTAAGACAAGCTTTCAACTTGGCTAATTGATTACTATCATCTGGCTTCATTTACAGGTATAATTGTGTGTCATCTGCATAACAATGAAAATGTATACAGTGCTTTCTAATAATGTTGCCTAACGGAAGCATATATAAACTAAAAAGAGTAGGGCCTAGCACAGATCCCTGTGGAATTCCATGACTGAGCTTTGAGTTGAAAGAAAACTCATTATTGACATGAGCAAACTGGAACCTATCAGATAAATAAGATCTAAACCACTGCAACGAAGTTCCATTAAGTCCAACATAGTGTTCTAATCTATCAAGTAGAATATTATGATCAATAGTATCAAAAGCTGCACTAAGGTCTAAAAGGACAAGTACAGAAATAAGTCCATTATCGGATACGATAAGGAGGTCGTTAGTGACCTTCACTAAGGCTGTTTCAGTACTATGATGGATTCTAAACCCAGATTGAAACTCTTCAAGTAAACCATTTCCCTGCAGGTGGTCAGATAATTGCGTAGCAACAACTCTTAAGATTTTTGAAATGAAAGGGAGGTTAGAGATTGGTCGATAGTTAGCTAAAGCTCCTGGATCGAGCGTTGGCTTTTTGAGTAAGGGTTTAATTACAGCCGTTTTAAAAGCCTGCGGTACATGGCCTAAAGTTAATGAAGAATTGATTATTTGAAGAATAAAGCTACCAATAAGTGGGAAGACTTCTTTAAATAACCTGGTAGGAATAGGGTCTAAAAGACAAGTTGAAGGCTTGGATGAGGAAACTATTTTGTCTAACTCTAAAAGGTCAATTGGACTAAACTCATCAAGACGGATATCAATTGAAGGAGTTGTAGTAGTTACTGTATTTAAGTTAACGGTGGGAAGAATCTGATTGATTTTATCTCTGATGGATGAAATTTTATTATTGAAAAAGTTCATAAAGTCCTGACTAGTAAGCTCTAAGGGAATGCTAGGATTGACAGAGTCCCGACTCTTTGTCAACCTGGCTACAGTACTGAAAAGAAACCTGGGATTATTCTTGTTCTCTTCTATTAATGCAGAATAATAACTCGTTCTAGCTTTTCTAAGAGATTTTTTATAAATTAAAAGATGATTTCTCCAAGCTAAATAGAGTTCATCTAAATTAGTGGAGCGCCATTTTCTTTCTAATTGACTGTAGAGAATGCGTTCAAGGATGAGGCTGAGTTTATTTCTCAGGTTCAGCTTTATTAAGTGAACACATGCTCTATCAATCTCTAAGCAACAAAAGAGACTGAGCAATCAAATACCACACTCTTATACCCTGCTGAAGCCACGAACCTAAGTCACATGGTGCTTTAGCAAACATACAATCACATGGTACATAATCCCAGTCACAATGCACTCTTTGATGTTCCTCTATTGTCTCTTATCCCTCGATGTTCCGGGAATCCTCCTGGGGCATCCTCTCCGAGACAAAGGTCCAAACTCACACCTCCTCGTCATCTCCTGTAGATCTCTGCAGGCCCAGACCTCTTTTGTCCCACGAGACGTGAAGCCCCCAATACACATACAGTCATACATATGTTGGAAATATGAACTCAATATATGCGCCACATAACCCCCCCCCCCCCAAACGTCTATTCAGGGACAAAACATAATCAGAGATGCATGGCAGAAAACATCACAACATATCACAAATCAATCCCTCAATTGCTTGGGTTTTAACCTCCTGCCATATCTGCTGTAAGCCGGCTTTGTTCCTTCTGCGGAGGCTCCCTGCATCTGTGAATCAGAATTATTAGCACATCTCTGTGGTGGCTCGGAACAATGTCTTCCCGGCGGCCTGCCACGGCGGGGGGCCCTGGCCAACTGCACGTGTTCATCAGCCAGAACAAAGGCGGGTTTGAGTCTGTTAATGCAAATCAACTCTTTTCTGTCTCCCAAATCAAGCAAAAAATGTTTCTCCCCTGTCTCCAACACTCTGAAAGGCCCGTCGTAAGGCGGTCGCAAACCTGGTCGTTGAGCATCATGTCTAACAAAAACAAACTCCGCATTTTTTAAAGCCCTCGGCACAAAAACGCGCGGAAAACTGTGATGAACTGGGCCAGGAAGGGTGTTTGATCCTGTGCCGCTCTGCAACAGCTGAGCAGGGGGGCAATTTGGTGCAGGGTTGTCCGGAAGGAATTCCCCCGGCAAACGGAGGGGTTGAGCAAAAACTAATTCAGCCGGAGAGGCTTGCAAATCCTCCTTAGGTGCGGAACGCAACCCTAATAAAACCCATGGAAGTTTATCCACCCAGTTTGTATCCGTAAGAGACGCTCTGAGGGCTGCTTTCAATGACCTATGAAAGCGTTTGCACAAACCGTTAGCTTGGGGGGTTATACGCGGTAGTACGGTGAATCTTCACCCCCAGGCTATGGGCCATGGATGACCAGAGTTCGGAAACGAATTTGGGACCTCTGTCGGATGTTATGTCCGACGGAACTCCAAAACACGCGACCCAAGCCGTTAAAAACGCGCGTGCAACGTCTACTGCCGTAGTTGACGCCAAAGGAACCACTTCTGGCCAGCGCGTGGTGCGATCTACCATCGTCAAAAGGTGTGTGCACCCCTGCGACAACGGAAGGGGGCCCACCAAGTCGACATGCACATGATCAAAACGTTTAGCCGGGATGTGAAAAGGCTCCAAAGGGGCTCTAGTGTGCTTGTGTATTTTGGCTCGCTGACATGCTACGCAGGCTGCTGCCCATTCTTTGACCTGTTTACGCAACCCCGGCCAAACAAATTTCTCCCCCACCATTTTAATCGATGCGCGCACTCCCGGGTGCGCCAGAGAATGGATTGAGTCAAAAACGCGGCGGCGCCATGCAGCTGGAACCCTCGCCCCGTGGAGACATCACAGATTAGAGGGGGCATATCTATCTGCTGCACCCTGTGCTCCAGCCTTAACCCTGTTGGTCCAGACTGGAGCGCATGCACATCCGCGTCGCTAACCTGCTCCGCGGCCATGGCTGCGTAATCTAAACCTACGCGGACCGGGGCTGCGAGCGCTTCCGCGCCACAAACCTGGCCCACGGCCACGGCTGCCGAGTCTGCCCCCATGGGGCCTGGCACTGCTACCACACGTGAAAGACAATCTGCCACTACATTATGTTTGCCCGCGACATGCTGAATATCGGTGGTGAACTCCGATATTGCGGCCAGCTGTCTTTGCTGCCGGCCTGACCAAGGCTCTGAAATCTTGGCCATCGCAAACGTTAGCGGCTTATGGTCCACAAACGCGGTGAAACGGCGCCCCTCCAGCCAGAACTGGAAATGGCGGATGGCCAAATGCAGGGCCAACAGCTCCCTGTCGAACGCGCTGTATTTCCGCTCGTTATCGCGCAAGGTTTTGCTGAAAAACGTGAGAGGTTGCCAGCTCCCTGCCACAAACTGTTCAACGACCGCCCCCACCGCTAAATCGGAAGCGTCCGTGGTGAGCGCCATATGGGCCGTTGGCACCGGGTGTGCCAACAAAACGGCGTTCGCCAGGGCAGATTTGACCTGGGAGAATGCGCGCTCCCGCTCCGGGGACCACTCGATCTTATTTGCAGGTTTTTGTTTTTTAAGTGCCGCGTATAATGGATGCATGAGCTGCGCTGCGCTTGGGAGGAAACTAATGAGTAGAATTTCCTACTTTCTGAGAAAACCCCATCGAGTCTAATATTGAATTAAATGCCAAATTAAGGCAATCACTATCTACATCTACAGTGGGGCAAAAAAGTATTTAGTCAGCCACCAAATGAGCAAGTTCTCCCACTTAAAAGATGAGAGAGGTCTCCAATTTTCATCATAGGTATACCTCAACTATGAGAGACAAAATGAGAAAAAAAAAATCCAGAAAATCACATCATCTGATTTTTAAAGAATTTATTTGCAAATTATGGTGGAAAATAAGTATTGGGTCAATAACAAAAGTTCATCTCAATACTTTGTTATATACCCTTTGTTGGCAATGACAGAGGTCAAACGTTTTCTGTAAGTCTTCACAAGGTTTTCACACACTGTTGCTGGTATTCTGGCCCATTCCTCCATGCAGATCTCCTCTAGAGCAGTGATGTTTTGGGGCTGTCGCTGGGCAACACGGACTGTCAACTCCCTCCAGAGATTTTCTATGGGGTTGAGATCTGGAGACTGGCTAGGTGCACTCCAGGACCTTGAAATGCTTCTTACGAAGCCACTCCTTCGTTGCCCGGGCAGTGTGTTTGGGATCATTGTCATGCTGAAAGACCCAGCCACGTTTCATCTTCAATGCCCTTGCTGATGGAAGGAGGTTTTCACTCAAAATCTCACGATACATGGCCCCATTCATTCTTTCCTTTACACTGATCAGTCGTCCTGGTCCCTTTGCAGAAAAACAGCCCCAAAGCATGATGTTTCCACCCCCATGCTTCACTGTAGGTATGGTGTTCTTTGGATGCAACTCAGCATTCTTTCTCCTCCAAACATGACAAGTTGAGTTTTTACCAAAAAGTTCTTTTTTGGTTTCATCTGACCATATGACATTCTCCCAATCCTCTTCTGGATCATCCAAATGCTCTCTAGCAAACATCAGACGGGCCTGGACATGTACTGGCTTAAGCAGGGGGACACATCTGGCACTGCAGGATTTGAGTCCCTGGCGGCGTAGTGTGTTACTGATGGTAGCCTTTGTTACTTTGGTCCCAGCTCTCTGCAGGTCATTCACTAGGTCCCCCTGTGTGGTTCTGGGATTTTTGCTCACCGTTCTCGTGATCATTTTGACCCCATGGGGTGAGATCTTGCGTGGAGCCCCAGATCGAGGGAGATTATCAGTGGTCTTGTATGTCTTCCATTTTCTAATAATTGCTCCCACAGTTGATTTCTTCACACCAAGCTGCTTACCTATTGCAGATTCAGTCTTCCCAGCCTGGTGCAGGTCTACAATTTTGTTTCTGGTGTCCTTTGACAGCTCTTTGGTCTTGGCCTTAGTGGAGTTTGGAGTCTGACTGTTTGAGGTTGTGGACAGGTGTCTTTTATACTGATAACGAGTTCAAGCAGGTGCCATTAATATAGGTAACGAGTGGAGGACAGAGGAGCCTCTTAAAGAAGAAGTTACAGGTCTGTGAGAGCCAGAAATTTTGCTTGTTTGTAGGTGACCAAATACTTATTTTCCAGCATAATTTGCAAATAAATTCTTTAAAAATCAGACAATGTGATTTTCTGGATTTTTTTTTTCTCATTTTGTCTCTCATAGTTGAGGTATACCTATGATGAAAATTGGAGACCTCTCTCATCTTTTAAGTGGGAGAACTTGCACAATTGGTGGCTGACTAAATACTTTTTTGCCCCACTGTACATGTATATTAAAGTCCCTTACTGTAATTATTACCTCCGCCAGGCCGAAGGCCAGGAGGAGGTTATGTTTTTGCCAGCGTTTGTCTGTCTGTTTGTCTGTCTGTTTGTTTGTCTGTTTGTTTGTCTGTCTGTTGGTTAGCAAGATAACTCAAAAAGTTTAGGACGGATTTCGATGAAACTTTCAGGCCTTGTTGGAAATGGTACAAGGAAGAACTGATTAAATTTTGGGGATGATCCGGATCACCGTCTGGATACAGGAATTTTTTAAATGATTCTTTAACATTGTGAGATACGGCCATTTTCAACATGTGTGCAGGGGCAATAGAGGGCGCTGGTCGTCGTGTCTGATGAACACAAACTCCGCCTTCTTCAAAGTTTTAGGCACAAAAGCACGCGGAAAACAGTGGTGGGCCGGGCCCGCCACAGTGCCTGTGTTTGCGCTACGCTGCAAAAGCTGAGACGGGCAGCTGTCCGGCGCCGGATTATTTGGCAGAAATTCCCCGGCCAGCCATAGGGGCTGCGCAAAAACCAGCTCTCTGCTGGGGGAGGCTTCCAAATCCTCTTTTTTCCGCGGAGCGCAAACCCAATAAAACCCACGGCAGCCATTATCGCACCTTCTTTTGTCCTGCGGCTCCAGAACAGAGAGGAATCCCAGCGCCAGTAATGCTGCGCCTGATATGTGTGACTCTAATGCTAAAAGTGACTGCATCAGGGATTTTCGACCTGAAGTCGCACTTTGCTACACAGCGCCACAAAAACTGTGTAGCCAAATTCGATCGATGGATGAACATTTTCAGCCAGTGAGAGAACCGACACCTTCCAAATCCAATGCATCACTAGCAGAAGTGATGTTTTGTCATTTTGTGGCAGAGCACAATCTACCCCCATTGGTGGCAGATCACTTCAGTGATTTGGTGCCAATATTGTTTCCTGACAGCAAGAGCACTCAATTTTTTTGTGCTACTTGGCTTATTATTTTCACATTACCAAAAAGTTATGGCTCAACATTGTGTCCATATAAGTGTACATTTGAATAAATATGTTTGAAATAGTTCATGTTGCATTTGCTGTTTGCTTAGTTTTTGTTTGTTTGTTTGTTTGTTTGTTTTTGCTTCAGTTTTCTTTCATGTGCCGATAAATACAGTTTTTAAGTACTCAGTACAGGTGTGAAAGCCCCCCCCCCCCAATAAGGGAGGCATGCGGTCAGTACAGGTGTGAAAGCCCCCCCCAATAAGGGAGGCATGAGGTATGCCTTGACAGGTCGCAGCCTGGCACTTTGCAGATGGAGGAGATGGACACAACAGCAACACTTCAGTTTATTACCTCCGCCAAGGAGGTAATGCTTTTACTACTGAACCACTAATCCTATCATTGTGAATCCAATTGCTAGTCATATGTTTTCATGGTCAAGGAATCTGAAAACCTACACACAAACACTGTATGGGGGGGAACTGTGGCGCTTGGTGGAGGTCTGCGCTCTCCGAGTGCTTTTCTAGTTCTATCTGATTTCAGCACTAAATCAGCTAAGAATTCAGCAAATTCGGATAAAAATTCTGAGAAGGTTGATGGAGGATGATAAACTATGGCAAATAAAACTAGGTTTAGCCTAAAATTGCTTAAGTGCCCAATACTGAGGACCAGGCCCTCAAAGGAATTATAACATGTTTTATATAACATATGTTCGATTGGACTCAGGTGTGGACTCTGGCTGGACCATTCCGAAACCTTAATCGTCTTCTGGTGAAGCCATTCTTTTGTTGATTTGGATGTCTGCTTTGGGTCACTGTCGTGCTGAAAGATGAAGTTCCTCTTCATCTTCAGCTTTATAGCAGAAACCTGAAGGTTTTATGCCAACACTAGCTGGTATTTGGAACTGTTCATAATTCCCTCCACCTTGACTAAGGCCCCAATTCCAGCTGAAGAAAAACAGCCCCAAAGCATGATGGTGCCACTACCATGCTTCACTGTAGGTATGATGTTGTTCTGGTGATGAGCAGTGTTGTATTTGCGCCAAATACAGCCATGGACAAAATTGTTGGTACCCCTCTGTTAATGAAAGAAAAACCCACAATGGTCACAGAAATAACTTGAATCTGACAAAAGCTGTAATAAATAAAAATTCTATGAAAATTAACCAATGAAAATCAGACAGTGCTTTTGAATTGTGGTTCAACAGAATTATTTTAAAAAACAAACTCATGAAACGGGCCTGGACAAAAATGATGGTACCCTTAACTTAATATTTTGTTGCACAACCTTTTGAGGCAATCACTGCAATCAAACGATTTCTGTAACTGCCAATGAGACTTCTGCACCTCTCAGCAGGTATTTTGGCCCACTCCTCATGAGCAAACTGCTCCAGTTGTCTCAGGTTTGAAGGGTGCCTTCTCCAGACAGCATGTTTCAGCTCCTTCCACAGATGTTCAATAGGATTTAGATCAGGGCTCATAGAAGGCCACTTTAGAATAGCCCAATGTTTCCCTCTTAGCCATTCTTGGGTGTATTTTGCTGTGTGTTTAGGGTCATTATCCTGTTGCAAGACCCATGACCTGCGACTGAGACCAAGCTGTCTGACACTGGGCAGCACATTTCTCTCTAGAATACCTTAATAGTCTTGAAATTTCATTGTACCCTGCACAGATTCAAGACACCCTGTGCCAGATGCAGCAAAGCAGCCCCAGAACATAACAGAACCTCCTCCATGTTTCACAGTAGGGACAGTGTTCTTTTCTTGGTATGCTTCATTTTTGTGTCTGTGAACATAGAGCTGATGTGCCTTGCCAAAAAGTTCCAGTTTTGTCTCGTCTGTCCATAGGACATTCTCCCAGAAGCTTTGTGGCTTGTCAACATGCAGTTTGTCAGATTCCGGTCTGGCTTTTTTATGATTTGTTTTCAACAGTGGTATCCTCCTTGGTCGTCTCCCATGAAGTCCACTTTGGCTCAAACAATGACGGATGGTGCGATCTGACACTGATGTACCTTGACCTTGGAGTTCACCATGAACGTGTTTAGAGGTTGTTCTGGGCTCTTCTGTTACCATTCATATTATCCGTCTCCTCCTGCGGCCACGTCCAGGGAGGTTGGCTACAGTCCCGTGGATCTTAAATTTCTGAATAATATGTGCAACTGTAGTCACAGGAACTTCAAGCTGTTTGGAGATGGTCTTATAGCCTTTACCTTTAACGTGCTTGTCTATAATTTTCTTTCTAATCTCCTGAGACAACTCTCTCCTTTGCTTCCTGTGGTCCATGTTTAGTGTGACACACACCATGTCACCAAACGGCACAGTGACTACTTGTCACCCTTTAAATAGGCCGACTGACTGATTACAAGTTTGTAGACACCTGTGATGTTAATTAGAGGACACATCTTGGTTGAACATGTCCCTATGGTCACATTATTTTCAATCTTTTCTAGGGGTACCATCATTTTTGTCCAGGCCTGTTTCATGAGTTTGTTTTTTAAAATAATTCTGTTGAGCCACAATTCAAAAGCATTGTCTGATTTTCATTGGTTAATTTTCATAGAATTTTTACTTATTACCACTTTTGTCAGATTCAAGTTATTTCTGTGACCATTGTGGGTTTTTCTTTCATTAACAGAGGGGTACCAACAATTTTGTCCACGGCTGTATACCTTTTGGAATTATGACCAAAAAGTTCAACCTTGGTTTCATCGGACCATAACACATTCTCTCACATGCGTTTGGGAGATTTCAAATGTGTCCAAGCCTGGCAAAATGTAGCCAGGCTTGGATGTTTTTCTTCATAAGTTAAGGTTTCAATCTTGCCACCCTAGACAGGAGATTGTTGTCACATGTACTAAACAGCCAGTACTTGCCAGAAATTCCTCCAGCTCCTTAAGTGTTGCTGTCGGCATCTTGGCAGCCTGCTTGACCACTTTTCTTCTCGTCTTTTCATCAATTTTGGAGGGACATCCAGTTCTTGGTGGTCACTGTTGTGCCATATTTTCTCCACTTGATGATGACGGTTTTCACTGTGTTCCATGGTATGTTTAATGCCTTGGAAATTCTTTTGTAGCCTTCTCCTGACATACCTTTGAACAGTGAGATCCCTCTGATGCTTTGGAAGCTCTCTGCGGACCACTGCATGTGCGTAAGATGTGACTACAAAAATGTCAGGAAAAGCCTACTAGAACAGCTAACTTTATTTGGGGTTAATCAGAGGCACTTTAAACGGTGGCAGGTGTGTGCTGACTCCCTTTTAACATGAGTTTGAATGTGATTGGTTAATTCTGAACACAGCCACATCCCCAGTTACAAGAGGGTGTGCATATTTATGCAACCAGGTTATTGTAAGTTTTTTATTTTTTTATTTTCCCCCTTTTTTTCAGTTGGGTCGTACAGGTTACAGGTCACATTAATGGTGGAAAAAGTTTTGAAACGATTTATCTTGATCTCGTTTTTTTTTTTTTTTTTTTACATCACAAAAACCTGGCATTTGAACAGGGGTGTGTAGACTTTTTATATCTACTGTATGTGTATATATTTAGCTGAATGTAAAAAAAATAGAACATTCAAAAAAAAATTAACTTATTCTTTTCACGTTTTATTTCCAAAAGCTAGAAAAAAGGATAAAAGCTAGCCCAGCACCGCTTTATGGTTATGGAGGTCGCAGGCTGCGTACAGTTGGAGCATTGGAGTTAATGGTTTGGTACAAGTCTGCGAGGATGGAGGACTTCACGTTTCACATGGCGGCCCAAGGCGACAACATCATGGGCTGTGACTTGTTTTATAGACTGGGTTTCACCATTAAAGACTGCATTGGGGAAGAATGGTCTGATTGTGGCCATTGGAACCCTCCGGTTCCGGTGGTAGAGGATGACGTTTTGTGGGACAAAGAATTAACGGACACCACAGCGGTCAAGCAGGACCAGCCTCACCCAGGTTCGGCTCAGGAGGGTCTCAGTGCTGGCGCTCGGAAGACGGTAGAAAGGAGTACCAAGCTTGGCGGCGAGGCACCTGCACTGGCGAGTGACGCTAATGTGCTAGCCCCTGATTCCTCCGGAGCTTGGCTGCAGAGGGATGGAGGATCGGCAGCAATGATGGTGACCGCTACAACGACTTTAGAAGAGGACGGGGCCAGACTGACAGACATGTAGAGACCACGTGCCAAGCAGCACCATATCAGGCCGAGCAGAACCCCGCTTAGGATCATGGACTTGGTCAGAGTTCGAGAAGTGGGACGTCCACGGTGAATATGGGCCAGACGACAGCCAGCGGAACACCTACGCATCGTGGCTAATGATGCGCCAAGCCATCAGACAGCTTACTTCTAGCTGTCTGATGGCTTGGCGAGGCACGCCAACGAGCTGCGACGTGTCTGGGAAGAGGCTTTTGGTGGCGGGGCTGGATGAGAGCAGCAGTCGGTGGTGATGAGGAGAGCCACTTCGTCCATGAGATCAGCCACTATTCTGGGAACCTGCTCCTTCCAGGGGCGTGCCTGCTGAGGGGCTGCCCTGGGCCCCCCAACCCGGTTTTACCCTTTTCTGCCCAAGGGACAGTAATGTGCATTTAATAAATAGTTCTTTGTTCATATGTTTGTGTGTAAAAAAAAAAAAAAAAAAAAAAAAAAAGTTATTGTTCTGGGTGTTTTGATTCGTATAGGAACACGGCAGTAATTTTGAGCTATTAATGGACTTTATTTAGTTTACAGGTGGCAGAATAATCCACCTTGTTGTGTGGAGTAGGACGGTAGTCCGCCCGTCCTCCCTATTTTAGGTTCTGTTGTGTGAATGTGTTAGGCCATTTAGTGATTTCAGTTTTTGTTTTGTCAGTGCTTGTTTCGGGTCCTAAATTGGGGAGGATCTTAAGTGTGTGTGTGGTTTTGGACTTTCTATGGGGGGGGGGGGGGGGTTAATCGTGCCGTTATTGTGAAGTACAGTGTAGTGGCAGCCACTTCCTCTTCCGCCACTGCACTGCCTATAAATACCAGGGGGCATCCATTTTATGGCCTCTTCGCTGATGCCCCTGCCTGGTGGCTGTATTGTGTGACCAACCTACAGTAAAGCTGAGTCCGTATGTTCACCTGTCCTCATCATTGAAGAAGGTATTTTCAGACGTAACAGTCATAATCCCAGGATCCTTTCCATGGGGAAGAAAAACCCTTTCACAACATCCACCCAAGTGAAGAACACTCTCTAGGAAGCAGGTGTATCATTATCAACAGTCATGTAAAAAAATTGGATACCCCTTTAAATATTCAGTTCTTTATTAAGCAATGTTCATGTATCTACAGTGGGGCAAAAAAGTATTTAGTCAGCCACGAATTGAGCAAGTTCTCCCACTTAAAAGATGAGAGAGGTCTCCAATTTTCATCATAGGTATACCTCAAGTATGAGAGACAAAATGAGGAAAAAAAAATCCAGAAAATCACATTGTCTGATTTTTAAAGAATTTATTTGCAAATTATGGTGGAAAATAAGTATTGGGTCAATAACAAAAGTTCATCTCAATACTTTGTTATATACCCTTTGTTGGCAATGACAGAGGTCAAACGTTTTCTGTAAGTCTTCACAAGGGTTTCACACACTGTTGCTGGTATTTTGGCCCATTCCTCCATGCAGATCTCCTCTAGAGCAGTGATGTTTTGGGGCTGTCGCTGGGCAACACGGACTTTCAACTCCCTCCAAAGATTTTCTATGGGGTTGAGATCTGAAGACTGGCTAGGCGCACTCCAGGACCTTGAAATGCTTCTTACGAAGCCACTCTTTCGTTGCCTGGGCAGTGTGTTTGGGATCATTGTCATGCTGAAAGACCCAGCCACGTTTCATCTTCAATGCCCTTGCTAATGGAAGGAGGTTTTCACTCAAAATCTCACGATACATGGCCCCATTCATTCTTTCCTTTACACGGATCAGTCGTCCTGGTCCCTTTGCAGAAAAACAGCCCCAAAGCATGATGTTTCCACCCCCATGCTTCACAGTAGGTATGGTGTTCTTTGGATGCAACTCAGCATTCTTTCTTCTCCAAACACGACAAGTTGAGTTTTTACCAAAAAGTTCTATTTTGGTTTCATCTGACCATATGACATTCTCCCATTCCTCTTCTGGATCATCCAAATGCTCTCTAGCAAACTTCAGACGGGCCTGGACATGTACTGGCTTAAGCAGGGGGACACGTCTGGCACTGCAGGATTTGAGTCCCTGGCGACGTAGTGTGTTACTGATGGTAGCCTTTGTTACTTTGGTCCCAGCTCTCTGCAGGTCATTCACTAGGTCCCCCGTGTGGTTCTGGGATTTTTGCTCACCGTTCTCGTGATCATTTTGACCCCACGGGGTGAGATCTTGCGTGGAGCCCCAGATCGAGGGAGATTATCAGTGGTCTTGTATGTCTTCCATTTTCTAATAATTGCTCCCACAGTTGATTTCTTCACTCCAAGCTGCTTACCTATTGCAGATTCAGTCTTCCCAGCCTGGTGCAGGTCTACAATTTTGTTTCTGGTGTCCTTTGACAGCTCTTTGGTCTTGGCCATAGTGGAGTTTGGAGTCTGACTGTTTGAGGTTGTGGACAGGTGTCTTTTATACTGATAACGAGTTCAAACAGGTGCCATTAATACAGGTAACGAGTGGAGGACAGAGGAGCCTCTTAAAGAAGAAGTTACAGGTCTGTGAGAGCCAGAAATTTTGCTTGTTTGTAGGTGACCAAATACTTATTTTCCAGCATAATTTGCAAATAAATTCTTTAAAAATCAGACAATGTGATTTTCTGGATTTTTTTTTCTCATTTTGTCTCTCATAGTTGAGGTATACCTATGATGAAAATTGGAGACCTCTCTCATCTTTTAAGTGGGAGAACTTGCACAATTGGTGGCTGACTAAATACTTTATTGCCCCACTGTATTTCTAACCTTGTTTTTGATTTTATTTGCATTTTTTTAAAATTTATTTTAGCCATTTTAAGTGGGAATTGAATGTGGGGGTGTCCTAAAAAAGATGGGGGTGTCCTAATTTATTCCTCACTATTTGTTTAGAATTACATTTTACAGAAAATTTGAAAAAAAGTCTTTAATTCATTTTTACTTGTGTAGTTTTTTTTACACGAATCTCCCAGTATTTTTAACATTGATATTAAATATCCATATGTCCATATATGTTAAACAACACATGCTTATACAGGGTGTCCTAATTTTTTCACATGACTGTAAGTCTGCCATAAAGAGAAGAATTCATGAGAGCAATACAGACTGTTCATTACAAGGTGCAGACCACTGTGGGGCAGCTGTGGCGCAGGTGAAGTGTGGCCGACTACTGATTGGAGGGTTAGGGGTTCGATTCCCGGTCTGTCTGCAGTCTGCATGTCGAAGTGTCCTTGAGCAAGACACTGAATCCCCATTTGCTCCTGGTGGGTCAGGCCAGCACCTGTGTATGGCGGCTCTTCCGCCATCAATGCGTGAATGGGTGGATAGCAGGATCTGTAAAGCGCTTTGGTCATCCAGAGATGAGTAAAATGTGGTGCTGAGCCACTGGAGTGGTGGCTTAGTTGGTAGAACATCCGCCCTACAACTGGGAGGCTGGGGTTCAAATCCTGGCCGGGTCATGCTGAAGACCATATAAAAAGCGGAACTTCCTGCCGTCCAGCTTGGTGCTCAGTAATAATGGAACAGAGGAGGGAAATTTGTGGTGGCGCCTTGCATTGCAGCGGCCCCTCTGATTCTATATATACAGTGGGGCAAAAAAGTATTTAGTCAGCCACCAATTGTGCAAGTTCTCCCACTTAAAAGATGAGAGAGGTCTCCAATTTTCATCATAGGTATACCTCAACTATGAGAGACAAAATGAGAAAAAAAAAATCCAGAAAATCACATTGAAGGATTTTTAATGAATTAATTGGTAAATTCCTCAGTAAAATAAGTATTTGGTCACCTACAAACAAGCAAAATTTCTGGCACTCACAGACCTGTAACTTCTTCTTTAAGAGGCTCCTCTGTCCTCCACTCGTTACCTGTATTAATGGCACCTGTTTGAACTCGTTATCAGTATAAAAGACACCTGTCCACAACCTCAAACAGTCAGACTCCAAACTCCACTATGACCAAGACCAAAGAGCTGTCAAAGGACACCAGAAACAAAATTGTAGACCTGCACCAGGCTGGGAAGACTGAATCTGCAATAGGTAAGCAGCTTTGTGTAAAGAAATCAACTGTGGGAGCAATTATTAGAAAATGGAAGACATACAAGACCACTGATAATCTCCCTCGATCTGGGGCTCCACACAAGATCTCACCCCGTGGGGTCAAAATGATCACAAGAACGGTGAGCAAAAATCCCAGAACCACATGGGGGGACCTAGTGAATGACCTGCAGAGAGCTGGGACCAAAGTAACAAAGGCTACATCAGAAACGCACTACGCCACCACGGACTCAAATCCTGCAGTGCCAGACGTATCCCCCTGCTTAAGCCAGTACATGTCCAGGCCCGTCTGAAGTTTGCTAGAGAGCATTTGGATGATCCAGAAGAGGATTGGGAGAATGTCAAATGGTCAGATGAAACCAAAATAGAACTTTTTGGTAAAAACTCAACTTGTCGTGTTTGGAGGAGAAAGAACACCATACCTACTGTGAAGCATGGGAGTGGAAACATCATACTTTGGGGCTGTTTTTCTGCAAAGGGACCAGGACGACTGATCCGTGTAAAGGAAAGAATGAATGGGGCCATGTATCGTGAGATTTTGAGTGAAAACCTCCTTCCACCAGCAAGGGCACTGAAGATGAAACGTGGCTGGGTCTTTCAGCATGACAGTGATCCCAAACACACCGCCCGGGCAATGAAGGAGTGGCTTTGTAAGAAGAATTTCAAGGTCCTGGAGTGGCCTAGCCAGTCTCCAGATCTCAACACCATAGAAAATCTTTGGAGGGAGTTGAAAGTCTGTGTTGCCCAGCGACAGCCCCAAAACATCACTGCTCTAGAGGAGATCTGCATGGAGGAATGGGCCAAAATACCAGCAACAGTGTGTGAAAACCTAGTGAAAACTTACAGAAAACGTTTGACCTCTGTCATTGCCAACAAAGGGTATCTAATAAAGTATTGAGATGAACCAGTTTCCTGGAGAGGGGCTGGAGCTTGGCCTACTCTGAAGTTGTCCCGGGTGAGAGGCAACAGGCAGGGGTGGGTATTCTTATATCCCACCGCCTTGCTGCCACGACACTGGAGTTCTCCCTGGTGGACGAAAGGGTAGTTTCCCTGCACCTTTGGGTTTGGAAATGGGTCCTGACAATCATTTGTGCCTATGCACCAAATGATGGTTCAGAGTATCCACCCTTTTTGGAGTCTCTGACTGGGGTATTGGAGAGTGCTCCTCTTGGAGACTCCATTGTCCTGCTGGGGGACTTCAATGCACATGTGGGCAGTGACAGTGAAACCTGGAGGGGGATGATTGGGAGGAACAGCCTGCCCGATCTGAACCTGAGTGATGTTCAGTTATTGGACTTCTGTGCCAACCACAGTTTGTCCATAACGAACACCATGTTCAAGCGTAAGGGTGTCCATATGTGCACCTGGGACCACAACACCCTAGGTCACAGGTCGATGATCAATTTTGTTATCGTGTCATCAGACCTGCGACCACATGTCTTGGACACTTGGCTAAAGAGAGGTGCAGAGCTGTCAACTGATCACCACCTGGTGGCGAGTTGGATCTGATGGTAGGGGCGGACGCCACTCAGACCCGGTAGACTGAAATGTATAGTGAGGGTGTGCTGGGAACGTCTGGCTGAGGCCCCTGTCCGGGAGGTCTTCAACTCCCACCTCCGGAAGAACTTTGACCACATTCCGAGGGAGTCTGGAGATGTGGAGTCTGAATGGGCCATGTTCTCCACCTCCATTATTGAAGCAGCTGCCCAGAGTTGTGGCTGCAAGATTGTTGGTGCATCTCGTGGTGGCAACCTTTGAACCAAGTGGTGGACACCAGTGGTGAGGGGGGCCATCAAGCTGAAGAAGGAGTCCTATCGAGCTTGGCTGACTTGTAGGACTCCTGAAGCAGCTGAAGTGTACCGGCAGGCCAAGCGGAGTGCAGCTCGGGTGTGGGAGGAGTTTGGTGAGGCCATGGAACAAGACTTTCGGTCGGCCTTGAAGACATTCTGGTAGACTGTTTGGCGACTTAGGAGGGGGAAGTAGCTCCCTTTCCATACTGTGTATGGTGCGAATGGGGCGCTGCTGACTTCGACTGGGGATATCATCTAGCGGTGGAAGGAATACTTCGAGGATCTCCTCAATCCCACTGACACGCCTTCCATAGAGGAAGCAGGGCTTGAGGACGAGGGCAACAACTCGCCCATCATAGGGATTGAGGTTGCTGAAGTGGGTAAAAAACTCTTTGGTGGCCGGGCCCTGGCGGTGGACGAGATTCGCCCTGAGTACCTCAAGGTCCTGGATATTGTAGGGCTGTCATGGTTGACGTGCCTCTGCAATGTTGCGTGGAAGTCTGGGACAGTGCCTTTGGCATGGCAAACTGGGGTGGTGGTTCCTCTTTTTAAAAAGGGGGACCGTATTACAAAAATTTAATCTGGGGGATAACTTTATCAAATGGATCAAACTTTTGTATAATAAACCCTTGGCATCAGTCATAACAAATGGTTACAGATCGGATAATTTCCCAATTTATCGCTCAACACGTCAAGGCTGCCCCTTAAGTCCTGTTCTTTTTGCCCTTGTGGTAGAACCTTTAGCTGAAGCCATCAGACAGGATCCAGCTGTCAGGGGTATAGATGTAGGGGAGACGCAACATAAAATTTCCCTTTATGCGGATGACATTTTGTTGTACGTAGCAGAGCCGGCTACCTCTGTTCCGCGACTGGTTGATATCATTAATTATTTTGGGTCTTTTTCTGGTTACAAAATTAATTTCTCTAAATCTTTAGCTATGCCTATGGGAAGCCTCAGAAATAGAATGAACTCCCTTATATAATTTCCATTTCGCTGGTCTATGTCTGGTTTTGTGTACTTGGGTATTCACATTACTCCTATGTTCCATCAGATGTTTAAAGCCAATTTTAGCCCTCTCCTAGACACTATAAAGAAGGATTTAAACAGGTGGCGTTCACTTCCCTTATCATTACTCGGCAGAGTGTCTATTATCAAAATGAATATCCTGCCTAGGTTATTGTACCCCCTACAGATGGTTCCAATATTTATAACTAATAAGGTTTTGAAGTTACTGAATGGTTGGTTGAGTGATTTTATTTGGAGCAAAAGGAAGCCAAGATTAAAAATGGTAAAACTACAACTTCCAAGTTCAATGGGAGGTTTGGATGTCCCTAACATTAAATGGCACCAAATAGCATCTCAACTAAGGTTTATAGCAGAATGGGTTAAAGATGATCCTACTTCTGTTTGGTTGGGCCTTGAAAAGTCACAGGTCTCCTGTTCACTGTTGGGCCTTTTGTCTTGTAAGAATTTAAAGTCAGTTAGAAATCTTTGTGATAATGACCCCATAATTTGCAGTACTTTAAAGGCCTGGTTTATGACACGAATGCTTGAAGGAAGATCAGATTTAACTACTTTATTAATTCCTATTCAAGGCAATCCGGACTTTGTTCCTGGTATGATGGACAGTGGTTATAATATATGGACAGTTAAAGGGTTAAAGAAAATCTATGACCTTTTTGATGGTGCATTGTAATCATTTGAACAGCTTCAGGAGAAATTTGGTCTTTCTTTTTTTTCCACAATATCTTTATTGAACCTTTTTTTTTTTTTAAACAAACATGATACAAACAGTCAAACACTAACACTAAAGTACTACAAAAAAAAAAATGCACTAAAAAACACCAACAACCACCAACAAAATCAAATCTTCAACAATGCTCCTCTGTTTAGTCTAGACAATCCAACACATAAGTATACATATTGTGTTCACCAATTTGGAATTTACAAGGTCCACACATATCATTCACCTTCTTCTTCAAGAGTTATGTTTAAATTTTTTACATAATCAATAAAAGGTCTCCATATATTCTCAAACACAATTTCCTTTGATTTCAGTATATATGTTATTCTTTCTAATGGAAGGTTTGTTAACATCTGTCTTAACCACTGAGTCACATCTGGTCTATGAGTCTTTTTCCATAATAGTGCAATACATTTTTTGGCATTAAGCAAACTGAGGTCTATGAATGTTCTTTCACTTTTATTAAAATTATGCTTTTCTGGGTACAGACCCAACAAAAACAGTTTAGGATTCAATATGATTTGTTTTGAGATTATTTTTTCAATTGTTACCCTCACCTCTTCCCAAAACATTCTTATTAATCTACATTCCCATACACAATGAAATAGAGTTCCTTTACTTTCCATACATTTTGTGCACGTATCTGGTATATTTTTGTTATATCTATTTAACTCCTCCGGTGTAACATACATCCGCATTAACCATTTAAAATGTATCAATTTAAGGCGTACATTTATTGATTTGGTTTGAGCTTCTGTACAAGCCAATTCCCATTGTTCCTCTGAAATTTCAGTTTGCAGATCTTCTTTCCAGTAGTTTAATCTTTTCAGTGAATTTTCACTTGAAAATAGTGTCAATGAGTTATAAAACTCTGAAATAATACCCTTTCTTTTACTATCTTTCATCAACATTTTTTCCAAGGATGAATAGATAGGTCGAGTGAGAGCTTTATTTTGATTTGATCGAATAAAGTTTCTAAGTTGAAGATATTTTAAAAAATGTGTTCTATTGAGATTAAATTTGATCCTCAACTCTTCAAAAGACATGTTTTCTGCACATGGCAAATATAAATCCTGAATCTTTTGTATCCCTTTTAAATTCCATACTTTAAATACAGCGTCCGCTCTCCCTGGTTTAAAATATTGATTACCCCATATTGGACTAAATTGTGACAATAACTGTGGTTCTTTTAAATAGTTTTTAGCTTCACGCCATATTTTGATCATATGCTTTACAAATGGATTTTTAACTTGTTTTTGTAATTTTTTTGCCAAATCTGAGTATATGAATATGGGAAGAGGTAAAGGTAAATTGTATGATTCCATTTCAGTCCAGTGAGGGAGATCATTTGATGAAAAATAATATGTCATAGACCTCAGTTGTGCCGACCAATAATACAACATAAAATTTGGACATTTCAGACCTCCACGATCAAATGGTAAATATAATAAAGACAGACGTAAACTAGCCCTCCTGTTGTTCCATATAAATTCCACTAACTTTTTTTTAATTCTTGAGAATAAATCTAAAGGTGGTGGTAAGGGAATGTATTGAAATAAATAAAGTATTTTAGGTAAGATATTACTTTTAAGTATATTGATTCTCCCGATCATCGACATTGGTAGTGACATCCATCTCTGAAGTAACTCATCAATATCTGTCATTAAGGCTTCATAATTGACACTGGCGACTGATTCTAGCTTAGGCACAATTTGGATTCCTAAATATTTGAACTGATTTACAACATTGAATTGATTTACCTCAGGGGCTGGGTAATTTCTCTGGGTCTCATTTAGCATTAATATTGAAGATTTAGTTTTATTTATTTTATATCCTGATATTTCCCCGAAATTCTTTATTAAATTCAACAAGGTCGGAATTGATTTTTTAAGATTCGACATAAACAAAATTATGTCATCGGCATACAGGGAGATTTTATGTTCTGTTGGTCCAACTTTAATTCCATATATTTGTGACTGTAGACGTATCGCCATCGCTAAAGGTTCAATTGCCATAGTAAACAGTAAAGGTGAAAGTGGACAGCCTTGTCGACATCCTCTATTGATTTTTATTGATTTTGAAATATTGTTATTTGTTAGAATTTCTGCAGTAGCATTATTATATATTATCTGAACCCATTTTATGAAATTATTTCCAAGTCCAAACCTTTGTAAGACTTCAAAAAGAAAGGGCCATTCAACTCTATCAAAGGCTTTTTCGGCATCCAGTGGTAAGAGAGCTGTATCCGGTGCTTCTTTATTAGAATAAATAATATTAAATAGTCTTCTTACATTATGGAAGCCTTGTCTTCCCTTTATAAAGCCATTCTGATCTCGATTAATAATATTTGGTAAAATTTCTTGTATTCGTCTTGCTAAAATTTTACAAATTATCTTAAGGTCGGCATTTAATAGGCTTATTGGTCTCATATTTTCACATTTATTAGAGGGCTTACCTGGTTTTGGCAACAGTATAATTAAGGCATTATTCATATATGATGGTAAATTACTATTTTGAAATGCTTCTAAAACCATTTCCAAAAAAGGTTTTGTTAATTTATTCTTAAATTTTTTATAAAGGTCAACTGGAAGACCATCTGGTCCTGCACTTTTTCCTGATTTCATATTATCAATGGCTAGTCCAACTTCTTCTTGACTAATTTTAGACTCCAGTATCTCCCTATTTTCATTTGGAATACACGGTATAAATAGTTCATTCAAAAACCCATGTAGTTTTGTTAAGTCAGATTCATTTTTGGTATCATATAATTTTTCATAGTAATCTCTAAAGGCTCTATTAATTTCTGAAGGATCTATAACTACCTGTCCCTTACTTATAATACTGGTAATTGGTGTTTTAGATTCTAATTGTTTAATCTGCCATGCCAGTAACTTTCCTGATTTTTCACCTTGTTCATAAAAAGATTGTTTCAATCTTAGAAGACTCGAGGCAGCTCTATTCGCTGATTTTTTGTCATATTCAGCTCTCAAAATCAGTAATTCGTTCTCCAACCTTGGATCTCTTCCTGCATATACTCTTTCTTGAAGAATTTTTATTTTATGTTCCAATTGGACTCTCTCCTCTCGAGTCTTCTTAGATTTTGAACCTGTATAACTAATAATATGTCCCCTAATAAAAGCTTTGAAAGCCTCCCACTTTACACATGCTGATGTTTGTGTAGTATTGATATCAAAGAACTCATCTATCTGTTTTTCTATGTACTTAACAAATTCCTCATCCTGAAGCCATTTATGCTGAAATTGCCATCTACCTGGTTCCTTTGTCAATTTCTTATCTACATACATTAGACAGCAGGGTGCATGATCAGAGATCACAATGTTATCATAAAAACAGTTTTGAATCTTGGACCTTAATTCTGTGGAGATCAAAAAATAATCTATACGTGAGAATGTCTTGTAGGTATTGGAATAACAAGAGTATGCTTTAACTTGTGGTTTCATTTCTCTCCATATATCTATCAATTTCAATTCTTTCATAAAATGATTAATGGTCATCCTACATCCATTGTGCGTACAGTCCAGTCCTGTTGATCTATCTATACTGGGATTCAATGTACAATTAAAATCCCCTGCTATTATATGTTGCCCTGTAAGTGATGATAAGATAAGAAATAAATTGGCAAAGAACTTTTGATCATCTATATTGGGACCATATAAGTTCACCAAATTTATGTTTTCTAATAGCAAAGATCCTTGAATGATTACATATCTTCCAAATTTGTCTCCAGTTACATTTTTCACTTGAAATGGAACTGATTTATGTATGAGAGTCATAACTCCCCTGGCTCGGGATGAAAATGATGAGGTGAAAACATTTCCTTGCCATCTACTCCTAATTCTTTTTACATCTTGCTCTATTAGATGAGTTTCTTGTAAAAACACAATTTTTGAACCCATGTCTTTTATTTTATTCATAACTTGTTTAAGTTTTTTTAAATTTTGTAGACCTCTGCAATTCCATGAAGTTAAATTAAGATTAACGCTTTGATTTATAATCAATAGGGAGTTTGGGATTACCTTGCAGTGTAAACATGCTCAAACAGAAAAGCAAAAAAATGAGTGGTTGAACATTCACCCTACAAACTACACACAAACAAATTCCCCCTTCCCACATTTGTGGCAATCCCCCCAAAAGCAAAAGAAAAATTCCGTCTCCCGATATAGCCATCGACCGTTCCACACCCACGAGGATCAGCCAACGCCACTCCTTCTTCATCCTCCCAATCACCCTAACTCTACTGCTTTTAATAATGTAACATTAACTCTCTTCCGTAATTTTCCAATTTAACTCCAAATTTTTTTTAGCAATTTTGTACTTTTTTTTTTTTTTAATATGTAATAATTTGGTCTTTCTAAACAGAATTTTTTTAGATACCTTGAGATCCGAGATTTCATAACTAGAAAGAGTACACTCAATGTAAATGCCACAGTGTCTGCAGTTGAGCGGTTACTTCTTTTAGGCCCAACCAAAAAATTTATAACTTGCTATTATAGTGCCTTAAGTCAGTCAGATGTGATATGTATGTCAATTATGCAGGATCTTAAACAGAAATGGCAAAGTGAACTTGGTGTAAATATTTGTGAAGATTCATGGGATGCAATCTGGGAGTGTGCCAAGAAGATTTCAATATGTAATCGTGCAAGATTACTGCAATACAAAATTTTAAATCGCTTACAAATCTCTCCCAGTAAAAGATCCAACATGAATCCCCAGCTTTCACCCATGTGTCTGAAATGTAAAATTTCAGTTGGTACCTATACTCATTGTGTTTGGTCTTGTCCTAAAATCCAAGCATACTGGCTAGACGTTGTACAAGACATGAATCAAATATTTGGTGTGAATGTAGACATGGATCCTCGCTCTCTGCTACTGGGACACCCAAACCAGGACTTACTTTTTGGAAGCTCTGCAAGACTGTACAATATCCTTGCATACGCGGCAAGAAGGAATATTTTTTTGTCATGGATATGTGACAAACCACCAACTAAAACAAACTGGCATAAAATCATCATGGAGTGTTTCCCTTTGGAATATTTAACATGTTTACTTCACTCAATAAAGAGATATTTTATGAAAATATGGACCCCATATCTCAAATTCTCTAACCTTACGGTGGCCTCGATTCTTGGGAGCGTTAACTTGGATTAAATATGACCCCTTTTTGTTTTGACCTTGTTTGTGGTGCTATGATGGTTACGCATCTCTGTACAAATGTACAAGTGTTGGTTTATGTGTGTACATGTATGAGTTTCTAGCTAAGTATATTTTCCCTTTTTTTTAAATTTTAATCTTTAATTTTGTGTAGATCAATTTTGTGCTGAGCTGTTTTTCATGTTTTGATTGTTGGGGTGTGTGTGTGTGCAAAACAAAAGAAAAAAATTTCAATAAATATAATTTGAAAAAAAAAGGGGGGGCACCGAAGTGTGTGTTCCAACTGTAGGGGGGATTGCACTCCTCAGCTTCCCTGGGAAGGTCTATGCCAGGGTACTAGAGAGGAGAATCCGACCACTGGTCGAACCTCGGATTGTGGAGGAGCAATGTTGTTTTTGTCCTGGCCATGGCATATCGGACAAGCTCTTTACCCTCTTGAAAATCCTCGAGGGTTTGTGGGAGTTTGGACTGGGAGTAAGCATTCAACTGCGTCCCTCATGGTCTCTTGTGGGGGGTGCTGCGGGAGTATGGGGGTATCGGGCTCGTTGTTATGAGCTATCCAGTTCCTATACAACGCATGAATTTGGTTCGTATTGCAAACACCCAGTCAAACATGTTTCCAGTGAGAGTTGGACTCCGCCAGTGATGCCCTTTGTTATCGATCCTGTTCATAATTTTTATGGACAGGATATCTAGGCGCAGCCAAGGATTGGAGGATGTCATGCTCATTGACCACAGGATTTCATCTCTGCTGTTTGCGGATGATGTTGTCCTGTTGGCTTCATCAAGCAATGACCTACAGATCTTACTGGGACGGTTTGCTACTGAGTGTGAAGCGGCTGGGATGAAAATCAGCACCTCCAAGTCCGAGTCCATGATCCTCAGCTGGAAAAAGGTGGATTGTCCTCTCTGCGTTGGAGACAAGCTCCTACCCCAAGTTGAAGAGTTTAAGTATCTCGGTGTCTCATTCATGAGTGGGGGGAGAATGGAGCGAGAGATTGACAGACGGATCGGAGTAGCATCTGCAGTGATGCGGACATTGTGTGTTTGTGACATATTTTGTTCACATTTTCTTTAATTTTTTTAATTATTGAAGCAAAGTTGTTTTTTGTTTTTCTTGGCTTTCTTGAAACACTCTGATTTAAAGCCTGTCACTTTAAGAAACATCCTTCAGCTGTTCAACTCCACCCTCCCTCTTACGTCAGTTAGCCATTAGCTGAGTAGCTTCTAGCCGCCTTCTAGGTTGGATGAGCAACGCTGATTCACCGATCCACAGTTGTTTGTGCATCTTGCGTCATCCCAGCCCGCCCCCCCCAACAACCCCGCTGAGACGCCACAACAAATCGCCAGCACGGGGCAATCCAGCGATCGCTGCAACCCAAGGCTGGCACCTTAGCCACAGGCTCTCGAAGGGCAATGTCCCGCTCCGCAGCACTCTGCTCCTCTTCCCCAGCCAGCGGGAGGGGTGGGGGGATCTGCTCCATCACAAAGCGGCTCCCCCATGCTACCCGTGAGAGTAGAGAGAATGGTGGGGGAGCTGAGCCAGCAGCTCCAGCCAGTATCCCTGGGTCGTGGCAACTGCCTGTGCCATGCCCCAGATGCTGGCGCAGGCATTTGCTGTCACAGCCAATTAATCATTAACATCCCTACTAACAATAGGTACACATGTATTAAATAAACAAACTTGCATTTCTCTGGATGCACATGTTAAAAACACAAGTGCTAAATATGTTGCACAAAAAAAATTTAGTACAGCAACTATATACAGTATATGTTGACTGCTTTGAGGTCCCCCACAGATGCACCACATTTGGTCAATCTGCGCTATCAGTGAGGGGCACCAAGATCTGGAACAACATACCACCTGCAATCAGAGAACGTACCACACTAAACAGTTTTAAGACTCATTGTAAAAATTTTCTTTTGAACAACCAAAACTGTACCCGTAACTAGTGGTTGCTCTGAGGCATGCACATATATACGGTGGGGCAAAAAAGTATTTAGTCAGCCACCAATTGTGCAAGTTCTCCCACTTAAAAGATGAGAGAGGTCTCCAATTTTCATCATAGGTATACCTCAAGTATGAGAGACAAAATGAGAAAAAAAAAATCCAGAAAATCACATTGAAGACTTACGGTCTGGACGCCATGGCGACTGCAGCTTAACACTGAAGCTCTCAGACCCAATCCAGGATAACACCTTGAAAATCAAACTTAACGGATTTTTGGAGGAGTGAAAATCAAAAGACAAAATCATCATGTCTAAAGGAAAACAGAAGAAACTGAAATTCTCCAGGCCAGGACACGTATCGGCCGGAGAATCTGAACTGGAAGATCTCCGTTCAGAAGACGAGGAACTGGTGATAGCTAACAAAAGGGTTAGCCTGAAATCACTATTTGAGGAGCTACGACGATTTCGCCGAGATGTTACGGCCGAATTTCGGGAATTCAGAGAAGAATTGAAAAGGACAAACAGCAGAGTGGACCAGGCCGAGAACCGAATCTTGGAAACAGAGGATCGAATAAAAGTGCTCGAAGATTCTGTGCTAGACCTACGCAAAAGACAAGCAGCTATAGAGGCTAAGCTAACCGACCAAGAAGGAAAACAAAGAAGAGACAACATAAGAATTCATGGTCTGATAGAAGGAACCGAAAATGGTTTTAACTCAATGGCAGAATGCGTGGAATCCTTACTAAGAGAGAAATTGGATATTCCACAAACCACCGACTTGAAGATAGAAAAGGCACATCGTTCATTAGCCGCTAGGCCGGCGGCGGAAGCGCCCCCACGTTCGGTGTTGGTAAGATTTTCCAATTTCAAAATAAAACAAGAGGTTGTAAGACTGGCCTGGCAGAAAAAAGGATTTATGCACCAGGAGAGAAAAGTCTACGTGGAACACGATTACGCCCCGGAGGTCCTTAAAAAGCGCAGGGAATACAATGACGCGAAAAAGGTGTTAAGAGAGAAGAAATTGCGCTTTCAGACACCATTTCCTGCGAAGTTAAGGGTCTTCTACGGCGATGAAACGTGTCTCTATAATTCGGCGGAAGAAGCAACAGCTGACATGGCGAAAAGAGGGCTCCCGGTAACGGTATTTAAACCCGCAGCAGACCCGAGTGAGAAGATCAAAGCGCAAACATGGACAACACAAAGACCCTCAAAATCCACGGACCAGCAGCAGGAAACCCAGCACCAGAGCGTCGCGGATAAACTATCCGTTTTCAGGTTGGAATAGCGACCTTTTTTTTTTTTTTTTTTTTTTTTCTTTTCTCTTGAATCAATCCGCACATCCAACCCCCCTCATACAAGGTAACAAACATTAAAGGAGATGCATATTCAGCATGTGGTAAAACATTTCATGGAACAATCATATTATTTGAAACAAATAAGTCTTTGTAATAAAAAAAAAAAAAAACTTGTTAAAATAGAAATGTGACAATAATCCACATGTTCTCCTCATACTAACAAATACTGTTTTTGCGTGAATGTTTGATGTGATGGGGGTGGGAGGGTGCACACAATTTCACAGGGTTTAGGCATAAAAGGAAAAAAAAAAAATCATTACAAGTTTGGATTGGGTTCTGAAACTCACGTTAAAAGCATGGGACTACTTTCAGTGGTAAGAGAGGGCCCTCAACACGTAACAGAGTTTGAGGAATTTCCCTCAGAGCCTTCACTCCATCAAGGCTCTTACAGGGTCTTTAAAAAGACCTCAGCTCAGGAAGTTCTTATGACAGCTTTTTGTTTTAAAGTTTTTTACACTATGTTCTTAATGTTTTTCTTGTTTTTAATGTTCTTTCAGTTTCTGAGTAGCACAAAAGAGGGCCACCACACAGTTATACTAAACAAAACAACACAATGGAGAAACAGGGTGTAACCAAAATAATTTCATATAATGTAAAAGGAATCCTGAATCCAGTTAAAAGATCCAAGATTCTAGGCAAAATGAAAAAAGACAAAGCAGGAATAATACTTTTACAAGAAACCCACCTAACAGACGTGGAACACAATAAACTCAGTAGACAAGGGTTTAAAATGATCTCTTCATCTTCATATAAATCAGGGAGGAGGAGGGGAGTAGCGACATTGATATCAACCAAAATTACATTTGAAAAAAAATCAGAACACAAAGATAAAGAAGGGAGATACAGTTTGGTAACTGGGCGGCTAGAGGGAGAAGATATCACCCTGCTGAATGTGTATGCTCCCCCAGGGGCTAACTGGAAATTTTATAAAAATGTATTCGACCTAATGATAACTAAAGCTCAAGGTTTAGTGATATGTGGTGGGGACTTCAATCTTAGACTGAATCCATACTGGGATGCTTCTGGTAATTCCCCACATCAAAATAACACCCAAAACAGGAAGACTCGGATGCTACTAAAAGAATTGGGAATCTGTGACGTGTGGAGGGAACTCAACCCCAGTGTAAAAGACTATACATTTTACTCAACTCCACATTCATCTTACTCAAGGATTGACTATTTTTTTATGTTTAATAGAGACATTGGAAGAGTAAAAACATGTAAAATAGGACTGATGGATCTCTCCGACCACAGTCCGATCTACATGGACTTAAATATCCAAAAATACACAAATAATACATTTTCTTGGAGGTTAAATTCAAATGTCCTGAAAGGACCATTGAAAGATGAATTGGAATCAGATATTCTCAGATATTTGGAAGATAACGATAATGGAGAAGTATCCCCTTTAATACTGTGGGATGCATGTAAAGCTGTAATAAGAGGAAAGATTATTGCAAAACTGGCAACCCAAAAGAAACTAAGACAAGAAAAACTATCCACATTAGAGTCAGAACTTAGGAACCTAGAAAAAGAACACAAAGGCAACACTCATTCTACTGACTCGCTCAAGATTAAGGAAATTAAAAACCAAATAAATGAGATCTACACAATAGAAATCCAGAAGAAACTTACATTTCTGAAACAAAAATACTATGAAGCAGGCAGTAAATCGGCAAAATTGCTAGCCTATAAATTGAGGAAACATCAAACAGAAAGAGCAATCTACAAAATCAGAGACCCAGTATCAAAGGAAATAAAATTCAGAATTCAGGATATTCTTAAAAACTTCGAGAATTACTATAAGAACTTATACTCCCACAAAAAACATAAAAACGCATCCGAGGCATTCCTAAACACATTAAACCTTCCCCAACTTACGGAGTCACAAAATAAAACACTACTGTCAGAAATACATCCTAAAGAATTGGAAAAAGCAATTATGAAACTTAAAGCTAACAAATCCCCAGGAGCTGATGGCTATACAGCAGAGTGGTACAAAACCTTTAAACAGCAACTATCTCCTCTCCTCCTGAAAACATTTAATTATGTCCTCCACACAGGGGAAATCCCCCCCTCCTGGAGAGAAGGGGTCATTGCAGTTATACCTAAACCTGAAAAGGATAAACTAGAGTGCTCCAACTACAGACCAATCAGTGTACTAAATCAGGACTATAAGCTTTTTACCATTATCCTTGCCAAAAGGTTAGAAAATATACTGACAGACCTAATTCATTTAGACCAAACAGGTTTTATAAGACAAAGACAGACACAAGACAACATTCGACGCACTTTACACATAATTCATCATATAAAAAAATATAACTTAAATGTAGTCATATTGGGATTAGATGCTGAAAAAGCATTCGATTCGGTTGACTGGTCTTTTCTATATAGAATCTTATCCAGTTTCAATTTTCATAACAACTTCATTAGAACTATACAGGCATTATATAAAAAACCAACAGCTAAAATAAGGATTAACGGTAATTTATCATCATCTTTTGAACTGGAAAGAGGATGTCGTCAGGGCTGCCCCCTGTCTCCACTGCTCTTTGCAATCTTCATAGAACCTCTGAGCCAATGGATAAGACAAAACCAAAAAATTCAAGGTATTACACTTGGTCAGAAGGAACATAAAATAGCACTCTTTGCTGATGACATTTTAATATACCTAGGGCAGCCGGACACTTCTTTACCAGAACTAACCTCAGTTTTTTCAGAGTATGGAGATTTATCGGGGTACAAATTAAATATGCATAAAACCCAAGTTTTAACATTCAACTATGACCCAAATCATTATTCACTAAGCAAACTCAAAACTAACTGGGAGTCGGAATCTATGAAATATCTGGGGGTCAATATCCCGAAACAACTCAACAAAATTATATCACTAAACTATGATCCACTGGTGACAAAAATAAAATCTGACCTAGCAAGATGGAATATGATACCATTCTTGGGTACTGCACAAAGAATTGAAGCAGTCAAAATGAATATACTTCCACGTCTTCTATACCTTTTCTAAACAATACCGGTAGAACCTCCCAAAAAAACATGGCAGGAGCTGGACAGAAGGATCTCAAGATTCATATGGCAGGGCAAGAGACCTAGAATCAGATATAGAACCCTACAGCTAAACAAAGACAAAGGTGGGCTCGCGCTGCCAAATATCAGGGACTACTTTAAAGCCGCACAAATTAAAACTTTAGTAGAGATATGTAACCCAGTCTACACTGCACAATGGAAGGAGATCGAATGCCAAATAACAAGTGACATCCCCCTACAGGCGATAATAGGGAACAATGCCTTACCTAAGCTTTTGAATAACACTAACCCGTGGATAGAGACCCCGCTAAAAATTTGGTTTAAGATAGTCAGAGAGAATCAAACTAAAGAGCCCTATCGACTTCTGCAATGGATCGCCTATGATCAGGACTTTACTCCTAATAAAACAGACACCAGATTTAAAAAGTGGAAGGAGAAAGGGCTGATAAAATATTACGATTTTTTTAAAGGGCAAATCTTAAGAAGTTTTGAAGATTTGAAAAAACAAGGCCTAATAAATCAAGACCTTTACAGGTTCTTCCAGCTTAGACACCACATAAACAATATACTTAAAAAGGAGGTTTTGGAAAGGGCCCAGTCAGGTGTTCTGAAGGTCTTCTTAATGGCATATAAAGGGATCCCAGGGATCAGATACATTTCTAAAATATACCAAGGTCTTCAAGACTTAAAAGGAGACAACACATCTTATATAAAAGAGAGATGGGAAAAAGAGGGGAATTTCACTTTACAACTGGAAATATGGGAAAAGCTAAATAAACAGCAATGGAAAAGTACCTCATCCCTGCAGTGGAGAGAATTTGGATGGAAAAACTTGGCAAGATTTTTCAGAACACCTGCACAAAACAAATTTACCCATAAGGGATTGAACTGTTGGCGCTTGTGTGGTGAAAAGACTGCAAATCATTTTCATGTGTTTTGGTCATGCCCAGTTATCCACCAATATTGGACCAAGGTACAGACAATATTGGGGAAAATATTCAAAATTACAGTTCCCTTTTCTTTTGTAACTTTGTATTTGGGTTTACTACCGGACTCACTGGAAAGATGAGGAGAAAAATACTTATTCAATGTTTTAATATTGGCAAGCAAAAAAGCTCTAACTAAAAAATGGATGTTGAAGGACTGTCCTACACCTGAAGATTGGACTAACGTGATCCAAGACATTTACTCGATGGAAAAGTTGACATTCGCACTGAGACAGGACATGGATGGGTTCATGAACTTTTGGCAACCCTGGACCGCATATGTGTCTTCCATTAGATGTAATCTTTGACAAATACCATTTCAATAATGGTTCCGCTCTTTGTTCCAATGCTACTCAGATGCTCTTTTATCTTTATTTACTTACTTTTTCTTTTTGTTTGTTTTTTACACAATATCTTTATTGAACCTTTTTTTTTTTTTTAAACAAACATGATACAAACAATCAAACACTAACACTAAAGTACTACAAAAAAAAAAAATGCACTAAAAAACACCAACAACCACCAACAAAATCAAATCTTCAACAATGCTCCTCTGTTTAGTCTAGACAATCCAACACATAAGTATACATATTATGTTCACCAGTTTGGAATTTACAAGGTCCGCACATATCGTTCACCTTCTTCTTCAAGAGTTATGTTTAAATTTTTTACATAATCAATAAAAGGTCTCCATATATTCTCAAACGCAATTTCCTTTGATTTCAGTATATATGTTATTCTTTCTAATGGAAGGTTTGTTAACATCTGTCTTAACCACTGAGTCACATCTGGTCTATAAGTCTTTTTCCATAATAGTGCAATACATTTTTTGGCATTAAGCAAACTGAGGTCTATGAATGTTCTTTCACTTTTATTAAAATTATGCTTTTCTGGGTACAGACCCAACAAAAACAGTTTAGGATTCAATATGATTTGTTTTGAGATTATTTTTTCAATTGTTACCCTCACCTCTTCCCAAAACATTCTTATTAATCTACATTCCCATACACAATGAAATAGAGTTCCTTTACTTTCCATACATTTTGTGCACTTATCTGGTATATTTTTGTTATATCTATTTAACTCCTCCGGTGTAACATACATCCGCATTAACCATTTGAAATGTATCAATTTAAGGCGTACATTTATTGATTTGGTTTGAGCTTCTGTACAAGCCAATTCCCATTGTTCCTCTGGAATTTCAGTTTGCAGATCTTCTTTCCAGTAGTTTAATCTTTTCAGTGAATTTTCACTTGAAAATAGTGTCAATGAGTTATAAAACTCTGAAATAATACCCTTTCTTTTACTATCTTTCATCAACATTTTTTCCAAGGATGAATAGATAGGTCGAGTGAGAGCTTTATTTTGATTTGATCGAATAAAGTTTCTAAGTTGAAGATATTTTAAAAAATGTGTTCTATTGAGATTAAATTTGATCCTCAACTCTTCAAAAGACATTATGTTTTCTGCACATGGCAAATATAAATCCTGAATCTTTTGTATCCCTTTTAAATTCCATACGTTAAATACAGCGTCCGCTCTCCCTGGTTTAAAATATTGATTACCCCATATTGGACTAAATTATGACAATAACTGTGGTTCTTTTAAATAGTTTTTAGCTTCACACCATATTTTGATCATATGCTTTACAAATGGATTTTTAACTTGTTTTTGTAATTTTTTTGCCGAATCTGAGTATATGAATATGGGAAGAGGTAAAGGTAAATTGTATGATTCCATTTCAGTCCAGTGAGGGAGATCATTTGATGAAAAATAATATGTCATAGACCTCAGTTGTGCCGACCAATAATACAACATAAAATTTGGACATTTCAGACCTCCACGATCGAATGGTAAATATAATAAAGACAGACGTAATCTAGCCCTCCTGTTGTTCCATATAAATTCCACTAACTTTTTTTTAATTCTTGAGAATAAATCTAAAGGTGGTGGTAAGGGAATGTATTGAAATAAATAAAGTATTTTAGGTAAGATATTACTTTTAAGTATATTAATTCTCCCGATCATCGACATTGGTAGTGACATCCATCTCTGAAGTAACTCATCAATATCTGTCATTAAGGCTTCATAATTGACACTGGCGACTGATTCTAGCTTAGGCACAATTTGGATTCCTAAATATTTGAACTGATTTACAACATTGAATTGATTTACCTCAGGGGCTGGGTAATTTCTCTGGGTCTCATTTAGCATTAATATTGAAGATTTAGTTTTATTTATTTTATATCCTGATATTTCCCCGAAATTCTTTATTAAATTCAACAAGGTCGGAATTGATTTTTTAAGATTCGACATAAACAAAATTATGTCATCGGCATACAGGGAGATTTTATGTTCTGTTGGTCCAACTTTAATTCCATATATTTGTGACTGTAGACGTATCGCCATCGCTAAAGGTTCAATTGCCATAGTAAACAGTAAAGGTGAAAGTGGACAGCCTTGTCGACATCCTCTATTGATTTTTATTGATTTTGAAATATTGTTATTTGTTAGAATTTCTGCAGTAGCATTATTATATATTATCTGAACCCATTTTATAAAATTATTTCCAAGTCCAAACCTTTGTAAGACTTCAAAAAGAAAGGGCCATTCAACTCTATCAAAGGCTTTTTCGGCATCCAGTGATAAGAGAGCTGTATCCGGTGCTTCTTTATTAGAATAAATAATATTAAATAGTCTTCTTACATTATGGAAGCCTTGTCTTCCTTTTATAAAGCCATTCTGATCTCGATTAATAATATTTGGTAAAATTTCTTGTATTCGTCTTGCTAAAATTTTACAAATTATCTTAAGGTCGGCATTTAATAGGCTTATTGGTCTCATATTTTCACATTTATTAGAGGGCTTACCTGGTTTTGGCAACAGTATAATTAAGGCATTATTCATATATGATGGTAAATTACTATTTTGAAATTCTTCTAAAACCATTTCCAAAAAAGGTTTTGTTAATTTATTCTTAAATTTTTTATAAAGGTCAACTGGAAGACCATCTGGTCCTGCACTTTTTCCTGATTTCATATTATCAATGGCTAGTCCAACTTCTTCTTGACTAATTTTAGACTCCAGTATCTCCCTATTTTCATTTGGAATACACGGTATAAATAGTTCATTCAAAAACCCATGTAGTTTTGTTAAGTCAGATTCATTTTTGGTATCATATAATTTTTCATAGTAATCTCTAAAGGCTCTATTAATTTCTGAAGGATCTATAACTACCTGTCCGTTACTTATAATACTGGTAATTGGTGTTTTAGATTCTAATTGTTTAATCTGCCATGCCAATAACTTTCCTGATTTTTCACCTTGTTCGTAAAAAGATTGTTTCAATCTTAGAAGACTCGAGGCAGCTCTATTCGCTGATTTTTTGTCATATTCAGCTCTCAAAATCAGTAATTCGTTCTCCAACCTTGGATCTCTTCCTGCATATACTCTTTCTTGAAGAATTTTTATTTTATGTTCCAATTGGACTCTCTCCTCTCGAGTCTTCTTAGATTTTGAACCTGTATAACTAATAATATGTCCCCTAATAAAAGCTTTGAAAGCCTCCCACTTTACACATGCTGATGTTTGTGTAGTATTGATATCAAAGAACTCATCTATCTGTTTTTCTATATACTTAACAAATTCCTCATCCTGAAGCCATTTATGCTGAAATTGCCATCTACCTGGTTCCTTTGTCAATTTCTTATCTACATACATTAGACAGCAGGGTGCATGATCAGAGATCACGATGTTATCATAAAAACAGTTTTGAATCTTGGACCTTAATTCTGTGGAGATCAAAAAATAATCTATACGTGAGAATGTCTTGTAGGTATTGGAATAACAAGAGTATGCTTTAACTTGTGGTTTCATTTCTCTCCATATATCTATCAATTTCAATTCTTTCATAAAATGATTAATGGTCATCCTACATCCATTGTGCGTACAGTCCAGTCCTGTTGATCTATCTATACTGGGATTCAATGTACAATTAAAATCCCCTGCTATTATATGTTGCCCTGTAAGTGATGATAAGATAAGAGATAAATTGGCAAAGAACTTTTGATCATCTATATTGGGACCATATAAGTTCACCAAATTTATGTTTTCTAATAGCAAAGATCCTTGAATGATTACATATCTTCCAAATTTGTCTCCAATTACATTTTTCACTTGAAATGGGACTGATTTATGTATGAGAGTCATAACTCCCCTGGCTCGGGATGAAAATGATGAGGTGAAAACATTTCCTTGCCATCTACTCCTAATTCTTTTTACATCTTGCTCTATTAGATGAGTTTCTTGTAAAAACACAATTTTTGAACCCATGTCTTTTATTTTATTCATAACTTGTTTAAGTTTTTTTAAATTTTGTAGACCTCTGCAATTCCATGAAGTTAAATTAAGATTAACGCTTTGATTTATAATCAATAGGGAGTTTGGGATTACCTTGCAGTGTAAACATGCTCAAACAGAAAAGCAAAAAAATGAGTGGTTGAACATTCACCCTACAAACTACACACAAACAAATTCCCCCTTCCCACATTTGTGGCAATCCCCCCAAAAGCAAAAGAAAAATTCCGTCTCCCGATATAGCCATTGACCGTTCCACACCCACGAGGAACAGCCAAAGCCACTCCTTCTTCATCCTCCCAATCACCCTAACTCTACTGCTTTTAATAACGTAACATTAACTCTCTTCTGTAATTTTCCAATTTAACTCCAAATTTTTTTTTTAGCAATTTTGTACTTTTTTTTTTTTTAATATGTAATACATTCTATATTTTGTAATCTTGTTATATGCTTCTAATCAGTTAAATGCTCAAATATTCTACCCTATATTCTGTTCATGCTTAGCTCCCACCAGTCTCTTCCTGGATCTTCTTGATGAGCTCCTGCGCCTCCTCGGGGGTCTTGAAGATGCGTGTTCTGCCCTCATATGTGACCAGAAGTCTTGCAGGGTGAATCACTCCATGACGAATCTCAAGGTTGCGCAGTTCTTTGCGGATGGGGTCAAACTGCTTCCTTAATTGTTGGATTCCTGAGGCCAGATCTGGGTAGAACCGCACCTGCTGATCTTGGTATTTAATTTCTCCTTTGGCCCGCACCGCGTTGGAGATCGTCATCCTGTCTCTGTAGCTGAGAAACTTCATAATTAGCGTCCTCGGTGCTGCCTTGTTACCTCTCGGTGGGCCAATTCGGTGGGAGCTTTCCAAGACGACTGATGATTTTAGCTCCGCGTTGTTCAGCGCCTCCGGGATCCACCCCTCCAAAAAGGAGCATGAATCACGACCTTCGGCTCCCTCCGGTAGACCCACCAGCCTCGGGTTGTTCCTTCTGGACCGAGATTCCAAGTCCAGAACGCTATTTTCCAGATCTTTATTTTTTTTTTCCAAAGTGCGCACCTTTATTTGAAGTCCGCTAATTTCATCCTCCGCACTTGAAACACGAAGCTCCGCCTGCGTCACTCGCTCCACGCAGTCACCCAACTCCTTTTTCATTGCATCCAACGCTGCCATAATCCCATCAAGTTTAGCGGAAAAGTCTGCTCTCATTGAGCTAATGGCAGCCAGCACTGCACCTGTGCCGCCATCGTCAGCAGCAGCAGTTACCGCACCACCGCTAGTTTCATCCGCCATATCCGCAGCTTTTTCTACTGCGCCACAAACTTTAAAGTCCGTTAATTTGGACTGCTTCGGCGATTCAATTTTTCCCCCTCCTGATTTCCCAGCCTTAGTCTTCACCGGCATATCCTCACCCAAACGCTGGGAAAAGTTCTGTTCCAAATGAGAGAGTTATTTGCCGAATTTTTATTTCCAAGGGTAGAGCAGAGTGATACGTGTCCTTCTAGGCGGCCGCCATAACCGGAAGTCCACATTGAAGGATTTTTAATGAATTAATTGGTAAATTCCTCGGTAAAATAAGTATTTGGTCAATAACAAAAGTTCATCTCAATACTTTGTTATATACCCTTTGTTGGCAATGACAGAGGTCAAACATTTTCTGCAAGTCTTCACAAGGTTTTCACACACTGCTGCTGGTATTTTGGCCCATTCCTCCATGCAGATCTCCTCTAGAGCAGTGATGTTTTGGGGCTGTCGCTGGGCAACACGGACTTTCAACTCCCTCCAAAGATTTTCTATGGGGTTGAGATCTGGAGACTGGCTAGGCCACTCCAGGACCTTGAAATTCTTCTTACGAAGCCACTCCTTCATTGCCCAGGCGGTGTGTTTGGGATCATTGTCATGCTGAAAGACCCAGCCACGTTTCATCTTCAATGCCCTTGCTGATGGAAGGAGGTTTTCACTCAAAATCTCACAATACATGGCCCCATTCATTCTTTCCTTTACACGGATCAGTCGTCCTGGTCCCTTTGCAGAAAAACAGCCCCAAAGCATGATGTTTCCACCACCATGCTTCACAGTAGGTATGGTGTTCTTTCTCCTCCAAACACGACAAGTTGAGTTTTTACCAAAAAGTTCTATTTTGGTTTCATCTGACCATATGACATTCTCCCAACCCTCTTCTGGATCATCCAAATGCTCTCTAGCAAACTTCAGACGGGCCTGGATGTGTACTGGCTTAAGCAGGGGGACACGTCTGGCACTGCAGGATTTGAGTCCCTGGCGACGTAGTGTGTTACTGATGGTAGCCTTTGTTACTTTGGTCCCAGCTCTCTGCAGGTCATTCACTAGGTCCCCCTGTGTGGTTCTGGGATTTCTACTCACCGTTCTCGTGATCATTTTGACCCTACAGGGTGAGATCTTGCGTGGAGCCCCAGATCGAGGGAGATTATCAGTGGTCTTGTATGTCTTCCATTTTCTAATAATTGCTCCCACAGTTGATTTCTTCACACCAAGCTGCTTACCTATTGCAGATTCAGTCTTCCCAGTCTGGTGCAGGTCTACAATTTTGTTTCTGGTGTCCTTTGACAGCTCTTTGGTCTTGGCCATAGTGGAGTTTGGAGTCTGACTGTTTGAGGTTGTGGACAGGTGTCTTTTATACTGATAACGAGTTCAAACAGGTGCCATTAATACAGGTAAGGAGTGGAGGACAGAGGAGCCTCTTAAGGAAGAAGTTACATGTCTGTGAGAGCCAGAAATCTTGCTTGTTTGTAGGTGACCAAATACTTATTTTACTGAGGAATTTACCAATTAATTCATTAAAAATCCTTCAATGTGATTTTCTGGATTTTTTTTTCTCATTTTGTCTCTCATAGTTGAGGTATACCTATGATGAAAATTGGAGACCTCTCTTTTCTTTTAAGTGGGAGAACTTGCACAATTGGTGGCTGACTAAATACTTTCTTGCCCCACTGTATGTCTGTCTGTGTGTGTGTGTGTGTGCGTGTGTGTGCCCGTGCATCACACACATATGCCCCGCCTCTTGTTTGTTGCTGTCTGTTGTTGCTGTGAGGTGCTTGGGTGCATGTGTGTGTATGCATACACAGCACTTCATGCATGTGACATTTGAATATTTTATTTTGTAACACCTTAACTCTGCACTTTGTACAGTTTCATTGCAGATGTTCTTCTCGTGTATGATTTGTGTGTTTTTGTGACCCGCTGGGGGACTACAGATGCAAATTAGTAGTATTGCTAAATCTGGCATACTTAAATTTGCATTAATGTTCATTAGTATATAATGTCCCTTTCAAATAAACATTAAACTAAACTAAACTAAGCTGAAGAACTAGTCCTAATTGCCCACAGAAACCAGTTTTGACTGGTTTCAGAATGTTGGGTAGAGATGTTTCTCACTGCTCAAAGTACCCTACTCTGGTTCAGCACTATGAATAAGTATTGCTTGTTGTATATATTCAAAACTGCATTATATATACAGTGGTGTGAAAAAGTGTTTGCCCCCGTCCTGATTTCTCATTGTTTTGTATGTTTGTCACACTTAAATGTTTCAGATCATCAAACAAAGATAACACAAGTTAACACAAAATGCAGTTTTTAAATGAAGGTGTTTATTAAGGGTAAAAAAAAAAATCCAAACCTACATGGCCCTGTGTGAAAAAGTGACCCCCCCCCCCCCGTTAAAACATAAATTAGCTGTGGTTTATCACATCTGTGGAAAGCTGAGTTCAGTTTCTGTAGCCACACCCAGGCCTGATTACTGCTTACTTTTTTCCCTTAATAATAAACACTTTTATTTAAAAACTGCATTTTGTGTTTACTTGTGTTATCTTTGTCTAAGATTTAAATTTGTTTGATGATCTGAAACATTTAAGTGTGGCAAACATACAAAAAAATGAGAAATCAGGAAGGGGGCAGACACTTTTTCACACCACTCTGTGTGTGTGTGTGTGTGTGTGTGTGTGTGTGTGTGTGTGTGTGTGCAAAGCTAAATATATTTCTTGATCTTCATAACGTGTACATTAGGTTAATTGAATGAATGAATGAATGAATGAATTTATTTCGGATAGTACATTACAGGTTAAAAGAAACTGTATAATATAACAAGAAGGTCAAATTAGACAAAGACTCCTTCTACTATACAATTCCACGTGAGTTATCCGAAATGGGTGATGGCTGAAGCCGCAGCTTATATTGCCCACCCATATTCCATCCAAGAATTCAAAGGAGAAAAAAGAGAAAACAAGACAAGAGCGATTACAATTTAAAACAAGGCTAAGACAAAATATGACTGAGAGAAAAAGAAAACTGAGCTAGTCTAAGTTAAGCGGTTACTATTCAAAAACAAATCTAAGACATAGTGTCACAGAGAAAAAAGAAAAACTAAGCTATAACACAACACAGGCTGGAAATGTCAATCCTTATGTGAGTTTACATGTCGTCTTGTAAATATGTTTGGAGTATTTCTTCCTTTAGTTTTTGTTTAAATTGTCCAAGCTTTGTACATGATTTTAATTCAGGTCCAAAATCGTTCCATAATCTGACACCTTGCACTGAAATACAGTGTTGCTTGGTAGTTGTTCTCACTGTAGGCTTTTGAAATATACATGTTCCTCTGAAGTGATATCGTTTCTCCCTTGTTTGGAACAACTTTTGGATATTTGCGGGCAGTGATAGATTCTTCACTTTGAACATTATTATTGCGGTTTTAAAGTCGATCAGATCTTTCAACTTGAGAGTTTTTTGTTTAAGAAAAAGTGGGTTTGTTGGTTCCCTGTAAGCTGCTTTGTTGATTATTCTAATAGCTCCCTTTTGAAGCATAAAGAGTGGATATATGTTTGTTTTATATGTATTTCCCCATACTTCATTACAATATGTCATGTATGGGAGTATTAATGAATGATACAAGGTGTATAGTGTGGGTTGATTCAGCAAATTTTTCACTCTGTGTAATATTGCAATTGATTTGGATACTTTACCTTTTATATAATTAATATGTGGCTTCCAACACAGTTTGTTATCAATTATTACTCCAAGGAATTTAGTTTCGGATACCCTTTCAATCTCTACACCATTTACACTGAGTTTGGGTACTGGGTAGTTGTGATGGTTGTTAAAGACTATAAATTTTGTCTTGCTTAAATTGAGCGTTAATTTGTTTGAATCAAACCACAGTTTCAGCTTTCCTAATTCCTTTCCGAGTGTATCCAGAAGTTGTTCCAAGTTGTTTCCACTGCATAGCAGGTTAGTGTCATCAGCAAACAATATTAAGTCCATTTTTTCTGAAACTTTACATATATCATTTATATACATATTGAATAATAATGGTCCCAAAACTGAACCCTGTGGGACTCCACAGGTGACCTTCAGTAGCTCTGAGTTTTTGTTGTTAACACATACAAACTGATATCTATTCTTTAAGTAACTTCTTAACCAGGACAGTGCTACCCCTCTGATACCACAATTTTGTAGTTTCTTTAATAATAGATTGTGATCTACTGTATCAAATGCTTTTTTAAGATCCAGGAATACTCCAACTGAATACTCTTTATTTTCAATGGCTGTTGATATTTTTTCTGTAAATTCCATTAAGGCATATGCTGTTGTCCTTTTGTGTCTGAACCCATATTGCTGCTCACACAATAAATCATTCTTCAGTATGAAGTTGTCAATTCTCTCATAGAATATTTTTTCAAGTATCTTGGAAAATTGCGGTAATAGTGAAATTGGTCTGTAGTTGGAGAGTTCCCCTCTGTCGCCTGTCTTGTAAATTGGAATTACTTTAGCTATTTTCATTGCATTGGGAAATATACCTGATTGGAGAGACAGGTTACAGATATACGTCAGTGGTTTCACTATGCATTCGATAACAGTTTTGACTAGTAGCATATCAATACCATCGCAGTCAGTAGATGTTTTACTTTTGAACGATTTAACAATTTCAATGACCTCTCTTTCGTCTGTGTTCTTTATGAAGATGGTGTCTTTTACAGCAGTGTTATTGCATATTGAATCACCTGTTGGCACCGTAGTGGGTATTTCTCGGGCCAGTTTAGGTCCAATGTTAACAAAAAAATTATTAAATTCATCTGCAGGTGAAGCTATATTCACATTCGGAGTCGATTTATTATTTTTTGGAGTGTTAGTTGGGTAGCTGGTATTTCTGCTTTTATTTCCAAGGATACTGTTGATTATTGTCCATGTATTTTTAATATTGTCTTTGTTTTTTTCCAGTTCTTTACTGTAATAGTCTCTTTTACTACATCTTATTATATATGTTAACTTATTTTTGTATGTTTTATACCGCTGCTCTGCTTCTTTTGTCCTTTTCTTTATGAAAGCTTTATATAATAAATTTTTCTTTTTACACGCCTTTTGTAGTCCTTTGGTTAGCCATGGTTTGTCAGTAAATTTGTGTTTAAGCTTTTTTTTAACTAATGGGCAGTTTTTTTTCATAAAGAGTGGTTACAATGTTTGTAAATGTGTCATAGGCTTCATTTACATCTGATACATAGACTTCTGTCCAGTCTTGCTTCAGCAAGTCCTCTTTAAAAGAACTGATTGCGTTTGGTGATTTGTGTCTGAACGATTTTGAGATTTTTTCTGGGTTGGGCCCCGTGTGGCCATGGATAAGGGCAAAGATTGGCAAGTGGTCGCTTATATCATTTATCAATAATCCACTTTCTATTTTCTTGTCGAGAACATTGACAAACAGGTTGTCAATAAGTGTAGCAGAGTGAGCTGTGATTCTACTGGGATGTGTTATTGTGGGATATAGACTCATGCTGTACATAGAGTTCATGAACTCTGTAACTACATTTTGTTGATGTGGATTAAATAGGTCAATATTGAAATCTCCACAAATTGCTACCATTTTCTTACTAGTAATATTATTGTACAGCTCGACTAATTTATCTCTGAATGTCTCAATGCAAGTTCCCGGCGTTCTGTATATGCAGCTTATGATTAGATTTTTTGTTTTGTCTAGGTCAATCTCAACAGTAACACATTCCAGAATCCCTGGTAGTGCTAAGGACATTTCATTTACAAGCTTACATCTATATAGGTCATCAATATACAGTGCAACACCACCACCCTTTTTTTGAGATCTGTTAATGTTAAACATCTGATATCCCTCTATTGCCATCAGGGGAGCCTGGTCTGCATTAAGCCAGGTTTCAGAGACTGCTATAGCTGTGAATTTTCTGTTTAGCTGTTTTAAATAGTCCTGAATCTGTGAGAAGTTTTTGTTAAGACTTCTGCTATTGAAGTGTATTATTGACAGTTTACCATCTAATTGCACTTGACTTTTGAATTGCTTTTCAGTGTAATATTCACAGTGGTTATGAATATTATTGAAAAAGTGGTTATCAGAATTGGCATCAACTGGGGATTCTCAGTTGTCCTTGGGTATGAATGTGAGAATGAATGGTTATCTGTCTCTCTGTGTTGGCCCTGCGATGGACTGATCTGTCCAGGGTGTACCCTGCCTCTCACCCAGAGACGCTGGGATAGACTCCAGTCCCCCTCATGACCTGAAAAGGATTAAGCAGTTCAATTCAATTCAACTTTATTTGTGTAGCGTCATTTCACAACAGTCATCTCATTGCATTTTCAACTGTAGGGGAAACCCCCACAATTGCAGAAGGACCCCAGCAATCAGGCGATCCCCTGTGAGCAAGCACCTGACAACGGTGGAGAGGAAAAACTCCCTTTTAACAGGAAGAAACTTCCAGCAGAACCAGGCTCAGGGAGGGACAGTCATCTGCTGCGACTGGCTGGGGGGGTGAGGGGATGAGGGGATAGAGAAGAAGAAGAAGAGAACAGACATGTAGAGAGCAAGCAGCATGACAGGGACTCAGTATATGGGAGAGAACAAACAGATGTTCATGACTAGCAAAAATATTTCATTGAGAGTGAAGAAAGGAGTGAAGCCCAGTGCATTGTTGGAGGTCCCCCAGCTGTCTAAACCTATTAGCAGCATAACTAAGGGAGGGTTCAGGGGCACCTGATTCCTCTCTAATCATAGGCTATATCAAAAAGGAAGGTTTGAAGGAAGGAAGGTGGTGATGAATGAATCAGTCCTTCCAGGATTTCGCGATGTTGCGAACGTGTCAATTCACGCGAAATCAGCCAGTCAGTTCAGTTATTGCACAACCCTGCAACATTGTCCAATCACTGCAACTTTCATGCAGTTTTGGCCAATCCTCATCAACTTCCGCCAATTTCACCAATCAAATTTGTCTGACTGCCACTCAAACGCTCAGTCTTACTAACTAAATGCATCGCTGCACCACGTTCACTTCTGTGTTTACAGTGAGTATTAACGGAACACATAAGCAAACAGAGTGTGTAATTTAAAAAAAAAAACACTCACCCGCGAGGTTTCCAACACCGTCCCTTCCTACGTCTCCCCCAGCCTCTGGTGGACGTCTCGTCACATCTCCATCCTGACTGCATGTACGAAGCGCTGGGTTTGTGTTGAAAAATATTCGCCTTCCCCCAAAGCACCCCTTTGTGGGAGCGCACGGGAGGAGAGACGCCATAAAACCACAAACACAACGCGCATATCTAACACTACAGCCAGTGTTTGAACATTTTATACATCTTTAGAGGTAAAATCATTACTACATCTGGTCAATGCACTTTAAAGCTAATCTCTGGTCTGGACGGACAAACACACACCCCCCCCATCCCGCCGTAAATGAAAGATATGAAAGATGTGTGTCTGAAGAGACAAGTGTGTGTGTCAAGACTGATGTGCAGCAGACAGACAGGTAGGAGTTAGGCACGGAAAGAGAGAGAATGTTTTCTATAATTTTTTTTTCTCCAGAAAAACACAGACTCCAATAGACAATACAGAGCAACAGAATAAATTATTTATTTTTTGCCTCTCCGCTCGGTACCGAGTGGTTGGGGACCGCTTTGGTTTTCAAATGAAGGTGCTACCAATAATTTCCAAATCTATACTCTTTAACATGCATTCAATGCAATTGAGCTGTTGTAATGGATATTGTGTTAAACTTTGTATTTACTGTTGCACAAAAGAGTTTTTCTGTATAGCGGAAGTTTCTGCTTAATTTACAAATCATTATAATAGGAAATTTTTGACAATGCTGTGCCTTTCTTGTATTGTTGTATAGAATATCACTGCAGTAAACTGGAAAAAAAACATCTGCTTTAAAATTTGTAATTCTTCCCACAACTTTAGTGCAAAAAAACACTCTAAAAACATTGCAACTTTTGTTGCAACATTTTAAAAAAGCTCCTGCGAATTCAGGCTTTTTGGGCTGCAACAATCATAAAAACATCCCGCGAAATCCTGGACGGACTGATGATTGAATGCTTCCATCTGCTGAAAAGCTTTATGGAGATGATTTTCTTTTCCAGTCCAACTCAACACCAGCTCACAGTACCAAAACTATTACAAAATGGTTTGCTGCCCATAATGTTACTGTGCTTGACTGGCCAGTCAACTCACTTGATCTGAAACCTATAGATTCTCCATGGAGTACATTCAAGAAAAAGTTTTTTAAATTTTTTTTATTTAACCTTTATTTATATGGGGAAGGTCGATTGAGAGGGAACCTCTTTTTTTCAATGACACCCTGTTCACACTCACACACATTCACACCTGGAAGCTGCCCAGTACAACCCCAGACTGACCTGTGGCCACTGAGCAGCTCCACTGGAGCAGCTGGGGTTAAGGGCCTTGCTCAAAGGCACCACAGTGGGGTTAATGAAGGTGGGGGAAAACACTGCTATGTTATCTGTCCCACCCAGATCTAATCCTGCTGGTCCAGGGACTGAAGGGGCGACCCTCCGGTCACCAGTCCACATCCCTAACCATTAGGCCACCACTGCCCCAGAAGCACTCACCCCAAACATGCAGTCTAATTGGATTGATTTTAGAGAATATTCTAATAATTTCAGATACTAGATTTCTGGTTTCATTATGCTGTAAATCATAATAATTAAAATGTTAAAAAAAAGCCTTGAAATACTTCCCATTAAGTGCAACGAATATAAAATATATGAAAAGTTAGCTTTGGAATTAAATTATGAAATATAAATTAAAAATTTCACAGTATTTTAGATGCACCTGTATGGTATGTCCAGTGGTTTGTTTCCACTTCACATCTTTAAGAGAAATTTCTGTGGCTGACCTGGACTGACGATATTTTGTCTGTTACAGCAGTCACTGTGTGTCAGATTAAATGTTTATAGTCATAAAATCTCTCTGTTCTGTGACTGTAAAAGAAAACAGAATATAGACATCTCTCCTTAGTCTTTCTTACTTCCCTACACACATGATGTCACTGGAGAGGAGGCAGTAGTGGGTGATTTCCAGGAAAAGAATGCTAACAGACAGTTGGAATGAAGGAGGTGTATCTGATGTTGGAACTCTTGTTTAACTCCGTTTCACAGTTCCACCTGTCAACACCGGCAAAGTCATTCTTCTTTCTTTTGCTTTGCCATCTTTACAGTTATGCATTGCTGAGTATTGGATACAAAGCTCAGACTGGCAGGGTTCTCAGTTCACAGAAATGACAATTTTTTTAGGGAGGGAAAAAAATCTTTAATATTAGTTCTTTTGTCGTGAAATCATCAGGTTGGACCAGACACTCTATCCTAAAGATCAGGCTGTTGTTCAGCCATCATTGTGGAGCCAGAATCTGACATCACCTGATAGCTTATGTTGTTTTCTGTGCTTTGAATACGCTAGTTGGTTGCAGAGCAACAAAGTAGAGGGACAAATGAAAACTTAATTCAAATTTAGGGGATACTTCTCTCCTAAATGAGCCTAGTGGCCAACAGCCTGTTGATGTCTGAAGTGCTGTTGATTTTGTTATGTGGCACATCAATAATTTGCCTATAGAGTGGATTATGCAGAGTATTTTTTGTGATATTTGACTGTGGTCATGTTTAGGTTCAGATATTAGGCCCGACCAAGAAGCAAGTCCTATTCCTTGACATCAAAGTGACTAGGGATGGGAATTGATAAGATTTTATCAGTACCAATCAATTTTGCTTATCAAGCCAATCCTTTATTAATTCCTTAATCAATTCCTTATCAGTTTTCTGAGTGTGTGTGTGTGGGGGGGGCAGGCCTTCACAGGATTCCAGCATCAGTGCAGGAGTTTTATTATCTGGGGTGTTTCTGCAATTGTGAAGGTTTCCCCCTACAGTTTGACAGTGCTATGAGATGACTGTTGTTGTGAAATGGTGCTGTACAAATAAAGCTGAACTGATCTCTGATGGTTTCAGCATTTTGTACTGACATCACACACTGTCACCACGGCCTTCTGAGTTTGCCTGTTGCTAAGATGGGATATTGAAGGGGAAGGTAACTGAAGACACAAGTTGTTCTTAAAGCCAGTTCTGGTTTAATGCTCAATGTTTAAACTCTGAGCTGTAGATTGCATTTGGAAAGAGGGGTAGACCTCTCATTAAAAAAAAAAAAAAAAAAAAACACCTGCAAAAACAATTAGGAAATATCAAATATTAGTCTTTTGGAACATTTCATTTTTCAGTTATGTAACAATGTTTTTCTCTCTTAATTTCCTTTGTTTATTAAGGATATCTTTTGTTGACTTTGTGCAGTAGGTAGTGCATTTATGGACAGTAGTGTTTGTTGAATATGTCAGAAAAAGGATGTTAATATCTGTAAATGAGGACTGCCAAAGTTAATGCCTTCATAACAAATTAATGCAAATTCTAAAACTAAAACTTGGTCTGACTCCTCCCAAACTGAGAAACTATTACAAACTTGGTGGTGATTAGTCTTACAAATTCTAAAAATATCTCTTTAAGGTACATTTAAATATTCTTAGACAAACTCTGTACTGAAAAAAAAATGTGTTCATACCATTCCATATATTTTTTTATATATATCCTGTTATTACAGTGCTGCAGGGGCTGTCAAAATGACAATTACATACCCAATATGTATTTATTAGTCCCACTGTGGGACTTATCTTATCTTATATGGCACTGCCATTTGCTGGGAAAATGTGAGGTATGGTGCCTCTAGCCAATTATATATCATGTGTTGGATGCATTTCTGCTCGCATGCTATACAGCTGTCTTGTGGCGCTGGCATGCCGTTTTCGTCTTGCCCGTCGCTTGCTCTCTGCTGCCACCGTGGTTCGTGGGTACTTTCCCCCACACTACAGGTTTGGAGTGGGAGGGCGGGTCTTCGGGTGCTTGGTGTTGTCTGGGCTGGCCATTCTTGTTTTTGCTCTCCAACGTGCCCCGGAGAAAGGAAACATTACAGTCTGCACGATGCATGTGCTTTGAGGTTGGTGTTTTCTGCTATTTCTCTGTTGTTATGGTTGGAAAACAGCAATGAATGACTGCATACTCCCCCACCTGGACCGGCAACAGCACTACATTTCATAGAATAAATTCTCATTGTAAAGGACTGCCGAGTTATCAATTAATTGATAATTCAGTTGAGTAAATTCTTTTCGACGATTAATCGAAAGTTAATTGTTAATATGCCTAGTTGGTGTGTTTTATGTAAAGTTGTCATGGGCTAATACAGCTCTTAAAAAGATAACGAAGCTTGATTATTGATCCAAAAACCTAAAAAATCTATATGTATTTGCCATTCATGTTATAAACCTTTTACCTTTGCGATCCACTACAAACCCTCACACTATGATCAACGGAAAAAGGAAATGAGAGAAAACATGTATTTTGGTACGATGGTGCACCCATGTACCTGCTTGCAAATAGCTTTATTATCACTTTTGTATTTTTTTAAAACTTGAAGTATACATTGTTAAGGTAAATGTGTCTTTTAATGGATACTTTTATTAATCTGACAAGGAGAAGTGAGACCCTACCAACAGCCATTGCAGGCAACTTGTTTGTAAATGATTTACTTGATCACTGCTCTTCTCCATGCTTTCTCTCTCTCTCTTTGCCCCCCCCCCCCCCCATCCCTGGTGAACAACTCCTACCGCTGCTCAGCTCTGATGGATGGAGTTTGTGTTCACATGCTTGTTATTGGCCAGCACTCCAGGGCTCAGGCGTTAGGTTGTGTTTATGAGAGGAGCCTGCACTGATTCCATGATAAAACCAGATGTTCCCTTACAAGGCTTCAAGCCTCCCTCATCCACTTCTCATGTCCATATCAGGTATAACCTTCCTGTTATACCCGGGCCTCTAAACTACAGCTTGCCCTTAGGATCCACAGTGGTCAAAAAAGGTTCTCTGTGCAGGGCATACATCACATGTTTGCACTTTGATAGAAAGAAGCTGTTTAAATTAGAATATGGAGAGGATATTTGAATGGGTGTCAATAGCATGGAATAGTATAAGAAAGAGTACATCCAGTTATAGCATTAACAAAGATATTTTAAAGGGTATTTTATTCTCCCACAAAGTGTTTGTTTTTGCTCATTAAGTGAATTGATTAGTTCATGCCCCATTTCCTACTCATATTTTACTTGGGTGGGCCACCCAGATATAGTCTGCAGCTCAGTTTGCATTTTTCTAATCCATCTGGGGCAACAGTTCCTTGATCAAGTTATTTACCAAGTGACTATGCACACACACACGCATCCATACACGCAATACATTGGTGAGTCAAATGCATTTGTTATGGTCAGTTATTAAACAACATACATAAACATTTTTGGTGGGAGGGGGGGGCAATTTGATATAGAATACAGAGAAATTTTCAAATACAGCAAATGTTTCCTAAATTTATAAACTATAAAAATGAAAGAACCAAGGTGCTGATGCCTCAGTGCCTGTGGCAGGGAGGCATGGGGGGGGGGCTGTAAAAAAGGCACACTGCCACCTCTACTGGCCTGGCATAGTTATTACAATACCTTTTTTCCATGCTGCAGTGACGGTAAGTCAAGTTTAAGTTAATCCCTTCCACAGCATGTTGGACACCATGTGGTGTATGGGGCAGTGCCTGTCTCCGTTTCATTGACCCTAGGTCCCACAGCTACTGTAAGTAGTGAAAGCTACAGTGGGGGGTCAGTCCTCTGCTAGCTCTATGCAATAACATTCCTTTCCCCATTCTGTTATGCCAAGCACCAAGCTAGAAGATGGAAAGTACCATTTTTATATGGTCTTTGGTATGACCCGGCCGGGATTTGAACCCATGAGCTCCCAGTTGTGGGGCGGATGCTGTACCAACTAGGCCACCACTCCGCTTTACGGTGACGGTACAGGTGAGTTAAATTAGTGTTTATTTTGATAACAAAGCCGCATGTGGAAATTCTTGCAAATAAAAATGTGATAAAATATGGCGATACAATGACACAAGCCTTTAGTTCCACTTGATTTTGACCAGACCGGCTGAAAAGGTGGTAACAAACAGACAGATACACACACACACACACACACACACACAGACGCATGTAGTGATTATGGTATGCCTACGTTGCTTTGCACCGAAGCATGATTAATGTAACCAACAGGTATGTCCAAATCACGTCACTGCTGTAAGACGAGGTAGAAGCAAGACACAGCATTGGCATTTTAACTTGTGTTGAAAGTGCAGATTTGAAACTCTCTCCCAGTTTTTAAATTGTGTTGATAGGGCAAGTAAAACCAGAGTTATGATAAACAATTTCCGTCATGTTTTTCCAAATATTTTCGTCACATTTGGTGTGCGTTTGGAGCGGCAAGTAAAACCTTTAAAAACACAACGTGAAACTGAATGTGCAGATTCTAAATGCTATGTTTGACGTTGACAGATGATGTAAAATTGTAAACACTGAGATATGGTTTTAATATTATAGTAGAAAAATATTTACCTGTGTGTAAAAGTGGGATGTTCAGGCTTGGCATTTGTTTTGATATATACTGTGTCATTTTACAAAATGGAAAAAAGCGGTCAGATCAGCTGATAATAACATAAGGTAACGCAATGTAGTAACGTCATGACGTGGTGATGTGTTGCAAATATACTGTGTAAATACAGTCAAAACCTCTTTACACAAGAGGGGTATTTTCTGGCCTGGAGGGGTATAGTCTGGCCTGGGCTTTTTTACACCCCCAGTTATAGTTTGGCCTAGGCCAGTTTATTTCCTATATTTAGTCTGGGTGGGGGTTAATTTGGCCTGTTAAACTGGCACTGGCATATTTTAGAGGGGAGCAGTGTGGGATTTGTAGTTTTTACTGATGAGAAAAATAAGAATCTCGTTAAAGAATCTCAAAGTACTACATGTCAAAAGCATAAAACTCAAATTCATAAAAGAAAAAAGGGGTTAAGAAGATAAAACCAAAATAAGAAAGAGGACTTCCGGTTATGGCTGCCACGTAGGACAGACGTGTCTCGCTCTGCTCTGCTCCTGGAGAAAAAAAATCGGCAAATAACTCTCTCATTTGGGACAGAACGTATCCCAGCATTTGGGCGAGGATATGTCGGCGAAGCCTAAGGCTGGAAAACCAGGAAAAGGAAAAAGCGAGCCGCCGAAACAGTCCAAATTAACGGACTTTCAGGTCTGTGACGCAGCAAACAAAACTCCATATATGGCGGAGGAGGCTGGCAACGGTGCGATGTCTACGGGGGGAGGCGCAGATGCGCTGATGGCTGCCATGAGTTCAATGAGAGCGGACTTTTCCTCTAGATTTGATGGGATTATGACAGCGTTGGAAGGAATAAGAAAGGAATTGGGTGACTGTGTAGAACGAACGGCGCAGATGGAGCTCCGTCTCGCTAGTGCTGAAGATGACGTCACCCGTCTTCAATTAAAGGTGCGCACTTTGGAAAAAAAAAATAAATCTCTGGAAAATAATATTTTGGATTTGGAATCTCGGTCGAGACAGAATAATTTGAGGCTGGTGGGTCTTCCAGAGGAATCAGAAGGTCGGGACGTATGTTCCTTTCTGGAAAAGTGGATTCCGGAGGTGCTGGGCAGCGCGGAGTTGCAATCAGCAGTGGTTCTGGAAAAAGCACATTGTATTGGCCCACGGAGAGATAAGGGACCGCCGAGGACCTTAATTATGAAGTTTCTTAGCAACAGAGACAGGATGAAGATCTTCAACACTGCACGTGCTAAAGGAGAGATTAAACACCAGGACCAGCAGGTGCGGTTCTACCCAGATTTGGCCACAGGAATCCAGCAATTGAGGAAGCAGTTTGATCCCGTACGTAAGGAGCTGCGCAACCTTGGGATTCGTCATGGTGTAATCTATCCTGCGAGACTGCTGACCACGTATGAGGGCAGAACCCACATCTTCAAGACCCCAGAGGAGGCGCAGGAGTTCATCAAGAAGATCAAAGAAGAAGAAGAGACTGGTGGGAGCTAAGCATGAACAAAATATAAGGTAGAATAATTAAGCATTTGCACAGGCATCTGACTGACTTGAAGTAAATAGTAAGTTTACAAAATATAGATTGTATTATATATTAAAAAAACAAAACAAAAACAAAACAAACAAACAAAAAAAAACTATGATGTACAAAGTTGTTAAAAATTTTGGAGTTAAGTTGGAAAACTACAGAGGAGAGTTAATGTTACGTCATTAAAAGCAGTAGAGTTGGGGTGATTGGGAGGATGAAGAAGGAGTGGCTTAGGCTGTTCCCCGTGGGTGTGGAACGGTCGATGGCTATATCGGGAGACAGAATTTTTCTTTTGATTTTGGGGGGTTTGCCACAAGTGTGGGAAGGGGAAATTTGTTTGTGTGTAGTTTGTAGGATGAATGTTCAACCACTCATGTTTTTGCTTCTCTGTATGAGCATGTTTTCACTGCAAGGTAATCCCAAACTCTCTATTGATCATGGACCAAAGTGTTAATCTTAATTTAACTTCATGGAATTGCAGAGGTCTACAAAATTTAAAAAAACTTAAACAAGTTATGAATAAAATAAAGGACATGGGTTCAAGAATTGTGTTTTTACAAGAAACTCATCTGATAGAGGAGGATGTTAAAAGAATTAGGAGTAGATGGCAGGGAAGTGTATTCACCTCTTCATTTTCATCCCGAGCCAGGGGAGTTATGACTCTCATACATAAATCAGTTCCTTTTCAAGTGAAAAATGTAACTGGAGACAAATTTGGAAGATATGTAATCATTCAAGGTTCTTTGCTATTAGAAAATATAAATCTTGTGAACTTATATGGTCCCAATATAGATGATCAGAAGTTCTTTGCTAATTTATTTCTCATCTTATCATCACTTACAGGGCAACATACTGTATAATAGCAGGGGATTTTAATTGTACATTGAATCCAGGTGTGGATAGATCAACAGGACTGGATTGTACGCACATTGGATGTAGGATGACTATTAATCATTTTATGAAAGAATTGAGATTGTTAGATATATGGAGAGAAATGAAACCACAAGTTAAAGCCTATTCTTGTTATTCCAGTACCTACAAGACATTCTCACGTATTGATTATTTTTTGATTTCCACAGAATTAAGGTCCAAGATTCAAAACTGCTTTTATGATAACATCGTGATCTCTGATCATGCACCCTGTTGTCTAACATATGTAGATAAAAAATTGACAAAGGAATCAGGTAGATGGCAATTTCAGCATAAATGGCTTCAGGATGAGGAATTTGTCAAGTATATAGAAAAACAGATAGACGAGTTCTTTGACATCAATACTACACAAACATCAGCATGTGTAAAGTGGGAGGCTTTCAAAGCTTTTATTAGGGGACATATTATTAGTTATACAGGATCAAAATCTAAGAAGACTCGAGAGGAGAGAGCTAAATTGGAACATAAAATAAAAAGTCTTCAGGAAAAAGTGTATGCAGGAAGTGACCCAAGGTTGGAGAATGAATTACTGATTTTGAGAGCTGAATACGACAAAAAATCAGCGAATAGAGCTGCCTCGAGTCTTCTAAGATTGAAACAATCTTTTTATGAACAAGGTGAAAAATCAGGAAAATTATTAGCATGGCAGATTAAACAATTGGAAATTAAAACACCAATTACCAGTATTATAAGTAACGGACAGGTAGTTATAGATCCTTTAGAAATTAATAGAGCCTTTAGAGATTACTATGAAAAATTATATGATACCAAAAATGAACCTGATTTAACAAAACTAAATGGTTTTTTGAACGAACTATCTATACCGTGTATTCCAAATGAAAACAGGAAGATATTGGAGTCTAAAATTAGTCAAGAAGAAGTTGGGCTAGCCATTGATAATATGAAATCAGGAAAAAGTGCAGGACCAGATGGTCTTCCAGTTGACCTTTATAAAAAATTTAAGAATAAATTAATAAAACCTTTTTTGGAAATGGTTTTAGAAGCATTTCAAAATAATAATTTACCATCATACATAAATAATGCCTTAATTATACTGCTGCCAAAACCAGGTAAGCCCTCTAATAAATGTGAAAATATGAGACCAATAAGCCTATTAAACGCCGACCTTAAGATAATCTGTAAAATTTTAGCAAGACGAATACAAGAAATTTTACCAAATATTATTAATCGAGATCAGAATGGCTTTATAAAGGGTAGACAAGGCTTCCATAATGTAAGAAGACTATTTAATATTATTTATTTTAATAAAGAAGCACCGGATACAGCTCTCCTATCATTGGACGCCGAAAAGGCCTTTGATAGAGTTGAATGGCCCTTTCTTTTTGAAGTCCTACAAAGGTTTGGACTTGGAAATAATTTCATAAAATGGGTTCAAATAATATACAATAATGCTACAGCAGAAATCCTAACAAATAACAATATTTCAAAACCAATAAAAATCAATAGAGGATGTCGACAAGGCTGTCCACTTTCACCTTTACTGTTTACTATGGCAATTGAACCTTTAGCGATAGCGATACGTTTACATTCACAAATATATGGAATTAAAGTTGGACCAACAGAACATAAAATCTCCCTGTACGCCGATGATATAATTTTGTTTATGTCGAATCTAAAAAAATCAATTCCAACCTTGTTGAATTTAATAAAGAATTTTGGGGAAATATCAGGATATAAAATAAATAAAACTAAATCTTCAATATTAATGCTAAATGAGACCCAGAGAAATTACCCAGCCCCTGAGGTAAATCAATTCAATGTTGTAAATCAGTTTAAATATTTAGGAATCCATATTATGCCTAAGCTAGAATCAGTCGCCAGTGTCAACTATGAAGCCTTAATGTCAGATATCAATGAGTTAACTCAGAGATGGATGTCACTACCAATGTCGATGATCGGGAGAATCAATATACTTAAAAGTAATATTTTACCTAAAATACTTTATTTATTTCAATACATTCCCTTATCACCACCTTTAGATCTATTCTCAAGAATAAAAAAAAAGTTAGTGGAATTTATATGGAACAACAGGAGGGCTAGATTACGTTTGTCTTTATTATATTTACCATTTGATCGTGGAGGTCTGAAATGTCCAAATTTTATGTTGTATTATTGGTCGGCACAACTGAGGTCTATGACATATTATTTTTCATCAAATGATCTCCCTCACTGGACTGAAATGGAATCATACAATTTACCTTTACCTCTTCCCATATTCATATACTCAGATTCGGCAAAAAAATTACAAAAACAAGTTAAAAATCCATTTGTAAAGCATATGATCAAAATATGGTGTGAAGCTAAAAACTATTTAAAAGAACCACAGTTATTGTCACAATTTAGTCCAATATGGGGTAATCAATATTTTAAACCAGGGAGAGCGGACGCTGTATTTAAAGTATGGAATTTAAAAGGGATACAAAAGATTCAGGATTTATATTTGCCATGTGCAGACAACATAATGTCTTTTGAAGAGCTGAGGATCAAATTTAATCTCAATAGAACACATTTTTTTAAATATCTTCAACTTAGAAACTTTATTCGATCAAATCAAAATAAAGCTCTCACTCGACCTATTTATTCATCCTTGGAAAAAATGATGATGAAAGATAGTAAAAGAAAGGGTATTATTTCAGAGTTTTATAACTCATTGACACTATCTTCAAGTGAAAATTCACTGAAAAGATTAAACTACTGGAAAGAAGATCTGCAAACTGAAATTTCAGAGGAACAATGGGAATTGGCTTGTACAGAAGCTCAAACCAAATCAATAAATGCACGCCTTAAATTGATACATTTCAAATGGTTAATGCGGATGTATGTTACACCGGAGGAGTTAAATAGATATAACAAAAATATACCAGATACATGCACAAAATGCATGGAAAGTAAAGGAACCCTATTTCATTGTTTATGGGAATGTAGATTAATAAGAATGTTTTGGGAAGAGGTGAGGGTAACAATTGAAAAAATAATCTCAAAACAAATCATATTGAATCCTAAACTGTTTTTGTTGGGTCTGTACCCAGAAAAGCATAATTTTAATAAAAGTGAAAGAACATTCATAGACCTCAGTTTGCTTAATGCCAAAAAATGTATTGCACTATTATGGAAAAAGACTCATAGACCAGATGTGACTCAGTGGTTAAGACAGATGTTAACAAACCTTCCATTAGAAAGAATAACATATATACTGAAATCAAAGGAAATTGTGTTTGAGAATATATGGAGACCTTTTATTGATTATGTAAAAAATTTAAACATAACTCTTGAAGAAGAAGGTGAATGATGTGTGTGGACCTTGTAAATTCCAAACTGGTGAACATAATATGTATACTTATGTATTGGATTGTCTAGACTAAACAGAGGAGCATTGTTGAAGACTTGATTTTGTTGGTGGTTGTTGGTGTTTTTAGTGCATTTTTTTTTTTTGTAGTACTTTAGTGTTAGTGTTTGATTGTTTGTATCATGTTTGTTAAAAAAAAAAAGGTTCAATAAAGATATTGTGGAAAAAAAAAATAAGAAAGAGAAGAGGTTAAAACAGCAACTTAAAAATGGTCAATGATCAAATGTCATGCTAAAAAGAAACATTTTAAGTCCTCTTTTAAAACTGTCTGTTGATTGCGGTGCCCTCAAGGTGTCAGGAAGAGCATTCCACAGACGTGGGGCAGCAGCACAAAAAGCCCTATCCCCCATGGTGCTGAGGTTTGTCCTGGGTCCTTGAAGGCGTTTTGAGTGAGTGGAACGAAGGGAACGTGTTATGGTTTGTGGGGTTAGCAGTTCTATGAGGTGTGTGTGTTTGGGGGGGGGGCATTTCCTTGGATGCACTGGTGAGTGAGAAGGGAGACATTATATTCAATCCTAGTGGAAACAGGAAGCCAGTGAAGTGATTTATGAATAGGTGTGATATGTTCATTTGCACCCTCATCAGGACCCTAGCTGCAGAATTTTGGATGTATTGCAGTCTTAGGAGACTCTTGCCAGGGATCCCAATGAAGGGTGTGTTGTAATAATCCAGTCTGGAGGAGGCAAAGGCCTTCTTCATATGGTCATAACTAGTTCTTACCAGAAATAGCTGCATTTTTAGTCATTTTGATGAATTTATTATTTCTTTTTATTGAAGTCAGAGTTGGAATAATTGTTCTTTTGTTCTTTATATGATATGATTCAGATTATCTGAGGGTACATATGGATAGTTTGTATTTTGTTTTTCTTAGACTAAAGACATGCAGGAGAAAATCCTCCCAAAGAGAGTAAAGAGTAAAGTGAATGGGGGGAAAAACAACTTCAGAATTTATGAGTTGAACATAGCAAATGTATGTTAAAAAAGTCACAAATTTATCACAAAAATTTGGGAATTTATAAGGAAAAAGTCATAAATTTACAAGAAAACATGGGAAATAGCACAACAATTTTATAACAAAGTTGCAGGGAGTAGAGAAAAATCTCAGTAAAATTGGTGAGTCAAATCCTTAAGTACTACTCAAATAACTTTTCAAATGGATCCTTTCATATTCAAGTTTTTTTAGGTGACTAGTAATTATTAATATCATTAGGTAACACCAGTTTTTCTTGAGTACAATTTATGGCTGCTCTACTCGCCTTTTATACAAATTAGATTCACACACATTTTACATTTGGATAAATAATAAATTGTACATTTTACATCTTCTCAAACCAAGGAACATTGGTTCATTTCAAACTACAACATAAGTATTGCTCTTGTTGTGGTTTTTATCCCCCACTGGTCGAATCCCAAAGGGGGTTTATGTTGTGAGTCAGTCCATTAATCCGTCTGAACGTCTGTCCCACTTTGGTGAAATCAGCTCCTCCTACAATTTTGGTCTGATTGTTTTGAAACTTGGTACCATGGTTTGAGATACACTGAGGATGCGCATATTGCAATTTGGTTCTGATCGGATGATTTTTGCAAGAATTGTAGCCCCTGATGTATGACCTCCTGTTTCACCTCACTTTATAGACAGTAACTGTCTTGTGAAATCAACTTCTCCTACAGTTTTAGTCCGATTATTTTGAAACTTGGTACCCTCGTTTGATATACACCAGTGATGCACATATTGAAATTTAGTTCTGATTGGATGATTTTTGCAGTAATTGTAGCCCCCTGACCTTTGACTTCCTGTTTCATCTCACTCAGTTTTGTTCCGATTGTTTTGAAACTTGGTACCATGGTTTGATATATACTCTGATGATGTGCATATTGCATTTTCACTCTCATCAGATGACCTTGCAGTCAGAGGTCAGATTTTCTCTTAATCTTCTAAGCACAATAGCTACTGAAAGAAATTATATATGTAGGCTTTTCAAATTGATACAGTAGTTGCATTTAATACACATCTTGGATGACTTGGATGGCTCGGATGACCCTGACCTACTTATGGGTTTGGGGTTAAGGGGTCAAAGTTCAAAATTAACATTGCAGTTGCACTATGGTAAATTGTTTCAATCAATCAAATAAATCAAAGCTTTATTTACAGTGGGGAAAATAAGTATTGAACATGTCAACATTTTGCTCATGAAACATATTTCTGATGGAGCCATTGACCAGAGATTTTTACCAGATATCAGGAACAATCCAAGTAATCTATACATACAAAGAAATCAAGGCAACTGTGTTCACAAAACAAGTTATATTTAATAAAGTGTAATGACACAGGGAATAAGTATTGAACACATGAAGAAGAACAGGCGTAAAAAGGGATAGAAAACCAAGAAACCAGCTGAAATCCATCAAAATTTAGGAAGCCATCCCATCCCCCATCAGTGCAAATTAATTTCAGCTCGTTAAATCCTGACTGATAGCCTTTAAAAAAGGTCTGTGAATATCAGATTGCCACACCACAAAGACTTCATGATGGGTAGAGCTCTCTTTAGACGTTCACAACCTTATTGTTGCAAAACATAATGATGGCATTGGTTACAGGCATGTTTCTAAACTGCTGAATGCGCCACTGGAAGTGGAAAGAACATCATTTTACCATAAACCGGCCGTAACCAGGAGTTCCTTGCAAGAAATCTAACAGAGGAGTAAAAAAGAATTATCAGAAGAGTTATCCAAGAGCCAAAGACCACTCATGGAGAGCTCCAGAAAGACCTGGAGTTAGCAGGTACTGCTGTTTCAAAGAAAACAATAAGTAATGCACTCAACCAACATGGGCTTTATGCCTGCTCACCTCGGAAGACTCCATTGCTGAAGAAAAAGCATTTTGAACCTCATTTAAAATTTGCTGCACAACATTTGGCCAAGCCAGTAAAGTACTGGGAAATATAATCTGGGATGAGACCAAAATTGAACTTTTTGGATGCCACAACACAGCATGTTTGGAGGAGAAATGGCACTGCACATCAGCCCCAAAATACCATACCAACTGTGAAGTTTGGAGGTTGGAGCATCATGGTGTGGGGGTGTTTTTCAGCACATGGTACTGGCAGACTTCATATAATTGAAGGAAAGACGACTGGACAACTGTATGGAGACATCCTTGATAAGAACCTGTTGCCATCTGGCAAGATGCTGAAGATGAAACAAAGGTGGAGATTTCAGCAAGATAATGATCCCAAACACACAGCCAAGGAAACTCTCAACTGGCTCGAGAGAAGAAAACTAAAGCTGCTAGAATGGTCCAGTCAGTCACCTGACCTAAATCCAATTGAAAATCTATGAAATGAACTGAAGATCAGAGTTCATAGAAAACATCCACGGAACCTTTAAGATTTGAAGACAGTTTGTGTAGAAGAATGGGCTAAAATCACTCCTGAGCAATGTTTGCACCTAGTTTCGCCATACAGAGGCATCTGGAAGCTGTTATTACCAACAAAGGCTTTCCTATTGAATATTTAATTAATTTTATCAAGCGTGTTCAATACTTATTCCCTGTGTCATTCCACTTTCTTAAATATAACTTGTTTTGTTGATATATAGAGTGTGTGGAGGATATATAGAGTGATAAAGTATGTGGCGGTAATGTACCTGTAGGCTGGTTGCCAACCGCCAGTCAAATCTAAAAGATGAAGAACTTGTTTTGTTAACACAGTTGCCTTGATTTCTTTGTATGTATGGATTACTGTACTTGGGTTGTTACTGATACCTGGTGAAAATCTCAGGTCAATGGCTCCATCAGAAATATGTTTAATGAGAAAAATGTTGATGTGTTCAATAGGGATGGGCATATCGATACTTAAGTTCAATACCAGCTGGTCAATACTTTTTAAATATTGCGATACCACCGTGTTAATACAAAATGTGCAATTTGTTTTCACTTCTGAAAGTTTTAGGCATTAAATTTACGTGTGAAAACTAGTGAAAAACCAGTCCAAGCATGTTTTAGAGATGGTCTGCCATGTCACATGATTATGGCAGCTTATCAGATGTCAGAGCCGAAGAGTCACTGCGCGCTGGAAGCCTCAATCAAACAGTCACATTGACTCTGGTGCAGAGTGAGCTTAGCAGTGTCGCGGGCAGCAGAAGTATTACTTCTGAAATGTTGCATCATTCATCTAAATTCTATGGTGGTACCAAGTAGCATAATTTTGAAAAATAAACAAAATAAGCACCATTTATGTTTGTAAAAATAATAGTGTAAAAATAAAAAATAATAAAATAAAAATTTTAAAAAACATTGCACAGTGAGAAAAATTACATATGTATGCTGCTTGGTATTACCATAGCATTTGGATGAATTTCTGTTCTGCTTGCCTAGCTGCTTGACAGGATGGAGGTGGGGGGAGAATTTGGATGAATAGTGAAACATTTCAGAAGTAAAAAATACTTGAATCCGGTTTCTTGACAGAGCTTTCATACAGCATAGTTACCCGCCTGAATGACTGAGAATCTTCACCCAATTAAGAAATTGAATTAATTTTGCATTCATTTTAAGTCTTAATTATTTTTATTATAATTGAATTATTTTTCATTTTATTTTATTTACTTTGCTCATTGTTCTATTTTATTATAATTTAAAAGCATTGCTATTTCATGAGTTTTATTCATATTTCATATTGCCCTTGCAATAAAATTAATGAAACTGCAATCATGTGATTTTCCGTTAAGGGGCAAAAAGTATCGTATCAAAGAAGAAGTCCCATAAATTAATGGTATTGTATCGAAAGGAAAAATGCTGGTATCTCCCATCCCTAGTGTTCAATACTTGTTTTCCCTGCTGTATATAGCACTTTTCATACAAAGAGTTGTAACACAAAGTGCTTCACACATTAAAATAAAACACAGTTAAGCCCCCCACCCCCCGGACACACACACACACACACACACACACACACACACACAAAGAAAGAAACGTTTGTCTGTGTGAGACTAATGGCTGAGCACTGAGGATCCAGGTGTGGAAGCACCATCACGAGGGAGCCATCACCAGCAGGGAAAGCACTGAGTCCACAGCCACAGGAATACACCCCTCGAGAATGTCCAAGTCCAGTCCTAGGGGTCGGCACCGCAGGCATGGTGCCGCAGCGCATGATCCCCTCAGCTGGACAGACCAGGGCAATCACAGGCCAGCACCCTGCAGCCAGAAAACAGGCACAGTTCCCTGTGGGAGGGCTCCCTATGGTAAATGCTACATTTACTTGTACTTTAAAATGAGTAAAGCTAGTACCACCAAACTTGGTATACAGGTTCACCTTGGAATCCTGACCTCTGACTATGGGTTTGGGGTGAAAAAGTCAAAGGTCAAGGTTAGCATTCCATTTGCCCTATTAATGCCCTAGTCCATCAGTGGTAAATTCAGTTGATTTGACATGATTTGAAAAGGCACACACACCTGTCTGTATAAGGTACCACAGTTGACAATGCATGTCAGAGCACAAACTAAGTATGAAGTCAAAGGAGTTGTCTGTAGACTTCCGAGACAGGATTGTCTTGAGGCAGAAATCTGGGGAAGCGTACAGAAAAATTTCTGCTGCTTTGCAGGTCCCAATGAGCACAGTGGCCTCCATCATCCTTAAATGGAAGAAGTTTGGAACCACCAGGACTCTTCCTAGAGCTAGCTGGTCGTCTAAACTGAGCGATCGGGGGAGAAGGGCCTTAGTCAGGGAGGTGACCAAGAACCCGATGGTCACTCTGTCAGAGCTCCAACGTTCCTCTGTGGAGAGAGGAGAACCTTCCAGAAGGCCAACCATCTCTGTAGCAATCCACCAATCAGGCTTGTATGGTAGAGTAGCCAGATGAAAGGCACTTCTTAGTAAAAGGCACATGGCAGCCCGTCTGGATTTGCCAAAAGGCACCTGAAGGACTCTCAGACCATGAAAAACAAAATTCTCTGGTCTGATGAGACAAAGATTGAACTCTTTGCCGTGAATGCCAGGCGTCATGTTTGGAGGAAACAAGGCACCGCACATCACCAGGCCAATACCATCCCTACAGTGAAGCATGGTGATGGCAGCATCATGCTTTGGGGAAGTTTTTCAGCGGCAGGAACTGGGAGACTAGTCAGGATAGAGGGAAAGATGAATGCAGCAATGTACAGAGACATCCTGGATGAAAACCTGCTCCAGAGCGCTCTTGACCTCAGACTGGGGCGACGGTTCATCTTTCAGCAGGACAGTGATCCTAAGCACACAGCCAAGATATCAAAGGAGTAGCTTCAGGACAACTCTGTGAATGTCCTTGAGTGGCCCAGCCAGAGCCCAGACTTGAATCCAATTGATCATCTCTGGAGAGATCTGAAAATGGCTGTGCACCGACGCTTCCCATCCAACCTGATGGAGCTTGAGAGGTGCTGCAAAGAGGAATGGGCGAAACTGCCCAAAGATATGTGTGCCAAGCTTGTGGCATCATATTCAAAAAGGCTTGAGGCTGTAAATGCTGCCAAAGGTGCATCGACAAAGTACTGAGCAAAGGCTGTGAATACGTATGTACATGTGATTTCTTAGATTTTTATTTTTAATAAATTTGCAAAAATTTCAAAAAAAACTTTTTTCATGTCATTATGGGGTATTGTGTGTAGAATTTTGAGCCTTATTGTAACATAACAAAATGTGGAAAAAGTGAAGCGCTGCGGGGGAGAGGCGGAGCAGTGACAAGTAGAAATGGGGTATGTGTCTTTTAAATCCCGATATAAACGAGAGTTTTATATGAAACGATAGATGCTTTTATCGTGTCACCTGATATATATCGTCATGTCACAGATATCTAGTATATCTATGAAAAATCTTGGACGAGTTCAAAATTGGGTCAGTTTTGGCCCAGTTTTTCACAAAATCTTGTGAAAGTGATAACTAGAGAAAAATGATGTAGCCTTTTCAAATCGATATCGTGTCTAAGGCAAATCTTCGACGGCTTACACTCTGACCTCTAATGATGGGTTTGAGGTCAGAAGGTCAAAGGTCAACGTTAACATTCCCTTTGCACTATTCCTATAGAATGACTAAAGTTAGGGTCACTAAACTCTGTCCACATGTATCTACTAACTAGCTACTATGTCCACTTAAATAAACAAACTGCTATTTTTGCTCACTGTGCATAGTGTTTGGGCATTACACCACTAGGTCCAGCTACGCATGTGTCTGCTCGCAGTGTTTCCTATGAGATTCTTTAGTTTGCTTAATAAGCCTGAAAAAAGCCCATAAAATGCTGTAATCCTAGGTCAAATTAGCTTTGATAGAATTTGTACGTCATATCTGTCTCCCTGCGTGTTGTTGTTGTGTTAGGAATAGTATGTCTTCCCCCCCCCCCCCCCCCCCGAAACCAGTCATGGTAGAAGACTGCCCCTCCCTGAGCCTGGCGCTTTCGGAGGTTTCTTCCTATAAGGGAGTTTTTCCTTCTCATTGTCGCCTAGTGCTTGCTCATAGGGGATCATCATAGGATCATCTGATCGTTGGGGCTTTTCTCTGAATTACTGATGATTTGTGCTTATGTATCTAGTGCCTTGAGTTGACTTTTGTTGTGACTAGGCAGTATACAAATTGAATTGAATTGAGCGCGACAGCGTGGTGGTGGAGTGGTTAGCACTGCAGCAGCACAGCAACTCACCCTTGGCTGGGGGATCCTGGGTTCAGTCCCAGCCCCTGACCAACAGTGATCTGTGTGGAGTTTGCATGGTCTCCCCTGTCTGCGTGGGTTTACTCTGGGATTTCTCCGGTTTCCTCCCACATGCCAAAAACATGCAAGTTAGATTAATTGCATCAACTGGGGATTCTAAATTGTCCTTAGGTATGACTGTGAGAGTGAATGGTTGTCTGTCTCTCTGTGTTGGCCCTGCGATGGACTGGCGATCTGTCCAGGGTGTACCCTGCCTCTTGCCCAAAGATGCTGGGATAGGCTCCAGCCCCCCCGCAACCTGAAAAAGATTAAGTGGAAGATGGATGGATGGATGGATGGATGAATTGAATTGAATGTTCACCCTAACACCCTGACCTCTGACTATGGGCTTGGGGTCAAAAGGTCAATGTTAGCATTCCCTATGCCCTATAGAATTAGTAATGGTAGGGTCACCAAATATCCATAATGTCCATAATATCATCAAAAGATTAAGAAATCTGGAGAAATTTCTGCATGTAAGCAGCAAGACCGAAAACCAACATTGAATGCCCATTACCTTCGATCCGTTAGGGGGCACTGCATTAAAAACCAATATCACTCTGTCAAGGATTTTACCAGGTGGGCTCAGGAACACTTCTGAAAACCATTGTCAGTTAACATAGGTTGTCACTACATCTACAAGTGCAAGTTAAAACTCTACGATGCAACGCAAAAGCCATATATCAACAATACCCAGAAACATCGCTGGTTGCTCTGGACCCAAGCTTATCTGAGACAGAGTGACACAAGGTACGAAAGTGTGTTGTGGTCTGACGAGTCCACGTTTTGAATTGTTTTTAAAAGTCATGGACATCGTGTCCTCTGGGCTAAAGAGGAAAAGGACCATCCAGATTTTTAGCAGCACAAAGTTCAAAAGCCAGCATCTGTGATGGTATGGGGATGTGTTAGTTCCAATGGCATGGGTAACTTGCACATCTGTGAAGGCACCATTAATGCTGAACAGTACATACAGGTTTTGGAGAAACATATGCAGATACTGGAGTCAGTTTGTCTTGGCCTGTCCTTGCCACTGATAATACCTCTATCTCTCAAGAATGTGTCGCTAGTCCAGCAAAAGCTAGCGGTACTCAAATACTTTGCAAGCAGTTTCACGAAATGGTCAGTCAGAGAGCAACTCATTCCGGTTCGGACATCGCCCAGGTTAACAAGGTCAGGAGATCCTGGCAGTGGAAGGCGAATTACAGAGCTGCGTGGAGGAATCTGATCAGACCTAAATGAAACAGTCATTGTCGCCCCCGACAGACTGCTATGATGATGCTGCCATCCAAGCAATGTCTTTTTCAGTGACATCCTTGTTTATTTCAGCAATACAATGCCAAGCCACATTCTGCATGTGTTATAACAGTGTGGTTTTGTAGTAAAAGAGTGCAGGTGACTTGTCCAGTGCTTTCAACACCATCCAACCGATGATCCTGAAGGACAAGCTGCTGCGCGCAGGGGTGGACCAGCACCTGTCATCATGGATCCTGGACTACCTCACGAACCGGCCTCAGTTTGTGAGAACCCGGGACTGTGTGTCCGACATGATCATCGGTAGCACGGGGGCCCCCCAGGGAACGGTGTTGGCTCCTTTCCTGTTCACTATTTATACTGCGGACTTCTCACACAACACAACACACTGCCATCTACAGAAGTTCTCTGATGACTCTGCAATCGTTGGCCTCATCTCCAATGGAGATGAAGCTGAGTACAGAGGGCTTATCCAGGACTTCGTGGACTGGTGCCATCGGAACTGCCTCCAGATCAACGTGAGGAAAACTAAGGAGCTGGTGGTGGACTGCTGCAGGCAAGGACAACCCCTCACAGCACCAGTAAATATACAGGGAACAGACATCGAGATGGTGACATCCTACAAGTACCTGGGTGTTCATCTGAACAATAAACTAGACTGGTCACACAATACTGACGCACTCTACAAGAAGGGACAGCGCAGGCTGTTCCTACTGAGGAGACTCAGGTCTTTTGGTGTACAAGGGGCACTGCTGAAGACATTCTATGACACGGGGGTGGCATCAGCCATCACTTTTGGAGTGGTCTGCTGGGGCAGTGTCATTACCGCAGCCGATAGGAAGAGACTGAACAAACTGATCAAGAAAGCTAGCTCTGTCCTGGGGCAGCGCCTTGACCCGGTGGAGGAGATAGGAGAGAGAAGGACTGTGGCTAAACTGTCATCTCTGCTGGAGTCCAAGTTCCACCCTATGCAGGACATACTGAATGCACTGAGGAGCTCATTTAGCAGCAGACTACATCATCCCAGGTGCACAACCGAGAGGTTTCGCAGGTCCTTCCTACCAACGGCTGTCAGACTGTACAACCTAAGCAGGGCTGCTCGCAGAGATAGCAAAAAGACGTAACAACCTAATAGTTTTGAATGCAAAAGATGCAATAGACTTACACAATGGTCCCCTCCGGCATACACTAGGAAAATACCGGTCGCTATGGAGGGTGAGAATATGTATGGGCACATAATCATACCATGTAGGATAACTAAGTAGACGGTTGTGCTGTTTCATCCCATCTAGCAACAATGCTCTGCACTGTGTGTGTTTATATATTTACATATTTATTCCATCTAGCTACAATGCTCAGCACTGGGTGTGTTTATATTTATATATCTATATATTTATTCCATCTAGCTACAATGCTCCGCACTGTGTTTTTATATATCTACATATTATTCCATCTAGCTACATTGCTCCGCACTGGGTGTGTTTATATTTATATATCTATATATTTATTCCATCTAGCTACAATGCTCCGCACTGTGTGTTTATATATCTACATATTATTCCATCTAGCTACAATGCTCCGCACTGTGTGTGTTTATACATTTACATATTTATTCCACCTAGCTGCAGTGCTCCGCACTGTGTGTTTATATACTCATATATTTATTCCATCCAGCTACAATGCTCTGCACTGTGTGTCTGTGTATACTGTATATATATGTATATACACTACCGTTCAAAAGTTTGGAGTCACTTAGTAATTTCCTTATTTTTGAAAGAAAAGCAGTTTTTTTCAATGAAGATAACTTTAAACTAATCAGAAATACACTCTATACATTGCTAATGTGGTAAATGACTATTATAGCTGCAAATGTCTGGTTTTTGTTGCAATATCTACATAGGTGTATAGAGGCCCATTTCCAGTAACTATCACTCCGGGGTTCTAATGGTACAATGTGTTTGCTCATTGTGTCAGAAGGCTAATGGATGATTAGAAAACCCTTGTGCAATCATATTAGGTCTGCAATGCTGTAATTGCTGCAAATGGAGGATTCTTTGACGAAAGCAAAGTTTGAAGGAAAAAATTATTATTTCAAATACAAATCATTATTTCTAACATTGTCAATGTCTTGACTATATTTTCTATTCATTTTACAACTCATGGTGGTAAATAAGTGTGACTTTTCATGGAAAACACAAAATAATTGTCTGGGTGACCCCAAACTTTTGAACGGTAGTGTATATATATATATATATATATATACAGTATATATACAGTATATATATATATATATATATATATATATATATATATATATATATATATATATATATATATATATATATATATATATTTACTGTATAGTAATATGTACATATGTATATTAGCTGCTCTTGCTTTTTTTTCTTGCCTTCTGATTGTTGCTCTGAGTGTTGCTATCCCTGTGCTGTTGCAATCCTGGAATTTCCCCATTGTGGGACTAATAAAGGCTTATCTTGGGTACTAGATTGGCCTGCCTGCAGTCCAGACCTATCTCCCATTGAAAATGTGTGGTGTATTATGAAACGCAAAATATGCCAACGGAGACCCCAGACTGTTGAACAACTGAAGTTGTACATCAATCAAGAAAGGGAAAGAATTCCACTGACAAAGTGTCGACAATTAGTGTTTTCAGTTCCTAAACGCTTACTGAATGTTGTTAAAAAGAAAGGTGGTGTAACAGTGGTAAACATGCCCCTGTCCCAGCTTTTTTGGAATGTGGTACAGGCATCAACTTCAAAATGAGTCAATATTTGCAAAAAAACACCAAAACAATAAAGTTTATCAGTTTAAACATTAAATATTTTGTCTTTGTTGTGTATTCAATTGAATATAGGTTGAAAAGGATTTACAAATCATTTTATTCTGTTTTTATTTCATCATCATCATCATGATAGCGGTCTGTCACGGGCGACAATGACTGTTTCATTTAGGTTCATTTAGGTTCATCAGATTGCTCTACGCAGCACTGTGCCCCGCCCTCTGCTGCCAGGAACTCCTGACCCTGCAAACCCGTGCAACGTCTGAGCCGGTATGAGTTGCTTTCTGACTGACCATTTCATGAAACTGCTTGCAAAGTATTTGAGTACCGCTAGCTTTTGCTGGATGAGCAACACATTACATTTTCCATAATGTCCCATCTTCATTGGAATTGTAGTTTCTGCAAAAATAAATGCTGAAATCTAAAAAAGCCATTACATAAAAAAACCAAACAAACAAACTGAAGATGCAACAAAGATGCACCAAGATGCATTGTGAATCATTTTACATTTGAATCATTAATACCTGAATCGTAATAGAATCGAATTGTGAGACCACTGAAGATACACACCTCTGTAGGTTATCAATAAATTTTATTATAGTTAAAACACACATTGTTAAATTTTGATTTGTATCTCTATCTGTATGCTCAGAGTTAAAGTGGACTCTAAAGACTGAATTTAGTCTCTGATGCTGATTTTGCACCGTAGCCTGACCAACATGATAGTGAATGTTTAGTCACATGACATTAAGGGAAATTTCATACACTTTTCCTGTTGTAGTCATGTGAGAGTTAATAGCCTCATGTTATCACATCTGCTCAGATGTAAGACATATCAGATACCAGAACACCAGACAACACTACTGTGAGGCACAATTTTACACTGGAAAATTACTGTAGTGACATTATGAGATAGACACATTTAGCATTCGAGAGTAATCTATCTGTCATGTCAGTTTTCACACTTGATCTGCCAATTTGCTGTCAGAGAATGTCATAGTGCTTTATCACAACACAACATTAGAATTTGAAGAGTTTCAAGTTCTATCGATAAGATGGGGTTGCCAGCAGTGACACTTCTGTAGTATTCAGTTAAATTTATATTATATATAGTACATACTATATATCTATATATCTATATCTATATATCTACTGTATATATATATATTACAAAATTGTTGGTACCGCTCTGTTAATGAAAGAAAAACCCACACTGGTCACAGAAATAACTTGAATCTGACAAAAGTGGTAATAAATAAAAATTCTATTAAAATTAACCAATGAAAATCAGACAATGCTTTTGAATTGTGGTTCAACAGAATTACTTTAATAAACAAACTCATGAAACAGGCCTGGACAAAAATGATGGTACCCCAAGAAAAGATTGAAAATAATGTGACCATAGGGACATGTTCAGCCAAGATGTGTCCTCTGATTAACATCACAGGTGTCTACAAACTTGTTATCAGTCAGTCGGCCTATTTAAAGAGTGACAAGTAGTCACTGTGCTGTTTGTTGACATGATGTGTACCACACTAAACATGGACCAGAGGAAGCAAAGGAGAGAGTTGTCTCAGGAGATTAGAAAGAAAATTATAGACAAGCATGTTAAAGGTAAAGGCTATAAGACCATCTTCAAGCAGCTTGATGTTCCTGTGACTACAGTTGCACATATTATTCAGAAATTTAAGTTCCACGGGACTGTAGCCAACCTACCTGGACGTGGCCGCAGGAGGAGAAGGATAATACGAATGGTAACAAAAGAGCCCAGAACAACCTCTAAACCAGTGCTTCTCAATTATTTTTTGCAAAGCCCCCCCTAGGAAAGAGAAAATATTTCGCGCCCCCCCAACTTGCCGCAGTGACTATAAATAAGATCATTATCTATAAAAATTGTACAAGTATACCTAAAATTGTATCCTTTTTAACATTAACAAAAGAAAAAAGCAATATAAGTCAACTTTCAACAAATATTAACTTTATTTTGCCACACAGAAACCCTGTTATAGTCTAAAACAGAAAAAAAAACTTAAAGTGCATCAAAGTGCCTGAAATAAAAAATATGTCAATCCTTATTTAAACTAGAAACATTTTTGACCAACTGAACTATTTGATGCTGAGAAAAATAATTCAATCAATAAATAATATTAAATGTAAATTGATCTGGAACATTAACACAGGAGTACCAATATATTTAACATTTTAGTCTGAAGAAAAAGGTTGAAAAAGGCAGTATCAACTCCTCTGCAATTGTGTGGGGGGTTTTGCACTGCGCAATTTGGTGCGCCACTTTAAATGATGCTGAAAGTGCTCGCTGGTTTACTGATGTAGCGTTCACAAAGCGGGATGATTGTTGGCCGTACTCCGCACGTTTTCGCTGAAAAAAATCAAGCGGCTTATCAACGTGTTGAGGATGTAATGTCTGTAGGTGACGTCTTAATTTATTTGGCTTCATGCTGTCCGCTGCAAACATTTTCAGACACAGTAAACACACCCGTCTTTCCTCGTCTCCCACCGTAGTCAGAGTGAAGCCAAGCGCTAGATAAGCTTCGTCATATTTCCTCGTCTTAGCTTTTGGGAGACTTTCATTTGTCTCTTTACCTGTGTCTCTCTCCGCCTTTCTTTTCGTTACTGTTAAATATTTCTCCATGGTGTCTCTCGAGGGGTTTGTTGACAGCAATTTAAAAAGTTTTAAACTCCCGCACAGACTTTGACAATGAGAGCGCCACTGCACCACCTGCTGCCGTGGATGTGCAATTACACTTTACACGGCAAAAGCAAAGCCTGTTCCCCGGGGTCACACGCGCCCCCCCCCCCCCCCCCCGGCATCGCGCCCCACTATTTGAGAAGGACTGCTCTAAACACATTCATGGTGAACTCCAAGGTCAAGGTACATCAGTGTCAGATCGCACCATCCGTCATTGTTTGAGCCAAAGTGGACTTCATGGGAGACGACCAAGGAGGATACCACTGTTGAAAACAAATCATAAAAAAGCCTGACCGGAATTTGCCAAACTGCATGTTGACAAGCCACAAAGCTTCTGGGAGAATGTCCTATGGACAGACGAGACAAAACTGGAACTTTTTGGCAAGGCACATCAGCTCTATGTTCACAGACGCAAAAATGAAGCATACCAAGAAAAGAACACTGTCCCTACTGTGAAACATGGAGGAGGTTCTGTTATGTTCTGGGGCTGCTTTGCTGCATCTGGCACAGGGTGTTTTGAATCTGTGCAGGGTACAATGAAATCTCAAGACTATTAAGGTATTCTAGAGAGAAATGTGCTGCCCAGTGTCAGACAGCTTGGTCTCAGTCACAGGTCATGGGTCTTGCAACAGGATAATGACCCAAAACACACAGCTAAACACCCAAGAATGGCTAAGAGCGAAACATTGGACTATTCTAAAGTGGCCTTCTATGAGCCCTGATCTAAATGCTATTGAACATCTGTGGAAGGAGCTGAAACATGCCGTCTGGAGAAGGCGCCCTTCAAACCTGAGACAACTGGAGCAGTTTGCTCCTGAGGAGTGGGCCAAAATACCTGCTGAGAGGTGCAGAAGTCTCATTGACAGTTACAGAAATCGTTTGATTGCAGTGATTGCCTCAAAAGGTTGTGCAACAAAATATTAAGTTAAGGGTACCATCATTTTTGTCCAGGCCCGTTTCATGAGTTTGTTTTTTAAAATAATTCTGTTGAACCACAATTCAAAAGCATTGTCTGATTTTCATTAGTTAATTTTCATATAATTTTTTTTATTTATTACCACTTTTGTCAGATTCAAGTTATTTCTGTGACCATTGTGGGTTTTTCTTTCATTAACAGAGGGGTACCAACAATTTTGACCACGTGTGTATCTATGATGAAACTGAGAATAATTATTAACAAAATTTACACCCTGTAATTTACATTACATTATGTTTACAAGAATGCAGGTTGTAAATCTTGCCACAGACAGAGCTGCTGGGCCCCATTTCAACAGAAAACTGACTGGCGCAGCCTCTACCTTTGTCCTGGCGTATATTGAGTCTTTGATAATACAAACTTTAAATGGTTTGCCCAGTGCCAAACCTTGGACTGATACAAGGAAATGCAGAGAACAAAGAGCAAAACAGAGGTGCATATTGTACCCTGATAAACAAGTGCTGATTGAGTTTTATTTTTTTCAGGACATCATGACACTCCTCTACATTCTGTGAGTCACAGGGTCAGTGGCCGTTTTATTAATTAAGAAAGCTAACACTCGGTAAACCTGGGATATTTATATAAACCTGCCGATCCTTCTGCCACCGCTTTTTCAAATGTCATACATGCTTATGTATTCTTTCCAGTCTCTTATGGCAGTGATGATTTAGAGCATTTGGGGGCAATAATAAATTAAAGCAACAGGTATACATAAATAACCGTGCATAAACTCAAAAAAAAATTGGGGTGTAATTTATTATTAAGTTCCTGGCAGATAAACACATCTGTCGCAAGGTCTGTGGTGGACTGTGCCAGTCGGTGCATCGTGACATGCACTACATAAAGAGCAGAGATAAGCAAACCCATCATCTAGTCAGTCACTGCAACAGATACTGGAGTCAGTTTGTCTTGGCTTGTCCTTGCCACTGATAATACCTTTATCTGCCAAGAATGTGCCGCTAGTCCAGCAAAAGCTAGCGGTACTCAAATACTTTGCAAGCAGTTTCATGAAATGGTCAGTCAGAAAGCAACTCATACCGGCTCGGACATCGCCCAGGCTAACTAGGTCCGCAATGATCTGTTCCTTCGAGCCATAATGAACATCTCATGGAAAGACAAGATAACCAACATAGAAGTGTTGAAACAAGCTGGTCTACCATCAATGGAGGACATGCTAATACAGATGAACCTGAGATGGCTCGGACATGTTGAGGGGATGGACCACCAGTGTCTCCCTCGGCAGTTACTCTACTCACAGTTATGCAAGGGCAAACGCAATCAGGGTAGACCAAGGCTCAGATTTAAAGACACTGTAAAAAGAAACTTGAAGAAGTTGGATATAGACACGACTTCCTGGCAGTGGAAGGCGAAGGACAAAGATGTCTGGAGGAATCTGATCAGACCTAAATGAAGCAGTCATTGTCGCCCACGACAGACTGCTATGATGATGATGATGATGATGATGAACCAGTTTGATATTATTTGAATAACTATGACTTTTATTTATTCATATTGTTTAGAATTAGGATAAACCTCTTAAACTTCCGGTGTTCCGCCCATTGAACGTTTCAAATTTTCTACTGCCACTCAGTGAAGAAAGAATTTGTATTTTACATCTGCTATCTTTAGGGATTTTCAGGAAAATTGGCTGGACTGCTCTACATATTACATTATATAAATTAAACAAATTGGATTGGTATATGAAGATGAAGATGCTATTGCTGTAGCTCTCCACTTGGCATTCAGCCATTTAGAAGACAAGGGGAGCTATGTAAGAATGTTTTGTAGACTATAGCTAGTAGTAGATTAGTTTATTTGACAGGGACAGTGCAATAAACATAGACAATTAATCAAAGACAATCAATCTGATGTGTTGCACATAGAGTGTATAGCTATTAGCTAATTTGCAACTCTTGTCCCTGGATGGGCTTTAGCTCGGCATTTAATACAGTTATTCCCAACATTCTCATCACCAAATTGCTTCAGCTTGGTCTGCCTACTCACACTTGCAGCTGGATTAAGGACTTCCTAACAAACCGAACACAGACTGTTAGACTCAGACCCCATTCTTCCTCTACAGTCATGCCTAACACAGGCTCGCCACAGGGCTGTGTGTTGAGCCCCACTTTGTATTCATTGTACACATATGGCTGCATACCTGTTCATCCCACAAACATTATAGTGAAGTTTGCAGATGACACAACAGTAGTGGGGCTCATATCAGGAGGAGATGAGTCCACATATACAGAGATGAGGTCCAGAAATTGGTGAGATGGTGCTCAGATAATAATCTGCTATTGAATACAAAACCCCCCCCCCAAAAGAACTCATTATTGATTTTAGGAAGCATAGCAGTGAGCCGCCTCCTCTATATATAGGCAAGGAATGTGTGGAGAGGGTGGAGGCTTTTAAGTTTCTGGGTGTTCATATTTCTCACAACCTTACCTGGGCAGTTAACACCATAGCTACGATAAAAAAAAGGCTCGACAACGTCTACACTTTCTGAGGCTCCTCAAGAAGAATGGCCTGAATGCACAGTTGCTGGTTTTATTTTATCGCTCTGCTATTGAGAGCATTTTGTCATATGGCTTCACGGTTTGGTATGAGGGCTGTTCAGCCGCAGACCGCAAAGCCTTCCAGAGAGTGATCGAGACTGTGCAAAAAATCACTGGCTGTTCTCTTCCTTCTCTGGAAGAGATTTCCAGGTCTCGGTACCTCAACAGAGCTACTGCCATCATTAAAGACTGCACTCATCCAGGCCATGATTTCTTTCACTTGATCCCCTCGGGAAAGCGGTACAGATCCCATAAAACTCGGACTACCAGGTTTAATCATAGTTTTTTCCCAGCAGCAGTATGCATTTTGAACAGATTTATGTAACACGTACAGCCTGCTGATATTATTTTATGTTATTTTAGGTTATTTTGTGGCAATAACCCTGTGTGTATAAGCTGGTCTTATATATTTATCGCTCAGTATGTTCTTATTATTGCTATGTACATATTGTATTCAACTTTTAGGTAATATTGTTTCAAGCATTATTTATTGTTGTAATTATGAGAATGTTAAATACATGAGTGAGCTGTGAGTGTGATAGTTTGTTTTTAGGGAGCAGTATCTCAGTTTCGTTGCATTGTTTATTAGCAATGGAATGACAATAAAGGCACTTTGACTTTGATATAACAAATGTAAAAAACTGTTACAATGAATTTGATTTGTGTTAGCTTTATTTGTAATAATGCATAATCACAAAATTTAAGAAATCTCTGTGTGTCTGTCACGATCATAGGACATTATAGGACGGCCTATGATGTCTGCCTGATGTCCTATGATGATCCTATGATCTCAGGCTACATAGTACTTGCGATGTCGTCATATAGGCGATCGGTCATATAGACAATAGGACTGGCTACCTATGATGTAGTGTCCTATGATGCCTGCCTTGATGTCTTTATGATGTCATATAGACCAATGCCATCACATAGTATGATGTCTAGATGACGTCATGTAGACATATAGACAGGTGTCTTTCACTGTGATCAACGGCAGGCAGCACTCACGATCATAGGACGAGCTATGACCTATGATGTTCCTATGATCTCAGACATCATAGGACTCGCGATGCCATCATAGAGATATGATGTCTATATGACATCATATAGCCAAATAGACAGGTGTCTTTGACTATGTCATCAACGGCAGGCATCATTCACGATCATCGGACTTGCTATGACATCACCAGAGATCAAACGCAGGCATTACTCAAGCTCACGCACGATCATGGGACTCGCTATGCCATCAGAACGGATCATAGGACTCACTATGACATCATCAACAATCAAAGGCAGTCAGCGCTCACGATCATAGGACTCTCTATGACATCATCAAAGACCATAGCACTCATTTATTTGAAAGGGACATTACATACTAATGAACATTAATACATTTGCAAGTATGCCAGATTTAGCAATACTGCTAATTTGCGTCTGTAGTCCCCCGGTGGTTCACAAAAACACACAAACAATCCATCATCGTGCATGAAAAGAACATCTGCAATATACTGTACCTGTACAAAGTGGATATGCTAAATTGCAAGAGTTAAGGTGCTACAAAACAAAGCATTCAAATGTCACACGAGTGAAGTGCTGTGTATGCATATACACACACATGCACCCAAGCACCTCACAGCAACAACAAACAGCAGCGACAAACAAGAGGAGGGGCATATGTGTGTGACGTACGGGCACATACGTATATATACAGTGGTGTGAAAAAGTGTTTGCCCCCTTCCTGATTTCTCATTTTTTTGTATGTTTGTGAAACTTAAATGTTTCAGATCATCAAACAAATTTAAATATTAGACAAAGATAACACAAGTAAGCACAAAATGCAGCTTTTTAAATGAAGGTGTTTATTATTAAGGGTAAAAAAATCCAAACCTACATGGCCCTGTGTGAAAAAGTGACCCCCCCCGCCCCGCCATTAAAAAAATCCTGAAGGAGAATGTCCAGCCATCTGTTCGTGACCTCAGGCTGAAGGGCACATGGGTTCTGCAGCAGCACAATTATCCAAAGCACACCAACAAGTCCAGCTCTGAATGGCTTAAGAAAAACAAAATGATGACTTTGGAGTGGCCTAGTCAGAGTCCTGACCTGAATCCGATTGAGATGCTGTGGCATGACCTTTAAAAGGTGGTTCATGTTTGAGAACCCTTCAATGTGGCTGAATTACAATTCTGCAAAGATGAGTGGGCCAAAATTCCTCCGCAGTGCTGTAAAAGACTCATTGCCAGTTATCACGAACGCTTGATTGCAGTTGTTGCTGCTAAGGGTGGCCCAACCAGTTATTATGTTGAGGGGGCAATCACTTTTTCACAGAGGGCCATGTAGGTTTGGATTTTTTCCCCCCTTAATAATAAACACCTTCATTTAAAAACTGCATTTTGTGTTTACTTGTGTTATCTTTGTCTATTTAAATTTGTTTGATGATCTGAAACATTTAAGTGTAACAAACATACAAAAAAATGAGAAATCAGGAAGGAACACTTTTTCACACCATTGTACATGCATGCCACAGAGCAATCACTAGCTATGGGTACAATTTTGGTTGATTAAAAGCCAATTTTTTTTACAATGACTCTTAAAAGTGTTTGGTGTGGTACGTTCTCTGGTTGCAGGTGGTATGTTATTCCAGATCTTGGTGCCCCTCACTGATAGCAGACTGACCAAATGTGATGCGTCTGTGGGGGACCTCACAGTCTCCTCTAGTGATTGCTCTGGTAGTTGTACCAGTGACAGTCCTCATTTTAACATATTTTTCCCGGGGGGTGCATAGCCATTTAATATTTTATAAATTGAACAGACAAATTTGAGAATTTTATAATTTTCAAAAGACAGAAAATTGTATTTCTTGTAAATGTGACAACAATGATATGCGAGATCTTTCTTATCAATGATTTTTATGGATTTTTTGTATCCACCTTATTCCTAGGCCCCATGATACCTTGCGTGAATTATGGTAGCAACTTCCGGTACTAGATTAGAACATATGGTTATCACTGAAACGTGACACTTTTCCTTGTTAAATAAACAATGACTTTGGCATCAAAAATGCGGGAATACGACCTTTTGCACCTCAAAAACAGGAATATAATCATACCACTTCCCATGACTATCTAGGGATAGCAGGATGACCTTAAAAAGTGGCCTCACAGACAGTAGCTCCGTTTGTTAGTCCCGCTGCTAAGATGCTAACGCTGTAAACAAATAAAAGCTCTGAGATATATCACTCTGCACCGCAATAAAGCCGGCTGCATTTTGTTAAAATATGTTGGACATAATCAAATTTACCTTACAGCAGACGTACGCCACAAATCGTGCTTGGCTGTCATGGTATATACAGACAGCTGCAGCCATTTGTTTTATCCCAAAATTAAAATGCTCATGCTGCTGTCATGCCATAAATGCTTGTTATTTAACTTAACAAGTACAGACATATCATTCCAAGGCAGTGCAACGAATGCAAAAATACCCCCAAAAACTATTTGATATATTTTTTAAATCCTTCAGCCTTAGGAAGCAAACTATTACTATTTTTTATTTATTATTTTACTTCATGCAGCCTTCATTCTGGTGACCTATATAACACATAAACGTCAGATCTGTGACATCCATACACGTGAAAACATACTTGCTGTGCTCTTGGTCTGTCCTGTGTCTGTACCACCGATCACATGAATAGTCCTTTTCCATTTTCAGTGCATCATCTACGCATTGCCAGTGAGAAGCCTCCATTTATACGGTCTATGGCACAACCATGAACACCAGCAACAAGTACCAGAACTATGCCAAAACATAAAAAAATACAAAAACTACAAGTGCTGAAATTTACTGCCGCTTGAGTGCAAAACACGTATGTGGATTATACATTAAAATGAGTTTGAAAAACTTTTAAAAACGCTATTTTAAATGCCCCTGCTACTCCACTCTTGCTGACTAATTTAACACTACCGGAACCAAAACCAGAAGTCCCGCCCATAATCGTTCCTACAGTGGCACCCCCAGGAATAAGGTGGATAAAGATTCAGTGGGTCTGATTATGGGTACACCAGTGAGTGACCAGTTGGTAAAACAGTAATCGATGTGTGAGAAGATCATTGCATGCAGAAACATTTTGGCTACCCTAACTGTCAGCGATGGTTTAATTTGTTTAAAATTACTCAGATTGAATTTGATTATGTTTGAGATTTTTTTGATGTGTTTTTTTAAAGGTTAATGAGGAATCTAAAATCATGCCAAGGTACTTAAATTCCTCAACTAAGTGGGGATGAATTGGCTTAACATTGTTCAATATAAACCTTGTTGACTGATATCAGCATTTCAGCAAATAAGATGAGATTCACTGATTCCAGTGGCAAATTTTTTTCTTTATCTGTTGTGTCTTAGTTGTATTAGTGGTGGGTATCACCAGCGGTCTCATGATATACAGTGGATATAAAAAGTCTACACACCCCTGTTCAAATGCCAGGTTTTTATAATGTAAAAAAGTGAGACCAGGATAAATCATTTCAAAACTTTTTCCTCCATTAATGTGACGCACCTTTATCTTCCAGCCTCTGTCCTCTGCCTCAGCTGCTAAGTTGGAATACCGCAGCTTCTTATGCTCATAAGCTTCCTCAACAGCATCCTCCCAGGGTATTGTCAACTCGATAATATAGGCGAGCTTGGATAAATTAGACCAGAGGAGGAGATCTGGCCACAGGGTGGTCGTTGCAATCTCCGGAGGGAAAATGAGCCTTTGATCCAAGTCATCTCGCATCTGCCAATCCCTGGCTGCGCTCAGAGGACCCAGATCAGGGAGTGAGGGGCCGGTTCTCAGCTTGGCCCCCGCTTGAACAAATGATGGTAGGTGTCGGCGCACATCCTTGTTGTTGAAGGGTTGGGAGTTGATGGATACTCTCTTGCACTCAAGTTTATTGGCTAGACACCTGAGGACCTGGTTGTGCCTCTACGTGTATCTATCTTGAGTGAGGCTAGTCCTGCAGTCAACCAAGATGTGCTTGAGTGTTGCTGGGGCTGTACACAGAGGGCAAGATGGATCCTTTCCAAACCACAGCTGCAGATTTGTGGGAGAGGGCAACACATCATATGTAGCTCGGATAATTAAACTCAGCCTGTTGGATTCCATACTCCAGACTTCTCTCCATGTGATTTTCCTCTTTTCGACACCCACCTTCAACCCAAAGCAAACTGAAATCTTTAAAGGGAAAAAATAAAAAACTTACAATAACCTGTTTGCATAAATATGCACACCCTTAAACTAATACTTTGTTGCAGCACCTTTGGTTTTTATTACAGCACTCAGCTTTTTTGGGTAGGAGTGTACCAGCGTGGCACATCATGATGTGGCAATATTTGCTCACTCGTCTTTGCAAAAACGCTCCAAATCTATCAAATTGCGAGGGCATCTCCTGTGCACAGCCCTCTTCAGATCACCCCACATATGTTCGATCGGATTCAGGTCAGGACTGTGGCTGGACCATTCCAAAACCTTAATCATCTTCTGGTGAAGCCATTCTTTTGTTGATTTAGATGTGTGCTTTGGGTCATTGTCGTGCTGAAAGATGAAGTTCCTCTTCATCTTCAGCTTTCTGGAAGAAGCCTGAAGATTTTGTGCCAACATTTGGAACTGTTCATAATTCCCTCCACCTTGACTAAGGTCCCAGTTTCAGCTGAAGAAAGATAGCCCCAAAGCATGATGGTACCACCACAATGCTTCACTCTAGGTATGGTGTTCTTTTGGTGATGAGCAGTGTTGTGTTTGCCCCAAATATACTTTTGGAATTATTGCCAAAAAGTTCGACCTTGGTTTCATTGGACCATAGCACATTTTCCCACATGGGTTTGGGAGATTTCAAATGTGTTTTTGCAAAATGTAACCAAGCTTGGATGTTTTTTCTTTGTAAGATAAGGCTTCCATCTTGCCACCCTAGATGGGAGATTGCTGTCACATGTACTAAACAGTCAGTACTTGCCAGAAATTCCTGCAGCTCCTTCAATGTTGCTGTCGGCCTCTTGGCAGCCTCCCTCACCAGTTTTCTTCTCGTCTTTTCATCAATTTTGGAGGGATGTCCAGTTCTTGGTAATGTCACTGTTGTGTCATATTTTCTCCACTTGATGATGACTGTCTTCACTGTGTTCTATGGTATATTTAATGCCTTTGAAATTCTTTTGTACCCTTCTCCTGACTGATACCTTTGAACAATGAGATCCCTCTGATGCTTTAGAAGCTCTCTGTGGACCATGGCTTGTACTGTAAGATGTGACTACAAAAATGTCAGGAAAAGCCTACTAGAACAGCTGAACTTTATTTGGGATTGATCAGAGGCACTTTAAACGGTGGCAGGTGTGTGCTGACACCCATTTAACATGAGTTTGAATGTATTTGGTTAATTCTGAACACAGCCACATCCCCAGTTATAAGAGGGTGTGAATATTTATGCAAACAGGTTATTGTAAGTTTTTTATTTTTCCCCTTAAAAGATTTCAGTTTGTTTCCCAATTGGGTTGTACAGGTTATCGGTCACGTTAATGGTGGAAAAAGTTTTGAAATGGTTTATCTTGGTTTCATTTTTTACATCACAAAAACTTGGCATTTGAACAGGGGTGTGTAGACTTTTTATATCCACTGTAATATTATCCCAATACTTGGGCCATGATATGATGTTATCACAATCTTGTAATATCTTGAGTATTGTGATATCCTATCGCAATTTCTCATCCCAATTTTTGTCTTGTTCAACTCTCAGCTAGTGATGTTACACTTGACACTGCCCGCTCAACACTGATTCAAGCAATATAAAGCGGAAATGTCGTGAGCTGTGTATCGAGCACTGTTTCAGCATGCCCACAGTCACGTGACCATAGCAAGCGAGGCCTCGTTATGTCGGTCACATCACATGACTCGAGTGCTCTTGGCACTAGTGCAACAATTTGGATGCAAGCTGCCGTTAAAACCCAAAGAAGAAGACTCGAGGGCTCGTGGGAAGTTTGAGAGGGTTGGGTATTTGAATATAAGTCAGGGAGAGTATTACACAAGTTAGAATTAGGTTTAGGTTCAGTAACATTAAACAAAAACACATTACATTTACTAAATATTACACAGAGATACATCCATACACACTCATTCACACAAACACTAGAAGGAAGATAGATAGATGATGGATGGGTAGATGAGATACGTAGATAGCTAGCTAGCTAGATAGATTGATAGATAGATGTATTTTATTGATCCCAAACTGGGAAATTACAGTGTATCAGCAGCATGACACAGACCACCCAACCAACAGAAATACACACAGCATAATAGAAAAAGGAGTTACCCATGGAAGTAAAGTAAAAATGCTTAGATAACTTTATATACAACATAGACTACTACTAGGTTAAATAGATGACGATCCTTATGAGTTTATGGATAGTACTGGGTGGGCAATTACTGGGCAACACACAAAACTACATCCCCAAACCTTTACAAGATAGCAAAGAAGTATCTCCACATGTCAGCAACATCAGTGTTGTGTGAGATGGTGTTCTCCAAAGCTGGAGAGGTAGTAAGCCACAAGAGGAGGAGACTGAAACCACACATTGTTGAGATGCTTCTTTTTTCAATAAAAATCTTTTCACACTCCCCATTTAATAACACTCCCCAGTTGCAGAAGCACCAGCAAGTTCCCTGATGTTCCACAACATAGATTAATCATCTTAACTGCTTAATCCTTTTTGGGTCACAGAGATGCTTGAGCCTATCCCAGTGTCTTTGGGCTAGAGTGTGGGTACACCCTGGATAGGTCGTCCATCCATCACAGTGCCAGCTCAGAGACAGTTCTCACATTCATAACCAAGAACAATTTAATTTCCCCATTGTGGGACTAATAAAGGCTTATCTTATCTTTATTTTTTCATTTACTTAACCTTTTCGGGTCGCGGGGGGGCTGGAGCCTATCCCAGCATCTTTGGGCGAGAGGCAGGGTACACCCTGAAGGATTAAGCGGAAGAAGATGGATGGATGGATGGATTTACTTAACCTTTATTTATACATGGAGGTCCATTGAGAGGCAACCTTTCTTTTTCAAGGGTGCCCTGTTCACATTCCTGCAGCTACACATTCACAGCTGGAAGCAGCCCACTACAGCCACAGACTGACCTGTGGCCACTGAGCAGCTCCACGAGAGCAGTAGGAGTTAGGGGCCTTGCTCAAGAGCACCACAGTAAGGTGGGGCAAACACTACTATGTCATCTGTCCAATCCAGATCTAATCCTGCCGGTCCATGGATTGAACCAGCGACAGTTATCCCCAGTTGATGCCAATGAACCTAATATGCATGTCTTTGGACTGTGGGAGGAAACCAGAGTACCCAGCCAAAACCCACGCAGACATAGGGAGAACATGCAAACTCCACACAGAAAGATCATCGCTGGCTAGGGGTTAACTTGAACCCATGAACCACTGCACCACCAAGCTGCTCTATTTATTTTTAGAACATTTCATTTTTTTACGAAGTATTTTCCAGTAAATGCATTGCAGAAGACGATTGTAGATTAAACCCTTTTATGTGAAATGTGTAAAATTGTGACTTGGTTTAAAAAAAAAAATCTCTTTTGTTTGCTCATTTAACTTAAATGTAAGCTGATTCAAAAGCCCGTCAATTTGCAGTTACTGACTTCACAGTGGTGCAGATGATCACACTGTCATGTTTGTGTTTACAATCTGAACCCTAGTAATAAATATGTATAATGCACAAGTATATTTAAAATATGCAGAAAGACTCCATGTGCAGCACAGATAACTGTAAACATTTGTGCCCACAGCGTACTGGATAAACAGTTCTGAAATAAGGGGCGCAATAAACACCTTGTCCAAGCCTAAATCCTTAGCAACGAAATCTTTTATTTTAATCTCATCATCATCTTGTATTTAACTCAGCACAAAATAAATAGTTGGAAGGAGAAGTGGAAAGGTGAATATATGCCGTCAATTTCAAATTAAGTTTCATCCAGTCTTGAAGTCTTAAAAGCAGAGCAAATGTTGCACCAATAGTGTCTGCCTTCTATGTTCTGGCTTGAAGTACAGTCAAAATGTTGCAAGCCGTTCGGGTAGGAAACATACCATTGTGGGAAAAAGTTCATCTCTGACGTACTAGGGGTGACCTTACTCATATTGTGGCATTTACACTGTTCCTGTGTGTTGTGTTTGTCATTATGCAAGCTGCACTTTGGCTGGTGAGCAGCCAGCTAAAAAAAATATAATCTGTCTGAGTCAATAGTAACAGTTATATTGAAATTTTTCTTGTTACAAATATGATACAAATATTTATACAAGATACAAATATCTTGATACAAATTCCCTGACAGTACAATGCACTCTGTTGTTCACCTCTGTCTCTATTTCTTTTCAAAAGAACATGCAGTATATACAGTATATTTGATTATGTGAAGTCACAGTCATACAAGCCAATCAGAAAATAATAATAATAAAAATATTAACGCATCTAAATTATCTTTTTGGTACATGCATGGTAGTAGTATTAGGGCTCTGCTATTGTCGTTTTGCACTGTGCCCACTTTTTAAATTGAAAATTAAAGTAAATGAATTAAATAAAACACTTAAAGAGAACTAAAATGCACTTCTGTGAACAAAAACCATTATCAGTGAAGCATAAAATAACCTATTCCTGGATGGGATTTAAACAAAATTTTAATGCCTTGTTCCCTTCATTGGACTCTGTTTGCCTTTTTTGTCCTCAGTGTACTCATATGAGGCTTAGTTGTTTGGTTTTTTATGGATAAGATGTGAAACCCAATACATCTTCAGTCTAGAGTGTATTTATTTATTTATTTATTTTGCATTATTTCCTCCTCGAAGGAGGTAATGTTTTCAGTATTTGTTTGATTTTTAGCAGGATTTTTAAAAATGATGTAAGGACAGCTTTACCACGGGTAAACTCAACGTAACCCAATTTACTATGGAACTGATTATGGATTTATGACACTGGACTTGCTTTGGTTCACAATACCAGTTTTTACCTCTGCCAAGGAGGTTATGTAATCAGGGTGGTTTGTCTGTTTGTCCATCTGTTTTTTTTTATCTGTCTGTTAGCAGGATTACCCAAAAACTGCTGGATGGATATTGATGAAATTTTCACCAGAGGTAGCCCTTGGGCCAAGGATGAACCCATAAAATTTTGGTGGTGATCTGAGAGTGCATACCTCCACCAAGGACCATATTTGTATTTGTGCAGCAGGATTACACAAAACTACTGCATGGATTTGGATGAAATTTTCACCAGAGAGGGTGGTCCTTGAACTAGAGAGGAACCCATTACATTTTGGTGATGATCCCAGAATGCATACCCCCACCAAGGCTCTTATCGTTTCACACTGTGTTAGCAAGAATACTCCAAAACTACTGGATGAATTTGGATGAAATTTTTACCAGAGGTGGTCCTTGGGCTAGAGAGGAACCCATAACATTTTGGTGATGATCCGAGAATGCATACCTCCACCCAGGCTCTTATCTTTTCACGCTGTGTTAGCAAGAATCCTCTAAAACAAACTCATTACATTTTGGAGGTGATCCATGAGGGACAGAAGGAGCCTTGGCAGAGGTATGCACTGTCTGAGTGCTTTTCTAGTTGTTAATCTTGTTCTTCTCATTGACTGTGCACATGCAAGCACGTGCACGCGCACACACACACACAAACACAAAAAGTATCTAAGTGACTGAAAACTCAACATCAGTTGCACATAATTTAGTACCATATCATAAAATCGCAATAATTTTATGGTGGCAGAATGTTTGAACATGTGGATTTATGTGTGTGTATAATATGTTGTAGATTCAGCTATTAATCAGGTTCTGGTTTGAATCCAAACATGGCGGAAGGGTTGGACTTTGGTTACAGCACTTTAGTGTTGGCGGAGGTATCACCCCTCTGAACAATTTCTAGTATTTTACAGTGTATTGGGATTTAATGTGTTAACCCTTCTTGTGGCAAGATTTCATGGACAAATAGTGTTCCCATTGCCACAGGCGCAGTGCTGCGCCTGTCATGTGACGAAGGCTGTCATGTCTTCTGATGAAGGCTGCAATGTACAGTCGAAACATGTTAAGAAGGTAAAGACATCTCCTTTCTATTTTATTTTTGTCTTTTATAAGAACAAAAGATAAATAATGTCATGTGATGTTACATGACGTGGCCAAAAACAGCCAGTACTTGCCAGAAATTCCTGCAGCTCCTTCAATGTTGTTGTCGGCTTCTTGGCAGCCTCCCTCACCAGTTTTCTTCTCGTCTTTTCATCAATTTTGGAGGGACGTCCAGTTCTTGGTAATGTCACTATTGTGCCATATTTTCTCCACTTGATAATGACTGTCTTCACTGTGTTCCATGGTATATTTAATGCCTTTGAAATTCTTTTGTACCCTTCTCCTGACTGATACCCTTGAACAATGAGATCCATCTGATGCTTTGTAAGCTCTCTGGGGACCATGACTTGTGCTGTAAGATGTGACTACAAAAATGTCAGGAAAAGCCTACCAGAACAGCTGAACTTTATTTGGGGTTAATCAGAGGCACTTTAAACGGTGGCAGGTGTGTGCTGACTCCCATTTAATATGAGTTTGAATGCGTTTGGTTAATTCTGAACACAGCCACATCCCCAGTTATAAGAGGGTGTGCATATTTATGCTAACAGGTTATTGTAAGTTTTTTTTTATTTTTTATTGTTCCTCTTAAAAGATTTCAGTTTGTTTTTCAATTGGGTTATACAGGTTAGAGGTCACATTAATGGTGGAAAAGTTTTGAAATGATTTATCTTGGTCTCACTTTTTACATCACAAAAACCTGACATTTGAACAGGGGTGTGTAGACTTTCTCACATAAAATTAAAGCACAATTGCTTTGTGGCAAAGATCAACTCAAATTTTAAAGTCTAATGAATTAAAGATGCATCATTAGTGTAGTACACAACTGATAAGCATGTGACTGTTTGTTTAATTTGTGCAGTGTATGTAATAACAGTTGTAGGCCCCTCACCCTTGGTCAAATCCCCAGGCAGAACCAGACTAAAACACACTAATTCTTTACTCTCAAGTCAAGCCACATGACAGAATACTGTAATTCTTTATTTTAATCTTGACACAGAAAGTTGAAAAGGGAGGGAAAAAATAGAAATGTAGCAACAGTTAATTCACGACTTGTGGATTGTGCCAATGGTAGGGGCGCCTCCAGAAATTTTTCATGGGCGGCCACATGGGGGCCACTGAAAATCTTGGGGTGGCACATTAAAATAAATTTAAAATGTAATCACGCTGCGTGCCCATTCGCGTTTGGTCTGAATGCACCTCGACAGTGTGATCTGTCCTACTTTGCTGTATTTTATTCATTCATTCATTCATTCATTCATCTTCTTCCGCTTAATCCTTTTCGGGTCGCGGGGGGGCTGGAGCCTATCCCAGCATCTTTGGGCGAGAGGCAGGGTACACCCTGGACAGATCGCCAGTCCATCGCGGGGCCAACACAGAGAGACAGACAACCATTCACTCACATTGATATTTGTTAATAATATACAGCACACATCAATTATTCTTAAACATCTACTACATGTAAAATATGACAGAAAAACAAGTTATAAAATTGTAAATGGAGAATGGAAAAGTAAATGGAAAGCAATTTGTTGCTGGAGCCTTCAACTGATATCATGATGCCCTCATAACATATACAGCACATAGATCTATGTAAAGTACCTGAAAATTGTTTTGTTGGTTTTCTGTCATTGACAATGTAGACAGTGTTGCTCCTGATTCTTTCATTTTACCATAGGTATCCTCTTCCTGTTTGTCTGTGTACTGATGCGCTTTAACCGTTTTTGAAAGGAAGTCAGTGTGTATCATGAAACATCTATTTGCTCTGAGCTAGAGTAGGAAAATCAAATCAAATCAACCTTTATTGTCATATTGCTGTACATACAACTGTAGTGCAGGCAAGATGAAATTGCGTTTCTCTCGGCATCCATATAAGTAAAAAGAACATGATTTAAGGCACACTCATACATACTCTCACCCCCCACCCCACCACAGTCATTCACACTTCCCTGAGACATACTTGAAAACTAACCAGAACTATAATATACAAATAATATACAGTACATAATGTCCGTAGGTGCAGCAGTATGTATAAGAGATTCCGGATCAACTGTTCAGCATCCTAACAGCTTGTGGAAGGAAGCTGTTAATCAGTCTGGTGGTTCTGCCTCTGATGCTCCGGAATCGTTTGCCAGATGGCAGAAGTTCAAAGTGTTTATGCAGAGGGTGAGAACGGTCCTTGGCAATGTTCAGTGTCCTGCTCCTACAACGGTTCTGAAAAAGTTCTTGGACAGAGGGGAGGGAGACTCCAATCACCCTCTCAGCTCCCTTAACTATCCTCTGGAGGGCTTTTTTGTCTGACACACTGCAGCTGGAGTACCGTGTTGCAATGCAGTACGTCAGCACACTCTCCACCACACCTCTGTAGAAAACATTAGATTTCTGCATGATGCACTTGTATATTAAGTTTGAACAGCTTCATAGATTTTGATATATCAGTTGGGATAGGCTCCAGTCCCCCCGCGACCCGAAAAGGATAAAGCGGAAGAAGATGGATGGATGTTATTTATTTAAGTAGATTATGTTAAAATTCTGTTGCACCAAAGTAGTTTAAACTTAGGCATGATAAAATCTGAACCTCTCTTAGACCTCAGTTATTTTTTTTCCTTAAAGATTAAAATATATTCTGTTGCACAAAAATTTTAAACTGTGAACTGGGGTTAAACCAGGAGTGAAAGAAGTTTTATAGTGGCTGTAGTTTTTGGATGGGTTGACCAAAATCAAGTTTCTCAATTAAAGCTGAGAGATAACAATAAGAAAACAGAAAAATGCAAGAAATTGATGGGAAGCAAAGATGGATCCCAAGAGACACAGATCTGATTACTTATTATTGCCTTCAGTCCCATAACTCAGACATACTGGGATGGTTTGTTGTCTTTTTTTAACACTAATGTGGTGACATTCATCTTTGGTGACCACTGATTAATTTCGTTCAGTCTTCACTGCATACAGGATATTTAGTCAAGACAGAAAAGGGTAATCACTGCAATGGCAGAAACTCCATCTCAAACAAGTTTGGCCAGATATTCATTGGTAGTGGTTTATTTCACCAGTGTGCCCAAACACAACTGGGATTCCATCCATCCATCCATCTTCTACCGCTTTTCCGGAGGTCCGGGTCACGGAGGCAGCAGTTCAAGCAGAGAAGCCCAGACTTCCCTCTCCCCAGCCACCTGCTCCAGCTCTTCAGAGGGGATACCAAGGCGTTCCCAGACCAGCTGGGAGACATAGTCTCTCCACCGAGTCCTGGGTCTGCCCCGGGGTCTCCTCCAGTGGGACGTACCTGAAACACCTCAAGTGGGAGGCGTCCAGGAGGCATCCTAATCAGATGCCCATACCACCTCAACTGACTCCTTTAAATGTGGAGGAGCAGTGGTTCTACTCTGAGCCTCTCCCGGATGACTGAGCTCCTCACCCTATCTCTGAGGGTGAGTCCAGCAATCCTACGGAGAAAGCTCATTTCAGCCGCTTGTATCCGCGATCTCGTTCTTTCGGTCATTACCCAAAGCTCGTGACCATAGGTGAGAGTAGGAACGTAGATTGACTGGTAAATCGACAGCTTTGCCTTAGAACTAAGCTCCCTCTTCACCACAACAGACCGGTACAACGTCCGCATCACTGCAGATGCTGCTCCAATCCGTCTGTCGATCTCTCGCTCCATTTTCCCCTCACTCGTGAACAAGACCCCAAGATACTTAAACTCCTCCACTTGGGGCAGGAGCCTGTCCCCAACCCGGAGAGGTGGGGACAGGCTGGGATTCTTTTTTTAAAAAATTTCTACAGACACTCGTAGCAACACATACAGTGGATATAAAAAGTCTACACACCCCTGTTGAAATCCCAGGTTTTTGTGATGTAAAATAATGAGGCCAAGACAAATCATTTCAGAACTTCTTCCACCATTAATGTGACCTATAACCTGTACAACCCAAATGAAAAACAAACTGAAATCTTTTAAGGGGAAAAATAACAAATAAAAAACTTACAGTAACCTGGTTGCATATATATGCACACCCTTAAACTAATACTTTGTTGCAGCACCTTTGGCTTTTTTTTAAAAATATTTTTTCACCAAACAAAATCACCAAAATGAGACTAAAACAAAAACAAGACTGGTCCACACACTATAAAATAAATATAAACAAAAATAACATTATCAATACAGCACTTACATATCATGAGGGTTAATAAGTCCCTCCCCCCAAAATTGAGCAAATAAATTATTTTTATATATGGATAACCATATTTGAACCTTTAAAAAGGAAAAGAGGGGGAAACCTTTATTGTCCAGTAAGATCCAGGTTACACTTTACTCCCAGGACTTCCAGTGGAGCTTTCCAATTTTGTAAAAAGAGAGTGGTCTTTCCTTCAATAGGGCTGCAATGACTAGTCAACAAATAGTCGACAGCAAAATTTGTTGACAATTAATTTAGTAGTCGACGCATCGTTAGTGACGTCATCATGTGTATCCCATGGCATGCAATGCCATGTTAAACAATGTTTCACTGTAGCCAATTGAAGTAGCTCAGAGTGGAACATCATGCTTTTCCCAGCTCTTTGGTGTGTTGACAGAGCATGCGCACTAGTGACTGGGAACAGAGCAGGGGAACCAGCATCATGGTGGAGGCTAAAGCGGAACTCATGCAAAGCAAACGTTTCAAAGTTTGGAACATTTTGTACGTGACTCAGCCAACAAACTGTTCAATGCAAGTAAAGTGAGCCTTGTGTACCATGGGGGTCTATGGCTGTGCACGAGCATTTGAAGACGAAACACATTTTGGAAGAGTCAGATGCCCCTCGGTAAGATAATTAGCTCCCATGCTAGTAGCTAACCTATTACAGTGGTATCAGGTCACTCCATACCCTTGCCACTCCATCCCAAGTCACGCCGTCCCCAAATCACAACGTACCCTAGGTGTTCCGTACCTGCTTAATTAAATACCTACCAAACCAAAATGTTGTTGTTGTGGTTTATTTTTAATATCAAAATGTGATTTAAAACATAAGCTGAAATTAAGGCTGAAATTAAACTCTCAAAAACAGTATTTTATATAGTGTGATCTGAAATTTTATTGTTGCATTTGTTGTTTATATTGTTTATTTAAATGTAGACACTTGTCAATAATTTACCATAGAATGTGATTTTTTTAATAAATAAATTTTTATATGAAAATTTTCTTTTGACTCCTTGAACTTCCAAAAAACAAATGAAAGGCAAAACATCCCTCCATTCGTGTCTAGCTGTCAGCTGCTACTCTTATGCCACTGATTGCCGTGACATTTTTGAGAGTTTGACAGTAGCCTTAATTTCAGCTTCTGTTTTAAAGCTTTTGATAAGCTAGTAATCACATTTTGATATTAAAAATAAACAACAATAACATTTTGGTTTGGTAAGTATTTAATTACGCGGATACGTTGTGATTTTGGTCCGGAGTGACTTGGGACGGAGTGGCAAGGGTACGGAGTGTCCAGAAACCATTACTGTAGGTGTGTGTGTGAAGGATCATCACAGTTTAAAGAGTAATATCATTTTGTCTGAGAATTTCATTATAAAATTTATGCAGTGTAAAGAAGAGGACAGGGACCATGGATGGCTTTTTGCAGAAAAAGCAGACGTGTACTCCACAACACATCTACTGCTCTCACAGAGTTAATTCTAAACATGATGGTCAAAGACATGAGGCCACTTTCCATGGTTGACGGGGAAGGATTTCAACAAATGATTCACCAGTTCAACCCTGAATATATGCTGCCATCCAGAATAGGGGTGGGTTCAAAAGATCAATATATCGATATGGATCGATACATGTTTGACTGAGCCGATATCGATCCACAAAATCCGTGGATCGATCTTTTAATATTAATATGTTTTAATATAATATTTTTACGTTTGTGAACGTCTGCTGAGTATAATCGGGTCGAAACCGGGTCAGTGAGCCAGGAACAACGGCCGAGAACCATAAACAACCGACGCGCTAATGGAGCTAGCAAGCTAACGGATATGCTAGTTCTTCTTCTGTGGTGTTAAAACGGTTCTCATCCGGCAAGAGTTTCCTGCCGCGCGTGCTCTTTCGTGTTTACACGAGCGGAGATAATAACGTGCGTCTCTTAATTTAGCAACAAAAGTCAACGTAAAGATTGTCCTCAACAGCTTCTGAATATTTTTCATAAATAAAACTTCTGTGTTCCCTGCGGCGCGGGCACACGTCTTTTGTGTTTACATGACGCGGAGTTAATAACGTGCGTCTCTTAATTTAGCAGCAAAAGTCACCGTATAGACTGTCCTCAACAGCTTCTGAATATTTTTCATAAAGCGGGGATAAACGGACTTTTACTCAGTGCAGCGCTGTGTTGGAACATCAAGTTGACGACTGATAAACGGAAAATGCACGGAGACTAAAACCCGTGAAGCAGAGGGAGCTGCTGAGACTGTAAGTATAATATCATTTGTTTGTTTTAACGTTTGTGTCGTCAATTAATAATTTATCTGGCATGATGGTGGTTTCTTTTACAAACTATGGACACAGAGAGAACTGTTGGTTAAGCGCTGTGAATAAATGCAGAATTAAGGTATATTTTATGAGATTATGGACTTCTGCCACTTAAGCGATGTGAAGAGAATAAATCACAATAAAATTAATAAAGGCTGCAGTGCAACAAGCTATTTTTACTCAGTAGAACTAAATTGAAATGAACAAACCTCCTCAGGAAATGAACTGAAACCCTTTTCCAACATTGAAAGTTAATTTGTAGTTAAAATATATAAAAAAACCCTAAATTATTAAACCCTACTGTGGTGTGGCGATCTAAAAATATGAATGTTAATTTTACTGTGAAATCTATTCTTTTTATCTGCCTTCAGATGTGTGAAGACTGGAAGCTTCATTCTCAATGAGACCTTCTGAAGGTCAGAGGTGGTCAGTGGAGGAGCATCCCTGCTTCATGTGGATTTCAGCACAGAAGAAGACCTTCAAGATTCAAGGAGGTGCTGCCATCATTTTCTCCACACTAACATGCATTCAATGCAATTTAGTTGTTGTAATGACAAATTCTTTTATTTCTTTTTTTAAAGTTCTCAGCAAGAACACAATATTGGTCTTTTTTTTTTTTTTTTTACAATTTTACTGAGCATTTAATTCTAAATAAATCACTGTTTAACAAGAAATTTTTGGCAATCCTGTACTTTTCTTGTGGTGTTACATAGAATAGCATCACTGTAAACTATGGAAAAAGCAGCTGCTTTAAAATTTGTACTTCCTCACACAACTTTGAGTGCAAAAAAACTCTAAAAGTGCCATAACTTTTTGGAAAAGCTCCCACAAATCCAGGCTTTTTGGGCCACAACAATCACAAAAACAGCTGACAAAATCCTGGAGGGACTGAAATACAATGAGATTATGAATGCATGGTTCATGCATTGAATTTGTTTACTTACTCTGGGTGGTGAACTTGACACGACACATCCTTTGCACTAAAGAAAGCACCTGTGAGCACTTTATGAAATGATAAGTTAAATAATAAAAAGTGCATTATTGTAACTGATTTTGGGTCAGTTCTATATGTGATAATTTATGTATTAACAAAGTTAGAAGATTCTTGGTACAATTTGCAGCATTAGGTCTCAAAGATTTTTGTTTCATGTGAAGTAAAATGGCTATTAAAATGGTAATTCCCCAGATCGAATCGGGATTGAATCGGAATCGAATTGAATCGATTCAGAATCTCAAGAATCGGAATCGAATCGATTCTGGAAATTAGGGATCGTTCCCAGCCCTAATCCAGAACCCATTTCACCCACTTGATGGAGAAGAAATATGAGAATACCCTTACAAATGTAAGTGATTTTCTTTCTCATGCATGCGCGCGCACGCACACACACACACACACACACACACACACACACTGTTGTTGTAATAGAATGTAAAGATTGACTTAAATGTAAATAAACACAATATAGATGTATATTTCATTGTGACAAATCATAAATAAATGACAGTTATAATTGTATCAAGAATTCTGATAAATAATTTGATTCTGATTAAATTATAAAATGATTACAATAATTAAATAAATATTAAAAAGTTTAAAACAGATTTGAATGTTTGCTATTTACACTGTGTGGGTTTTTGTGATACTGATTGTAACTAATATCACCTCTCATGTTTTCAAAGGTAAAGGAAGCCATGAAAGAGGTCAACAGCCACTTCACACTGACAGCTGATATGTGGACCAGCCATGCCACAGACGCATATCTTGGAGTGTCTTGCCATTTCGTTACTGAAGATTGGCAAATGAACAGTTTAAATCTTACCACCATGCCTCTGGATGAGAGACATACTGCTGTAAACATCAAGGTCCGGATAGAGGAGGTGATACAAAAATTTGACATCATGCCTTCCAAAATAAAAACAGTAGTACATGACAACAGTTCTAATATAGTGGCAACAGTGTGAATGCTGGAAGAAGAACATGTTTGGGTCTCTGTCCGCTGTGCTGGGCACACTCTCCAACTCATAGTTAACAGTGCTCTTAAAGAGCCCAGCATCAGTAAAGCTGTAGGTGCTGCAAGAAGCTTAGTTGGACACTTCAAGAGACGTGAACTGGCCAATACAAAACTGAAGTTAAAACAGCAGCAGATGAACACAGTTCAGCACAAGCTGATCCAAGATGTCAGTACAAGATGGAACAGTACATATTACATGATAGAAAGACTCCTGGAACAGCGCTGGCCAGTCACTGCAACCCGGTCTGATCCAGAGGCAAGCACTACTTTGATTTAAAGCGAGATCAGTGGGTGCTGCTTGAAGAGTTTGTACAAGGGTTGCAGCCTTTTGAATGTGCGACAACCTTCCTCAGTGGGCAAGAATATGCAACTGCTTCATGTCTAACTCAGCTGGTCAAAGAGCTGCAAAGGTCTATGCAGCAAATGAACTTTGAGACGAGCTCAGGAAAAACCTTCCTGGCCAGTGCACAGAAAGAGATAACACAGAGATGGGTGTGTCTGAACACCATCTCAGGAGAGATAGACGCCCCACTTGTTCTTGCAGCTGCCATTGACCCATGGTTCAGAAAACTGAAATTTATAGGAGATGAAGATGGCACATGGGTGAAAGGTATGATTGAAGTCCTTGCTATCGAACAAGCCAAAGGGACTGAGATACATGACTGTGACTCCACTCGACAGGAGAAAAAAGCTCAGTGTTCCAGGGAGAAATCAGCACTTGATAGCCTTCTTCTCTCAGACTCGGACAGTTTGAGTGAGGAGGACATAAATACCGAAGAGGAGCAAAAGATCCAAATGATCAGAAATGAATTTCAGGTATACTTCGCAGAGCCAGCAATACCCAAATCAGGAGATCCTCTCAGACGGTGGAGCAAAAATGAGGGTTGTTTTCCCACTCTATCTAAGCTAGCAAGGTCTCTTCTGTGCATTCTTGCAACATCCACCCCAGCAGAGTGAATCTTCTCTGCACCTGGGAACATCCGGTCTCAGAAGAGAGCAAGCCTCACTCGAGACCACTTGGAGATGCTGACTTTCAATGATTGGCCTGTCATTCATTCATTGGCATCTTGCCACTCTTAGACCGGAGAATTGTTTAACAAATGTTAAATGTTATGCATTGTTTGTTATGCACAAAGTGCACTTTAAGAAAAAAAAATTATTTTATTGCTGATTGCAATTCTTGTTCACCAAATGCTCTGTTTTTTTTTTTTTTGTAAAAGGAAAGTGTTTTATTTTTCAAAATAAAAAGAAATGAGAAATAAAGATTGTTTTTTGTTTTTTTAATGACTAGTTGAGTAGTTGTTACAGTAGTCAACGACTAGTTGACTAGTCGTTACAATAGTTGACGACTAGTCATTACAATAGTTGATGACTAGTCAACTATTGAAATAGTCTTTAGCCACAGCCCTATCCTTCAATATTATATTTCAGTCTCATTAGAGTCACAACCTCAGAAATCAATGACCTCCAAGTAGAAATAGAAGATGGATCAATTCCAACCCATTTCACCATAATGGCTTTCCTTGCCAGCATCAAAAATGATTGAATAACCTCTTCAAATTTTTTCAGTGAATCCGGGATCTTTCCAAGCAAGCATATCACAGGATCCACAGGCACCTGTTTACCTACCGCTTTACTAATATTTGTGCATATTGCCCTCCAGAAAATCTGAATCATGTCACAGTTCCACAGACAGTGAAGCCTAGTGCCTACATGAGTTTTACATTTGTGACAGTTTGGTGAAATACCTTTATTATACTTACTATAAATATGTGGTGAAATGTAAATATTGTGCAAAATGTTATATTGTAATTCCCTAAATCTATTACATATAGAGACTCGGGAGAGCAACAGCACAACCTTATCCCACACATCATTCTCAATCTCACATTTAAATTGTGTATTCCAATATTTTCTTAACCATGCAAGTTTGCAGATTTCAAATTATAAACCTCAAAATAAAATTTTGAAACAAAACGCTTGTGTTCTCTGCATTCCAAAAACAACTTCTCTATGTTAAAGTCAACTACACAATCCAATGACTTAAATTTTTTAGCTATAAAATATCTAACTTGTAGATACTTAAAGAAATCCTTATTTGATATATGATATTTTGTTTTCAAGGAATCAAATGTTGTAAACCTTCCATTCTCAAAAAGTTTATAGATTCTACCTATGCCCATTTTTTGCCAATTTATGAATTGTGGTCCAATATTTAATGGTGAAAGTTCTGGATTGTCTGTCATTGTCATAAGAGCATTAAGCGGATGGTTACATTCAAAAATTTTCTTAATTTATTCCACACCCCCTGTACATTGTTTATGAAAGGATTAATCTTAATGTGTGGTAATTCATTTAACTGCTTATCTAATAAATTAACAGGGGAAAAAGGTCTGCACATTACTGATTCAATTTTAAGCCAGTAACAGTCTAATGGCCTATTAACCCATAAAAAAGAATTCTTGCTTGTAAGCACAAAATGTAGTTCTCTGTATGAGGTAAACCCCACCTACCTTGCTCTTTTGGCTTGTTGTAGTGTTTCTACTTTCACTTTAGGCTTCCTGCCATCCCAAATGAAACCAGAAATGATTTTATTACTCAAATCCTCAGAGACAAGAATTACAAACAACATGGACACTGGGTATATTATTTTTGGGAGGCTGGTCATTTTAATAAGATTAATTCTACCCAGAAATGATATTAGAAGATTTTGCCATCTTGTTAACCTTTCTTTGAGATCTTTTATTAAACTAAAAATATTTTCTGCATATAGCTGACCAATTCTAGGAGTAATTTTAATTCCTAAATATGTACAGTAAATCCTAATGGAGCCCAATGAAAAGATTTAATATATGGAGGTTCAATATTTCTACTGTCACCCAAGGACATTATTTCAGATTCATCAAAATTTACTTTATCCATCCATCCATCCATCCATCTTCTACTGCTTTTCCGGAGGTCCGGGTCACGGAGGCAGCAGTTCAAGCAGAGAAGCCCAGATTTCCCTCTCCCCAGCCACCTGCTCCAGCTCTTCAGAGAGGATGCCAAGACGTTCCCAGACCAGCTGGGAGACATAGTCTCTCCAGCGAGTCCTGGATCTGCTCCGGGGTCTCCTCCCAGAGGGACGTACCCAAAACACCTCAAGTGGGAGGCGTCCAGGAGGCATCCTGATCAGATGCCTGATCAGATTCTAGATGGCGCCCACAGCGGTCGACATGGTGCTTCGCTGCGCTCTTTGTTTGTTTTTGTTTGTCAATTGTGTGTCTGCTTGCACTTATACCCGTGAAGAACTTTTAAATATCAGGACTTTGACCCCCACGGACCTCCTCCCAGTTTTTCTAGCCCCTGCCGCCGATCTGGTTTATTGTTTGGCTCGGAAAGTGAGACGGCGGAAGAGAGGAAGACGAGCGGGCGCTCTCGTACGACTTCGCAGGAGAGGCTCGCGAACGGCGCTGCCTGGCATATTTCTGTCCAATACCAACTCTCTCTCTAACAAGGTGGATGAACTGAGACTGCTGATGCGTTTTAAGGACCTCGCCTCCTCAGCTGTCCTCTGCTTTACTGAGACCTGGCTCCGGGAAAATATACCGGACAGCGCGCTGCGCCTCGACGGCTTCCAGCTCTTCCGTGCTGATCGTGACACAGAGCTTTCCGGCAAGACCACAGGAGGCGGAGTCTGCTTCTACATCAACTGTAGCTGGTGCTCTGATGTAACGGAAATTTCCAAACACTGTTCTCCTGCCTTGGAATTTCTTGTTATCAACTGCAAGCCTTTTTATTCCCCACGGGAGTTTGCTTCTTTTATACTGATCGCTGTGTACGCCCCTCCCGACGCGGACACGCGCGAAGCTCAGCGCGTGCTCGCGGATCACATTCAACACACAGAGCGGAGTTTTCCAGACTCGCTGATTATTGTGGCTGGCGACTTTAATCAGTGCAATCTGAGCCACGATCTCCCCCGCTACAAACAGTTTATTAAATGCCCCACCAGAGGATTAAACACACTGGATCACTGTTACACCACAGTGAAAGACGCATATCGCGCTGTCCCTCGAGCTGCGCTGGGATTATCTGATCACGTGATGGTTCACCTCATTCCCACATACAGACAGAGATTGAAGCTCACTAAACCTGTTGTGAGCACTACGAAGATACGGACCAGTGATGCTGAGGAGAAGCTGGAAACGTGCATGGAAATATCTGACTGGGGCATGCTTAAAGGAGCCACGCATGATCTGGATGAGTACACGGACACTGTGAACTCATATATCCACTTTTGTGAAGAGAACATTCTTCCATCACGCACCAGGGTGAGTTACTCTAATGACAAACCCTGGTTCACAGCTAAGCTCAGACAGATCAGGAAGGAGAAGGAAGCAGCGCTGAAAAGTGGAGACAGGGACTGCTACAGGGAGGTTAAATACCGGTTTAACAGAGAGCTGAAGAGGGCTAAATCTGTGTACTCAGAGAGACTCCAGCAGCAGTTCACTGCTAATGATTCGGCTTCCGTGTGGAGAGGACTGAGGCAGATCACCAACTATCGGCCTCAGGCTCCTAAAGGTCAGGATGACAAAGCCCTTTGTCAGAGACTGTCCCAACACTATGCCCGTTTTGACACCTCGTCATCTGTGTCCAACTCCCCCCCTCCCGCCAGCTCCACAGCCTCCACATTCCCTACTTCATTTAAGGCACCCCCCCCACCTCCCCCCCTCCCCTTATCATCAGTGAGCAGGATGTGCTCAAACAGTTCTCCAGACTGAACCCGCGCAAGGCCCCCGGCCCAGACGGCGTGTCTCCCTCCACCCTGAGACTCTGTGCGAAACAGCTGGCTCCTGTATTCACAGACATTTTTAACACCTCCCTTAAGTTATGCCACGTGCCGTCCTGCCTCAAATCCTCCACCATCATCCCTGTCCCCAAGAAGCCACGGATCACTGGACTTAATGACTACAGACCTGTAGCGCTGACCTCTGTAGTCATGAAGTCCTTTGAGCGCCTGGTCCTGTCCCACCTCAAGTCCATCACCACCCCTCTCCTGGACCCGCTGCAGTTTGCCTACCGAGCCAACAGGTCTGTAGACGATGCAGTCAACCTGGCCCTCCACTCCATCCTGCAGCACCTGGACTCCCCGGGAACCTACGCCAGGATCCTGTTTGTGGACTTCAGCTCCGCATTCAACACCATCCGCCCCGCTCTGCTCCGGGACAAGCTGTCCCTGCTCAACGTGCCTGACTCCCTCTGCAGGTGGATCATCGACTTCCTGACGGACCGGAGGCAGCATGTGCGGCTGGGAAAGACTGTCTCAGACTATACTAGCATCAGCACCGGATCACCCCAGGGCTGTGTACTTTCCCCCCTACTCTTCTCCCTTTACACCAACTCCTGCACCTCCAGCCACCAGTCTGTCAAGTTGATCAAGTTTGCGGACGACACCACCCTCATCGGGCTCATCTCCAACGGCGACGAGTCCGCCTACAGGAGAGAGGTGGCCCAGCTGGCGTCCTGGTGCAGCAATAACAACCTGCAGCTGAACGCTCTGAAGACAGTGGAGATGATTGTAGACTTCAGGAAAGTCACTACTCCTCTGCCCCCCCTCACCCTCTCAGGCTCTCCCATCACCACTGCTGATTCCTTCCGCTTCCTAGGCACTACCATCACCAGGGACCTCAAATGGGAGCTGACCATCAGCTCACTCATCAAAAAAGCCCAGCAGAGGATGTTCTTCCTGCGGCAGCTGAGGAAGCTCAAGCTACCCACCAAGATGTTAGTGCAGTTCTACACAGCCATCATCGAGTCCATCCTCACCACCTCCATAACCGTGTGGTACGCAGGAGCCACTGCCAGGGACAGACTAAGGCTGCAGCGCGTCGTGCGCACTGCTGAGAAGGTGATCGGCTGCAAGCTCCCATCTCTCCAGGATCTGTACATCTCCAGGACCCGGAGGCGTGCTGGCCGGATCATAGCCGATCCCTCACACCCTGGTCATGTACTGTTTGCCCCCCTCCCCTCTGGTAGAAGACTTCGGTCCATCCAGACTAAAACCTCCCGTCACATAAACAGCTTCTTCCCCTCTGCCATTAGACTGCTGAACACTAAGTGACTCTCGTGCACCATGTACAGCAGCTCAACCAGACTCATGTCAATCATCACTGTTTTCTTCCTGCATTACCGACTGCACTATATAGTTCTCCACAGTATCTGCTGCTGGCTAATATATATTTTAACTGTTGACCAGTATCACTTAATCTTATCCTACACTTTATTACATGTATAGTTTATTTCTCTTATCTTATCATGTTTAATGTTGCAGCATTGTACCGAGACAAATTCCTAGTTTGTGTACTACATGAACAATGGCAATAAACCTGATTCTGATTCTGATTCTGATTCTGAGATGCCCATACCACCTCAACAGGCTCCTTTCAATGTGGGGGAGCAGCAGTCCTACTCTGAGCCTCTCCCAGATGACTGAGCTCCTCACCCTATCTCTGAGGGTGAGTCCAGCAATCCTACGAAGAAAGCTTATTTCAGGCGATTGTATCTGCAATCTCGTTCTTTTGGTCATTACCCAAAGCTCATGACCATAGGTGAGAGTAGGAATGTAGGTTGACTGGTACATCGACACCTTTGCCCTAGAGCTTAGCTCCCTCTTCACCACAACAGACCGGTACAACGTCTGCATCACTGCAGATGCTGCTCTGATCCATCTGTCAGTCTCTCACTCCATTCTCTCCTCACTCATGAATAAGACCCCAAGATACTTAAACAGGAGGATCCCTCCGGCGGTCTGGAGTGGGATGACGGCGTCGTGGAGCTGATGTAGCAGGAACGGGTGCTGGAGACTGGTGTGGAATGGAGATGACAGAGGCCTGGGAGCGTCTCCCCTTCGGCACGCGCCCAGGCTGCTCTGGGGTGTTTGTCACCTTCCCGCCGTTCTTACATTGCAGTGCTGCCACCAGAGAGATCCTCTCCTTTCCCTCAGCATGCTCCATAAGCTGAGGGCACCGACGAGCAGCTGCCTCTGTGAGCCCCAGATACCACAATACGTCCTTAGGAGCGAAACTGCTGCGTGCTGCGGAGATCAGCCCGTCCAGCCACTCCCACCCCAGGCGCATCGGGTAGCCCCGTCCACTTGCTGAATTCATAATGGCTCTGACAAACCGGTTAGAAGAGGAAAAAAAAGGAAAAGGGCAAAAATGCACAACTACAGCAGCTGGGTCTTAATTCTGGTGGCAGTCTTCTGTCAAGAATGGCCCCTCCGGGGCAGAAAGACAGATCCACTTGTTGAACTGTAGTTGTGACATTTAATAACAAAAATTCCAAAATAGTACAGAAAATACAAAAAATACAAACGGGGTAACTTACAGAGAAGAGGCACTCCAGAGCCGGTAAAGCTCTGGAGGAGATGAGGAGAAAAAACACGGAGGAATCAAGTCCATTCGACTAACGTCAAGACTGCCACAATAAGAAGCAGCAGGGCAGCGAGCAGCGAGCAGGTGTCCTAATTAAACAACTGCTCACAGCTGAGATGACTGGGGAGCAGACTGTGAGCAGCTCGTGAGAGTGTCTGGAGAAGAGGAGACACAAGTGTCAACAAACCAAAATATATACAGAAGCTGACAAAAATGATAATAACAGACATCCAAAACTCAGAAATAACTTGAGAGTCTGAGCTCTGTGGAAACATACGCTTAGACTCATGACAAATATTGTATAATCTGTTTACTAAAAAAGCAGAAAAGGATATATTATTTGCTTATCAAAAATTTTTTGTGTCGGGTAATAAGCCAAATTGTCTGCTAGCACTATTGGCAAGGAATGTCCCAGTTAAATCTTTTATTTCAGCTATAGTGGATGAAAACAATGAAAGATACACAAATAATTCTCAGATTAATAAAAATTTTATGCTACCTCCGTTCGAGATCTCCATGGGTGCTGCTCCCCCTCTGTCCAAGGTCTTCACAGGTGCTACTTCCCCACCATCTGAGATCTCTGAAGGTGCTGCTTCCCTGCCGTCTGAGGTCTCCAAGGGTGCTGTGCCCCAGTCCAGGGCCTCCAAGGGTGCTGCGCCCCAATCCGGGGCCTCTGAGGGTGCTGCACCCCAATCCGGGGCCTCTGAGGGTGCTGTGCCCCAGTCTGGGACCGCCACAGGTGCGGCTACGCCCCAGTCCGGGGCCACCGCGGATGGTGCTACGTCTGAGGTTGCCGTGGGTCTTTCACCGGAGCTCGTCGAGGGTCATCCAGCATCGCTTGAGGTTCCCGCTGGTCAGCCACCCATCTCAGGGGGACGTCGCCTCCCGGCTCCTGTGGTGCATGAAGGGCGCTGGGTCCGGCTGTCGCCCCGGGGGGGGGGGGGGGGTCATGTTAGCGGTCCGCAGGCTCAGGGATGCTGGGAGGCCGCCTGACAGATAGGGTCTTCTGTTAGGGTGGTTCTGGGACTGTGGGCGGCCACATGACGGGCCAGACCATCCATGTAGGTGGCTTAAGAACTCTGGGGGACCACCGGATGCTTTTGACCATATGCTGCAGTGGTCCTGGGACTCGGCCAGGCCGCCTGAGCTGCCTCGTTTTCTCTCCTGGGGCCCTTGAGTGTTCGTCACTTGTCATACTGTGTTGGGGATCGTGTTTTCTTTTTGGAGTTTTTTTTGCTTGTTTTGTCTCAGTCCCTCCATGCCTGGGTTACCCCCCCCCCCCCGGTGGGTTGTTTTTCTTGTTGGGGGGGGGTGTCTTCTGTGTGTGAGGGGTTTTATTTTTCTGTGATGTTACCCCAGGGTGTCTGGGTTCCACCCCTTGAGGAGGGGGCTCTGTCATGAGCCGGTGCACGGGTGGTTGTCAGATTAGTTTTGTCTTTTTCTGTTTGTTTATTTTTCTGCACACCTTGTTTGCTGTATTTGGTTAGTTCATTTTTTTTTTTTCCACAATATCTTTATTGAACCTTTTTTTTTTTAAACATGATACAAACAATCAAACACTAACACTAAAGTACTACAAAAAAAAATGCACTAAAAACACCAACAACCACCAACAAAATCAAGTCTTCAACAATGCTCCTCTGTTTAGTCTAGACAATCCAATACATAAGTATACATATTATGTTCACCAGTTTGGAATTTACAAGGTCCACACACATCATTCACCTTCTTCTTCAAGAGTTATGTTTAAATTTTTTACATAATCAATAAAAGGTCTCCATATATTCTCAAACACAATTTCCTTTGATTTCAGTATATATGTTATTCTTTCTAATGGAAGGTTTGTTAACATCTGTCTTAACCACTGAGTCACATCTGGTCTATGAGTCTTTTTCCATAATAGTGCAATACATTTTTTGGCATTAAGCAAACTGAGGTCTATGAATGTTCTTTCACTTTTATTAAAATTATGCTTTTCTGGGTACAGACCCAACAAAAACAGTTTAGGATTCAATATGATTTGTTTTGAGATTATTTTTTCAATTGTTACCCTCACCTCTTCCCAAAACATTCTTATTAATCTACATTCCCATAAACAATGAAATAGGGTTCCTTTACTTTCCATGCATTTTGTGCATGTATCTGGTATATTTTTGTTATATCTATTTAACTCCTCCGGTGTAACATACATCCGCATTAACCATTTGAAATGTATCAATTTAAGGCGTACATTTATTGATTTGGTTTGAGCTTCTGTACAAGCCAATTCCCATTGTTCCTCTGAAATTTCAGTTTGCAGATCTTCTTTCCAGTAGTTTAATCTTTTCAGTGAATTTTCACTTGAAGATAGTGTCAATGAGTTATAAAACTCTGAAATAATACCCTTTCTTTTACTATCTTTCATCATCATTTTTTCCAAGGATGAGTAAATAGGTCGAGTGAGAGCTTTATTTTGATTTGATCGAATAAAGTTTCTAAGTTGAAGATATTTAAAAAAATGTGTTCTATTGAGATTAAATTTGATCCTCAGCTCTTCAAAAGACATTATGTTATCTGCACATGGCAAATATAAATCCTGAATCTTTTGTATCCCTTTTAAATTCCATACTTTAAATACAGCGTCCGCTCTCCCTGGTTTAAAATATTGATTACCCCATATTGGACTAAATTGTGACAATAACTGTGGTTCTTTTAAATAGTTTTTAGCTTCACACCATATTTTGATCATATGCTTTACAAATGGATTTTTAACTTGTTTTTGTAATTTTTTTGCCGAATCTGAGTATATGAATATGGGAAGAGGTAAAGGTAAATTGTATGATTCCATTTCAGTCCAGTGAGGGAGATCATTTGATGAAAAATAATATGTCATAGACCTCAGTTGTGCCGACCAATAATACAACATAAAATTTGGACATTTCAGACCTCCACGATCAAATGGTAAATATAATAAAGACAGACGTAATCTAGCCCTCCTGTTGTTCCATATAAATTCCACTAACTTTTTTTTTATTCTTGAGAATAGATCTAAAGGTGGTGATAAGGGAATGTATTGAAATAAATAAAGTATTTTAGGTAAAATATTACTTTTAAGTATATTGATTCTCCCGATCATCGACATTGGTAGTGACATCCATCTCTGAGTTAACTCATTGATATCTGACATTAAGGCTTCATAGTTGACACTGGCGACAGATTCTAGCTTAGGCACAATTTGGATTCCTAAATATTTAAACTGATTTACAACATTGAATTGATTTACCTCAGGGGCTGGGTAATTTCTCTGGGTCTCATTTAGCATTAATATTGAAGATTTAGTTTTATTTATTTTATATCCTGATATTTCCCCAAAATTCTTTATTAAATTCAACAAGGTTGGAATTGATTTTTTTAGATTCGACATAAACAAAATTATGTCATCGGCGTACAGGGAGATTTTATGTTCTGTTGGTCCAACTTTAATTCCATATATTTGTGAATGTAAAGGTATCGCTATCGCTAAAGGTTCAATTGCCATAGTAAACAGTAAAGGTGAAAGTGGACAGCCTTGTCGACATCCTCTATTGATTTTTATTGGTTTTGAAATATTGTTATTTGTTAGGATTTCTGCTGTAGCATTATTGTATATTATTTGAACCCATTTTATGAAATTATTTCCAAGTCCAAACCTTTGTAGGACTTCAAAAAGAAAGGGCCATTCAACTCTATCAAAGGCCTTTTCGGCGTCCAGTGATAGGAGAGCTGTATCCGGTGCTTCTTTATTAAAATAAATAATATTAAATAGTCTTCTTACATTATGGAAGCCTTGTCTACCCTTTATAAAGCCATTCTGATCTCGATTAATAATATTTGGTAAAATTTCTTGTATTCGTCTTGCTAAAATTTTACAGATTATCTTAAGGTCGGCATTTAATAGGCTTATTGGTCTCATATTTTCACATTTATTAGAGGGCTTACCTGGTTTTGGCAGCAGTATAATTAAGGCATTATTTATGTATGATGGTAAATTATTATTTTGAAATGCTTCTAAAACCATTTCCAAAAAAGGTTTTATTAATTTATTCTTAAATTTTTTATAAAGGTCAACTGGAAGACCATCTGGTCCTGCACTTTTTCCTAATTTCATATTATCACTTCTGAGAGAGAAGAAGAGGATCTTCAGGTCGGGGAACAGGGAGATGCTGAAGTCCGTACAGAGGGAGCTGAGGAGAAAGATCAGAGAAGGCAAGGACAGCTTCAGGAAGAAGATGGAGGACAAGCTGCAACAGAGCGACATCAGCGGGGTCTGGAGAAACCTCAAAACCATCTCGGGGCTCCAGAATACCTCCCCCCAGGCCACGGGGGGCAGGGAGTGGACGAACAACCTGAATCTGTTTTTCAATAGATTTGACCAACCGCCCTCCCCCCTGTCTGCACAACAACCACTGCTGCCTCTAAGAAATCAAGTCCTGCTACCCACTCCCCACTCCACCGACACCCCCCCCCCACTCCCAACACACAGCCCCCCATCCTGACCCTGACCAAGACCCAGGTGAGGACGGAGCTGAGGAAGATCAAGGCGAGGAAGGCGTCGGGACCGGACGGCATCAGCGCAAAGCTCCTCAAGTCCTGTGCAGACCAGCTGTGTGGGATTGTGACGTATATCTTCAACATGAGCCTGAAACTGGGGAGGGTACCACAGCTGTGGAAAACATCTTGTGTGGTACCTGTACCAAAAACTTCCCACCCCAAAGACCTGAACAGCTTCAGACCGGTGGCCTTGACGTCCCACTTGATGAAGACCCTGGAGAGACTGCTCCTTGCTCATCTCCGCCCCCTGGTGGAACCAGCGATGGATCCACTCCAGTTCGCCTACCAGCATGGCATTGGGGTGGAGGATGCGGTGATCTTCCTCCTTCACCGTTCTCTGTCCCACCTGGAGAAGCCCGGGAATATGGTGAGGATCATGTTCTTTGACTTCTCCAGTGCTTTCAACACCATCCAACCGATGATCCTGAAGGACAAGCTGCTGCGCGCAGGGGTGGACCAGCACCTGTCATCATGGATCCTGGACTACCTCACGAACCGGCCTCAGTTTGTGAGAACCCGGGACTGTGTTTCCGACACGATCATCAGTAGCACGGGGGCCCCCCAGGGAACGGTGCTGGCTCCCTTCTTGTTCACTCTTTATACTGCGGACTTCTCACACAACACAACACATTGCCATCTACAGAAGTTCTCTGATGACTCTGCGATCGTTGGTCTCATCTCCAGCGGAGATGAAGCTGAGTACAGAGGGCTTATCCAGGACTTTGTGGACTGGTGCCATCGGAACTGCCTCCAGATCAACGTGAGGAAAACTAAGGAGCTGGTGGTGGACTGCCGCAGGCATGGGCAGCCCCTCACAGCACCAGTAAATATACAGGGAACAGACATCGAGATGGTGACATCCTACAAGTACCTGGGTATTCATCTGAACAATAAACTAGACTGGTCACACAATACTGACGCACTCTACAAGAAGGGACAGCGCAGGCTGTTCCTGCTGAGGAGACTCAGGTCTTTTGGTGTACAAGGGGCGCTGCTGAAGTCATTCTATGACACGGTGGTGGCATCAGCCATCACTTTTGGAGTGGTCTGCTGGGGCAGTGGCATTACTGCAGCCGATAGGAAGAGACTGAACAAACTGATTAAGAAAGCTAGCTCTGTCCTGGGGCAACGCCTTGATCCGATGGAGGAGATAGGAGAGAGAAGGACGGTGGCTAAACTGTCATCTCTGCTGGAGTCCGAGTTCCACCCTATGCAGGACATACTGGATGCACTGAGGAGCTCATTTAGCAGCAGACTACATCATCCCAGGTGCACAACCGAGAGGTTTCGTAGGTCCTTCCTACCAACGGCTGTCAGACTGTACAACCTAAGCAGGGCTGCTCGCAGAGATAGCAAAAAGACGTAACAAACTAATAGTTTTTTTTTTTTTTTTAATGCAAAAGATGCAATAGACTTACACAATGGTCCTCTCCGGCATACAACTAGGAACATACCGGTCGCTATGGAGGGTGAGAATATGTATGGGCACATAATCATACCATGTAGGATAACTAAATAGACGGTTATGCTGTTTCATCCCACCTAGCAACAATGCTCTGCACTGTGTGTGTTTATATATTTACATATTTATTCCATCTAGCTACAATGCTCTGCACTGGGTGTGTTTATATTTATATATCTATATATTTATTCCATCTAGCTACAATGCTCCGCACTGTGTTTTTATATATCTACATATTATTCCATCTAGCTACATTGCTCCGCACTGTGTGTGTTTATATACTTGCATATTTATTCCACCTAGCTGCAATGCTCCATACTGTGGGTGTTTATATATTTACATATTTATTCCATCTAGCTACAATGCTCTGCACTGTGTGTTCATATATTCATATATTTATTCTATCCAGCTACAATGCTCTGCACTGTGTGTCTGTGTGTGTGTGTGTGTGTGTATATATATATTTTATAGTAATATGTACATATGTATATTAGCTGCTCTTGCTTGCTTGTTTTTTCTTGCCTTCTGATTGTTGCTCTGAGTGTTGCTATCCCTGTGCTGTTGCAATCCTGGAATTTCCCCGTTGTGGGACTAATAAAGGCTTATCTTATCTTATCTTATCTTATCAATGGCTAGCCCAACTTCTTCTTGACTAATTTTAGACTCCAATATCTCCCTGTTTTCATTTGGAATACACGGTATAGATAGTTCGTTCAAAAACCCATTTAGTTTTGTTAAATCAGATTCATTTTTGGTATCATATAATTTTTCATAGTAATCTCTAAAGGCTCTGTTAATTTCTAAAGGATCTATAACTACCTGTCCGTTACTTATAATACTGGTAATTGGTGTTTTAATTTCTAATTGTTTAATCTGCCATGCTAATAATTTTCCTGATTTTTCACCTTGTTCATAAAAAGATTGTTTCAATCTTAGAAGACTCGAGGCAGCTCTATTCGCTGATTTTTTGTCGTATTCAGCTCTCAAAATCAGTAATTCATTCTCCAACCTTGGGTCACTTCCTGCATACACTTTTTCCTGAAGACTTTTTATTTTATGTTCCAATTTAGCTCTCTCCTCTCGAGTCTTCTTAGATTTTGATCCTGTATAACTAATAATATGTCCCCTAATAAAAGCTTTGAAAGCCTCCCACTTTACACATGCTGATGTTTGTGTAGTATTGATGTCAAAGAACTCGTCTATCTGTTTTTCTATATACTTGACAAATTCCTCATCCTGAAGCCATTTATGCTGAAATTGCCATCTACCTGATTCCTTTGTCAATTTTTTATCTACATATATTAGACAACAGGGTGCATGATCAGAGATCACGATGTTATCATAAAAGCAGTTTTGAATCTTGGACCTTAATTCTGTGGAAATCAAAAAATAATCAATACGTGAGAATGTCTTGTAGGTACTGGAATAACAAGAATAGGCTTTAACTTGTGGTTTCATTTCTCTCCATATATCTAACAATCTCAATTCTTTCATAAAATGATTAATAGTCATCCTACATCCAATGTGCGTGCAATCCAGTCCTGTTGATCTATCTATACCTGGATTCAATGTACAATTAAAATCCCCTGCTATTATATGTTGCCCTGTAAGTGATGATAAGATAAGAAATAAATTAGCAAAGAACTTCTGATCATCTATATTGGGACCATATAAGTTCACAAGATTTATATTTTCTAATAGCAAAGAACCTTGAATGATTACATATCTTCCAAATTTGTCTCCAATTACATTTTTCACTTGAAAAGGAACTGATTTATGTATGAGAGTCATAACTCCCCTGGCCTGGGATGAGAATGATGAGGTGAAGACACTTCCTTGCCATCTACTCCTAATTCTTTTTATATCCTCCTCTATTAAATGAGTTTCTTGTAAAAACACAATTTTTGAACCCATGTCTTTTATTTTATTCATAACTTGTTTAAGTTTTTTTAAATTTTGTAGACCTCTGCAATTCCATGAAGTTAAATTAAGATTAACACTTTGGTTTATGATCAATAGAGAGTTTGGGATTACCTTGCAGTGTAAACATGCTCATACAGAGAAGCAAAAACATGAGTGGTTGAACATTCATCCTACAAACTACACACAAACAAATTTCCCCTTCCCACACTTGTGGGAAACCCCCCAAAATCAAAAGAAAAATTCCGTCTCCCGATATAGCCATCGACCGCTCCACACCCACGGGGAACAGCCTAAGCCACTCCTTCTTCATCCTCCCAATCACCCTAACTCTACTGCTTTTAATGACGTAACATTAACTCTCCTCTGTAGTTTTCCAACTTAACTCCAAAATTTTTAACAACTTTGTACATCATAGTTTTTTTTTGTTTGTTTTGTTTTTGTTTTTTTTTTTAATATATAATACAATCTATATTTTGTAAACTTACTATTTACTTCAAGTCAGTCAGATGCCTGTGCAAATGCTTAATTATTCTACCTTATATTTTGTTCATGCTTAGCTCCCACCAGTCTCTTCTTCTTCTTTGATCTTCTTGATGAACTCCTGCGCCTCCTCTGGGGTCTTGAAGATGTGGGTTCTGCCCTCATACGTGGTCAGCAGTCTCGCAGGATAGATTACACCATGACGAATCCCAAGGTTGCGCAGCTCCTTACGTATGGGATCAAACTGCTTCCTCAATTGCTGGATTCCTGTGGCCAAATCTGGGTAGAACCGCACCTGCTGGTCCTGGTGTTTAATCTCTCCTTTAGCTCGTGCAGCGTTGAAGATCTTCATCCTGTCTCTGTTGCTAAGAAACTTCATAATTAAGGTCGTCGGCGGTCCCTTATCTCTCCGTGGGCCAATACGATGTGCATTTTCCAGAACCACTGCTGATTGCAACTCCTCGCTGCCCAGCACCTCCGGAATCCACTTTTCCAGAAAGGAACATACGTCCCGACCTTCTGATTCCTCTGGAAGACCCACCAGCCTCAAGTTATTCTGTCTCGACCGAGATTCCAAATCCAAAATATTATTTTCCAGAGATTTATTTTTTTTTTCCAAAGTGCGCACCTTTAATTGAAGACGGGTGACGTCATCTTCAGCACTAGCGAGACGGAGCTCCATCTGCGCCGTTCGTTCTACACAGTCACCCAATTCCTTTCTTATTCCTTCCAACGCTGTCATAATCCCATCAAATCTAGAGGAAAAGTCCGCTCTCATTGAACTCATGGCAGCCATCAGCGCATCTGCGCCTCTCCCCGCAGACATCGCACCGTTGCCAGCCTCCTCCGCCATATATGGAGTTTTATTTGCTGCGTCACAGACCTGAAAGTCCGTTAATTTGGACTGTTTCGGCGGCTCGCTTTTTCCTTTACCTGGTTTTCCAGCCTTAGGCTTCGCCGACATATCCTCGCCCAGACGCTGGGATACGTTCTGTCCCAAATGAGAGAGTTATTTGCCGATTTTTTTTCTCCAGGAGCAGAGCAGAGTGAGACACATCCGTCCTACGTGGCAGCCATAACCGGAAGCGGTTAGTTCATTATTAGTTTCTTTGTTTCCTTTTTTGGTTTATTGTTTTGATCATTGCTGGCGCTGTGACAGCTTGCGCGTCACTTCCGGCTATCAGATTCTGTTCGCGGGCTGTCATGGCTGCCAGTAATGATTGCCATTCTGGGGGTTTCCTATTTAAGCCGTGGGCGTGCCACGTTCCTGGTGCAGCGGCGAAAATCTCTCCTTTCGGGAAATCCCAGGACGTCTTGCCAAGTTAAGTTATTATGCATCTGTCTTTACTCTTGTCTTTGTTTATCCTGGCATTTATTGCTCCAGCCTCAGAGCTGTGTTTTTCATTGGTGTATGTTTTGTATTTTGTGTTTCTTTTAGTTAATAAATTTGCAAACCCACAGTTTGCATTTGGCGTCCTGTTTGCCCTCAGAGAGGGCCGTTCATGACAGCATCTGTCATAACGCCTTTCAAGGCAGAGAAAAAGGCACCACGCACTGGCTGTGAGTTTGCAAATTTATTGACAGAACAAAAAATTACAACACAAAAAGAGGAGAAAAATGCAGGCAAGCGAAAATAGCCAAGCTAAGGCAAGGGCATTGCCGGCTAAACCTGGAGACTAAGCTCAAGTAACGGGCAGCGCGGTGGCGGAGTGGTTAGCACTGCAGCAGCACAGTAACACTCCCTTGGCCGGGGGATCCTGGGTTCGATCCCAGCCCCTGACCAACAGTGACCTGTGTGGAGTTTGCATGTTCTTCCCGTGTCTGTGTGGGTTTACTCTGGGATTTCTCCGGTTTCCTCCCACATGCCAAAAACATGCAAGTTAGGTAAATTGGCATCAAACTGGGGATTCTAAATTGTCCTTAGGTATGACTGTGAGAGTGAATGGTTGTCTGTCTCTCTGTGTTGGCCCTGTGATGGACTGGCGATCTGTCCAGGGTGTACCCTGCCTTTCAGCCAAAACATGCTGGGATAGGCTCCAGCCCCCCCCCCCCCAAAAAAAAAGGATTAAGTGGAAGAAAATGGATGGATGGAACGGTCAAGCAAAAATAGCCAAGCTAAGGCGAGGGCATCGCCAGCTAAACCTGGGAACAAATAGGCATACACCTAGCACAAAAACAAAAGAACTTATGTGTAGGAGCTGACAGATGGAAGTGGGTAATAGTAGTTGAAGTAGGGTGCTGGACTAAACAAATGTGAGCAGCCCCTTAAATAGGGGTAAGAACCTATTAACACAACAAACAGCAGGTGTGGGTATCTGAACAGGCAGGAGAAAGGGATGATACATGATTGGCATCAGCTGAGGCAGTGAGAGGGAGGCAAACCCACACTGATAGCTGACAGGGCACGCCCATACGAAGCTTCACGCCCCTTACAGCTGTCAACTGTAAAAAGGATCATGCTAGGATATAAAGAATAAAAATAACATGTCAAAGTATAATTATAAATAAGTACAAAAAATAAAATTATAATAACATAAACACAAACAGAAAAATGGCAAGTCGACAATAATACATAAACCCAAAAGTGCAACAGATGAGTAAATGAGCAGAAAAAGCCATGAGGCCGAGTCTGGCAAGATCTCCAGACTCGGCTCATGACGGCATCTCCTGTGCACAGTCCTCTTCAGATCACTGCACATATGTTCGATTGGATTCAGGTCTGCACTTTGGCTGAGCCATTCCAAAACCTTAATATTCTTCTGGTGAAGCCATTCTTTTGTTGATTTGGATGTGTATGTGCAGTATCCCTTTGGATACTGAAGGATGAAGTTCCTCTTCATCTTCAGCTTTCTAGCAGAAGCCTGAAGGTTTTGGGCCAACACTGGCCACAGTTACATGGGCAAAATTTCTTCAGTCTGATTACAATTCAGATCAGAATTTTAGTGTTTACATGGATCCTGAAAAAGCTGATCTGTTTAGGACGTGCGTTTCCATGTGTCACATGTTTGAATGGAATAAATCATTTTGACATGCGCACGTCGACATTTCGACATTCCAAAAATAGTAGAAGAAGAAGCAACTTCCGGTGTTAGCAAGCTCCGCTTCGTGTCGAAATGGACCTATATTGTGTTGTTCAGACTGTACTTTTGCTTCTGGTGGTCTCCGTAATGAAGCTACAAGTACATACTTCTGCATATGACGAACAGAGGGAGACAGCAGGACGATACAGACCAGTTTTGTTTTACTCCCGCTATGTTTTCTGCTAGCTGCTGCTAAGGCGGAAATACATCACGTCGACGTGCGGTTGGTGTACAGACATGCGCAGTAAACATATTTTCTGCCCTACATTCGGAAAAAGTGTTTTCATGCGCACCATTCGGATTAACAATTGGCATAACCCACCCCTCTCAATCGGAATGAAATTTTGATCCGAATGAGCGTGATCGGGTTAGAATATTCAGATTGGTGTGTTTACATGAAGCATTTTTATTCCGATCAGGCTTTTAATCCGGTTACTTGTGTCCATGTAAACATAGCCACTGACTGGTAATTGGAACTGTTCATAATTCCCTCCACCTTGACTAAAGCTGCAGTTCCAGCTGAAGAAAAACAGCCCCAAAGCATGATGGTGCCACCACCATGCTTCACTGTAGGTATGGTGTTCTTTTGGTGATGAGCAGTGTTGTGTTTGCCCCAAATATACCTTTTAGAATTATGGGCAAAAAGTTCAACTTTGGTTTCATCGGACCATAGCACATTTTCCCACATGCGTTTGGGAGATTTCAAATGTGGTTTTGCAAAATGTAGCCGGGCTTGGATGTTTTACTTCGTAAGATAAGGGTTCCATCTTGCCACCCTACCCCATAGCCCAGACATATGAAGAAGGCGGGAGATTGTTGTTGCATATGCTAAACAGCCAGTACTTGCCAGAAATTCCTGCAGCTCCTTCAATGTTGCTGTCGGCCTCTTGGCAACCTCCCTCACCAGTTTTCTTCTCGTGTTTTCATCAATTTTGGAGGGACGTCCTGTTCTTGGTAATGTCACTGTTGTGCCATATTTTCTCCACTTGATGATGACTGTCTTCACTGTGTTCCATGGCATATTTAATACCTTAGAAATTCCTTTGTACCCTTCTCCTGACTGAATCCTTTGAACAATGAGATCCCTCTGATGCTTTCAAAGCTCTCTGTGAGACCATGGCTTGTGCTGTAAGATGTAACTACAAAAACATCAGGAGAAGCTTACTAGAACAGCTGAACTTTATTTGGGGTTAATCAGAGGCACTTTAAATGGCAGCAAGTGTGTGCTGACCCATTTACCATGAGATTGAATGTGATTGGTTAATTCTGAACATAGCCACATCCCCAGTTATAAGAGGGTGTGCATATTTATGCAATCAGGTTATTGTAAGTTTTTTGTATTTTTCCCCTTAAAATATTTCAGTTTGTTTTTCAGTTGGGTTGTACAGGTTATAGGTCACATTAATGGGGGAAAAAAGTTTTGAAATGATTTATCTTGGTCTCTTTTTTTACATCACAAAAACCTGGCATTTGAACAGGAGTTCAGTTCAGTTCAGTGAAATAATCTGCTGTGATTCATTATTACACAGATCTCTTTATAATAGATTCGAGGTGATTCTTATCTTCTGAGATGATGGCAAGAGAAATTCTGCTGGACTTGGATTTTCCAAGATGATAATGTTTTCTGGGAGACAGTTCCATTTCGGAATTGTTCTTTGAAAGAAGGAATACTTGTACTGATTCACATTTTGATTCACATTTTGATCTTGCAGCTGAAAACTGTCTGGATTTCTTCTTCCCGTTATGTTGATCAGCAGTAGCTTGAAGTAGTTCCAATGGGATGGCAACTTTCTTCTTAACCCCTTGCACTCTGGTCAATTTCCCTAAAAACGCCTAAAAATAATGTACCCAAAGTAAATCAAAAGCTGTTCTTCAACCCTTTGCAGCATCTTCATGGGGTTGGTCTCATTTAGTCTCATTTAAAAGAAAACACTTTGAATTTTTTTGGCAAAACAGTCATAGTCTCTCTAAGTGCTCCTGCCACTGAGTAACAGTCATCTAAACATACTGAACTTGAAGAAAATAAAGTTCGCCTGGGTGTTTTTTTTTGGATACAAATGCTTGCAGATAACACACAGCTGTCAGATCCGGGCTGGAAAATGCAACAGAAATGTAGAACCAAGTGTTACCCAGCTGAGGTCAAATTTTGTAACAGTACCACAAAAAATGAATATATTACACAGCTTTTTTGTCAGGTTGTTCCCAGGCGTTTTTGAACTGTGCCAAATTGTGCCAAATGGCACAGTTTGGAAAAACGTCTATAACTTTTGAATGATTCAATATAGAAGCTTGATCTTGGGCTCTAATGAAAGGTGACACTCAGGGCTGTGTGTGTGTGTGGGGGTTGTTTATTCATTCATGAATGAATGAATGAACAAACAAGCCCCCACACACAAAGAAGCATGCCATGTAAAAAATGTGTGGCCTTTTTTTTTTTTTTTTTTTTACAAGAAAAAATAACCTACAGTGCACTAAAAATTGTACTAAAATATCTGTAACGTAGAGGATAACACCCCCACCCCCCCAGCTACAGAGGACGGACATCGACCATCGCCACATGACGGACCGCGGCACATGCCGCGGTCTACTACGCACAGTTATACTAAAATATCTGCAATCCGCTACAGAAGAGTAGCGGCGGGGAGGGGGGGGGACCGTTCACGGTCCGGACGTGGCGCACGTGTTTGTGCGCCGCGGTCCGTCATATGGCGATGACGCACAGTTGTAATTTACCGATCGGTCAAAAGTCATTTTGATTACAATTTTCAGGGATAAAGAATAATTTAGCTTATAACACTTACCTGTCCACAACAACAGTGTCGCTAGCGAATTTCTCTTCCTTATTGTCAGACGAACATGACGCTGGTCTGCTTGTTACGACTTGTGGTTCTGGTCACGCGACCCGGTCAAACCATGATTCCATTATTGCGGTTTTGCGCTTCCATGATTGCGGTTTTGGCGAACGATTTTTCAAAACAAATAAGAACAGTAGTAAGAAAAAAACACTGGCGAACGCGTGTGTGTCACCCAGCGGCTTACACAAAACAGATTTTACGCACGGGACTCCTGCACGCTTTCAATCGTCGAACTTCTCTGCTTCAATTGGCTCGCTGTATTCGCAGCCGTTGGTAGGCGGGTCCTTCTTGCTAGGTTTTTAGTCATTGGTTCTTCAAGGTTTCAGAAACCCAATTCAAGGCTCTTATTAGTCGAATGAGAGGTCAATCAAATCTAAACCAATCAAAGCACTCCTTTGGCTTTCTGTTCGCGGCTGTGTCTGTAGTGGAAGAACGGAAATGCAGCTTTTTTTTTCAGTGCGCTCTAGTCCTAGTGCGCATGAGGGCGCGCTAGGACGCAGAGACGTGACCGCCCGCGGTATCCCGGAGTGCAAGAGGTTAACTATTCTGTGAAATGTAACCAGGTCGCTGATTTCCCGATGTACTTCTAAAGTCTGTCATTTCAGCTCCTGGATCATTTCACTGGGGCTATCTTAGTGTGTGGATTCCAAACTGTAGATGCGTACTCCAATTTAGGCTGTACATAGGTCTTGTATGCTTTCTCTTTGATATGTACTGGACAGTTGTACAGGTTTCTACTTATAAAGTTGAGAGCTCAGGTACTTTTTGCTGTCATAATCTCCATGTGTTTATTGAAAGGTCGAGTTCTACTTCAAGATATGTGTGATGCTGCTTTGTTTTAAGATCTGTCTCCCCTATCTTGTAGGGGTATTTCTGTGATGTCTTGGGCTGTGTGAAATTAATAATACTAGTACATACCCGTGCATACCCATCCATGCCCGTAGAAACCAATTATAAGCAAGTATCTCCTCCTGTCTCAGACGGCTGTGTTGTTCACAGTCATGCCTGCGGTGTATTGCTGGAACCTGAGGTGTTTCATGTTTATGGCATCTTTTCTGATGTGCAGCAGTTCTCCTCATTCTATTGCTCTCCATCTGGTGAGTCTTCTTCCTCGTTCAGACCACTGGTTGAGGGATAGGTGCATTGTAATTCCAGTTCATGGGCAGGATCATGAAAATAGATCTGAGCAAAAAGTGACTTTCGACCCTGTTCAGGAAGGCCAGTGCATGCCCGTAGAAACCAAGAAACTGGAGCACCTGGAGAAAATCAGCGCTTTGCTTGGCATTTTACACATTTGTAGTGTAGACTGGCATTCTTCAAGGTTACACATTTTTACTGTCAGCACCTCTTAAAAAATGACATTGCTGAGAAAGTGACGCTTTTGCTTAGTTTCTTCATCATGAGCAAGAATATGAAGACTGCTTGATCTGGCAACTCTGCTCGTAGCAACATTGAATTGGCCATGGCTGCAGAAATCTGTTGTGCAGAAAACACAAACGCGCTGTAAAGACTGGCCCTGTGACTTTACTTACCTTGCCAATTTGAATCATATGACATCATAAAGAGACATTAGTCTAGGCATCGTGAGTGCTGGTCTATATGACATCATAAAGACATTTGTCTATGTGCCATCATATAGACATCTTATCTTTATGACGGCATCGCGAGTCCTATGATGCCTGAGTTCATTGCATCGTGAGTGATGGTTTATATGACATCATTAAAGACACATTTGTCTATCGCGAATATCTTTATGACGGCATTGAGAGTCCTATGATGCCTGAGTTCATAGGACGTCCTATGATGACCAGGCAGAGATCATAGGCCGTCCTATGATGTCCTTTAAACATGACAGACACACACACAGAGATTTCTTGCTTTAATAGAGTGATTATTATTATGGGCTATTATGTGGATTATGGTTATCGGGGGTTTTGGTGATATTATCCTTTGTTCATTTCATTAGGTCTCATGCGTTTTCCCCGCCCAACTCTCAGTTAATTATGATTATTATCATTATTATTTTCTTGGTCTTGTCTCCCTTATCCTTTGTTCATATTTCAGTGCGTTCTCTGTCAGTGATTGTGTGTGTTTCCCCGCTCGACCTGTTTTCCTGTATGTGTTGTCACTGTTCTACCCGTGTGTCAGTTGTTAGTCTTAATTAGCATCTACAGCTGTATGATATTCATTGATCACCCTTTGCCTTATTTAACCCATGTCTGCCTTCATTCTGTCTAGTGTCCTTAATTGTCATTTTGCATGAGTACACGCTTAATTTCTTGTTGCAGTCTTGTCTAGCTTGTATCCTGCCAAGTTTAATATTATTTGGATTTTTGTCAAATCTTGTTTTTGAGCCCACAAGCTGTGTCGGGGTTTGACCAGCTCAAAATAAAACTTTACGTCCAGCATTTGGGCCCTGAATTCTGCCCGAAGGGGTACTCAGCCTTGACACTCATAAGGCACTCAGTCAAACGCTTTTGCAAAATCTAAGAGACACACATCCAGTTGTATGTGATCGTTGAACTTTTTTGCAGTATCATTTGTTGTTATCAGCAATTGTGATTCAGTTGGATTTCGTTCTCTGAATCCATGCTAATGAGGGCTGAGGTTACAATTTGCATTAAGGTGTGTCATCATTGTGCTGGCTATTATGTGTGTGTGTGGGGGGGTAGACTTTGTATCATCATAGTAGTCTGTCGGGGGCGACAATGACTGTTTCATTTAGGTCTGATCAGATTCCTCCACACAGCTCTGTCCTTCGCCTTCTGCTGCCAGGAACTCCTGACCTTGTTAACCCGGATGACGTCCGAGCCGGTATGAGTTGCTCTCTGACTGACCATTTCATGAAACTGCTTGCAATGTATTTGAGTATCGCTATCCTATATGCCCACTTACCCATTTGTGGAGGGCAGATGCAGTAGCAGCTCCAGTTAAGTAGTAGAGGAGTGTGAAAAAGAGGAATGACATTTTGAATGAGCTCCTTTGCCTAGTCAAAGAATTTTCCATCATCTTGCCAGGTTGCCCTGACGACACTAGGGACAGCTATAGCCATCTGGAGTAGCCTGAGTTTTCCCATTGGACGTGTTGATCTGTGGGCTAAGTTACATAGGTGTTAAAAAGACATTTTACAAGTCCCCGTGATCAATGCTAGATTACCCGGCTGAGTCCAGTGAAAGAATGGACTGCATCTCTTCCCACCTTTCATTTACAACTACTTAGTCTGTTCATTCTTCTGTCATCTATCCCACTTCAGTTCAATCACTGGATGATATACCAACATTTTAGCAAAGCAGAAATTTAAACTTTTCTTCACTTGGGATGTGATTAATTTTATTTTCTGAAGTACCAATATTTGGCTACAATTTGTTTTATTTAACTGATAACTGAATTTAGGAAACATTTATACAGCGGGGAAAATAAGTATTGAACGCATCAAAATTTTTCTCATTGAACATATTTCTGATGGAGCCATTGACCTGAGTTCTGTGTTCACAAAACAAGTTATATTTAATAAAGTGGAATGACACAGGGAATAAGTATTGAACATACTTGGTGAAATTAATATTTAGTAGAAAAGCCTTTGTTGGTAATAACAACTTCCAGATGCCTCCTGTATGGAGAAACTAGGAGCAGGCATTGCTCAGGAGTGATTTTAGCCCATTCTTCCACACAAACTGGCTGCACGGTGGCGCAGTGGTTTAGCACTGTGGCAGCACAGTTTTACCCTCGGCCGGGGGACCGCGGGAATCATGAGATTGTGGGTTCGGTCCCAGCCCCCGACCAACAGTGAGCTGTGTGGAGTTTGCATGTTCTCCCCGTGTTGCACGGGTTTACTCCGGGATTTCTCCGGTTTCCTCCCGCACACCAAAAAAAAAAAAAAAACATGTAGGTTTAGGGCGCTCGCGCACGCAGCGACCAGCAGCCGGTGGCTTGTCACCAGACTGCAAACCAAGTCTACCTACGGGTACAAATAAGTAACAAAAAAAAAAAAAACAAACAAAAAAAAAAAAAAACTGTCTTCAAATCTTGAAGGTTCCGTGGGTGTCTTCTGTGAACTCAGATCTTCAGTTTGTTCCATAGATTTTCAGTTGGATTCAGGTCAAGTGAGTGACTGGACCATTCTAGTAGCTTAATTTTCCTTCTCTGGAGTCAGTTTATAGTTTCCTTGGCTGTGTGTTTGGGATCATTGTCTTGCTGAAATGTCCACCCTCGTTTCATCTTCAGCATCTTAGCAGATGGCAACAGATTCTTATCATGGATGTATCTGTAGAGTTGTCCATTCATCTTTCCTTCAATTATATAAAGTCTGCCTGCACCATGTGCTGAAAAACACCCACACACCATGATGGGATGTGCAGTGCCATTTCTCCTCCAAACATGTTGTGTGTTGCGGCATCCAGAAAGTTTAATTTTGGTGTCATCTGACCAGACTATATTCTCCCAGTATTTTACTGGCTTGCCCAAATGTTGTGCAGCAAACTTTAAATGAGCTTCAAAATGTTTTTTCTTCAGCAACAGAGTCTTGCGAGGTGAGCGGGCATAGAGCCCATGTCGGTCGAGTGTATTACTTATTGTTTTCTTTGAAACAGCAATACCTGCTCATCCCAGGTCTTTCTGGAGCTCTCCACAAGTGGTCATTGGCTCTTGGATAACTCTTCTGATAATTCTTTTTACTCCTCTGTCAGAAATCTTGCGAGGAGCTCCTAGTTAAGGCCGGTTTATGGTAAAATGATGTTCTTTCCTCTTCTGTATGATGGCTCCAACAGTGCTCACTGGAACATTCAGCAGTTTAGAAATGTGCTTGTAACCAATGCCATCATTACGTTTTGCAACAGTGAGGTTGTGAAGGTCTAGAGAGAGCTCTTTGCTTCTACCCGTCATGAGATCTTTGTGGTGTGACAACCTGATATTCACAGACCTTTTTAAAGGCTATCAGTCAGGCCTTAACCAGCTGAAATTAATTTGCACTGATGGGGGATGGGATGGCTTCCTAAATTCTGATGGATTTCAGCTGGTTTCTTGGCTTTCTATGCCTTTTTGCACCTCTTTTTCTTCATTTGTTCAATACTTATTCCCTGTGTCATTCCACTTTATTAAATATAACTTGTTTTGTGAACATAGTTGCCTTGATTTCTTTGTATGTATGGATTGCTTGGGTTGTTAACTGATATCTAGTGAAAATCTCAGGTCAGTGGCTCCATCAGAAATATGTTTCATGAGAAAAATGATGTGTTCAGTACTTATTTTCCCCACTGTATATGCATGAGTCTTTTAAGGTAAAAAGAAAAACGACACATCATATTCTCCTTACTTGTTCAACTGTGCCTGAGTCTTACAGGCACAGTCCTACCCTGTCACTTCAGTCTGTGTCCAGCAAGCATAATATACTATATCAGACACCACTTCCTCTCATCTGATAGCACGTTTTTTTTAATCTCAATAGGTCTTTGAAACAGTCAAACATATTTTTTCCTGTATGTCTTGACTGGTGGCGCTCAGTCATTATCAGTGTGAGTAAGTGCACAGGGCTGCTGACGCGGTGTGTCGCTGCCGGCTGACGTCAGCAGTGCCCTGTTCCTTGCCATACAAATGATACAAATGACTGCCTGCCTGCTGTTGATACCTTTTCTACCTTTTCTCTGCCACCACCACCTCCCCGCCTTATTAGCATGCTTTTATTAGTTCTAGCACCTCTTGCGCTGCAGAGTCCAACTAATATGACACACGGGTGTAACTCACTGGAGGTCTAATAATTTTCACAGGTTTACTGACCTTAGGAAATGCTTATCGCCAGTTGTATGCTGAATAATTCTTTTGTTGTATGTTTTGTCTGTATAGGTCCCTTTTAGCCATGTTCACATGTACAACCCTGAGCCTTACTAAATACTACCAGACAAATTCAGTATATTTTGAACAGTTGGATTAGACTTGAGTCTGTGAGACTCAACCTTTGCAACATGAGATTAAACCAATGTCCTTGCATTTGTCCAAAGTACCACATGTGTCTTATTCAGAAGGCTATATCCTCAAAACTCCTTAAAGGTCTGGTACTATGCAAAATGGTGTTTCATTAATTTTAACCTTGCAAAATATAGCCGTGGGTCACATGTACTGTATTCCATTAAAATGTTAAAACACTAATGTCACAAATAAATCCATACTGCCTTTATTTAGTTAAGTTCTTAAAGAAATTGGCAGATTCCTGAGTTTTATGATGGCACAGACCAACAAGCAATGCTTTCAGTTGACTAAGTTAACAAAATAAATGCAACCTGACTGGCTCCTTACTTGTTATTGGCCCACTCAAAATATCAAATTAGGGGCCTATAATATTAAAGAGCAGGCTGAAAGCTGTTTTAGACAGAGCTTTACAAACAGCTTTTTCAAAGAGCTGTAAAATAACACCTTTTTTTGGTGGCGGGGGAGTCCTTTAAAACTGCGTACATTATCTATGTCCTTAATTATGTCAAATCTTAAAATGAATCCCTAGAAAATGTACCATATTGGACCTAAAGAGTCTTCAGTTGATCCAATATTGTTTCTCTTTTTCTATCTGCTGTTCATTGGCTCCCAACAGAATCTAGTAATGAATTTAATATGTAAAGCCCTGAAAGAACAATCCCAGAGTTAACCTTTAAAAGACTCATAGTATCATCCATCCATCTTCTACCGCTTATCCGGGGGTCCAGGTTACAGGTGCGACAGTTCAAGTAGAAAAGCCCAGCGTTATGGCCCCACTCCTTCTGGAGCAGGTCCTGGGTTTTTCCCTTTTCTGTGTTATAGGTGGAGCTGTGGTGGCCAAGGTGTTTCACCTATTACCATTAGGCAGTGGTGGCCTAATGGTTAGGGATGTGGACTGGTGAGCGGATTCCTGGACTGGCAGGATTAGATCTGGGTGGGACAGATAACATAGCGATGTTTTCCCCACCCTCATTAACCCCACTGTGGTGCCCTTGAGCAAGGCCCTTAACCCCAACTGCTCCAGTGGAGCTGCTCAGTGCCCACAGGTCAGTCTATGGTTGTACTGGGCAGCTTCCTGGTGTGAATGTTGTAACTGTGTGAATGTGAACAGGGCATCCTTGAAAAAGAGAGGTTGCCTACAAGTGGAACTACTATGTATAAATAAAGGTTAAATAAAAAATAAAATAAAAGCCACACCTGTTGGCTGCATTAGTGATTCTCCAGAAGCTCACAGTCACTGGGTCAGCTGGTGACTGCCTGCTTTCTTTTCTTATGCATCCAGCACACACTTACCACTGACATTTACATACATACTCAATTTTTGTTTCTTTAAATACAGTTTATGTTAGTTGACACCCTCCCGTTGTCTCCCTTTTGTCCAGCCTTGAGCCGGGTTGTGACACCACATTGCCCCCCATTTCCCATAGCACCATGATCCCTCCTGCAGGTGGTGAGCCCACTGGAAGTTGGACCCATGTGGCTCCTTTGGGTACACTGGGTCCTTTGTAACTTTTTACATAGGGCTCCACTGGACTATTTGCCTACTCCTCATTGCAAAGAACCGTTCATCTTGTAAACTTGCGATTTTCCTGTTCTGACCTTTGGTTGTAGTGGTACAGGCTATTTTCAGGTATTTTACTTAAATAACTTAATCATCTAGTTCCCCCATAGATCCTGGGTCTTTTCATCTTCTCTATCCCTTCACCCCCCAGCCAGTTGCAGCAGATGACTGCCCCTCCCTGAGCCTGGTTCTGCTGGAGGTTTCTTCCTGTTAAAAAGGAGTTTTTCCTCTCCACCATCGCCAAGTGCTTGCTTACAGGGGATCGCCTGATTGCTGGGGTCTCTCTGCAATTGTGGGAGTTTCCCCTGCAGTTGAAAGTGCTATGAGATGACTGTTGTTGTGAAATGGTGCTATATAAATAAAGTTGAATTGAATTGAATTGAATCCTGGGGAAGTGCAGATTGTCAGCTTGACTAGTGACCCAAAATTTGCAGTAATTTCAGAACCAGTACACAGTTGGACAAGGCTAACTGTGATGATGTCATATACGTTTCCCATTTTGCAAATGTAAGGATTTAAATTTGATCAAGTGAACTTAAAAAAAAAAAGATCTTAAAATGACTACAGATAGTCTGCACCAGAGATTTTTCCTCACTAACGTGCTTGCCCATAGTTTGATTGGTAGGGTTTTCATTAATATTTAGTTCAGATGTTTTTCTTGTATGAATAACACCCTTGAGGTGGCCAGTTAGCTTGTAAAGTACTAATATCATATCATATTATACTAATATCATATTTTGTCAGATGTTATCTTGATTTATATTAAATTTTGCAGATTAAACTGTGAAATCTCTTTTGAAATGAAAGCAGAAAACTTGACTGTTGCAGCTCATTATCTGTGTCAATTTCTCTTGCTTATACATAGTTGGGTGCCTCTGTGTCTGTCATGCCATAATGCGTCACCAAAGAAAATATCTCTTATTCATTGAAAGATCTAAATCTCACTCGTGCTTGCAGAAGAATTTCACGCAAGTTTTTCCTTCTAGAACACACTTTAGTCATGGTAGTGTTGGCTGCAAATCAGCCAGCTTTTCCTGTTTGTGAGCTCAGTGAGAGACAAGTCCATGTTGTTGTTGTGGATGCACAGATAGCACTCAGTAATGTGAATAGTGTACTGTAAAGTCTGGCACATTGTGAGCTTACTATCTGTGGTGTGAGGGTGTCACTGAATGTCAGCAGCACTTATTGCATTTGTAATGACTTATTTTTTCTCAAGTATACAGTGTGTACTCAACTTTTTTTCACAAAGCTGTACTTTTGTAAGTAGTGTTAGAGTAGACTACTTTTTATACTCTTACTTGAGTTTATTACCAAAGAAGAAACTATATTTTTACTCAATAAAATAGAATAGGCTTTATAGTCATTGTATAGTTGTACAGCACAACAAAACTGTGGGTGCTCCACCAGACTACTGCGTAATAAAGTAAGAGAGAAAGATTGGATAAAACACAGTTACAGAACACAAGATTAAACATGTGCATGTGAGCATTCAGGGGGAGTGGGGTGGGGCCTCTGACTGTTTGCAGTCCGGATGGCCCAGGGGAAGAAACTGTCAGTCTGGAGGTGTGGGACCTGATTGATCTGAACCATCATCCAGAGGGAAGCAAGTCAAACAGGTGGTGGGCGGGATGTGAGGGGTCTCCTGTGATGACCTTGATCTTTCTGAGACAGGAGGATCTGGAAATGTCCTCCAGGGAGGGCAGAGGGCTACCAATGCTTTTTTGGGCAGCGTTGAAGACCCTCTTCACAGCCTTCCCGTTCTCGGCCGTGGAGATGGCGTACCACACACCCAGGCAGTAGGTGAGCACACTGTCCACTGAGCAGCGGAAGAAGGCCAGCAGCAGCTTCTGGTCCAGGTTGTTCTTCCTCAGGACATGGAGGAAGTGCAACCATTCCCTAGTGATGTGACCTCGATGAGCTGGAGCATTGTTGTTCATGAAGATGAAATTAGGCCTGTGTTGTTCATGCAGGGGCACATTGACTGGATTAATGATGCTATTCAGGTAGTATTGACTTGTCACTGTACCATTCACAAGGTGTAGGGCGGTTCCGTATTGACTAGACACACCTGCCCAGACTGTAACATGGTGACAACAGTGGCTGATGCAGAGCGCTCTCCTTGACATCTCCAACATCGTTGGCGGCCATCATTTCTGCTCAACGTGAATCAACTTTCATCAGAGAAAAGCACTGAGGCCCACTGGTCCCTTGTCCAGTGTAAATGCTCCCTTGTCCATGCAAGACGATGACGCCTCTGCATGGTGGTGTGATCAGGTACCCTTGCAGGTCATCTAGCATGCAAACCACACTGAAGTAAATGGTTTTGAATGGTCTGACAGAAGGTGTTGGACAGTTCTGTATTGGCTAGACACATCTGCCCAGACTGTAACACCACCACCACCAAAGGCTCGTCTGGTGACAACAGTGGCTGATGCAGAGCGCTCTCCTTGACATCTCCAACATTGTTGGCGGCCATCATTTCTGCTCAACATGAATCAACTTTCATCAGAGAACAGCACTGAGGCCCACTGATCCCTTGTCCAATGTAAATGCTCCCTTGTCCATGCAAGACGATGACGCCTCTGCCTGGTGGTGTGGTCAGGTACCTTTGCAGGTCATCTAGCACGCAGACCACGCTGATGTAAATGGTTTTGAATGGTCTAACTTAACACTTTGCTGCCTCTCACCTCCCTTAAATTTACCTGGAGTTGAGTGGCAATCATCATCCGGTTCCACAGGGCACTGTTCACAATGAAGCAGTCATTGGCGTAGGATGTGGCCAAAGGACGTCCACTTCTATGGCTTTCTGTGACTCTTCCAGTCTCTCTGTATCTCTGTTGCTACCTGCTGATGACACTCTGTGACACTAAGCCCAGTGGCCACTTCCCTCCGAGAACATCCTGTTTGAAGCCTCGCAATGGCGAGGTACTGTTGATCAATTGTTTGGTGTCGTCTTGGTCTCATGATGTCAAAATGTGAACAGCATGATGAAGAGGACTGTTTAAATACCAGTTCTAATTTAACCAGAAAATTTATTGGTCAATTCATGGATCAAACACCTGTTGTGAATTTTGCCATTGTTAGAGAACATTGCCTTGTTAGAGAACAGCAAGTTATGCAAAAAGTACTGAAACATTGAAGAGTTGGACATGTGCATTCAAAAGTTCAGAGAAGGTCAAATTGAATTTGCCTGTAAAGGTTATAGTGCATTTTAGGTGCATCTTGAAATTTCACCCAAAAGCCAAATAACTTTTTGCGAGTAGTGTGTGTGTGTGTGAGAGAGAGAGAGACAGAGAGACAGAGAGAGAGAGAGACTGTCCACCCATATCACTAACCACCACATCAGACAAGACACTGCCCAGCCGGACAAACTGTGGCCTGCCTGTCAGGCAGTCAGCAATCCAGGAGATCACAAGGAGCTGTCGACCCCCATTACCTGCAGCTTCTCACCCAGCAGCAGTGGCTGGATGGTGTTAAACGCACTGGAGAAATCAAAGAATATGATTCTCACAGTGTCTCCTCTGCCATCCAGGTGCAGATAGGCTCATTGCAGCAGGTAGATGACGGCGTCTTCAGCTCTTAAATGGGGCTGATATGCAAACTACAGCGGGTCCAGCCACATCTTCAGCTGTGGCCTCAGGTGGGCTAAGACCAGTCTCTCCAGGACCTTCATCACTTGAGATGTGAGGGCAACTGGTCGATAGTCATTCAGGTCAGATGGAGACAATTTCTTGGGGACAGGAACCAGGTATGATGTCTTCCACAGCACCGGTACTCTCTCCAGAATCAGGTTCAGGTTGTACAGGTGTTTCAGTTCCAGAGCTAGCTGGTTGGCACAGGTCCTCAGGATCCTGGTGGAGATGCTATCAGGGCCCGCAGCCTTCCGCTGACGGAGTCTTTCCAGCTGTTTCTTAACCTGGTCTGTAGTTACAGTGATGTGGGGGCTGGTGTCCTCAGAGGAGGGGGAGGGGGGTGAGATAGAGAGAGGTGCTGCACAGGAGGGGGAGGTGTGTGTGGGGGTCTGTCTGTGTTGTGGGGATGACAGATGGTGAGTTGAACCTATTAAAAAATAGATTCAGCTCATCAGCTCTCTTAAGGCTCCCCGATGTCTGCATGTCTCTCCCCTGACACCCAGTGATTTGTTTCATTCCCGTCCAGATATCCTTAGTATTGTTCTGCTGGAGTTTATCCTCCAACTTCCTCCTGTAATTGTCTTTACACCACCTCAGCATCTCTCTCAGTTTGTGCTGCACTCTCCTCAGTTCCTCCCCGTCTCCAGACCTAAAATTCCTGTTCTTGTTGTTAAGAAGTGCTTTCACTTGTTGTTGGGGAAACAGTGTACGGTCTGAGCTGGCATGGCTGTGTTTTCACAGAATCTGATGTATTCTGTGATGCAGTCGATCATATTGTCTATGCCCACCCCATGTGGTTCACAGAGTACGCCCCAGTCCGTTGTCTCGAAGCAGTCCTGTAGTGCATCAGCAGCCTCCTGTGTCCACCTCCTCATAGTCCGTGTGTAAGCAGGCTGCCTTTGCACAAGAGGAACGTACTTGGGTGATAACAGGGCCATGTTGTAATCTGATCTGCCAAGGGGGTAGAGCTGTGGCACTATATGCATCTCTTGCATTGGCATACAGTAGATTCAGTGTTTTACTTTCTCTGGTGGGACAGTCAACAAAGTGGTGGAAGTTTGGTAATGTTTCGCCCAGTGAGACATGGTTAAAATCACCTATGATGGCCATAAATGCATCAGGGTGCTTCTCCAGTAATGTGGCAGTAGTGGAGCTGATGATGTCATAGGCCACCGCTGCATCAGCTGATGGAGGGATGTAAACGGTAATCACAATGGCACATGTGAACTCTTGTGGCATATACATAATAAGGTCGCATACTCACAGCCAGCAGTTCAATGTCTGGGCTGCAGCACCGTTCCTTCACATAAATGTATCCAGGATTACACCACCTTTCATTCACAAGAAGTGCTAATCCTCCTCCCCTCTTTTTCCCGCTACTTGTAACGTCCCTGTCCCACCGGATAGTCTTAAAGCCAGGTATCACTACGTTGATATCTGGGGTCTGTGAGTGTAACCACATTTCTGTAAAACACATGATACTACACTCATGATATTCCCTTTGCGTTCTGACCAGCGCTGTGAGCTCATCCATTCATCCGCCTTGTTTCCCAGCAACCTCACGTTACCCGTGATGAACATCGGTAAATGCACACCAGTTTATGCTTCCTCCTCCTCCTCCTCACTTTGGCTCCAAGCCCTTCGCTCGCGGCATTTCCTCTTCAGCTCATCTGGGATGAGGGGCTTCGCTCCAAGCAGCAGCGCTGGCCTCCTCAGCGCAATCAGCTGGTCGTGTGTGTAAACAATGCGTTCGCCCCCACCTCTATTGTTCTTCATTGCCCAGAGGAAGAAAAATAAAAGAAAGACCGGGGTTAAAATAGAAAAAACTTAGTCCAGTCGTTAATCCGAGTCTTCCTATTGAGCCCTGATGAAAAGAGACACACTATGTAAAAGAAAGACACGAGAGAGCTGCAACTGATACAGCCACCTCTCCTTACGGCTCCCCTAACAGAACAGCTGAACTTTGTTTGGGGTTAATCAGAGGCACTTTAAATGGTGGCAGGTGTGTGCTGACTCCCATTTACCATGAGTTTGAATGTGATTGCTTGATTCTGAACACAGCCGTATTCCCAGTTATAACAGAGTGTGCACATTTATGCAAACAGGTTATTGTAAGTTTTTTATTCTTCCCCTTAAAAGAATTCAGTTTGTTTTTCAATTGGGTTGTACAGGTTAGAGGTCACATTAATGATGGAAAAAGTTTTGAAATGATTTATTTTGGTCTCATTTTTTACATCACAAAAACCTGGGATTTGAACAGGGGTGTGTAGACTTTTTATATCTATCTATGTTTAATTATATGCAGTGGTGTGAAAAAGTGTTTGCCTCCTTCCCGATTTCTCATTTTTTTGTATGTTTGTCACACTTAAATGTTTCAGATCATCAAACAAATTTAAATATTCAACAAAGATTAAACAAGGAAACACAAAATGGAGTTTTAAATGAAGGTGTTTATTATTAAGAAATCCAAACCTACTTGGCCCTGTGTGAAAAAGTGATCCCCCCCCTTAAAACATAAATTAACTGTGGTTTATTATATCTTTGGAAAGCTGAGTTCAGTTTCTCTAGCCATACCCAAGCCTGATTACTGCCACACCTGTTCTCAATCAAGAAATCACTTAAATAGGACCTGCATGACAACGTGAAGTAGACCACGAGATCCTCAAAAGCTAGACATTATGCTGCGATCCAAAGAACAAATGAGAAGCAAAGTAATTGAGATCTATCGGTTTGGAAAAGGTTGTAAAGCCATTTCTAAAGCTTTGGGACTCCAGTGAACCACAGTGAGAGCCATTATCCACAAATGGCGAAAGCATGGAACAGTGATGAACCTTCCCAGGAGTGGCTGGCTGACCAAAATTACCCCAAGAGTGCAGTGACGACTCATCCAAGAGGTCACAAAAGACCCCACAAAATCACCAAAGAACTGCAGGCCTCACTTGCCTCAGTTAATGTCAATGTTCATGACTCCACCATAAGAAAGAGACTGGGCAAAAATGGCCTGCATGGCAGAGTTCTAATACAAAAACCACTACTGAGCAAAAAGAACATAAAGGCTTGTCTCAGTTTTGTCAGAAAACATCTTGATGATCCCCAAGACTTTTGGGAAGATACTGTGTGGACTGATGAGACAAAATTTGAACTTTTTGGAAGATGTGTGTCCCATTACATCTGGCGTAAAAGTAACACAGCACTTCAGAATAGGAACATCATACCAACAGTAAAATATGGTGGTGGTAGTGTGATGGTGTGGAGCTGTTTTGGTGCTTCAGGACCTGGACGACTTGCTGTAGTAAATGGAACCATGAATTCCGCTGTCTACCAAAAAATCCTTAAGGAGAATGTCAGGCCAGCTGTTGGTGACCTCAAGCTGAAGCACACTTGGGTTCTGCAGCAGGACAATGATCCAGAACACAGCAGCAAGTCCACCTCTGAATGGTTTAAGAAAAACAAAATGAAGACTTTGGAGTGGCCTAGTCAAAGTCCTGACCTGAATCCGTTTGAGAGGCTGCGGCATGACCTTAAAAAGACGGTTCATGCTTGAAAACCCTCCAATGTGGCTATATTACAACAATTCTGCAAAGATGAGTGGGCCAAAATTCCTCCACAGTGCTGTAAAAGACTCATTGCCAGTTATCGCAAACGCTTGATTGCAGTTGTTGCTAAGGGTGGCCCAACCAGTTATTAGGTTTAGGGGGCAGTCACTTTTTCACACAGGGCCATGTAGGTTTAGTTTTTTTTCCTTAATAATAAACACCTTCATTTAAAAACTGCATTTTGTGTTTACTTGTGTTATCTTTGTCTAATATTTAAATTTATTTGATGATCTGAAACATTCAAGCGTGACAAACATACAAAAAATGAGAAATCAGGAAGGGGGCAAACGCTTTTTCTCACTCCTGTAAATACTGTCTTAAGAAATTTTTTGGTGACTACTCATACTCGAATAATTAATATTATTTGTTAACACTACTTTTACCTGAGTACAATTTACTCTGCCCATGTCTGCATCTTCCTGCACTTTACTTTTTAATCATGTCTTGAGTTCCAAGTACATTACTCATCCCTCCTTCTTTAAAGGAATTCTTTCCTTCAGCTCCTACTCCTCTTCTTCTCTGTGTTCTGACATTTCTGTTTTGCTCTGTAAACAAGAAGAAGGCCAGCAACTCTGTCCTCGGGCCATCTCCCGCCATCTCGTTACCATGGCGTACAGAGCATTGTTTGCCGGCCTCTATGTCGGGTTGCCATGGTAGGGCTTATTTGCCATATTAAATGTTTGGCAGCATTGTACAGATGCTGATGACAAACAGCCAACATCCCACTTTGATCAATGAAACCGTTTCTGAATAGAGGATATACATGAATTATTCATTCATTCATTTACACACTTTATTTACATCTGTATGAGCAAAGTAATGACAAAAAAATCCACTGTGTTAACAATGATGGAGCTGTTAGGTTCACTAAATAAATTCTTATTTAATTTATTTAAATACTTGATATTTCCGAATATAACCTAATGATTAATGCATTTTTTGTGATGTTTTGTTTACTTCTGTTGGCTGAGAATGTTTCCTAGTGAGATGATGCTTGCAGTACTTGTGAAGATGCTTTTCATATTGCAAGCCTTCTGTATTACTCCCTCTTGTGGTGTGGGGTGCGACTGCATGAAGACTTTGTGAAATAAATGCTCATTAACTTGATTCTACACTATGTGCACAAAGGCAGATCTTTTGTTTCATTGTCAGATCGAACTGAGACTGATCTCAGTATGTCAGTGTTTTTATTTTAATGCTGAAAAAAATAAAATAGTGGGGTAAAATCCTATAATTTGACACTATGATAAAACTGGTTCTTGGCTATTCTAAGTTAGTGTTTTTCAGCCTTTTTGAGCCAAGGAACCCATTTTGCATTTAAAAAAAAATACTTGTGGTACCCCTCCAACCACAAATGTTACAAAATGACATAGCCTATTACAGGATATGTAATGACAATTTAGTCTTGTTTATATGCACTCAGTGTAAAACCTGGGCCTGTTAGGTGAACACAAAGCTGATAACCTGGCAGGAACTGAAGAAAGACAAACAAAGCTCATCCTCCACAGCTCTCAGTCACTCTGTTTTACAGGTGCATCTCAGTAAATTAGAATATCATCAAAAAGTTAAATGCAGTAATTCAATTCAAAAAGCATGCAAGTTAGGCTAATTGGCATCAAACTGGGGATTCTAAATTGTCCTTAGGTATGACTGTGAGAGTGAATGGTTGTCTGTCTCTCTGTGTTGGCCCTGTGATGGACTGGCGATCTGTCCAGGGTGTACCCTGCCTCTCGCCCAAAGATGCTGGGATAGGCTCCAGCACCCCCGCGACCCGAAAAAGGATTAAGCGGAAGAAGATGAATGAATGAATGAAAAGTGAAACTCATACATATTACATATATACAGCATATTCATTAGACAATGAGAGATATATTTCAAGCATTTATTTTTTTTAATTTTGATGATTATGGCTTACAGCTCATGAAAACCCAAAATACAGTTTCTCAAAAAATCAAAATATTAAGATCAATTTTAATAAGTGGATTTTTAATAGCAGTTGTGGCTCCTTTTGCATGAATTACTGCATCAATGCAGCATGGCATGGAGGTGACTAACCTGTGGCACTGCTGAGGTGTTTTGGAAGTCCAGGTTTTTTTGATAGCGGCCGTCTGCTCGTCTGCATTATTGGGTCTGATGACTCTCATCTTCCTCTTGACAATACCCCATAGATTCTCTCTGGAGTTTAGGTCAGGAGAGTTTGTTGGCCAGTCAAGCACAGTGACACCATGATAATTAAACCAGGTACTGGTACTTTTGACAGTGTGGGCAGGTGCCAAGTCATGCTGGAAAATGAAATCAGCATCTCCATAAAGCTTGTCAGCAGAGGGAAGCATGAAGTGCTCTAAAATGTCCTGGTAGATGGCTGCACTGACCTTGGACTTGATAAAACACAGTGGACCAGCACCAGCAGATGACATGGCTCCCCAAATCAGGTGCCCAAGTCCTGTCATTTGGAAATCAAGGTCCCAGAGTCTGGAGGAAGAGTAAGAGGCACAAAATCCAAGTTGCTTGAGGTCAAGTTTGAAGTTTCCACAGTCAGTGATTAGGGGTGGGCATTATGGCCTAAAAATGATATCACGATATTTCCATGAATTTTCATGATAACAATATTCTTCATGGTATTATGAAATACAGTATTTTTTTTTCTTTTTAATTTATAAAGGACAGTTTCAGAGGCCAGCAGTTATTTACCTTCAACATACGAGGAGGGGCTGAAAAGTTCTTAGTAGTCAAATTTGACCAAATGTGGTTTATTTTTCAACATAGTCTCCCCTTCGGTCCACACACTTCTTCCATCGGTGTTGCAGCGCTTGGATCCCTGTGGTTGAAAAATAAACCACATTTGGTCAAATTTGACCACTATGAACTTTTCAGCCCCCTCCTTCCCGTATTCAGTAAAAACAAAACAAAAACTATCTTGTGATTAACGACCAGTGACCACCTGCACTGTTAGCTAGCTCCTTGTTGCTTGCGTTCTGAAAGGTCGACCTAAGAAAAAACACGTTTTTCTGAAAGAGAAATATTTCTTCAGATTATAAACAGCAGCAGCTCAGATTGAGTCAATTTTTTTATTCTACATCAAATATTACAAGAAAATAGTATAAACCACCACATTAAGTGCACACAGATGTCGGGGTTTTATGCTAAATTAGTTTACCTGCAGTCTCTGCTGCACAGACATGTCCCGGGGCTTTTTGGCTTGTCGCACTGAACCGATGGGTTTTTTTCCCCCTTGGGTGGTTGAATAAAATCAAGCTGAAGCAGCCGAAATGGAACAAAAATAGAACTCCGGACACTTTGGATGTCAACACCATCGGACTTTAATGTGCGTTAATGGTACTGCTCCAGAGTAGTGTTGTTGTTGTGTGGAAAAAAAATGTGGGCAGATCACCCACATTGCTGCACCGTTTTTTTTTTTTTTAAAAACATGGCAGCAGTCTGAAGCAGCCTTAAAACTTAAAAATTCCACACAACTAATCGCAGATGCTCCGACCACAGAGCAGCAGCTTCCCGTGCCATGTTTGTTTTCTATGGTAACACGCCAGCAGCATCACAGTGTGACATCATCACACAGCAGACCCCAAATATCATGATATGAATTTTTGCACCAGTGTCAATATTTATACCGGTATTATCGGGAACAATACGATATGGCACACCCCTATCAGTGATGATTTGCACACTCATAATTTACACACTCAATAAGTCATTTCAGTCTCAGCACTTTATGTATTGTGTGCGTGTGTGTGTGTGTGTGTGTGTGTGACAACTTTCTGCACGTTTGTAATGTCTAAAACCTACTAATAAGTAGATGTCAATTTTTCAGTCAAACACAAATTAATTGTATAAAAAAATTTAATTTTTAGCAATTATGCAATCTCACAAATAAATTTTAGTAACAGCTTTGGGAGATTTTTATGAATCAATTCAAATTTGTTTTAAATTTATACAATATATGTAAATTAGTCTGGTTTGTTTCACAGCATACCATATTTAATTACTATAGTAATTTAACCCCTTGCACTCCGGTCAATTTCCCTAAAAACGCCAAAAAATAAAGTGCCCAAAGTAAATCGAAAGCTGTTCTTCAACCCTTTGCAGCATCTTCATGGGGTTGGTCTCATTTAAAAGAAAACACTTTGAATTTTTTGGCAAAACAGTCATAATCTCTCTAAGTGCTCCTGCCACTGAGTAACAGTCATCTAACCATAGTGAACTTGAAGAAAATAAATTTGGCCTGGGTGTTTTTTTGGATACAAATGCTTGCAAATAACACACAGCTTCAGATCCGGGCTGGAAAATGCAACAGAAATGTAGAACCAAGTGTTATCCAGCTGAGGTCCAAATTTTGTAACAATACCACAAAAAATGAATATATTACACAGCTTTTTCCTCAGGTAGTTCCCAGGCGTTTTTGAACTGTGCCAAATTGTGCCAAATGGCACAATTTGGAAAAACGTCTGTAACTTTTGAATAATTCAATATAGAAGCTTCATCTTGGGCTCTAATGAAAGGTGACAGTCAGGGCTGTGTGTGTGTGTGGGGGGGGGTTGTCCCCCCCCCCTCGCTACAGAGGACGGACATCGCCCGTTGCGCCACGGTCCGTCATGCAGCGATGACGCACAGCTGTAATTTACCGATCGGTCAAAAGTCATTTTGATTACAATTTTCAGGGATAAAGAATAATTTAGCTTAGAGCACTTACCTCTTCACAGCAGAAGCGGAGCTGGCGAACTTCTTCCTCATTGTCAGACGAACGCGACGCTGGTCTCACGACGCGAGCAAAACATAATTCCATTATTGCGGTTTTGCGCTTCCATGATTGCGGTTTTTGGCGAACGATTTTTCAAAACAAATAACAGTAGTAATTAAAAATAGACTGGCGAACGCGTGTGTGTCACTCAGCCTTCGTCGTTGGCCTCCGTCGGTCTATGATGACCATGGAAGCGAATCCTAACGTCTACTCTGCTGGGACAAAAACAAAAAAAGCACCGCCTGTGGCCGAACATGCCGTTGCGCGAATGGCAGTCCGTCACACAAGTTGCACTTGTGGATGGTCTCCGTGCTGCTGGGTCTGTGGGGTTCTTCCTGCGGGTCCTTTTTTTTTCATCTGCTGCTGCAGTCAGTCTCTCTTCACCCAGCCTTACACAAAAAAGCTTGCAAACTTCTGTGCTTCAGTTGCCTCGCTGCATTCACAGCGTTGGTAGGAGGGTCCTTCTTGCTAGGTTTTCAGTCATTGGTTCTTCAAGGTTTCAGAAACCCAATTCAAGGCTCTTATTAGTCGAATGAGAGGTCAATCATATCTGATCTGTTCGCGGCTGTGTCTGTAGTGGAAGAACTTTTTTTTTTTTCAGTGCGCGCTTGGAGGCAGCGCCCTCGTGCGTCCTAGAGCGCACGAGAGCGCCCTCATGCGCTCTGGGACGCAGAGACTTGCCCGCCCGCGGTACAACGGAGTGCAAGAGGTTAAATAAAACCTAATCGATGCAGCTACTTCTAAGCCATGTCTTTTTTTAAAATGTTGTGCAGGTTGAATAATATCAAGTGCATCTGTACTGTATATGTATCTGCTGCTAACCTACAGTATGTACTGAAAGATGTGACAAAATTAAATCGGGGGAAAAAAATGAAAGAAAAAACAAGAATAGTTCAGAACGTAAATATTCTCCATATGCCATCTGTATGTAGTACAAGTAATACAGTGCTTTAATTTATATTTAATTAATGATTTTCTATTAGATTTATATAGTACCTACACTGCTGTGGAGAATTTATTTATTCAGCCACTGTTGCAAAACCTGCACCATTGACTGCACTGTAAATGTATGAAAGCTCATGTCTGGGTACCAGCAGGTAACAGCAGGTGGAAACTTTGCCAGTTGATGTAGTTGGAGGAGATAAATGCCTCATAACTGTATTGTAGATGCACCTTGACGATGGTATTGGTTTGCTTCACGGCTTTTTCTTCAGTCTGCCGTTGCCCAGTTGTAGCTTGCTAGCACACCTGTAGTTCAAGGTGCACCATGTGGAAATCCTTAACGACAACTGTGACTACGCTGTGTTTAGATTGCAGACAGAATGGGCCGGCTTTATGTTTATGCCAACCTGGCAGTGCCCTCGCTGAAAAGCATGGAGGCCAAATAGTCAAAGTGGAACATAAACTGAAGAAAGAATGAGCTTTTGATTTGTCCATGTGTTCTCTCTTGCACACATGCACAACAATGATCCTTGACTGACAGTTTTTGTGCTTGATTTTTGCTCTTCAGATGATCTTGTGGGACTGGGATCTGAAGCACTGGTACAAGCCGCAGTATCAGGTCAGTACTCACTTCTTTCTGAAGTTTAAAGCTGCAGATTATTTTTTAAATAAAGCAAATTCATTGTCTCACATACAGTGATATCTGTGATTCAACAGTAACTACAAAGTCATATTTTGGATAAAAGTTACTTTAGCATTCTGCAATGTGTCATTTGAAATATGAGTTTAACACTCCTGAAGACCTAAAGTGTTTTTTGTTTATGTTACAAAGATCTAGATGCATCGTATTTTTCTTGGTGTCTGCCCAAAACAAAATGATTGGACCATAAATTTTGCACTTGAGATTTTAAGGATTTCACTTTTAGAAATGACCACAATACATTCCTGATCTGAGAAATTGGTGCACAGCTCTAACTTAAAATCTCTAAATTTGTGGTTGTGTAAATGTCCTCTGGGAGAAAAGGAGAATGAAAAGACACCAGGAGAGTGAAGTTAGAAATAATAAGTATAAACACAGTCATGTATGGGAAAGTTGGTGCTTAAAAGAATTTTAAAAAGGGGCTAACAGCTACAGAGAAGTGATGTGAACCTGATGCCATCATTTACGCAATACTTCTGCTTGTTTTCCTATTGTTACCATGTACTAAACCAGGAGCTTTTTAGATAACAAATATTGTATATTAAAAAAAAAATTCCATCAAATGTTGTGTATATGAAACAGTTCTGTGTATTTCTGTATATGTCAGGGTGCAGTGAGTGGCAATGGTGTGGATCTGTCCGTCATCAACGAGGCCAGGAATCTGGTATCAGACCTGCTGATGGACTCATCTCTGCCTGCACACACCGTGTCAGTCCTGCGCAGCATCTCCAGCCTCATGGGGACATTCTCTGGCTCATGTCGGCCTCGCGTGAACCCTTTCACCCCTTTCCCGGGCTTTTACTCCTGTGATGAAGTGGAAGACTCTGTAGAGAGGGGTGACAGAAAGACCATAAAGGTGGGCATGAGTGTTACCGTTGCTGCTGCAAACCAAGATCTAAACAGATTTTGAAAAACATAATAGCTTTAACAGTTTTGTTCCCATAGTGTGTGGGGTGCAGCAATGTGAGCAAGATTGCCCAACACAAACTGACGGATTCCATTCACAAGCAACCAGAGTCCTGACCGGTGTTGCCAGATTTTGCACACTAAATAAGTAATCATATACTGTAGATGTCAGCAAGCCTTTATAATATAGCTCACTTTCAGTCTCTCTCATATGTATTTTTGGCTCAGCTTTTTATCCCCGCTGGTCGAAGCCCAAAGAGGTTGAATGGGCGAAGACCGAAGGGGGATGATGTTATGGGTCCGTCCGTTTGTCTGTCCATTTTTGTGAAATCAGCTCCTCCTACAGTTTTGGTCCGATTGTTTTGAAACTTGGTACCATGGTTTGGTATACACTGAAGATGCGCATATTGTAATTTCACTTTCATCGGATGACCTTGAGATCAAAGGTCAGAGGTCAGATTTTTCCCTAAATCTTCTAGAGACAGTAACTACTGAAAGAAATGATGTAGGCTTTTCAAATCGATACAGTAGTTGTATCTAATACAGTGGGGCAAAAAAGTATTTATTCAGCCACCAGTTGTGCAAGTTCTCCCACTTAAAAGATGAGAGAGGTCTCCAATTTTCATCATAGGTATACCTCAACTATGAGAGACAAAATGAGAAAAAAAAATCCAGAAAATCACATTGTCTGATTTTAAAAGAATTTATTTGCAAATTATGGCGGAAAATAAGTATTTGGTCAATAACAAAAGTTCATCTCAGTACTTTGTTATATACCCTTTGTTGGCAATGACAGAGGTCAAATGTTTTCTGTAAGTCTTCACAAGGTTTTCACACACTGTTGCTGGTATTGTGGCCCATTTCTCCATGCAGATCTCCTCTAGAGCAGTGATGTTTTGGGGCTGTCGCTGGGCAACACGGACTTTCAACTCCCTCCAAAGATTTTCTATGGGGTTGAGATCTGGAGATTGGCTAGGCCACTCCAGGACCTTGAAATGCTTCTTACGAAGCCACTCCTTTGTTGCCCGGGTGGTGTGTTTGGGATCGTCATGCTGAAAGACCCAGCCACGTTTCATCTTCAATGCCCTTGCTGATGGAAGGAGGTTTTCACTCAAAATATCACGATACATGGCCCCATTCATTCTTTCCTTTACACGGATCAGTCGTCCTGGTCCCTTTGCAGAAAAACAGCCCCAAAGCATGATGTTTCCACCACCATGCTTCACAGTAGATATGGTGTTCTTTGGATGCAACTCAGCATTCTTTCTCCTCCAAACATGACAAGTTGAGTTTTTACAATAAAGTTCTATTTTGGTTTCATCTGACCATATGACATTCTCCTAATCCTCTTCTGGATCATCCAAATGCTCTCTAGCAAACTTCAGATGGGCCTGGACATGTACTGGCTTAAGCAGGGGGACACGTCTGGCACTGCAGGACTTGAGTCCCTGGTGGCGGAGTGTGTTACTGATGGTAGCCTTTGTTACTTTGGTCCCAGCTCTCTGCAGGTCATTCACTAGGTCCCCCCATGTGGTTCTGGGATTTTTGCTCACCGTTCTCGTGATCATTTTGACCCCACGGGGTGAGATCTTGTGTGGAGCCCCAGATCGAGGGAGATTATCAGTGGTCTTGTATGTCTTCCATTTTCTAATAATTGCTCCCACAGTTGATTTCTTCACACCAAGCTGCTTACCTATTGCAGATTCAGTCTTCCCAGCCTGGTGCAGGTCTACAATTTTGTTTCTGGTGTCCTTTGACAGCTCTTTGGTCTTGGCCATAGTGGAGTTTGGAATCTGACTGTTTGAGGTTGTGGACAGGTGTCTTTTATACTGATAACGAGTTCAAACAGGTGCCATTAATACAGGTAACGAGTGGAGGACAGAGGAGCCTCTTAAAGAAGTTGTTACAGGTCTGTGAGAGCCAGAAATCTTGCTTGTTTGTGGGTGACCAAATACTTATTTTCCACCATAATTTGCAAATAAATTCTTTAAAAATCCTTCAATGTGATTTTCTGGATTTTTTTTTTCTCATTTTGTCTCTCATAGTTGAGGTATACCTATGATGAAAATTGGAGACCTCTCTCATCTTTTAAGTGGGAGAACTTGCACAATTGGTGTTCAAAACAGTTTAAAAAAGTAAACATGGTTAAAAAGGAAACCGCAAATAAAATCACGTGGCAGAAAATATTAATAACTATTAAAATATTAATACTATTAAAAATTAATAGTGATTAATAGATAAATGCTGATAACTAATATTGATAACATTGATAGGTATGATAACTATTTGATTTTGTTTAGGATTGTTACTGCAGAAGGAATAAATGATTTCTTGTAAATGTTTTTATGGGCCAGTAGAACTTTATATCGTCTGCCTGATGGCAGTAACTGAAAAGAGTGATGGAGGGGGTGAGATGGGTCCTCTATGATCAGGGTGGCTTTCCTGATCACAGAGCGCTGATACAGTTCAGACAACGGTGTCTGTGGTGAGCCAATGTTTTTGCTAGCCTGATTAACTATACGGGAAAGCTTTGTTTTGTGCTTAATGAAGAGGGAGCTGTACCAGGATGAAATGTTAAAAGAAAGGCTGGATTCAGTTAATGAAGTGTAAACCAGAGTTAAAATGTGTCTACTGACATTAAAAGTCCTCAGTTTCCTCAACAGGTGGAGGCGTTGTTGTGCTTTATAAACAGAATCAGCATGGTGTGCAAAAGACAGGCTACAGTCCATCTCTATTCCCAAGTATTATACACATCTTGGACAATACACATCTTGGACAGCTTACCCCCTCACCTAACTATGGGTTTGGGGTCAAGGGGTCAAAGGTCAAAGTTAACATTGCAGTTGCACTATGGTAAATGCTACATTGACTATTACTATAAAATGAGTAAAGCTAGAGCCACCAAACCTGGTATACAGGTTCACCTTGGGATCCTGACCTCTGACTATGGGTTTAAGGTCAAAAGGTCAAAGGTCATGGTTAATACTCCCTATGCCGTATTACTGTACAACGAGTAAAGCTAGGGTCACCAACTTTGGTACACAAGTTCACCCTGTGACCTTGAAGTGTGAATATGGTTTTGAGATCATAAGGTCAATGGTCAACATTAAAATGGCTTATAAACTACAGTATTAGTCGTTCAGTTGAACGCGAGAAATATACCCAGAAATAAATTCCCGTTCCAGTGAAATCAGTCTAAATGATCTTCACACAGTAATGTTGTAAAAAATATATTGAAGAACAATACACATAGTTCAACTCAAAAAATATGCACAAAAACGAAATCTAACGAGAAAAAATTTAACATTTACAATTTTTTCAACGCGAAGATGATCGCCACGTGATCCGTCTGGACCAATCACTGATCAGCTTTCCTCTCCAAGCAACGAGTAAACATGGCGTCCCCTGCTGCGGAAACCAGCAAGGCAGATAGTGACGGGCAAATAAAATGCTTTTTCCACCTCAATTCCGCCCTCTTGGTGGCATTGATGCGCATTGGGTCGGTCTGCCGCATACGAATCGCCGCCCCGAGTCAACTCTGTGTGTGGCATTAGCATAGATAGACTGGCTCCGTGTCCTAGGGACTCAACATAGACTGGTTGCCGCTCCCTAAAGGAATATAGGGACCGGTAGCTATCGCTGAATTCGTGCTTTCCAGTTGACTTGGTTTTTGAAAACATTCCTTTCCCCTTCAATATCAACATGTTACATGTAATGGCATTAAAATTTCTTGATTTTTATTTTTTACCCAGACACCAAAGCAACCGAATAAATAATATGAATGTTCATTTTTAAATATTTCCTCACTGTTTATCTTCATCATCACCATCGAGCTTTCCATGCTTTTTGTATTTAAGGGGCAGACACTATTAAATCAATAACTATCTCCATGTTGTCTCCCTACAGCAAAGTGATCTCCCAAAATGATTTCAGATTACATGTACATGTGCTTGCAATGATTCATGTAGTTCATTAGAGATCAACTTAAAAAAAAACTACCTCCATTGAACAATTCATGATAAGCTAGTTGAAAAAAAATTCTAGCCATGTCATTTTGGCCCGTGGAATAAAAATGCAAATGTATGTACATGTACAAGGAAAATACACAATATGTAAAATATAATTTGGTCCGAATTTAGGACCTTCCAGGCACTACAATTACAGTTGCAAACTGAAAAGGAGAGATTGAAGTGTCAGACAATGCCGCCCTTAAAACTAAGAAAGATGTCATGAAGACAAAAACTAGTGCCCGCTGTTTTGTTCAGGTTGAAACTTTTTCCAGGTGTATCTTGCAGAAACCTATAAAAATAGAAACTGGTTGATTTTCATTAAATAAATCAAGCATTATAACAAAATTAGTATCGTAATAGTGCACACATACATGTGGCTGGGAAATTTGTGGAAATGAACACATTAAATACAAGACTGTTGCATTGAAACAGGCACATTTAATCCTGCAGTTTGGTTGTTTGTTATTTACTGTAAGCCATTTAAAAAAAAAGAACCTGTACATGTTCATATCATCTGCACACATTAAATGAATCAAGGATTTTTGGTTGGGAAGATGGTGGGCAAATTATGCAGGTAAATCTGTATCCAAATCAAACCCTATGTCAATATCATCACTACTATTGTCATCATTGTCGTCGTCATCATCTTTGTTGGTGCAGTTTGTGCACTTGCATAAGTCTGTACAGTTCAGGTTATTTCTTTTGCAAACGCATCTTCCTTGAGCACAGCTGCTCGTCTTGCAGCCACAGGCAACCACCTCCATCAAGCTTTTGGGGGCTGGGGGCTGCGTCATCCACTTCACTGTGATGTTACCCGCTTGAACTGTCCACCCATGATCATGAGGTGATGGCGGTTCAGTGATGGCTACAGTAGCTCTTCTACCAATAGCCGCTTGGTAAGCACAACGTCTAATGTGCTGGATCAAGGCATCTTTACAAGGAGGTAGGCACTTTTCTGAAGATGTTGCACAGAAGGAGAGGTACCTGGCTTCATTGACATCTTTACATTTATGCCCGTACAAGTTGCAGACAAATTCCGTAAGGATGGAGATCAGTTCTGAATTTGGAATATAGTCAGCTCCAAGTTCCTCAAATGCTTTCAAGTAGTGAATATTCTGAAGTGCAATGTCAAGTGGCTTCTTTTTCCCCTTCCCATAAAATGCACTGGTGCTGTCACAACCGGAGAACACATGCAGTCCAATAAGAGCCCTGCAGACACTCACAGTTACAACATTCAGCAACCTTAATCCACCTCACTGCTGTCATGGGAGCAGCTTTCTCATTTTTCACGGAATCGAGGTGGAAAAAGCATTTTATTTGCCCGTCACTATCTGCCTTGCTGGTTTCCGCAGCAGGGGACGCCATGTTTACTCGTTGCTTGGAGAGGAAAGCTGATCAGTGATTGGTCCAGACGGATCACGTGGCGATCATCTTTGCGTTGAAAAAATTGTAAATGTTAAATTTTTTCTCGAGTTAGATTTGGTTTTTGTGCATATTTTTCGAGTTGAACTATTTTTTTTTTTTGTTACTTATTTGTACCCGTAGGTAGATTTGGTTTGCAGTCTGGTGACAAGCCACCGGCTGCCGGTCGCTGCGTGCGCGAGTGCCCTAAACCTACATGTTTTTGGTATGCGGGAGGAAACCGGAGAAATCCTGGAGTAAACCCACGCAACACGGGGAGAACATGCAAACTCCACACAGCTCACTGTTGGTCGGGGGCTGGGATCGAACCCACGACCTCATGATCCCCGCGATCCCCCAGCCGAGGGTAAAACTGTGCTGCCACAGTGCTAAACCACTGCGCCACCGTGCAGCCCGTGCAGCCAACTATGTGAATTGTTCTTCACTATATTTTTTACAACATTACTGTGTGAAGATCATTTAGACCGGTTTCACTGGAACGGAACTGAAAGATAGATTTTTCATCCGAGTGACTATATATCTCAACAGCAAAGAAAGCTAGAGTCACCAAACCTGGTACACAGGTTCAACTTGGGATCCTGACCTCAGGCTATGGGTTTGGGGGTCAAAAGGTCAAAGGTCAAGGTTAACATTCCTTATGCCTTATTACAATGAGTAAAGCTAGGGCCATCAAACCTGTTACACAGGTTCATCTTAGGATCCTGACCTCTGACTATGGGTTTGACCTCCAAAGGTCAAACGTCATGGTTAGCATTCCATTTGGACTATTACTATGAAATGAGTAAAGCTTAGGCCACCAAACCCGGTACACAAGTTCACCTTGGGATCCTGACCTCAGACTATGGGTTTGAGGTCAAAGGTCAAGGTTGACATTCCCTATGTTTTATTACTGTACAACGAGTAAAGCTAGGGCTACCAAACTTGCTACACAGGTTTACCCTGTGACCCTGAAATGTGACTATGGTTTCAGGATCGCAAGGTCAAAGGTCAACATCAAAGTGGCTTATAAACTATAGCTCAACAACACAGAAAGCTGGGGCCACCAAACCTGGTACACAGATTCACTCTGAGACCATGACCTCTGACTACAGGTTTGGGTCAGTAGGTCAAAGGTCAAGGTTGGCATTCTCAAGGGTCATCAAACTTGCTACACAGGTTCACCTTGGAATCCTGCCCTACAACTGTGGGTTGTATACTCGTGGATGGTGGGCTTATCATAAGTATCATAATTATCATATGGGATCTTCATAGAAAACAGAGGCGGGGGATATTGCACTCGCTTCAGAGCGCTCGTTTCGAGTTTGACACCATATTTAAAAAAAAAAAAAACAAGAAAGAAATGCAACTGCATATACAAATAGCTTTCTGAAGAAGCAAGCAAAAAATAGGAAATAATTAAAAGTCCCTCAGGGATCCCCCAACACAACAAGATATTGGCTCATGAATATTCAACTTGTTGTCTGTAGATGATTTGTGATCATAGGTGTGCTCTTTCGAGCAGCTTGGATCACTCTTAAACCACCTTACATTGGGGGAAATCTGACAAGATAATCAGTAGGACTACAAGATAATCAGGACTGTCTTTATGATTGCCGGGAGGGGAGAATCTGGCCCAAAATCAGCCAGATGATTTTGCGATGTGTGCCTGGCTTAATCCTACATTTCTTTGGGTTTTGGTGAAACTGCCAAGCAAATGAAGGCAAGTTAACTTGGAACCGTTTTAGCTCGTTAAACATTGAAATGTTGCTAACAAAAAAATTAAGCACCCTTTTCAGTAAGGGCCTATCATGATTCAGGCAAGTGAGACTCAAACGCTGAGCTGCCAGAACGAACACTCAGACTCAGAAGTAAAAAGCACACCAGTTTAATACAAAAACGAAGATAAATACACACAGTAAATAAGGGAGCAGAACTAAAGAAAAACGAAACACAAAAACACACAATTAAATTTAAACACAAAACTGGTGCCCGCTGCAGTGCACGCTGCCTACAGGGGAAGGAGCAGACAAAGATTTTTAGGGACAGGCTCTCCCAGACGAGGAGAGGAATGTGAGAAGCACAATTAGTCAAGAGCAGAGGAGCCCGGCATGGACCTCCTATGCAGACCAGGGGAAACGGGAAAGGCGTTGACCCGGGTGGATTTGTCCGGCGTCTTCTGCGGCCAGGCGAGCGTGATCAGCTCCGGAAGACACACCGCAGACGTGGCAGCAAACCTGGAGAGACAGGAGGACAAACGGGTAGCACAGGTACAGACAGAATAAAGGCTAAGAACAGTTTCAGTGATCTTGCAAACCTAATGATCCAGCAGTGGCTGCTCCGCACGCTGGCTCTTAAATACATTGGTCATCAGGATGCAGCAGGTGTGTAATCACTCAGGTGTGTCCAACTCTCTGGAGCCGAACAGACAGACAGGAGGGGAGGGGAAGCACGCTCGCCCGACCATCACAGTGCCCCCCCCCACCCACCCAAGGGACGCCTCCCGGCGTCCCACTAGACTTACGTTACTGGGCCCTGTGAAACGCCCGCACCAGCCGCTTATTCAAGATGCGAGAACCAGGGACCCAGGACCTCTCCTCTGGACCGTAACCCTCCCAGTGGACGAGGTATTGGTACCCCCGACCCCGTCGACGGGTGTCCAGGATCCTCTCCCTCGTGTATGCCGTCTGACCGTCGATGATCCGGGGGAGGGGGTCCAGAGGAGGGCAGAGAGGACTAGCGGAGAGGGGCTTGATGCGAGAGATGTGGAAGGTGGGATGGATTCGCATCGTGGGTGGCAGGTCCAGCCAGACGGTCACGTCGTTAATCAGCCACTTGATGGTAAATGGTCCCAGAAAACGGGGGGAGAGTTTCCGAGACTCTGTCTTCAGCGGGACCTGATCATGGACAGCCACACCTTCTGCCCCACAGTGTACTTGGGCACCGGTGCATGTCTGCGATTGGCATAACGTTGATGGCGCTCCGCAGAGCAGAGGAGGGCAGCTCTAGTGGCCCCCCATAGACGGCGGGACCGGCGCGCGTGGAGCTCCACAGACGGAACAGTGAGCCCCCTCTCCACCATGGGCAGGAGCGGCAGTGTATAGCCCATGGATGCCTCGGACGGCATAAGTCCAGTGGAAGCAGACACAGCAGAGTTGAGGGAATACTCCACCCAGGTCAGGTGGGAACTCCAGGTAGATGGGTTCTGGGATGCTACGCACCTGAGGGTGGCCTCCAGAGACTGATTAGCACGCTCAGCCTGACCATTACTTTGAGGATGGTAGCCGGACGTCAAGTTGACAAAGGCATCCAGGAAGCCGCAAAACGCTCCATACCTGGGATATGAACTGAGGTCCCCGGTCCGAGATGATGTCCATGGGGATACCGTCCAGCCGGATAACATGCTGCGTCAGAGGGTCGGCCGTCTTCACAGCAGATGGCAACTTGTGCAGCGGGACCAGATGGACAGCCTTGGAGAACCGGTCAACCACAGCGAGTATGACAAAATTCCCTTGGGATGGAGGGAGGCCTGTGACGAAATCCAATGGTATGTGTGACCACGGTCGGCTCGGCACCGGGAGGGGATGGAGGAGGCCAGCAGGAGGAGAAGTGTCTGACTTGTTGGCTGCACAGGGATGGCAGTCCTTAACAAACTCCCTTACATCCCTCCCAAGTGCGGGCCACCAAAACACTTTCCGGAGTAGTTCAGCAATCCTTGAGATGCAGGGGTGGCAGGCAAAAAAACTGGTGTGGCCCCACTTAATGACTTCACCCCGTAGCGCCGAGGGGACATACAGCTGGTCCGGAGGGCCACCCTCCGGGATGGGTTCAGATGACTGTGCTTGCCGGACCCACTGCTCAATCTCCCACGAGAGTGCCCGAGAAAGCAGGAGGAGGGGAGGATAGTCTCCGGGGGAGACGCAGCAGCTGTGGAGGTAGAGGTGGGGGAGGAGAAGCCGAGAGAGAACTGGAGAACTGGCATGAAAGAGCGTCAGCCTTGGCATTATGGGACCTTGGTGGATATGAGATGGAAAGATTGAACCTATTAAAGAACAGGGCCCACCAAGCCTGCTGAGAACTTAATCGTCTGGCCGATCGAAGGTATTCTAAATTTTTATGATCGGTCCAGACAATGACTGGTTGACTAGCTCCCTCCAGCCAGTGTCTCCACTCCTCCAATGCCAGCTTCATGGCCAACAGTTCGCGATCCCCAACAGCATAGTTCCTCTTGCCTGGCATGAGCTGCCGGGAGAAATATGCGCATGGATGGAGCTTCTGATCGGAGGCGGAGTGCTGGGAGAGAACAGCACCCACCTCCGAGTCGGAAGCATCCACCTCCACCACAAACTGCGCCGCGGGGTCCACCTGCTCGAGGACGCGCACGTTAGTGAAAAAGCCTTTCAAAGTCACAAAAGCTTGTTCACCGGCCTGAGACCACTTGAACGGGCTTTTGGTCGATGTCAACTGTATGAGCGGTTGCACCACCTTACTATAATCATGGATAAACTGGCGGTAGAAGTTGGCGAAGCCCAGGAAGCGTTGGAGATCCTTCCTTGACTGGGGGGTTGGCCAGTCTACTACCGCCTTAATCTTTGCTGGATTGGCCTTTACTGTGCCCTCGGCAATAATGAACCCCAGGAACGAAGTGGAGCAAGTGGAAAATTTGCACTTCTCTGCTTTGACAAACAGCTGATTGTCCAGTAAGCGCTGCAGGACGGAATGAACGTGGACAACATGCTCCTCCAGCATGTGTGAAAAAATCAGAATGTCATCCAAATAAACTAAAACAAACTGGTTCACCATGTCTCACAAGACGTCATTGATTAACTGCTGGAAGACAGCGGGGGCGTTGGTCAGCCCGAATAACATGACCAAGTACTCAGAATGGCCCAGCGGAGTTTAAACACTGTCTTCCACTCATCCCCCTCACGAATGTGAACCAAATGGTATGCATTACGGAGGTCGAGCTTGGTGAACAAACGCACCTGTTGGAGTAGCTCAGCTCAAACGCCGAGTTAATAAGGGGCAGCGGATACTTATCCTTGCAGGTAATCATGTTAAGTTCTCTGTAATCAGTGCACGGCCGCAACGACCCGTCCTTCTTCCCTACAAAAAAGAACCCAGCACCGAGAGGGGCAGACGATGGACGAATAATGCCGGCGCTGAGGGAGTCTTTTATGTAAGTCTCCCATCGCCTCCCTCTCTGGCCCAGATAAACTGTAGAGTTGGCTGGATGGCAGCCGCTCACCCAGGAGGAGGTCGATGGCACAGTCATAGCCCCGGTGAGGTGGTAAAGATAGGGCCCTGGACTTGCTAAAGACCTCCCTTAAGTCATGATAGACCTCGGGCACGGAGCTGAGATCTGCCAGCTCAGCCGGAGGGGAGGAGATCATGAGTGACGGCGAGCATGCGGCCGATCGGAGACACGGTGACAAGAAAAAGGGATTCCAAGAAGAAATGGAGCCCTGTTTCCAGTTAATAATAAGGTTGTGTAAACGAAGCCATGGATATCCCAGTATCATGGTGGTGGTAGAATGGGGCAGGATGTAAAACTGAATAGTCTCGCGATGATTACCAGACAGAATGACCAAAATGGGTTCAGTCTGTTCATTAATCACCGTGATACTGCTGCCTGAGACCGCCGATACCGTTAAAGGTGTCGGAACCTTCCTGGTGGGTAGCTGCAATTTACGGACCATGGCCTGTTGGATGAAATTTTGCTCCGCCCCAGAATCAGTCGAGTGGAGGTTTTAAACTCGGCCCCCGGCAATTGAATGAGGGCTGGAAGTTCAAAATGCTTGGGAGGATTTTGCGAGGACCCTCCTGCCAGACCCCCCACGATTACTGATTGGCCGGGCCTTTTGACTTCTCAGGGCATTTCAAAGCAGCGTGACATGGGCCCCCCACAATATAGACACGCCCCTTCTCTCGCTCAATGACGGCACTCCTCCGGAGACAGATGGAGCCTGCAGAAGGCCATTGGCTCAGAGTAGGTCGATGGAGCTGTGTGAGAGAGCTGGGCGGCCAGTCGGGGAGCGAACAAAGAGGCAGTGGCCTTCTGCTCTCTCACACGCTCCCTGAACCAGTTATCAAGAGCCACAGCCTGCCCAATAAGCTCATCCAAAGAGGAGGGGGACGCACGGATAGCCAGCTTGTCATGGAGATACAAATTCAGACCCAGGAGGAAGGTGCTCCGAAGCGAAATGTCATTCCACTCGGAGTCCGCCGCGACAACCTGGAACTCGACAGAAAAACTGGCCACCGACCAGTCTTCCTGCCGTAGCCCCATCAGCTGACTAACTATGTTCCCCTCACTCTCTGAATGGTTGAAAGCCTCGGAGAACTCTCGTACAAACCGCTCATGAGAATAGAGGGGCCCCTCCAGGCTGCTGAAGGTGGACTGTGCCCACTTGAGTGCCTGGTCCCACAACAACAAGGTCATGAGATGGATTTTGTCTGAATTTTCCCTATACTCCCCCCTCACCTCATCAGGGGGCAGGTGGGGGAATGGAGATGTTCCTGCGGATGGTATGCTCTGCTGGGGCAGCAGGTGCAGGAGGAGGCGCCGCACCAGGAAGGCGACACAGGTGCTCAGGTACGGTTGCCAGTTGTTGGGTAATAGTTTGCAACTGTTCAGACAAATACATGACCTGGCGCTCCATGGTGTCTAAGCGCGAGAGTGCTGACTGTCCATGTGACTGAGTGCCTGCTGAGCCTCGATCCTGGCTGGATCGTTCTATCATGATTCAGGCAAGTGAGACTGAAACGCTGGGCTGCCAAAATGAACACTCAGACCCAGAAGTAAAAGAACACCAGTTTGTTACAGAAATGAAGATAAATGCACACAGTAAATAAGGGAGCAGAACTAAATAAAAATGAAACACAAAAACGCACAATTAAATTTACACACAAAACTGGTACCAACTGGAGCGCACGCTGCCTACAGGGGAAGGAACAGACAGAGATTATTAGGGACAGGCTCTCCCAAATGAGGAGAGGAATGTGAGAAGTTCACTTACTCAAGAGCAGAGGAGCCCGGCATGGAACTCCTATGCGGACCAGGGGAAACAGGGGAAAGGCGTTGACCTGGGTGGATTTAACCAGCGTCTTCTGCGGCCAGGTGAGCGTGATCAGCTCCGGAAGACACACCGCAGAGGTGGCAGCAAACTTGGAAAGACAGGAGGATGAATGGGTAGCACAGGTACAGACAGAATAAAGGCTAAGAACAGTTTCAGTCGTTTAGCAAACCAAACGATCCAGCGGTGGCTGCTCCACACGCTGGCTCTTAAATACACTGGTCATCAGGACGCAGCAGGTGTGTAATCACTCCGGTGTGTCCAATTCTCTGGAGCCGAACAGACAGACAGGAGGGGAGGGGAAGCACGCTTTCCCGGCCATCACGGGGCTCTTTCACTCAGTACAGATACCATTGAGAGATTGGTCAGTTTTTGATCTTTGGGATCATTTGTGAGATCCTTGTCAGTTCTGGGTTTTGAGGAATACCGTGGCAGCTTTGGAGATCACTATAGTTCATTGATAGATCAAAAATTGGCCAGCTCTTTCAATGATCTCCACTCCTATGTAAAGGCGATATCAGGTGCAGTGGTGTGAAAAAGTGTTTGCCCCCTTCCTGATTTTTCTTTTTTTTTTTTGGTCACACTTGAATGTTTCAGATCATCAAACAAATTTAAATATTAGACAAAGATAACACAAGGAGACACAAAACGCAATTTTAAATGAAGGTGTTTATTATTAAGAGTAAAAAAATCCAAACCTACATGACCCTGTGTGAAAAAGTGATAGCCCCCCCATTAAAACATAAATTAACTGTGGTTTATCACATCTTTGGAAAGCTGAGTTCAATTTCTCTAGCTACACCAAGGCCTGATTACTGCCACACCTGTTCTCAATCAAGAAATCACTTAAATAGGACCTGTCTAACAAAGTGAAGTAGACCAAAAGATCCTCAAAAGCTAGACATCATGCTGTGATCCAAAGAAATTCAAGAAGAAATGAGAAACAAAGTAATTGAGATCAGTCAGTCTTAAAAAGGTTATAATGCCATTTCTAAAGCTTTGAGACTCCAGCGAACAACAGCCATTATCCACAAATGGCGAAAACATGGAACAGTGGTGAACCTTCCCAGGAGTGGTCGGCCAACCAAAATTACCCCAAGAACACAGCGGTGACTCATCCAAGAGGTCACAAAAGACCCCACAACAACATCCAAAGAACTGCAGGCCTCACTTGCCTTAGTTAAGGTCAATGTTCATGACTCCACTATAAGAAAGAGACTTCGCAAAAAATAGCCTGCATGGCAGAGTTCCAAGACGAAAGCCACTGCTGAGCAAAAAGACATAAAGGCTTATCTCAGTTTTGCCAGAAAACATCTTGATGATCCCCAAGACTTTTGGGAAAATACTCTGTGGACTGATGAGACAAAAGTTGAACTTTTTGGAAGGTGTGTGTCCCATTACATCTGGCGTAAAAGTAACACAGCATTTCAGAAAAGGAACATCATACCAGCAGTAAAATATGGTGGTGGTAGTGTGATGGTCTGGGGCTGTTTTGCTGCTTCGGGCCCTGGATGACTTGCTGTGGTAAATGTAACCATGAATTCTGCTGTCTACCAAAAAAATCCTGAAGGAGAATGTCCAGCCATCTGTTCATGACCTCAAGCTGAAGCACACTTGGGTTCTGCAGCAGGACAATGATCCAAAACACAGCAGCAAGTCCACCTCTGAATGGTTTAAGAAAAACAAAATGAAGTCTTTGGAGTGGCCTAGTCAAAGTCCTGACCTGAATCTGATTGAGATGCTGTGGCATGACCTTATAAAGGCGGTTTATACTGGAAAACCCTCCAATGTGGCTGAATTACAACAATTTTGCAAAGATGAGTGGGCCAAAATTCCTCCACAGTGCTGTAAAAGACTCATTGCCAGTTATTGCAAATACTTGATTGCAGTTGTTGTTGCTTAGGGTGGCCCAACCCATTATTAGGTTTAGGGGGCAATCACTTTTTCACACAGGGCCATGTAGCTTCGAATTTTTTTTACCTTAATAATAAACACCTTCATTTAAAAGAAAAGGGAGAAATCGGGAGGGGGCAAACACTTTTTCACACCACTGGATGTAATTGATTTAGCAAATACATTCATAGATGTGTTGTATAAATTGAGCCAAGTCCTAGTGATCATGTGATTCTTTCTTGTGATTCTGTATGATCCATATTCTGATATTGGCTTCATTTATGACTCAGGGTTTGAACAGCAGGAACAGCCTCCCCACCCCTCAGCCCAGACGAAGTTCCACTTCTTCTGTATCGTCTGCCTTCCCTCCCCTCGAATCTGCCTCTTCACGATGGGAGCGCAACAACGGCAAGAGACCCCATGCTGATCTTAACTTAACCAGGTATCACCACTGTTACTAAACATCATCTGTGCCACATTTTACAAGAATTTGACCACCCTGGATAGTATTAAGGACTGATTTTGTTCATCCTAAGTAATGTGAATCAAGCACTCAGCAGTCTTCCTCAGCAGGCTTTTCTGGTGAGGAATAAAAGTTGAAAAGTGCTCAGAGTGAGGGAAAATTTAACGAAAATGTAAGCCGAAATTAATTTGGATATACGGTGGCAGTTGCTTTCATGGGCTCTAGGATGATGTTTGGAAAGATTTCATCTAGATTTATGTGTTTTTTTCTGCTGTAAATCAAATTAAAAAATATATCCTCAAGCAGCAATCATCGGGTTCCAAGCAGGTGTGGACTTCAAGGTCCCATATTGCTTAGCAACAGCATTTAAAACCTAAGTTCTGCTACACATTAGTTTTTAAAGCAGCACTATGTAACTTTCTTGTTCCTTGTAGGAACACTGAAAAGCCCACAACCACGGCGACCACGACCCCAGTCCCAACAACCAACCACTTTGGTGGCTAAAGTCGTGCCCTGTGATTCGCTGCTACGGCCACATCTGCTGTCCCCCCACTAATCACACCAAAAAAGAGCTGTTGAAGCCAATGTGGTCCCACTCAGGCTATGGATTAAGCAACATTCACTTGGTCAAGTCTTGGTGCACTATCAAAATAATTTTGCAAACATTATCTTGAGGTGAAAATCTAACATAGTGCTGCTTTAAAATGCACAGGAGAGCCATGCTATACTTCATTTGTTGTTTAGAAGAACAAGACCTCCCAGGCAAGATTTGAACCTGGAACCCCTGCTTTCCTGCTTTAGTTTTCACTCTTTCTCAAATGATAAATGTTCACTTGAAAGGATTCCCAGCAGCACTAGTACAGCATTGAAAACTTAATGTGCACTATATATTGTTTTCAAATACACAGAAGAGGTATGTTGCACTTTAGAAGAATGACACATTACCACAAGGATGGGAAGCCAGGGCTCCTGGTTGACAGACAAGTACAGTATCTTAACCCCACACCACACTACTGCTTTGGGTTACACACTCACTTCCTCACACACTAACAAAATATTGCGCTGATGAGACAAAATGGCTGACAGACATTTCATAAACATGATTTTTTGAACATTAACAGAATTGCATGAAAGTTGGTGGTTAGCTCAAGAATACTGTTGTGATTGTGAGTGTGAAGTCAAATTTGAATCTGTATATCTGGAGTTAAACTCAAAACTACATGCTAAAGAGAAACTGTACAATTTGATTGGCCTAGAAAATCAAAACAGATGGACATTTCTGGATAATTTTAACAACTTTTCATTACTGATGTTTGAAGATGATCTCTGCTTAATTTCATGCAGTTTGGATGAATGGCCTATGAGTAGTTCACTTTGAGTTTACTTGCACATTTTTGAAAATATAGTGGAGAAAACTTCATATTCAGAGTTTGCCACCATTGACAAAAAGTTGCGGAATGTTTCAGTGAATAGAATGATAAAATAATTTTTAGTCTAGGCCCAGCTGTTCTCAAGATATTTGCAAAAACATAAAATTGTTTATGATAGCGGCACCTATTTATGCAGTGCCTTGATTTTTTTGTCTCTGAGTAGTAGTGGGGAGAGTTTCTGATCAGACTGTAAAATTTCAAATTTCCACGTGTTACCATTTTTGCTCCTCATGCACATTTAGCGGAGAAGAAGAAGAAGAATCAGAAAAATAAAAATGGGTTTCCCGCAGCATAGCTGCTTGGAACAACATTAACCTATCAGATAGTTTCATATATTAAATATGCACAAATGTAATGTTTTGACCTGCAGGGTGCACATTAAGTATAGTTTCTTTAGTAACTGAGAATGCATGGTTTGTGAAATATTCAGTTTATTTACAGTTGAATGCAAAAATCGCGGCATCCCAAGACATATTTTGGTGACTTTTATTGGTGGACTTAATTAAGTACGTATGGTGCCCAGATAAATAAATGCTCTTTGTCAAGGGGTGACCAAATGTTTGCATACCACTGTGACGTACCGCGATGTGAACACTGGCATGCTGAGTCTATACAGTTTGTCTCCACAGGGTGGCAGGAGAGGACAAGATTTGCTGGCTGATAAATTGTGCTCAACTTCCTCATGTTCTGTTTCTGAAGTGCTAGATGATGGATTTGAGTACATTGTACAAAATATCTGATCAAGAAGCAGCCATTCCTCATGATATGATTTTGGTATTTTTTGAATGTGTGTGTGTTTTGTGCTCCAGCTCAGGTTTGTCGAATGGGCCCAATGCAAACCTGCTCACCATTCCTAAGCAGAGGTCTTCCTCTGTTACCCTCACATACCATGCAGGGCCCAGAAGAGCAGGTGAGACTTAACCATATACCTTCCCAGTCTTTTCGTGTTTTTAACTTAATTTTTAATTCTCGTCTCTTTTCATATTCTTCCTTTCATTTTCTCCAGGCACATCTCCCAGCCTGAGCCCACTCACCTCACCAAGCCACAGTCCCCCTGCAGTAGGTGCAGGTTCATCTTCATCTTTTGTTACAAGATTGCCTGTGGAGTTCCCCGACACAGCAGACTTCCTGACGAAGCCCAGTGTAAATCTAAACCTGCACAAGCCCTTGGGCTATGCAATCAGCTCAGCTGATTTCCAGCAGGCGTATCGCAGCTCCGCCTTACCTCTCTGCACCAGGTGAGCGGTCTCTGTTACTGAAGCAGCATGCCACTGAATGCAGACTTTTACTTGTTGGAGCAATTATAAAACCTGCACTACACATGGAAATGTATGCAATTGTCCATTCCAGCTGTGGACGTCAAATGCTCAAGGGGGTTTCCAGCAGTGATGCTGAATTTCACCAGCCATTCACTAGTGAGGCTCAGCGCAGACGCTCAGGTACATGCATGCATGCATATTTACTACACATCCAAGACAGTCTCTAGAGTAGAAGTTGGAGGGAAAACACTTCTGTAAGCATCCTAAAGATTTTTCAGTTTTCTGCTGTGCTCCAACAGTATTGGAAACAAAAAGAGTTCACATTGATTAAATGTTTCGTGTTTTGTTCTATTAGATTCACTCACTAAGAGTGACATTGTTTTTTATCTCAATACAGTACTTGATTTTATTATTATTAAACTGTAATCACTACATTAGCCTGTTTCACTCGCTTTTCTTTTTTGTTCTTCATTTCTCTTCAGTTATCTGTGTGAAGAAAATATTTCACAAATTTTAGAAATATATTACATAAACTACATTTGCCATAAGCATGTAATACTCATATCAGAAGCTTATTAAAATATGTTTTTATGATGTTCCTTGATTTTATGTTACATACACACTTATGTGACACCAAGGGCCCTATTTCAGCGATCCAGTTGACAGTCTATTGTCTATGGCGCAGAGCGCATTTATGGGTGTGCCAAGTCAATTTCGCTATTACATCAAAACAAAAACAAATTTTACAGTAGGCACACAGTGCAAAGAGGATGTCGTAATACTCTTAATTATTCAGTGGTGCGTTTTGGGCATAATGTAAAATAAACCAAATGCTATCTTTGCTGTCATTCCCTTTAATAAACAGGGGTGTAAGACCAAAGGCTTAATACTAATACAACATCAGTTAAATGCCAGGACAAGTCTGAGGGCGATGTGGACTTGTTCACAAAGTGAAAATGCCCCAGTGAAGTAACAGGCATATGTGCACTTCCATGCCTTTTAAACACGCTGCTGAAATAGTGGTTGATAATGTGCTGTTGATTTCAGACTTGTTTTTCTTTATTGGAATAAAATGCACCTTAATACCAATGAGCCAACCTTTCTGCCGAGCCTCACCTACTTTACATCAGTCCCCTCCTACGAGCACAAGGCACACACCCAGTCATTTCCTAATTAGGTGGTGAGGGCACACAGTGGAAAACCAGAAAATGTGCTGACAAAAAAGTAATGAGAGCAACAGCGTAAGGTGCAAAGTGAGGCCTAAAAGCCTGCTTCAGACTGTCAAAATATTGCCCAATATGGTAGAAGCCAAAGTTTCAGTGTGGGTATTAGGGATGCAAGTTATCGATTAATTCATTAATCATTAGTTGATTCATCTTATCGATTGATTAACGATTAATTGATAAGCTTCAATTTTCCTGAGAATCTGAATTTCCCTTGGTACAATACAGTCTTTCTATCTTTAATATATAAAAAGTTGATTACTGTTTTTGATCTTGTGTATAAAACATGAACATCATATTCCTCAGTGATTTATTGTACCATTTGCATTATTTTTTCTACAAACAATGGCATTTTGTAGTTTAACAAATTTTGTATTGTGTAGTGTGTACTATGTGCTGGTACATCTCAGTAAATTACAAATGTCATGATTTTTAATTTATTTTAAAAACTATTACCAATATCATAAAATGTATCTTTTTTTTAGTTATATTACAAAAAACAAAATTCATGTTCTAATTTACTGAGATGCACTAGTAGACTGTTTTAACAAGAAAATAAACTGTGAGCTGCTTCATCTGCTGCATGTTAAACATTATCACAGTACCCCGGTAATCCAGGCAAACCCAGTACGATCTGGTTATCTGTTGTGTCTCTGCTGTCTGTTACCTCTCAGTGATATCTTGAGTCTGTTCTGTTTCCTGTCTAGTGGTGGGTTGAAGGCAGTGAATATGGTTTTTTTTTATGCTCATGTAGCTTATTTCTTGCTCTGGTCCGTTTCTCCGCCCTGCTGATTTGAAGCAGGCAGGTGATTTTCAAGCTTGTGTGCCATTGGAACTTGTAACTCTCCGACATACCCCGGAAGGGCGAGGTTTTTCGCTCTGCACAGCGCATGTGCCCTGGAGGGGTTTGGCATCTTCCATCTTCTTCTGCTTTTTCTTTAGTTTAGGTTAAAGTAGTTTAGGTGACCACGTGCGCCCCCGCCTGGACAGTGGTGCCACTACATTTCATAGAATAAGCTCCCATTGAAAAGGATTGCTGAGTTATCAATTAATTGACAACTAATTTAATTTAGTCCACTAAATTCTTATTGACAATTAATCGAAAGACAATTAATCATTAACATTCCTAGTGAGTATGCAAATAATCCTAATCCTAAACCTGGACATCAGAATGCTCTAAACATTTTTTCTCCTCTTTTTCGTATGTATACATTAAACACTTGGGATAACCGTAATGGTCACCTGCCCCACCAAAGTGCTTCTCAAACCTTGTGTTTACCTGGTCAGCCAATTAGAAGAAAGCTGTCTTTAAGATTGGGTGACCTTTAAGATTGGGTGAAATTTAAGGGTGACCTTAAATTTCCCAGAGGGAGTCATCCCAAAGGGATTAATAAAGTTAAGTCTAAGTCTAAGTCTTAAGGCTGGAGACCCACCAAGCCGACGTTTCTGAAAAAAACTCGATGAGTGACATCCTGATGTGTCCGTTTTTCCGTTTTTCGCCAGTAAGTCCAACACCAATTCAGTGTGTCAGATGGTTTTGGACACACTAAATAGACTAGGTTCACTGATGCCTCGAACTTGCCAGATATCCCATCCTCGACTTGGTGTGTCTCCAGATAAAAAGAAGAAAAGCAAGAACTCAAAGCTCACAATAAATCCCGGCGTGGGATCATCATCATCATCATCATCATCATCAAAATATGGATAATTTTGAACAATACAAATCTTTTCCATCAGACTTTTAATAAAAACATAAGAGGTTAGTTTAGTATTAGAAATGATATAATAACAACTTAATTTTTTGTGTCGTAACTTGTTTTGACCATGTGGTAAGTGACTTTGAATTTTTTACAAAATGTTAAACTTCTTAGTTGAATTGTCAAAAAATATTCTAATTATAATTTCTAGGCTATTAATATTTGTTTCTCTTACTATGTCATTGACAAAGATGTCATAAATAATTTTACCTAAGAAGTTTTTGGCGCACAAACGTAATGCAAAATAAAAGGGGCATTAACTCAGCCCCATAGTGATCAATGCTTTCTTAAAAATTTGAGAAGAAACTGAGGTTGTTAGGTGGGAACTTCTTTCAGAATTAGTCGATTTTATATAAAAACACCTAGTTTTATTAAAAGTCAAATTAATCTTAAACTATCTGTAATTTTTAGGCAGGTTTGTGTACACTTAAAGCATCTTGAATGGTCTTTACAGTGTGTTCGATGTGTGGGTGTGTCCACAGCAGGCGAGGGGCCTGAGCTCCCAGGGGAGCTTTTTATCAGGGAGGAGAGTGCCGAGGTGGACACTTCTCATGACAGAGGACCAGACTCTGGAGGAATCCAAGGCCAGTCAGAGGAGGAGAAGGAGAAAAGCCCAAGCACAGACCAGCAGACTCAGGAATCAGAGGTGTGCTTGATCAGGGGGCTTTAACACAATCTGCAATTGAAGGCACAGAGTTGCCCAGAAAGTGGGTCGTAACAACAGTCACTGTATGCAGTTTTTGTGCTGTATTAAGCACTGCACACAAATCTCGTCATTGAGTTAGAAAGAGAAAATAGTTTCTATTTAAAGCATCTCAGCAGAGATGGGAAATCTTGGCTGTCCCATATTTGTTCCAGCCATTAATTCACACAGGGGATTCTGATAAGAACAACTCTACAGCTACACAGATCCGCTCACTACTTCCACCTCTGATGGCTGGAACAAATATAGAATTTTCTTTTACTTCCAGGAACCAGAAATTTCTGTCTCTGCTTCTCACGTCCAACATTGCGATTTTTTAAAATTGATTTCTTTATTGATATTTTTAAATCAGTTTTATTTATTTTACATTGTGGGCCTCCATTTTGGCAAAAAGCATTGATGTTTTTTCAAATTTATTTCTGGAGAAGACACACCGAGTAAATGCAGAATACTTCCTTTTATAGCTTTATGGCATTCTGACAAAGCTGGAAGGAGCTAATGCGATGACATGGTGTCCAGCAGTCCATCTGTCCTTCTGTTCATACACCACGGGAATCGCTGCTCCTCCTAGGCATTTGCCCCGCCCGATGCTCACCAAACTCACTCACAATGATCCTCAGGTGGGTCTGCATACACGTTGTGCTCAAAGTCAAGGTTAGGCGATCTGAGCATTTATGATTTCATGAACAACGTTACTCCTCCTAGGCCATTGACCTTGACTTTAAGCACATCCGAGATGGGTCTGAATCTAGGCTGTGCTTGAGATCAAGGTCAACGGTCAAGAGAGCTGAGCACTCCCGGGGTGATTTCGTCAGGCCAGAATGAACTAATATGTCATTGACAGTTTGGTTAAAAATTTGTCAGGGTTAAAGTTTGACAAACTTCCAGTCTGACAAATTGTTTCAGACTTTATGACAATAATATATACTTCCAGTACCTCCCTTTTTCTAACCTTTTTAAGTTACTTATTGGACTGAAAAAAATATGTCATTGATTTGAGATTAATCACTAGTTAACTATAGACAGTGATGCAATTATTCATGAATAAGTCATTTTATTTATTCATTAATAATCTACTGCTGTTGACTGACAGCACTAGTTTCTTTATAGTCAAGGTAAAGCTGAACTTTTTGTTGCTTGCAAAGTTGCATCTAAAAAAATCTAACTGGTGAAAGTGATCCATTTGACATACAAGGCATTTGAATTTCTGTATTCATTCTAAATCAGATATTTGAATATTGTTGGGTAATGTTTTTGACAAGTTTCTGTTGTGTGCTGGTGTGAATGTAAAAACAATTGTATCTCATGAGAAATATTGCAAAGCAAAATAAAAGATAGGCCTACAAACTCATACATTTTTGTTGGATGTATCCAGGGTGAGCAGGAGTTCAGGCTAGACCCCATGCTAGAGGACCACAAGGCTCTCATGGAGAGAATGAACACCTGGAACTTCCAGATCTTTGACTTGGTGGACAAAACGGGAGGAAAAACCGGGAGGATCCTCAGTTATGTTAGTACATCTACAAACCAACCATCTCACGTAGCTGCAGAAGAACAATACCATTTCCTTTACTCGTGATTAGCAGGCCTGTCAGTGAAACATAATGATTTTTGAAAGATAGCTTTTTGGTCTGTAGTGAAATGTGTGCAGGTTTGTAAAATATTTGTAGTCCTGTTTTTTTCTGGGAAAAGATCAGTACGATCATTTGCTTTTCACAAGCTCAGTAAACCAAGACTTCATGCAGCCTGTAAAAACTGTAAAAGATGGAGTAGCTGCAGTTGGATAAATCGGTCCGCTGTTTTGCAGTGGTACAATTGTCTAAAGTTTTCAAGTAGAGATGTATAGACTTTGGATGGATAAAAACAGAGAAAGAGCACTGCAAAAGTAAATACCGCAAGTTGGTGTTACATTTCGGCATGCACAAATAGCACTTCTTTTTTTTGTTTGAGTCTTGTTTTGTGTTCTGATTGGTTTACCAATAAAGGCTTTTCTCTCCACAGGTGACATATACCCTTTTCCAGGATATGTGTCTGTTTGAAATCTTCAAGATTCCTGTAAGGGAGTTTATGATGTACTTTTGTGCTCTGGAAAATGGCTACAGAGACATTCCCTGTGAGTGTTTTGACCACATAATATTCAAAAGATTTTTTTTTTATCACAACATTTTTAATATTTGAATATTTAAGCAGGCATTGGGTGATGAAGCTAAAATGCCAGATTAAGTGAATTTAATGCTCGTGTCTGTGGTAAAATAGGTTTAACTGACACTATAATGGCTTAAAATATAGATCATAACCGTGTCCATGCTACTGATGTGCTCCACGCTGTTTGGTATCTGACCACTCGGCCAATTCCTGGGTTCCAGCAGATCCACAGTGAGCATGTGACGGGGAGTGACACAGGTAAGCATCACTGATTTATGGACTGTTCAATCATAAGCTTTGCACTATGTCAGGAGAATCGGGTCTAGGCATTGTCTGAAGTTGGCCACGTCGATGTGATCTCTGTTAGAAATACACAAAAATCCTGTGAAATGGGATCCTGTCTTGGTTAGAGGAGGGTTAAGGCATTCTGTCTGCAGCATCTCGGCGGTATGAACGAGTGAGAAAAAGGAGGTGCCTGTCCCTTCAGCCAGCTCTGTGGTAGGGTGTTGGGCCAACGTGAGCTCCTCCTGGTCCCTCAGTGCATGTGTTCGAGCAACAGTGCCTGGTAGCACTGGTTAGTTGCTGAACCTGGCAGTCTTCTTTCCCCGAGTACTCATACTGCCAGGTTCAGCAACAAACCAGTGCTACCGGGCAGCCATTCTGACACCAACAGGCAAGCCAACAGCTCAACAGCAGGTCGAGTTTAGCCAAAGCCAAACCAACACAGGTCTCAACAAGGTGAAGAGGACCATAACTAAAGGAAGTGGCATGATGACAGTGGGGTTATGTGGGTGAGGTGTATCCCCCATCAACATCATCAAGCACACTGCCAAAAGGCTTGATTATAGGTCATTTTCAGCAACGTGTCTGTACAGGTGCATATCCCGTGCTTATTTTGCACTGAGCCTACCAAGTGTTGGGAACTTGATTTTAGAAACATTAGGGACCCTATTAGGACAATCCTCTGCGGACTTTACCGCCAGGCTTTCCGCCGTACGCCAGCGTTTTTGTTGTTAGTTTCTATCAGCGCATTGTCAGTTTTTTATGCTGTGCGTCACACCATCTAATTACCTGTAGACGGTGCGCCCACTATGCGCTGAGAGGAGGTGGCTCATTTCAAAGAGGTGTGGCGGTGCACAGTCTAATGTGCATTACGATTATAGTGTATGTCATGACAATCCGATTTTGAGCAGAAAAAAGGTGTATTGTCGGAAGTGCATTGTTTAATGCTATTTCAGTGGTGTGTTTTGAAATTGCGCAGCTCCGGAGCTCATGAGGAAACGGTATGTGCTGGAATCTTCTTATATTTTAATGGAGAGAGTTGTAACAGTCATGATATAATCACTCATCATTTTAATTATATGATGAACATACACTATTTTTTTTTATTCCATCCACACTTCCATTTTAATTGCAGACTTACCGTTGGAGTCTATATAGATTAGGCACTAATGTTTGATTTTTTTAGGGGAATGAATGAATGAATAGGGAGCATGTGTTCCAGTGTGATGTGCGGCACACATTTTCATTTTCATCACGGACTTGTTAGGCATTAATGTGTTTATTTTTAGGGGAATAAATAAATGAACAAGGAATATGCAGCATTTTACTTTTCACTGTAACTCCCCAGAGAGACAGGAGATGCTTCCACTCTGCCTTGGCTGCATTCCCCAGGTTTCCAGCCGGACTGCAAACCTCGGCAGACCCCACCAAGACAGGGGGGACCCTCGGTCGGCGAAAGCAACAGGAGAGGGAGCATTCCATCAGCAACTTGCACGTCATCGTTAATCAGAGTTTATGAAAGTTTGCACAGGCATCATCCTCTTTTCCTGAAGTTTCAAACCCATTCATGTCTGTGTGTTGCATCCATGTGCACCACATTAAACCATTCAGCTGATTTTTCAGCCCATTCTTCCCCGTTTTTTCTTTCTAACATAACTAACTGGGCATCAACTGTGATTGATGTCTTCCTTATTACCAAGCAACATTACTATTGCCTGCATTTTGGCTCACACACATGGGCTTTGGTCAGCGCAAAACCCGTCTTAAACCGCCATGATAACTGTTCACGTTAGGTAATGCACCTTTTTGCATTAAAGGGATGGGAAGGAGCAATTTGGATTGGATTATCCAAAACACACCTTTGAATAGCCATGTTTGCATGCACAAAATTTCTTATATGATTACAGTTCAGATCAGAACTTAAATGTTTACATGGACACTGAAAAAGTTGCTCCCATTATGACGTGCGTTTATATGTGTCACATGTTTGAATGGACTAAAACATTTTGCAGCTGTGGCACAGGTGTAGTGTGGCCGACTACTGATCGGAGGGTCAGTGGTTCGATTCCCGCTCTGTCTGCAGTCTGCATGTCAAAGTGTCCTTGAGCAAGACACTGAACCCCCAGTTGCTCCTGGTGGGTCAGGCCAGCGCTGGTGTATGGCGGCTCCGCCGCCATCAGTGTGTGACTGGGTGGATAGCAGGATGTGTAAAGTGCTTTGGTCATCTAGAGATGAGAAAAAGCGCTATATAAGTGAACGCCATTTACTATTTTGACATGCACAGAATTGTCTGACATTCCGGAAATAGTAGAAGAAGAAGCAGCTTCTGATGTAAACAAACCCACTTTGTGTGTCTTTCTCTTTTTGAAATGAACCTGTATTGTGTTATTCAGAATGTACATTTGCTTCTGCTGGTCTCCGTCATGAAGCTACAAGCCCAGCAGTACATACTTCTGCATATGACGAACAGAGGGAGACAGCAGGACGATACAGACCAGTTCTGTTTTACTCCGGCCATGTCTTCCGCTAGCTATTGTAAAGGCAGAAATACGTTACGTCGACATGTGGCTGATGTACAGACATGCGTAGTAAACATATTTTCTACCCAAACTTTGGAACAAGTGTTTATATGCACACCAATTGGCATAACCCTCGATCAGAAGGAAATTTTGATCTGAAGGACTGTGATCAGGTCAGAATCTTCAGATTGGCATGTTTACATGAAGCATTTTTATTCCAATCAGGCTTTCACTTGTGTCCATGTAAACATGGCTGATGATTAGACTGGCCTCTTTGTGTCGTGTGCTGGCGGAAAGTTCGTTTCTACGCCGTTGTGATAAGGAAGTGAACTTGGAAACGCCCATAAACAAGTTCTTCATCACTGACAACTGACTAACCGACCGCGCCGTTGTAATACAGTCCTAGATATAATTTGGTCAATACAGTCTGGTTTATCAAGCTCCAGTTTCTTCTTGTGAGGAAGCAACAGATTAAGTTTCATTCTCACTTGGTTTATTTCTTGTAATTATTATTTTTTTGTGATTTTTACTCATGAGCTGTGTAATTTACACTGATCTCTGATTTACTGAGATTGTTTTGAACGTTATTAAATGAGATTCCAAAGCTTGTTATTTTCTGTTATAGTGACATTCATCCTTCTGGCCTTTTATATTTCAGATTCCGATAGTGGAATATCTCCAGGCAGGATATCTTATGCCTCTTCCAAGAGCTCCTCAATTTCAGATGACAGCTATGGCTGCCTGTCCTGGAATATACCTGCCCTGGAGCTCATGGCCCTTTATGTAGCAGCTGCAATGCACGACTATGACCATCCCGGTCGCACAAATGCCTTTCTAGTAGCCACTAATGCACCTCAGGTAAGTTACTGACAATAACCACACTTATTTAGATCTGGGCGATGTGACTCAGATGGACACACATCCAATACATTCAGTTATCATTTGAACTTATTATTGACAATGCTCTTACTTTTTCTTTGAAAGTTTCTGCTTCCAGTAATCAGATGGGAGCAGCATTAATTTAATTTTCATCCAGAGGACTTTTAATTTCAGAATTTGAAGCTGAAGCAGCTCCACATTACTCCAACTGACTTTCTGCTTGCCTAGAATTAGTGGGTTTGTTTAGCAGGGAAAAAGAGTCAGAAGTGAGCTTTATGCAGAGCTGCTGCTGTGACTGTTCTTTAAAGGACAGACTGGAAGGAGAGACCAGACAGCTTTTACTCTCTGTCAGAAAACACCGTTATATCACAGCAAATTTAAGTAGTCATTTATTCAGAATCCACATACATAAGGGTACAGTACATGAACGCATACTCTAGGGCTGGGCAATTTGACCTTAAATCAACATCACAGTTAATTGACCCTTTTATTTGGGTGGGGGGGTATTTTTGTCCCTTTCTTCTTACTGACAAGGCTCATAATAAACTAGGAGAGCACTCAGAGAGTGCATACCTCCGCCAAGGCTCCTTCCTTCCCTCCCTTTGTCCATCCATCTGTCTGTAACGCCCTGCCTCCATCCCACCATACATTGCAAGATAGGGCCTTTGTAGAGGTATGCACTCATAGATCAGCTCCAAAAGCTAATGGGTTCTTCTGCATCCCAAGGACTATCTCTGGTGAAAATTTCAGCAAAATCCATCCAGTAGTTTTTGTGTAATCCTACTAAACCACTGCAAGAAGATTGAGCCTTGGAGGAGGTGTGCACTCATGGATCACCTCCAAAATGTAATGGGTTCGTCTCTAGCCCAAGGACCACCTCTGGTGAAAATTTCTTCCAAAGCCATCTAGCAGTTTATGTGTAATCCTGCTGCACAAATTCAAGCAAAGCCCTTGTGGGAGGTATGCATTCTCAGATCATCACCAAAGTCTAATCATCTGTTTCCCGTGTCATTACACACCTTTCCTGAAAATTTCATCAAAATCCATTCATAACTTCTGAATAATGTTGCTAACAGAATACAAACCAAACAACAACCAACAAACAAACCAACGTCGGCAAAAACATTACCTCCTCCCTTGGCAGAGGTAACAAGAGTGTGGTATCATGTCACTGCAGTGCTGTAGTAAATGAGCATAATATAATAAAGAACAGAACTATTGTCATATTACACACAAAATAAACATTGTCCAGTGTTTACAACACATACAGTACCTCTTGAGGGTTTGTGGGTCACGTCATGTGCGCGGCAGCTAATTAGCTTATTAGCTGCATTGGGGGAGTCCTTTATGCACCAGTGATTGTGTTACCAACACATAGTGATTATGAGTCTCGTACTGGGTTCTTAAATACAGCCTTAGCTTGTCCATTCTCTCTGTAAAACAGTTAAGATGACACAGATAGCCATGAGAAGCTAATAGCGACTTACAGTAGCTTCTGTTCCTTTTGGTGTTAAATTGTGTTCACACCAAAGGCAAACTGGCAAATTTTTCGCGTGGTACGATTACATTATAAATCAATGTAAACACGCCAACAGACATGAATAGTGAGATGCAGACAGGCGAAGTTATCTTTAAAACTTCTGCAGCTGTATTCAACCTGCTGTGGAAATTCTCAAAATAACGTCATGCTTGGGTTTACATTATACGACCAGGGGCTCACCTGAAAATGTCGTCTCAAGCCTCCAAAGCTTCACAAATGACTGATGTTTACATTGCTAGCTTGCTAGGACAGCCGTGGCCAGAAACCGTGGGTAAATAACTCCAAAATCCCAATTCAGCTGAAGAGTTCCCGGTCCTCCTGTCACCCGGTAAGTGAGTTTCATTTTCTAACTAGTTTACTCTGCAGTGGTGACAGCAGAATCTCAAAACTAGTAGCTAGCTTGCTAGCGGACGCGAATGCGCAAATTCACGCGTACTCGTGTCTTCCCTTTCACTTTGTATGGATTTGCGCCGTGCATTTGCGTTTGGTGTGAACACACCTTTAGTATCCGTGCACTTCGCTTGCTTTTTCTTGGCATCTTCAGATGAAATAAAGAGTCAATCATAACATTCTGTGTAGATGGAGACCATGTTTGTTTTCTGTACAAGCTGTCTTTAATTGTTTCGCCCGTGCTCTGCTGCATCTGAACAGTGTTGGCTGCGCTTCTCCTGGAGTTACATGCCCACGCCTGTAACTCTGCAGGCACATCTTAAAGGGGCAGTACATGATAAGCTTTCACATACTGTACATGCACATGATAAGGAGAGGGGAATAACTGAAAAAAAAAAAACATGAGCAAGAGTACGTTGGTTCTATACCCTGAATGTTGGTTCTGGTTTTATTTTGGTTAATTGCCCAGCCCTAAAGCCTTATTCATGCTGCATTTCCCCTCTAGTCTGCTTTATTCCGCGTGCGCTTTGGACGAGCCCGGCACGCACGCGGCGCTGTACATGCTCACTTTTTTCATCTACCCAGACCAAGTGGTTGACGCATGTGCACAACCATCATTTGTAGTTTCACTCCCGCCCTATAGGTAGCGCCACTGTGCTGACGCGCCAGGATTTTCACCAGTGAAGAAACGCTGCTTGCTTTCTGCTGCTTGACTTCCCGGTTTTCACTCCTTTTCCACGAAGATGCTGTTGCTGCTCCTGCTGAAGTATGTATGTATGATTCATGTATGTTTATTCTCATCTTCCGCTTCCTCGTTGTCGTCTTCATCTACTTTGTCTTGGTATGCTGTGTCGATATCGCCACCTCGTGAATGGGACGTTCAGGCAACGCGGTCACAAAATTTGGGCTGCACGCGGTCGTCCGCAGTCAAGCACTGCAGACACTAGCGCAGTGGAGACGATGATGTAAATTTCGTCACACGAGGTTTCCGGTTACACATACGTGGACAGCAGAGGTGCAGCATGAATCCAGCTTTACAAACACAATGACAAAAGGTGTTAATGGGGTGAGGAGGATGACATAGTTAAGATTACCTCAGTTTGAGGGTCTTAATATAGGTTTTGGTTTATTTTTGGTTAAACTTGTAGCCCTACATTCCTCTCAATAATTCTTGTTTTAATATTACGATTACATACTGTATATGTTTACCAAGGTAATCATCATTTCCTGTGGTCTCTGGTTACAGATGAAAAAATAAATACTGTTCTTAGAACCTTTTTCATGGTCTTTATCAATGTAGTTAACATGGCATGTTAATGTTATCAACTTTCACAAACCGTATCAATTTGTTTGCCTTGTCTGTGTTTGTATGGCTGTGTTATGTCTCAAACTTTTCTGTTAATCTTTAACTTGCATTAACACTCTCCATCATTGCGTGCTTCATAAGGAAGACCTACGTTTGTGCTTCTTTAATCTATTTTTTAAAAGTTGCTTAGGGCTCTAACACAAAGTTAAATGATCTTTCATGTGGACCTTACATGAAAGATGCTATTCTCTAAAAGACCACTTACCCGTGTTACACTGCTTCATTGTCAGCGGTGTCAATGAGAGCTGAAGTGGTTAACCTCTTGTCCCAGTTTAAATATTGTATTATCACAGCATGTCTAGCGATAGCACTCTCACTGTCTGGGTTTTGTCCAAAGAAAGTGAGTTAAAAGAAATGAGGGGGAACCCTGGAACTATTGATTGACCACAGTGTTGATAGCGGCTGTGCACTGTGCTCAGGGGATTTATGGTTGGTATCTTATAGCCCTTTGCCTGCCTTTAAAGGTGCAGTGTGTAATATTCAGCATTATCTATCAGTCAGATTTCAAAATGGAGCCAAATCACATTTTATTAGTCCTCACCCTCTGTCAAAGCATGTAGGAGATCCTGTAGAGTCCATTTACGTATGTAATTAAAGTTTGACACAAAAGCTTGGAAAAATATGATAATCCAAGATGGCTGTCTATATGGAGAAGAACCCTCTTTCTCTGTAGAAGAAAATTATACTAAGATACAGAAAATACTGGGAATTGGCTTGTACAGAAGCTCAAACCAAATCAATAAATGTACGTCTTAAATTGATACATTTTAAATGGTTAATGCGGATGTATGTTACACCGGTGGAGTTAAATAGATATAACAAAAACATACCAGATACGTGCACAAAATGTATGAAAAGTAAAGGAACCTTATTTCATTGTGTATGGGAATGTAGGAAAATTAGAGTGTTTTGGGAAGAGGTGAGGGTAACAATTGAAAAAATAATTTCAAAACAAATCATATTGAATCCTAAATTGTTTTTGTTGGGTCTGTATCCAGAAAAGCATAATTTTAATAAAAGTGAAAGAGCATTCATAGACCTCAGTTTGCTTAACGCCAAAAAATGTATTGCACTATTGTGGAAAAAGACTCATAGACCAGATGTGACTCAGTGGTTAAGACAGATGTTAACAAACCTTCCACTAGAAAGAATAACATACATACTGAAATCAAAGGAAAATGTGTTTGAGAATATATGGAGACTTTTCATTGATTATGTAAAGAATTTAAACATAACTTTTGAAGAAGAAGGTGAATGATGTGTGTGGACCTTGTAAATTCCAAACTGGTGAATGTATAATATGTATACTAATGTAATGGATTGCCTAGACTAAACAGAGGAGCATTGTTGAAGACCTGTTCTTGTTAGTGGTTGTTGGTGTTTTTTTTAGTATTTTTTTTATTACTTTAGTGTTAGTGTCTGATTGTTTGTGTTATGTTTGTAAAAAGGTTCAATAAAAATATTGTGGGAAAAAGATACAGAAAATACAACAAATTTTGCTGAAGAGTGATTTTATAACAATCAAATCAAGTGTCATGAATCACCCCTCAGGGCAGAGAGGAAGACCCATGTACTGGACTGTGAGTTTGTGAGATTTATTGAAAACATAAAGTGCACAGAACAACCAGAGAACAATGCAAGAACAGAGCATGTCTACCTTATGTTTGGGAGTTGTTAACAGAAGTCAAGACCGCAGCCAGGAATGCAGTGAGCCGCGGTCTTAAATAAGGCATAACATAATGGAACGCAGGCGTGGATACCAGAGCGGGTAGGAGAAAACAATGAGTAGTAATCTGGATCAGCTGGGAGCAATGAGAGAGGGTGAACTGACAGCTGACAGGGACCCCGCCTACGCGGAGCAACAACCTGGAAACATCACTGACAGCTGTCAGCATAGACGGAGAACAGACCAGAATAAAAATATAAGTGGTGGCAAAATAAAGACCAGTAATCTCAAAAATGTGAACAACAAACTATAATGAACGTGAACGGGAAACTAAATCATACTGAGACACAATACAGAATATGTGACAAATAATCAAGGATAAAATAACATGAATTACAACTCAAAACATCAACACAGTACAAATATGAAAAAAAGGCAGAAAGACTGAGCCCGGTGGAATCCCCCCGCGCTCAGATCGTGACAGTAAGGTTAAGTGTTATGAATTCCTGCCTGTTTGAGGCAGGAGAGACTGAAACACACGTGCAGGAGGATGTGTGTATTTATTAAATGTGATCAAACAGTCCAAACAAACAAACAGGTGAACATGAACTATGGGGAATCACTGGGATTACGCTTCAGATGCCCCTCAGCTCCAAGTGAGTACATACGGAGAAAAACCCAAGGCGCTGCAGACATAACTGCAGCAGGGGGAAGAAAAAGAGGAGACCCAAAGCACTCCAGACATGACTGGGAACGAGGGCAAACAAAACAGTACTCACCGAGCCGGGGACAGGGCAGTCCGAGGCAATAATCCCAGAAAAGGACATAACAGTAGACTAAACAGATGACTGAGTAACGGGCAGTGCAATAATCCGGCAATGCACAACAGCGAACACAGATCTTAAATAATGTAACTACAAATGAGCTGAGTGATAGCCGGTGTGAGTAGAGAGAGAGAGGGAGAGCGTGGGAGCGTATGGGTGTGTGGATGCGCATAGGAATGGAAGTGTGTGTGTAGAGTAAGTGAGTGAAAAAGTGCTGAATGAATGCAGGTGTGGACAATTGCATGTGTGTGTATGTGTGGAGAGAGTGCAACTGAAAATGACAAACAGCTGGTAGGTGCTGGCAGGGAGAGGGAGGCGTGGCTTTCAGCTGGCAGGGAGCCAAGGACCCAGAGGCTCCTAAAGAGCTGCCAGATAAAAAGGAAACAAACCGCTCAGGAGAAAATACAGCCACACGCCATGGAGCTGGGTTGGAGAACGTCCAACCCAGTCCATGACAGTTAAGATTTTATGCTGCATTAAAATTTCAAAATTTGTTTGCCCCAAAATTTTACACACTGTACCTTCAGTATGTTAATCTCTCAGCTACTGTATAGCCATTTGCAGTTTGCCATCTTTTTTAGTATCACTGAGTACATGCAGCTATAATATAAACACATATATTCACTGTAAAATAGAATTAGTTATTTGAAAAAGAATGCAAATAGTTTACCTTGAAAAAAAAAGAAGTAGAATAAAAATTATATGGAACAAATGATTATTTACAACATACAAATTCTGCTCCCCTCTACTTTGTTTTTTTTTTTTTAAGGCAGTCTGTTTGCATGCTTTTCCTAAATAAGGTTAACTTTATTGTACATGTACTGTACATGATTGGCTGTATGGACTGAATGACAGTAAAAGTGGCTTCTCCTTCTTCTTGGCTTCTTTACAGTGTTGCTAATGTTTTAGAGGAAATCTTTGTGTCATTGTGTTCTTTCTTACCTTCTTCCTTTTCTTTCCTGTGGGCTGCAGGCCATACTCTACAATGACCGCTCAGTGCTGGAGAACCACCATGCTGCAGCAGCCTGGAGCCTCTACCTTTCCCAGCCCGAGTTCAACTTCTTGGCGAACTTGGACCATGTGGAATTCAAGCGGTTTCGTTTCCTTGTCATTGAGGCTATACTGGCCACAGATCTCAAGAAACACTTTGACTTCCTGGCTGAATTCAATGCCAAGGTCCAAATTTTTTTTTAAGTTTTCATGATTTGTCAAATCTTTTGTTAATATTTGGTGAAATATAGATACGAAGGCTGTTCATTAAATATTTCCACTGACTCATTTCCCATGGACTGGGAAGAACCAAACTTGGCACAGTTATTAGTCTTTCTCTATGCAGGTACCACCAAGGTTCACACACTTCTCCCATCGTTTTATGCAGCTGTGGAGACCTTGCTGGTAGAAATATGCAGGTTGCGTCAGAAGTCACGACTTGTCCTCAGAAATCAGCGTTTCATCTTCAAAGTGCTTGCCCTTCAAAAATGACTTTATGGTTGGAAAGAGGTAGAAGTCAGATGGTGTGAGGTCAGGAGAGTAAGGGGGGTAAGGAAGGATTTCATAGCCACAGGACTGTGCTTTCGTCTGGGCAGTATGCAAGTTGTGGATCCGGGCATTGTCTTGCAGGAGGCAGACACCTTTGGTCAGCATGCCACACCTCTCAGTTTTGATGACCTTTTGGAATTTCTGCAGCAGTGAAGCATAGTAACTCCTGGTAATTGTGGTACCCTTTGCCAGGAAATCCATCATCAGTACTCAATGCTGGTTCCAAAAGACTGTGAACATGACCTTGTCCACCAAGGGTAGGACACGTGCCTTCTTCATAAGTGGTGAGTCATAATGCGTCCATTGCTTTGGGCTTTAGCCTCTGGATCATAGTGATGGACCCATGTTTCGTCCTGTGTAATTAGTCTGTTGAAGAAGTCCTCCTAGATTTCTTGGCAAATGGCTAAAAGAGCCTGGGAGTGCATGACTCATTCCTGCTTCTGGAAAGGTCTGAACATACAAGGATTCCATTGTGCAGACAACTTCCGCATATTCAAATGGTTAGGGATGATTTTTTTTCTACAGACCCCACACTGATCTTAACATCTTGGGCTAGTTGGTGAATGCAGCAATCTTCCAAAATGATGGCCTCCACTTGACAGATGGTGCCACCAATGGCGCACTGTGGCCATCTGGGAATAGGTGCCATTTCCATCAATGTCCCACCACACTTGAACCAGTACTTGACTCCATCATACGATGGGGCATCCTGCCCATAAGTCTCTTTCATCTCATGAACATCTCCTGTGGTGTGTGGCCTCTCAACTACAAGAACCTGATGAACACTCTGCATTCAACTGGCTCCATTATCACAGTTTACTCCACCTTAGCACCTGTAAAAGAAAAACTCTTAGGAGTTCAGAGCTACAAATTACCACATGACCTATAGAGACATGTATCAGCATCCTACAATAACCCGAAGTGGGTCAAGGGAAATCTTTAATGAACAGCTCTTCTACAAGCATTGAAATGTTGTTTGAATGTAGCTGAGCATGATCCAACTTTATGAATGAATGAAAAGAAACTGATTGACTGGTTTTAGTAAGACCTTGATCTTTGTTTAACAGGTGAATGATGTGAACAGTCCAGGAATTGATTGGACCAATGAGAACGACAGACTGTTGGTGTGCCAAGTCTGTATCAAACTGGCAGACATCAATGGACCAGCCAAAGTCCGTGACTTGCACCTCAAGTGGACAGAAGGCATCGTCAATGAATTTTATGAGCAGGTACAGACTAACTACTACCATGTATTGGCTTGTAGAGGTTTCTATTCACATTTACAATACAGATGCCTTCAGGAAATCACACACTTCCTTAATTTATTTCTAAACCAAACTTAGAACTAGAAAGAGCACATACCTAGCCAAGACTTTGCTAGATCCAGATTTTTTAGAGCTACATCACATTTTAAACAGTTAACTCAAACAGTCAAACAGTTAAACTCATCTTCCATATACGTACATGTGGATTTTTTTCATCAGGTTACATGCATGGTTCTCAAAGAAATTAATAAAAATGCACAATAAAATACCCTACGTTTCAATGTTAAAGTGGAAAGAACCTAGATAACGCCCTTAAATTTAGATGCCTTTCAAAATCAAATAGGTTCTTCTGTGATCCCAGCTTCCACCAAATTTTATTTCAACTGGCCCTGTGGCTTTTACGTAATCCTGCTATGGGCATGCTGACTCTAACGATGCTAAAGTAATTTAAAAAAAAAACCATCCTAGATCTGCCCCTTGAATCAATTTTCCCCAAAATCAAATGGCTTCTTCTCTGACCTAAGCTCCACCCTGCCACTAAATTTATTTGAAATCGGATCTCTGAGTTTGGCATAATTGTACAGATTAATTCAATTCAATTCAACTTTATTTATATAGCGCCATTTCACAACAGCAGTCATCTCATAGCACTATCAACTGTAGGGGGAACCCCCACAGTTGCAGAAAGACCCCAGCAATCGGGCAATCCCCTGTGAGCAAGCACTTGGCGACGGTGGAGAGGAAAAACTCCCTTTTAACAGGAAGAAACCTCCAGCAGAACCAGGCTCAGGGAGGGGCAGTCATCTGCTGCGACTGGCTGGGGGGTGAGGGGATAGAGAAGAAGAAAAGAACAGACATGTAGAGAGCAAACAGCACGATGGGGACTCAATCTATGGGAGAGAACAAACAAATGTTAATGACCAGCAAAAAAAAAAATATATTTCATAGAGAGTGAGGAAAGGAGTGAGGCCCAGTGCATTACTGGAGGTCCCCCGGCTGACTAAACCTATTAGCAGCATAACTAAGGGAGGGTTCAGAAACACATGATCCCTCCCTAATTGTAGGCTATATCAAAAAGGTAGGTTTTAGCCCTATTCTTAAAAACAGAGATCGAGTCTGACTCCCGAATCCAGATTGGCAGCTGATTCCACAGGAGAGGAGCTTGATAACTAAAGGCTCTGCCTCCCATTGTACTTTTGGAGATTCTAGGTATTACAAGTAATCCTGCATTTTGGGAGCGTAGTGCTCTGTTAGGATGATACGGTAGTATCAGATCTTTTAAATAAAAAGGAGCCTGATTGTTTAGAGCTTTGTAAGTAAGAAGAAGGATTTTAAACTTAATTCTAAACTCTATGGGAAGCCAATGAAGGGAGGCCAGAACCAGAGAGATATGATCTCTCTTTCTAGTACCTGTTAAAACTCTTGCTGCAGCATTTTGGATCAGCTGAAGACTTTTTAAAGATGTTTTAGGACAGCCTGATAATAAAGAATTACAATAATCTAATCTCGAGCTAACAAAAGCGTGGATCAGCTTCTCAGCATCACTCTGAGACAAGATGCTCCTAATCTTGGCAATATTACGCAAATGATAGAAGGCAGTCTTAGAAACAAATTTAATATGTGAATTGAAGGACAAATCCTGATCAAAAATAACTCCAAGGTTCCTCACAGAGCTATTAAGAGAAAGAGTAACTGCATCCAAACTGAAAGTTTGATTTGGAAAGGAATTTCTAAGATTTTTTGGACCAACAAGAATGACTTCAGTCTTATCTGAATTTAATAGCAGGAAATTACAAGTCATCCAAGCTTTGATTTCCTTAAGACAGGCTTCTAACTTGGCTAATTGATTAGTATCATCTGGCTTCATTGACAGGTATAATTGTGTGTCATCTGCATAACAATGAAAATGTATACAGTGCTTTCTAATAATGTTGCCTAACGGAAGCATATATAAACTAAAAAGAGTAGGGCCTAGCACAGATCCCTGTGGAACTCCATGACTAAGCTTTGAGCTAAAAGAAAACTCATCATTTACATGAACAAACTGGAACCTATCAGATAAATAAGATCTAAACCACTGCAACGAAGTTCCATTAAGTCCAACATAGTGTTCTAATCTATCAAGTAGAATATTATGATCAATAGTATCAAAAGCTGCACTAAGATCTAAAAGGACAAGTACAGAAACTAGTCCATTATCAGATGCAATGAGGAGGTCGTTAGTGACCTTCGCTAAGGCTGTTTCAGTACTATGATGGATTCTAAACCCAGATTGAAACTCTTCAAGTAAACCATTTCCCTGCAGGTGGTCAAATAATTGCGTAGCAACAACTCTTTCTAAGATTTTTGAAATGAAAGGGAGATTAAGATTAACAGACTTGACACAGGTAAAAGACACTTAAAAATACAAAGAAGTTTCTGTCAGATTTTGGCTGCATCATCATGAATGTGGGTTGTTTTTTTTTTGGTAAAATCAGATTCTTAAAAGTAAGTAAGAAGTTATGTCCTTTATGCCATTATTCCCCTCTCATATTGGAGTACAGTTTGAATTGAGGGTGAAACTGCATCACCCCAAAAAAATAATAATTTTTTAAAAACGATAATCTCTGTTTTTAATCTGCAGGGAGATGAAGAATCTAGGTTGGGATTACCCATCAGCCCCTTCATGGACCGCTCCTCCCCGCAGCTGGCAAAGCTACAGGAGTCTTTCATCACTCATATTGTAGGACCACTGTGTAACTCCTATGATGCTGCTGGCCTGCTTCCTGGTCACTGGATTAATGAGGGTGAATTAGATGAAGATGATGAGGAGGGGCAGGTAGACATGGACACAGATGAAGATGAAGATGAAGAAGATGAGCTAGAAGATGAGCTCACACCAAGTAAGATTTGGAACCCAGATTTTCAACAGTACATGCAGCAACCAGCACATGGTTTATGTGTCCTGTGTGTGTGTGTGCTGTCTGCACTACAGCCTGCAGTGTAGCTTTGTCATAGTTTCACAATGAATTTGGAAATTGCACTGAAATTGTCCCAGATAAAGGTTTCAGTTTGACCTTATTCTCCCCTCTCTTGGCTCACATGCTTATCTTTCTTCTGCCAGTTTTTTTACTCTCCCATTTTTGGTTGCTCCACACTTTTTAAGCCAGTGGAAGAATATTCAGTTGCACGGTCAGTTCTCTGAAGCCCAGCACTGTTCAGTTCTGTTCAGGAGGAGGGTCGTCTTATGTACTGGTGGCCTGTAGCAACCGTAGACTATAGTATAGATAATAGATGTGGCCTCTGGGGTTGAAAAGTAAAGTCACTGCAGTAGTACTTTAAATGTGCTTTTTTTTGCAGTATGTTGTGTTTGTTGTCATCATCTTGGTCACAAATGTGTCAGTCACATCCTGTACTTTTGTCTTTTTTAAACAATGTGAACTCAGCACAGACTGAACACTCAAAGTAATAATGTTAGTCCTTACCGGTACAATGTTATCAAGTCACAGTCAACTTTATTGTCAATTCTGCCATATGTACAGGACATACAGTATCAAAATTGCATCTCTCTCCCTCTCTCATCCACGGTGCAGTAAAATAGAATATAAAAAAGAGCAAACATTCACTGTATACAATATAAACAATATATTCAATTCAGTTCAATTCAACTTTATTTATATAGCGCCATTTCACAACAACAGTCATCTCATAGCACTATCAACTGTAGGGAGGACCCCCACAGTTGCAGAAAGACCCCAGCAATCAGGCGATCCCCTGTGAGCAAGCACTTGGCGACGGTGGAGAGGAAAAACTCCCTTTTAACAGGAAGAAACCTCCAGCAGAACCAGGCTCAGGGAGGGGCAGTCATCTGCTGCGACTGGCTGGGGGGTGAGGGGACAGAGAAGAAGAAAAGAACAGACATGTAGAGAGCAAACAGCACGATGGGGACTCAATCTATGGGAGAGAACAAACAAATGTTAATGACCAGCAAAAAAAAAATATTTCATAGAGAGTGAGGAAAGGAGTGAGGCCCAGTGCATTACTGGAGGTCCCCCGGCTGACTAAACCTATTAGCAGCATAACTAAGGGAGGGTTCAGAAACACATGATCCCTCCCTAATTGTAGGCTATATCAAAAAGGTAGGTTTTAGCCCTATTCTTAAAAACAGAGATCGAGTCTGACTCCCGAATCCAGATTGGCAGCTGATTCCACAGGAGAGGAGCTTGATAACTGAAGGCTCTGCCTCCCATTGTACTTTTGGAGATTCTAGGTATTACAAGTAAACCTGCATTTTGGGAGCGTAGTGCTCTGTTAGGATGATACGGTAGTATCAGATCTTTTAAATAAAAAGGAGCCTGATTGTTTAGAGCTTTGTAAGTAAGAAGAAGGATTTTAAACTTAATTCTAAACTCTATGGGAAGCCAATGAAGGGAGGCCAGAACCGGAGAGATATGATCTCTCTTTCTAGTACCTGTTAAAACTCTTGCTGCAGCATTTTGGATCAGCTGAAGACTTTTTAAAGATGTTTTAGGACAGCCTGATAATAAAGAATTACAATAATCTAATCTCGAGCTAACAAAAGCGTGGATCAGCTTCTCAGCATCACTCTGAGACAAGATGCTCCTAATCTTGGCAATATTACGCAAATGATAGAAGGCAGTCTTAGAAACAAATTTAATATGTGAATTGAAGGACAAATCCTGATCAAAAATAACTCCAAGGTTCCTCACAGAGCTATTAAGAGAAAGAGTAACTGCATCCAAACTGAAAGTTTGATTTGGAAAGGAATTTCTAAGGTTTTTTGGACCAACAAGAATGACTTCAGTCTTATCTGAATTTAATAGCAGGAAATTGCAAGTCATCCAAACTTTGATTTCCTTAAGACAGGCTTCTAACTTGGCTAATTGATTAGTATCATCTGGCTTCATTGACAGGTATAATTGTGTGTCATCTGCATAACAATGAAAATGTATACAGTGCTTTCTAATAATGTTGCCTAACGGAAGCATATATAAACTAAAAAGAGTAGGGCCAAGCACAGATCCCTGTGGAACTCCATGACTAAGCTTTGAGCTGAGAGAAAACTCATCATTTACATGAACAAACTGGAACCTATCAGATAAATAAGATCTAAACCACTGCAACGAAGTTCCATTAAGTCCAACATAGTGTTCTAATCTATCAAGTAGAATATTATGATCAATAGTATCAAAAGCTGCACTAAGATCTAAAAGGACAAGTACAGAAACTAGTCCATTATCAGATGCAATGAGGAGGTCGTTAGTGACCTTCGCTAAGGCTGTTTCAGTGCTATGATGGATTCTAAACCCAGATTGAAACTCCTCAAATAAACCATTTCCCTGCAGGTGGTCAAATAATTGCGTAGCAACAACTCTTTCTAAGATTTTTGAAATGAAAGGGAGATTAGAGATTGGTCTATAGTTAGCTAAAGCTCCTGGATCTAGCGTTGGCTTTTTGAGTAAGGGTTTAATTACAGCCGTTTTAAAAGCCTGCGGTACATGGCCTAAAGTTAATGAAGAATTGATTATATGAAGAATAAAGCTACCAATAAGTGGGAAGGCTTCTTTAAATAACCTGGTAGGAATAGGGTCTAAAAGACAAGTTGAAGGTTTGGATGAGGAAACTATTTTGTCTAACTCACAAAGGTCGATTGGAGTAAACTCATCAAGACAGACATCAATAGAAGGAGTTGTAGTAGTTACAGTATTTAAGTTAACTGTGGGAAGAATCTGATTGATTTTATCTCTGATGGATGAAATTTTATTATTGAAAAAGTTCATAAAGTCCTGACTAGTAAGCTCTAAGGGAATGCTAGGATTGACAGAGTCCTGACTCTTTGTCAACCTGGCTACAGTACTGAAAAGAAACCTGGGATTATTCTTGTTCTCTTCTATTAATGCAGAGTAATAACTCGTTCTAGCTTTTCTAAGAGATTTTTTATAAATTAAAAGATGATTTCTCCAAGCTAAACAGATTTCATCTAAATTAGTAGAGCGCCATTTTCTTTCTAATTGACGAGTCTTCTGTTTTAAGCTACGAGTTTCTGTGTTGAACCAAGGAGTTAAAAATCTCTGATTAGACTTTTTCTTTTTTAAGGGGGCCACCAAGTCTAGAGCCTGATGCAGAGAAGCTGAAACACTATCCACCATGTTATCAATTACAGAAGGAGCAAGCTGTCTATAGCTTATTTCCGTTGTGTTGACACATGGCATAGAGGAAACAATCTGCATAAATTTGGAAACAGCATCATCTGAGAGGCATCTACTGTGATAATATTTTTCTTTAGGAGCCAAATAGTCAGAAATAGTAAAATCAAAGGTTAACAGACAATGGTCTGACAGTACAGGGTTATGAGGAGACACTACAAGATTTTCTATTTCTATGCCATATGTCAGAACAAGGTCCAATGTATGGTGGAGGTAATGAGTAGAATTTCCTACTTTCTGAGAAAACCCAATCGAGTCTAATATTGAATTAAAAGCCACATTAAGGCAGTCACTATCTGCATCCACATGTATATTAAAGTCCCCTACTATAATTATTCTATCAGATTTCAGCACTAAATCAGCTAAGAAATCAGGAAATTCGGATAAAAATTCTGAATAGGTTGATGGGGGACGATAAACTATGGCAAATAAAATTGGGTTTAACCTGGAATTGCTAAAGTGCCCAACACTGAGGACCAGGCCCTCAAAGGAATTATAACATGTTTTTTGCTTTACATTAACTAGTAATTTGGAATGGTAAATTGATGCTACTCCTCCTCCACGACCAGAACTTCTGGGATTTTGACAGTTTAAATAACCAGAGGGAGTTGATTCATTTAAACCAACATAATCCTCTTGTCCTAACCAAGTCTCTGTAAGGGAAATTAAATCAATCTGATGATCAATTAACAGATCATGGACTAACAGAGACTTGGGAGTTAGAGACCTAATATTTAATAAACCACATTTAATTTTTAAATTATGAGGAGGAACAGAGGCCAAATCATTCAATTTAGAGGCTTTATGTTTAATTTGAGTTTTACCAATATTTTGCTTTATCACTTTGGGATGCTTATACATTATATTTTTATTTACTTTGGAGGGAGCAGACAACGATTCTCTGATGGGGAAGACAGGGGCTAAGCTGAGGGGTGGCGGATGAAGAGGAGCTGCAGAGAGGCGTGTAAGACTGTGACTCTGCTTCCTGGTCCCAACTCTGAGTAGTCATGGTTTTGGAAATTTGGATAAAAAAGATGCCAGATTGTTAGATAAATGAGAAGCACCATCCAAAGTGGGATGAATGCTGTCTCGTCTCATAAGACCAGGTTTTCCCCAAAAAGAGCTCCAATTGTCAATGTAGCCCACGTCATTTTTAGGACACCACACAGACAGCCAGCGGTTCAAGGATGACGAGCGACTAAACATGTCATCACTGGTCAGATTGGGGAGGGGCCCAGAGAATACTACAGTGGCACACATCGTTTTTGCAAAGTCACACACCGATTCTATATTAAGTTTCGTGACTTCCGACTGCCGGAGACGGATGTCATTAATGCCGGCGTGAATAACAATTGTGGAATATTTACAGTTACTTTTAGCCAGCATTTTCAAATTTGACTCGATGTCGCCTGCTCTGGCCCCAGGAATGCATTTGACTATGACCGCTGGAGTCTCTAGGTTCACGTTTCTGACTACAGAGTCGCCAATGATCAGAGTTTTTTCCTCAGCGGGTGTGTCGCTGAGCGGGGAAAAACGATTAGAAACGTGAACAGGTTGGTGGTGAACCGGGGCTTTGCGACTAGGCTTCCTTTTCACCGTCACCCACCCAGTCTCCTCGCTGCAGAGGAGAGCCGGGGAACCGGTGACAGGGGGACCTAAGCTAGCTAGCTCCGCTGCAGCTAATGGGCGTCCGTCGAGATTAACTGGCGCAGACGGTGTTTCAATGCAGCGGAGCCGGGATTCCAAATCAGACAACCTCGCCTCGAGCGCCTCAAAAAGACAACATTTATTACATTTACCGTTATCACTAAAAGAGGCAGAGGTGTAGCTAAACATCTGACAGAGAGAGCACACCAGAGGAGGAGAGGAAAGAGGGGTAGTAGCCATAGCTAGTGGCTCGAGAGCTGGAGAGCAAACCACACAGGCAGACAGCAAAACAGGAAGTGACGATACGTTACCACAAGGAAGTGACGATCCTATACAGGATCATCACTTCCTTGTTTCATCACTTCCTTGTTTCATACAGTACCATATAAAATGGTACTGTATGAAAAGAAGCAGTGCAGTACGTCATGTGTCTTGCAATCTTGAGTCCTGGGTAGAAGGATGAACCTGAATAGAATAAATAATAAGTAATAAGTAAAAGTGACTGGTGCCAGGAATGGTCTTGTGCAGTTCGCCTTAACAGTGATGGTGATGGTGATGATTCGTAGGTCATAGGACCAGTGGGGGTGTGATCCAGAGTTTGTGGGGGAAGATGGCAGCGAGGGAAGGGAAGGAAGAGCTGGGGGAGAGTTCAGCATTCTGACAGCCTGATGGATGAAGCTCTCTCAGTCTGCTGCTCCTTGCTTGGAGACTTCTCACCTTCTTCCCAGATGGCAGGAAACTGAAGAAGAAGTGTGAGGGATGGGTGAAATCACCTGCAATGTAGAGTGCTCTGCAGGCCATCTGTGTGTTATACAAGTTCCGGAGGGAGACGAGGGAAGACGCCAGTAATCGTCTCAGCTGCTCTAACTATGCACTCCAGGATCTTTTGAAAGGATGTTGTGCAGCTTCCGTACCACACAGTTATGCAGCTGGTCAGGATGCTCTCCATGGTTCCGCTGTAAAAAGAGTAAATGATGGAGACCAGGGCTTTGGCTCTCCTCAGTGTACGAAGGAAGTAGCGGCATTGCAGGGCTTTCTTGGCCAGCGAGGTCCTCTGGGATGTGTACAAACAGAAACTTGGTGCTGCTCCCTCTCTACAGCAGCCCTGTTGATAGTCAGTGGAGGATGCTGGTTGTTGGCTGTCCTGTAGTTGACCACAATTTCCTTCGTGTTTTCCACAGGGTGAGATTGTTATCGTTTCTCCTATGGCTAGTTGTCTCACCTCATCCCCGTAGTTTGACTTATCATTGTTGTTGTTGAGACCCACCATAGTTGTATCATCCGCAAACTCGATGAAGAGGTTGGTGCTGTGTATTGGTGTGCCGTCGTGGGTCAGTAAGGTGAAGAGCAGGGGGCTAAGCACACATCCTTGGGAGGGGGGGGGGGGGGTCAGTATGGTGGTTCTGGATGTGTTGCTGCTGACCCAAACTGCCTGTGGTCTCCCAGTCAGGAAGTCCAGCAGTCAGTTCTATGTCGACCAATGTGTGCGTTCTGATTTCTGAGAACCTAGGTTCAAATGCTGACCTGGTGATTGTCAAAACTCCAAATGGTGTGTGAGAATATATGAGGACAAAATGTCATTTTGCTTTTGCATAGTTAATCTTTGCTAAACATTTTTTTTCTTTAAATTTGCTGCAGAAAGAAGGAAAAGTCACCGCAGGTTGTTCTGCAGCATCATGCAGCACCTGACAGAGAACCACAAAGTGTGGAAGAAGATCATTGAGGAGGAGGAGAAGAGCAAAGAGCTCAGCAAACAGCAGCAGTCAGACAGCCTGCCCACCTCGCCATCAGATGACATCCAGGTCATCCACGAAGAGGAAGAGGGGGAGGAGCGTCAGTAGCATAGAGGAGGAGGAGCAGAGCAACATGGAGATGAAAGGGAGAGGCAGTATAAGGACACGAGTCCCTCAACCACATGCCTTTCACTGACATAAAGACAGAGACAGTCAACACATGCACATGAAACATACTTTGCTCCCTCTCTCATGCACACAACACACACACACACACACACACACACACACACACACACACACACACACACACACACACACACATTGAGAATTCACTGTGTAGACACTCAGATGCTTAAGCAGTCACATTGTTTTTGGAGAAACAAAAAGGCCTTACTACTGTGAGCGGATCCTTACTGCAACCGTGGGGGCCCAACTCCTATGCACTTTCACCTCATAGAGAGTCAAGTTCGCCCAGAGGAAAAAAAAGCACCAGAACTGAGGAGGAGCAAGGTGCTGAAGAAGACTGTGCGGACCCCGGGGTCCAGAATTTACTTGCTCTCTATGGTAACCTGGCTGTGATGCTGCCTCGAATGCAAAGCGCTTAACACTTAACACCTCCCTAGGTACAAAACAGTTTCTGTGTATTTAAAATTAAAAAGAGGTAGAGGAAAACGTACTGAAGCGAATGACATCATGAAGTGAGTGATACCCTTTACCAAAGGAAAGACAAGAGACTGAAATTGTTTCAGCTTCAATGTCAGGTATATTTATAAATTATATATACATATAAATATATATCAAATAATGTGCCTGTCTGAACCTTTACTAAGTCCATACTGGCCCAGAGCCTTGGCTTGTGTAGTTCTCTCCTTGCTGGCGACACAAAACACTGTATCAGACTCAGTCACAGAGACAGTATTGAAATGTTGACTGATTATAGCATTATATATATATATAAATATATATGCATCATTTTTGATGCTTTTACTCATGTGTACCACCTGTTTTTTTTTCTTTACCTCTGTTCTGTTGTTTGAGTGTGTGAACATTTTTGGCAGGACTGTGACAGGAAGAAAGAGAGCACATTTTTAATTTTTTCTCTTTTTGTTCTGTAATTTGTACGTGTGTGTGTCCTTTTGGTTGGTTTCTAATCAGTCAGATGTCCTCTGGTGTTAAACATGTTGCATTCAGATCCGGAGTGCTGTTTCAAATGAATGGATTTTGCATTTGTTTTTGATTCGAAGTATTTTTTTAAAGGTTACTCAGGATTCACACAAATGATGAATAATTATTTTGCAAGGATTTCTGTCATTAAAATGAAATACACTTAAAAAAAAAAAATATATATATATATATATATATACAAAACTAAAACCCTGGGTGACTGAGGTAGTTTGTAATCTCTGAATGAACAATCTCACTGCAGACAAATCCAAACAGTTGGAATCCTCTGATTCTCTCATCTCTTTGGCTATTCTTTCACTGTTTGCATTTATTTCCACTGGAGAGCGTGTGGCACCACCATCGGCCCAACAGCAAATCTCTTCTCCACAGCGACACAACGTATTATAATGGAGCCACTTACAGGACATCACCATGACTAAAAGAACCCTATTTTGAAGCCACATTTTAAAAAATTGAGAGAAAATATGCTGTTTTGTGATGGAATTTTGTGTTTTTGATAATTTGAGCTCATATTTTAATTTGTTACAATGTTTTATGTTATTCTTACATCTTCATAATTTGACAAGATAATCTTGAATGCATAGACTCAATGTAAACTAATTCTATAGACACTGAAGGACAAATGTTTATTTTTTTTAAATTTCATAAGCATTTCCTCTGTTTCTTAATTGCTACTGAGTAAAATCACAACAGTATGCTTCTGTCTTAATGTATTGGCATACTGGGTCTTCTGTTAATGTTCTAGGAATGCTTCATAACCGTTTGCTAAACTACAGCTTAATTAAACAGTATCCAGCATAGCAGGTGGTGGATGGAATGAATGCATGACACTGACACATGAATTCTTACAAATAAATCAACAAGAACATGGTATAAATTAATTAAAATATATGAAGGAAATACAGTTTGTTCCCTCATTTTAATAAATTGTGGCTTCAAAATAGGACCCCCCCCCCCCACACACACACACACACAGTACTGTCCCCCTAAAGCTAGTGTCTTACGGAGTGGTGAATGCTGACAAACGTTGCAATTTGGGGGTTTTGTCAGGGTTTGTAAAAGGTCGCAGAACAGTTTGCCAACAGTTTTGTAGTAAAGGGTCTTGTTATGTCTGGAAATGATGCGCTGACAACGGACGTTAGCTGAACTCTTTATTCAACACACAACTAACTACAGTGGTGTGAAAAAGTGTTTGCTCCCTTCCTGGTTTCTCATTATTTTGTATGTTTGTCACAAATAAATGTTTCAGATCTTTAAACAAATTTAAATATTAGACAAAGATAACACAAAGAAACACAAAATGCAGTTTTTAAATGAAGTTGTTTATTATTAAGGGTAAAAAAAAAATCCAAACCTACATGGCCCAGTGTGAAAAAGTGACCCCCCCCCATTAAAACATAAATTAACTGTGGTTCATCACATCTTTGGAAAGATGGGTTCAATTTCTCTAGCCACATCCAGGCCTGATTACTGTCACACCTGTTCTCAATCAAGAAATCACTTAAATAGGACCTGCCTGACAAAAGTGAAGTAGACCAAAAGATCCTCAAAAGTTTTTTGTTTTTTGTTTTTTTTTTGTTACTTATTTGTACCCGTAGGTAGACTTGGTTTGCAGTCTGGTGACAAGCCACTGGCTGCTGGTCGCTGCGTGCGCGAGCGCCCTAAACCTACATGTTTTTGGTATGCGGGAGGAAACCGGAGAAATCCCGGAGTAAACCCACGCAACACGGGGAGAACATGCAAACTCCACACAGCTCACTGTTGGTCGGGGGCTGGAATCGAACCCACGATCTCATGATCCCCGCGATCCCCCGGCCAAGGGTAAAACTGTGCTGCCACAGTGCTAAACCACTGCGCCACTGTGCAGCCCAAAGTTAGACATCATGCTGCTATCCAAAGAAATTCAAAACAAATGAGAAACAGTAATTGAGATCTATCAGTCTGGAAAAGGTTATAAAGCCATTTCTAAAGCTTTGGGACTCCAGCGAACCACAGTGAGAGCCATTATTCACAAATGGCGAAAACATGGAACAGTGGTGAACCTTCCCAGGAGTCCCCAGCCAACCAAAATTACCCCAAGAGCACAGCAACAACTCATCCAAGAGGTCACAGAAGACCCCAATAACATCCAAACAAACTGCAGGCCTCACTTGCCTCAGTTAAGGTCAATGTTGATGACTCCACCATAAGAAAGAGACTTGGCAAAAAAGGCCTGCATGGCAGAGTTCCAAGACGAAAACCACTGCTGAACAAAAAGAACATAAAGGCTCGTCTCAGTTTCGCCAGAAAACATCTTGATGATCCCCAAAACTTGTGGGTAAATACTCTGTGGACTGACGAGACAAAAGTTGAACTTTTTGGAAGGTGTGTGTCCCATTACATCTGGTGTAAAAGCAATACAGCATTTCAGAAAAGGAACATCATACCAACAGTAAAATATGGTGGCGGTAGTGTGATGGTCTGGGGCTGTTTTTGCTGCTTCAGGACCTGGAAGACTTACTGTGGTAAATGGAACCATGAATTCTGCTGTCTACCAAAAAATCCTGAAGTTGAATGTCCAGCCATCTGTTCGTGACCTCAAGCTGAAGCGCAATTGGGTTCTGCAGCAGGACGATGATCCAAAACACACCGGCAAGTCCACTTCTGAATGACTTAGGAAAAACAAAATGAAGACTTTGGAGTGGCCTAGTCAAAGTCCTGACCTGAATCTGATTGAGATGCTGTGGCATGACCTTAAAAAGGCGGTTCATGCTTGAAAACCCTCCAATGTGGCTGAATTACAACAATTTTGCAAAGATGAGTGGGCCAAAATTCCTCCACAGTGCTGTAAAAGACTCATTGCCAGTTATCGCAAATGCTGGATTGCAGTTGTTGCTGCTAAGGGTGGCCCACCCAGTTATAAGGTTTAGGGGGCAATCATATTTTCACACAGGGCCATGTAGGTTTGGATTTTTTTGCCCTTGATAATAAACACCTTCATTTAAAAACTGCATTTATTGTTTACCGGGCAGCACGGTGGTGCAGTGGCTAGCACTGTTGCCTTACAGCTAGAAGGTTCCAGGTTCGAATCCCCAGGCTGGCAGGGGTAGGAACCTTTCTGTGTGGAGTTTGCATGTTCTCCCTGTGCTGCGTGGGTTTACTCTGGGGGCTCCGGTTTCCTCCCACAATCCAAAGAGATGCATGTTAGGTTAATTGGTTGTTCTAAATAGTCTCTAGATATGTCTCCTATAGGCCCTTAGAATAGAGGGTTAGTACTAGTGAAGCGCTTTGAGTGGTCTTTGAGACTAGAAAAGCGCTATATAAGTACAGGTCCTTAAACGGAAGAAGATGAATGAATGATGATCTGAAACAATTTAAGTGTGACAAAAGGGGGCAAACACTTTTTCACACCACTGTATATACAGAAGAGTGATGCCGTATGGCACCACAGTCAGTTCGCCACATGATGACGTCACCTACGGTGAACCACCATGTCCAAAACACCACATTTACCCCCCTTGAAAAGCCCCAAAGAACTTTATGGGACTACCTGGGCAGACTACCAGTATGGCCGTGTGACCAAGTGGATTATTCTGCCACTGTTTTCGGTCATGTCCTGGCTACATTCAAAAGTTAGTCACAAAGTCCTTTTGGTGACGGGGTCTCAGCCGAACCCAGGCTGAATGGTGCTCAGGCTGCACTATCGCCGCAGCCCCGGTTGACGCTCCTCAAGAGCTGCCGGTCCTGTGTCGCCAAAGTCCCAGCCCGATCTCGACGTGTCTGCTGCCATCTCCTGATCCGGGGCCGAAGTCGGTGCCACTTTCCTGAGGCGGCTAATGTGCCATCGTAACCCGTCAATGAGGCGAAAGGTGGTTGGGCCCAGCTGTGCTGTGATCTACATCTGCGTTGTCCAAAATGACTGCAGCTTGTGGGTGCGGTCGGGACGCCAGATCCGAATCCAATCCAGCTCTGCGAGTCCGGGTCGCTTCGCCCAGCTTTTCCTGTCAAACCTCTGTTTCATCTGTTGCTGTCATTCAACCACCCTCCCCCTAGGTGAAGGCCTTTCTGTCGGGGTAGCCTCTGATGTGGGGTGTAGTCGGTCCAGAGGAAGGCAAATCTTGCATCCTAGCATTAGTAGGGCTGGGGAACAGCCCATTGTGGCGTGAGGCGTCGCTCTATAATGTAGCAGGGTGCTCTGTAGTGCGGCTGAGAATAGGAGCCCATTTGCCAGGTGTGCTCCGAGACCGTTTTTGAGGGTCTGGTTGAAACTCTCTACCCCCCCCCACCACCACCACCACCACCTTAGCCTGCGGGTGGTAGAAGGTGTTTTTTATGTGCTTGATGCCCCTTTTCCTCAGGAATTCCTCAAAGTCCACCAAGATTAATTGCAGTCTGTTGTCCGTTGTGATAGCATCCGGTGTGCCCCAGTGGGCGAAGAGAGAGTTGAGGAAGTCGGTGACTACGTCTGTGATAACTGAGCCAGTAGGCAACACCTCGGGCCATTTTGAGTAGAGGTCGTAGGCCACTAATAGGAAGCGTTGGTGCTGGGGAGCGCTATGTAGTTTGCTGCATATGTCCAATTGGACATGTTTCCACAGAGCCGATGGCCCTGGCAGTGGTTGTAAGGGTGGAGGTGGTGGCATGCCAGTTTTCCCACTGGCTAGGCAGGGCACACAGTCGTTCACCATGGTTTCCACGTCTTTGTCGATGCCTGGCCACCAGACTGAGCCCCTACACCATTGTTTGACTCTGGCGACACCCAGGTGACCCTCATGCACCATGGTCAGGATGCGGCCTTTTAGTGCCTCTGGAATCACCCACCGTTCAGTGCCCTCTTGCCACGCAGATGTCGTTCCAGCATGACAAATTGTCCTTGACTCTGTGGAAAGGTGCCATTTTCCCTGGCATGTTGGAAGGCCAGCCCTTGTGAATAAAGGTGCGTAGCTGGATCAGAGTTGGGTCTTGTTTGGATGCCACCTGGAGCTCTTGCAGGGAGACAGCATTTTGGATTGGCCCATGCAGCATGTGGATCATCCACCAATCATATCTACATCCGGCGCCACACTGGCTCAGTTCTGAATTTCTTTCTCGTTTTTATTTACTATCCATTTTTTCTTTGGCACAACTTTTCTTCTGGAATTTCCCGATTGTGGGACTAATAAAGGCTTATCTTAGCTTATCAGCTCTGGCTCCAGGGGGTCTTGGTCACCGGTCAGCGTGGGGTTAGGCATGGCCCGGGACAAGAGCTCCGCCATTACTTTTTCTCTGCCTGGCATGAACTGGGTGTTAAAGTCGTATGCTTGAATGCTTTCTGTCCAGCTGTAGTTGCGCAGAGGTTTGTGCCCCAACCCTGATGGTTCCAGCAGTGGCGCGAGGGCTCTGTGGTCCGTCCGCAGCATGAAGTGTCGTCCATATAGATATATGTGCCAGCATTTACACACCCATATGTACGCCAGTGCCTCCCTTTCTCAGTGCTCGGCCGAAGTGAGTGACCTTGAGGCGAAAGCCATTGGGCGCTCAGTTCCTCCTTGCAGTTGTGATAAAACAGCTCCTACTGATGTGTTGGAGGCGTCACACGTCACAAACATGGGGCTTTGTGGGTCGGAAGTGGGCGAGTACTGGTGGGGAGATGAGCTGTGTCTTCAATTGGCTGATGGTGGCAGAGCACGCTAGGGTCCACACCCAGGGTGCATCCTGCTTCAGGAGGGCACGTAGCAGCTCTATCATCTCTGAGTACTGGGGAATGAAACACCCGTAAAAATTCACCATGCCCAAAAAAGATGAGAGCTGTGCAGGGCATGCTGGTTCGGGTAGATGCAGTACCGCCTCGATGTTTGAGTGTAGGGAGTTCAGGCCCTTGGCAGACAGGCAGAAACCCACAAACTCGATGAGCGTTCCTCCAAAGACGCAGTTCTCCCCATTGAGTGTGAGGCCGTGTCTCAATAACACTTCCATAACCTTATCAAGGCAGGCGTCGTGGGAGACCAATGTTGCACCGTGCACCACAATGTCGTCCAAGTACACCACCACCCCTGGGAGACTGGCGAAGATGGTAGCCACAATCTTTTGAAAGCAACTCGGGGTGGAACTAAGGCCAAAAGGCATGCAGGTGTACCTGAATACTCCCCTGTGGCTGATGAAAGCTGTTAGGTTGCGGCTGTCTGGGTTAAGGGGAACCTGTAGGTAGCCTTGGCGGCGGTCCAGTTTGGAAAAAACCTTTGAACCATGGAATGTCGCCTTCAGCTCCTCCGCTGTGGGCAGGGGATATTTGTTGGGGATCACCGCCTTGTTCACCATTCTGAGGTTGATACACGGTCGTAGGCTGCCTGTCTTCTTCTTTGCCACCACCAAGTTTGAGATCCAGGGAGATGCGTCGACCAGCTCAATTATGCCAGCATCCAACAGCTTCCGCAGCTCTGCTGTGATGTCATCCTGTAGTGTTAGGGGTAGCCGGCGGAGAGGCTGAATTATGGGGGGTGCTGTCGGGTCAATGAGTGGTTGGTGGTTGAAGGAGGTGAGGCAGCCCAGCCCCATGAAAAGCACTGGCCAAAGGTGTTGTCAGGATGAGGCGACTGCCAGAACAGTGGCACCCATTGGGTCGGGGATGGAGAAACCCAGCTTGCTGATGCCCAGCAGATCGGCCCCCTGGCGCATCACTTGGAAGATGAACGATGGAATGGCCTTAGAGCCGTATTGCACAGAAAAACTGACCGTTCCTACCATACCAATTCTGGCGTGGCCATAACCGAATAAGTCCTCCACATTAGCTGCAATAGTTTTCCGAAGGAACAGCTTCCTGACCATAGACATGCTCAGAAGGGACCTCGAGGCTGCCGTATCCAGCAGCAGTGGCACGCCAGTTTTTGGCGCCAACTGAGTGAATGGCAGCTAAGCTTGGTGAGCGGGCCATTGAGTCTGTGAAGGTTGAGCAACAGACCCTGGCAAAATGGTTTAGCTTCCTGCAGTGGTAGCATTTCATCCCCCTAGCTGGGCAGGCGGTTGATTGACATTTACCCGAATGTTGGTAAATTTTACTAATGACAGAAGCGAACCCACATTTTTGCAAACATCCATAAGAAAATTTGGCAAATCAAAAAATCGCAACGTTTGTCAGCATTCGCTGCTCTGTGAGATACTAGCTTAAGGAGTCCCATACACTTTACTCATCATTCTGAACATATGATGTTGCTGATGGCTTGTCCAGGTTTCTATTTCTTTTCAAACCATAACTCGGCCAGTGTGAAAAAAAAATAGATGTGGGGTATTAATGGATTAAATTAAGACCAATAATGCCTGGCATTCCACTAGAAGAAGCCTTGTTTTTAATCATAGGTGAGGTTGAATTGTTACTTTGATTACATTATTAAATCAACATTCAAAGTTATATAAGCTGTGTAATTTTTTTAAACGATACAGACGTGCACATTTTAATACCAAATAAGTGTTCAGCCGCTGTACAGAGGTGTGTGCATATAAAGATATATTTTTAAATATTCAAATGAATGCATTTGTTTTCTACACACAGCTGACATGTTGTACATCCTGTAATTAGCTTTCGTGTTTCCACTGTTTATTTTTTAAGCTACTTTTCTTTATGTGTGAAACTGTGGGGTTTGGTGTTTGTGTTTTTAGATTTTCCACTTCTCTCTTTTCTATATCATAACCACTCTTGTATTCCTCATTATCTCATTACTGCTGTCGTATCATCCGACCCAGCTAGTGCCAAATATCCCCGATATACTGTAAATGGGCAGTGATATGCTGATCAGCAGCATTTCTTGAGTTCGGTATTCTACCAGGATCCAAGTAGCAGTTTTCAGACAAGCCCTACAGATCATAAAGCATCGGTAGCTCCTGACCTGACATATTGTGGCTCATTAAGTTGTAAAGGTTTGCTGGCTTCTCACTGTGCAGTCCTCTAAACCACAGTGTCCTCTCATGATTGTGCCATAAATACATCTATGAATGGTTGTTACCCCTATGTAGCATCAGTATACGTACAATGCATTGTCTAATGTAACCATTCACCCTTAATTAGATAGCGAGGGCAGCAACTTTTTGTTTTTATTTATAGCTGTCATAAAACACCATCCCTAAAGTATCTGAAGTACTCATTGACTTATTGGTGTCTGTGTGAGTTTACAATGCATACTTTTTGTTTGTCCATGTCACCTCAAACCAATCATGCACACACATTTTTATTAACTTGGGTAACATTTTCCAAGGACAGTTCCAAACATTCTCTTCCTATTTTAAAGGTATATTGGTCATATTGCAGGGATTTAAAAACCCCCCAAAACATTTTGACATCAAGGACGTAGTATACGGTGGGGCAAAAAAGTATTTAGTCAGCCACCAATTGTGCAAGTTCTCCCACTTAAAAGATGACAGAGGTCTCCAATTTCCATCATAGGTATACCTCAACTATGAGAGACAAAATGAGAAAAAAAAAATCCAGAAAATCACATTGAAGGATTTTTAATGAATTAATTGGTAAATTCCTCAGTAAAATAAGTATTTGGTCACCTACAAACAAGCAAGACTTCTGGCTCTCACAGACCTGTAACTTCTTTAAGAGGCTCCTCTGTCCTCCACTCGTTAGCTGTATTAATGGCACCTGTTTGAACTCATCAGTATAAAAGACACCTGTCCACAACCTCAAACAGTCAGAGTCCAAACTCCACTATGGCCAAGACCAAAGAGCTGTCAAAGGACACCAGAAACAAAATTGTAGACCTGCACCAGGCTGGGAAGACTGAATCTGCAATAGGTAAGCAGCTTGGTGTGAAGAAATCAACTGTGGGAGCAATTATTAGAAAATGGAAGACATACAAGACCACTGATAATCTCCCTTGATCTGGGGCTCCACGCAAGATCTCACCCCGTGGGGTCAAAATTATCACGAGAACGGTGAGCAAAAATCCCAGAACCACATGGGGGGACCTAGTGAATGACCTGCAGAGAGCTGGGACCAAAGTAACAAAGGCTACATCAGAAACACACTATGCCGCCAGGGACTCAAATCCTGCAGTGCCAGACGTGTCCCCATGCTTAAGCCAGTACATGTCCAGGCCCGTCTGAAGTTTGCTAGAGAGCATTTGGATGATCCAGAAGAGGATTGGGAGAATGTCATATGGTCAGATGAAACCAAAATAGAACTTTTTGGTAAAAACTCAACTTGTCGTGTTTGGAGGAGAAAGAACACCATACCTACTGTGAAGCATGGGGGTGGAAACATCATACTTTGGGGCTGTTTTTCTGCAAAGGGACCAGGACGACTGATCCATGTAAAGGAAAGAATGAATGGGGCCATGTATTGTGAGATTTTGAGTGAAAACCTCCTTCCACCAGCAATGATCCCAAACACACCACCCGCGCAACGAAGGAGTGGCTTCATAAGAAGCATTTCAAGGTCCTGGAGTGGCCTAGCCAGTCTCCAGATCTCAACCCCATAGAAAATCTTTGGAGGGAGTTGAAAGTCTGTGTTGCCCAGCGACAGCCCCAAAACATCACTGCTCTAGAGGAGATCTGCATGGAAGAATGGGCCAAAATACCAGCAACAGTGTGTGAAAACCTTGTGAAGACTTACAGAAAACGTTTGACCTCTGTCATTGCCAACAAAGGGTATATAACAAAGTATTGAGATGAACGTTTGTTAATGACCAAATACTTATTTTACCGAGGAATTTACCAATTAATTCATTAAAAATCCTTCAATGTGATTTTCTGGATTTTTTTTTTTCTTATTTTGTCTCTCATAGTTGAGGTATACCTATGATGAAAATTGGAGACCTCTCTCACCTTTTAAGTGGGAGAACTTGCACAATTGGTGGCTGACTAAATACTTTTTTTACCCCACTGTATAGGTAGTTCTAAAGGACAAAAAAAAGTGTTGTTTTACAGCTTCTCAAAAAAGATGCCTGTATCCCTCTCTTAATTTTCTGCCCACTCATTAGTATTCACAAGCTCCTGATCTGATTGGGTAAAGGTTTTCCGGTGATGCCATAAAACCAGTCAAAACACCCTCTAAGCCAGTGTTTTTCAACCATTTTTGAGTTGTGGAACCCTTTTTACATTAAAAAAAAACCCCACGGGACCCCCGACATCTAAAATGTTATAAAATGACACATCGTAGCCCATTACAGCATATCTAATGACACTTTAGTCTTGTAATTTTTTTATACTCGGTGTGAAACGTCACAGAATTGCATACAAATTCAATGGAAAAACACAAACTAGCACATTTGCTCCAGACAATGCAAGTTCGCAGATGCATGTTCCCGCAAAGGGGATTGTTTTCAAGGCAGATGTGTTTTTCTTCAGCTCGACACTAAGCAGACCACCATATCCACCGTTTGGTGCTGGGGGCAGCCGACATCAGGATGTGGTTTCTGGGGTTGGTGGTGACATTTCCCCCATCTAGATAGTGTTGCGGGCTCAGCGACAGTAAACTAGAGGGCCATGAAACTGCTGCCTCCAGTTGTGCAGTAATCCCCAACTCAGGCTGCCTTTATCAAGGAAGAAGAGGCAGTATTGTGGTTGTGCTGCCACCTGCTGACAAGGAGGAGCCACTGTGGGCACCACTGCACAATGGCAAGTTGTTTGCAAATTTTGGGCCAATTAAGAAGTGAAATTAGACAATTTCCCGCAGATCCCTCAACATTCTCTCACAGACCCCCTGCTGGAAAACAAGGTTCTAAGCTATTTCTGCTAACCTTGAGTGCTAAGTTATGCTGTAATGACATGTTACCTCAGTCAGCAGTTTTACAGATGGAAAGACAGCAGGAAATCCAACAATACCAATAATATCACCACCAGTACAACCAGAGCATGCATAGCAGGCACATCTTTTCTTTGAATAGTGTGTCCATCAGTACTAGGCTTACAGAACACTCGGTGGCCAATTATTCAGCCTCATTGATTTTTTTTCCTCACTAATAAATTATTTAAATTATTTTATTTCTGGTTTGGGTTGTGAGACTGAAACATGGCTCATCAGAGCTTCCCAGTGGGGAAAAAAAACAACAACTCAGCTTTGTTTTAGCTGAACTTTGTTCATTGGCACTAATGTTAGCTCTGAAGCTAACGGGCCACATGGATCGTCTTGAGTGGAGGTGCTCCAGGAAGAGAAGCAATGTCTCGTCCACACTGTTCAAGTGAAAACACGCAGTATCATGGGATCAGACTAGATTAATAGCACAGCCAGTAGGATTGTGGCAGGAGGGGAACTGAAGACGGGGCTTGTTCATTTATGACATTCTTATAAACACAAGCACAAGATTTTGTGTATGTCTGCTTGAAGTGAGCATTTTAATATTTTAGTTGTGTGCATGTGCCCAATGGGCCTATTTTAGACAGTTACAACCCACAAAACATCATTTTGCATATTATGGGCCCTTTAATTATGTTGCACTTAAGAGTGTTAGGGTGGGGAAGCACTTAGTTCATATTATTGCACAACACAGATTAGTTTAACGCTAACGGGTATTCAGGCATATTAACAATGCATCATTACAAGTAAAAGACATAAGGCCACAAAAAGTCCAGATAGTGGTGAACTAGTAAGCCTGGGGTAATCTTGGATTTAGACATTCATGTATGAATGTCACTGTTAATGCTTTAGATGCATGAACATTGTTTTTTAGGTTATGGGTGTAAAGATTTCCAGAAAACTCTCTTCAGCTTGTTACATAGTGTTTGAAATGCTTCATGAAAATATCCAAGCTTTTCTTATGTACGACAACTTAACGTTCAAAAGCTAAGTCTTTCCACAATTTACCTTTGGCTTGAAGAAAATAGTGTGACCTCAAAGTCAAACAGCTTTATTAATATACCGAGAAAAAAATTAAAGCACCATTAAAGAGAAAAAACAGAAACCCAGTACAATGAGTGCCGATAAGCACCATGTATCTAAAAACAGTCTATTTCCAGATATCCACCAGGGTTGTATTTGCTTTCTAGGAGAACGAGTTTCCAAACACGTCTTATTCCTGGAGATGGGATCAGTCAGTCCAGATGATGTAAACCTGGCCCGGATACAGCACCAATAACCCAGTGTTCAGAACTTTCTCAGAAAGTCTGTACTCACCATTTGCCCAACAAGTATGAATTGCTGGTGTCGTTTGTCTGACCTGAGGGTGTCCTAAGAAGCGGAGAGCGATGAACCATCGCAGGTGTACATAATATAGTAAATCATTGATATGCACCTAGCCCATGGACACGGCGCCAAGGTTCATAGACATCTCAGTTCCAGGGCTCAGAGCTCACAGAATCTAATCAATAGCAGAGTTCCCGTGATGTCCTTTCATCACTCCCTATCCATTGACAAAAAGTACTGTGCAAACATGCATATTGCTCAGTTTAAAAAAAGCTATAGCAATTTAATGAACTGGATCTCATATATGAAGACACCTTTGGAAAAACGCCAGTGCTCTGAAACTGGACACTACAGTTCAAACTGTGGATGCATTGCTGCACAAAGTAGAAAATCCTAATTTAAGTGGATGAGCACACTAATCAGTTCTGGCTTGTCTGCTTAGGACTGCCTGCAGAAAATGGAAGTTTTTGTTGCCTGCAAATAGCACAGATGGAGTAAGGTCTTGGCTGCAAGGTCATGCCCAGTTTGGGAGTGACAGTAGGGACGGTTCCGGGAGGAAACTGAAGATGAAACCTCTGCATCAAAGTTGTGAAGAACAGGAACATTTCCATTCTAGCCACCTGTTCCCCTACACAGTGACGCTTCCCTAAAAAAGAGAAAATGTGTTCATTTAGACTCCCTCATATGTACACAGAAACAACATCTGGCTAATTTGTTCAACTCATTAGAATAACAAGGAAGTCATTTGGGGAGCACAGTGGCACTACAGTGGAGAACAGTGTGTTTAAGGAGATTATCACAGTAACATTATGTGATAAAGACAAGATACTGGAAACATTCATCGGACATATTAGTCCATCATACACTTGCTACACATTTCTTGGCTACACATGTGTGAACACATATTTACATAGTGTTCTTCATGTTTTAACATGAAACTGCTATTTAACAGGGCCGCCTGCAAGGCTCCCAGAGGTTGGAAATGTGAAAAATCTGGGTTTTAAAATGGGAAATTTTAAAATTTGTGATCCAATTGAATAGCTTCTTGATGGTACAATGATAATTACAGTCTTATTGACTTCAATCAGTTTTTTGTGAAATACTGAGAGACTAACCCAAAGAGAATGGAAGGAAGGCCTCACGCCTTACAAAGTTGCCACTGCTGTCCAGGAATCTGTGAGGTGAAAAAGTCCCCGGATCACTCCAATACTTCTCATCAAAGTGTACAGAGTAAAGGTTCGTGATCACCATTGTGCCTTTGGGTATTCTGTACCCATTGACATTTGCATCCTGGGAGGTGGCACGGAAAATCCCAAGCGGTACAATGTTGCAGAAGCGAAGGACCTCGTGTAGAACGGCCTCTACATAAGGCATCTTGTGTTTGTCCTCCATAGTGGGTGCCCTCCCATTGGTCAAAATGCTGTCAATCTCCTGGTGCACCCTCTCTTTACAGATGGAAAAAAAAAAAACATTTTGGGGAATTAATCATTTACCCAACATAAAACATTAGATCTGCAGCAACATAAGTCTATATGGCTGTGCATGAAATTTCTCATACATCTACAATTAAAAACTCCAACATGATGCTTGTACTGCAGCTGACCTTGTATGCTGGGGTACAAAGCCATGTATAGCATGGCCCAGCGCAGAGTGTTAGTGGTGGTCTCCGTTCCAGCGATAATCAGTTCCCCCACTGAATAGATGAGATTCTCATAAGAAAAGGAGGACCTGGGATCTCCTGCATTGTGCTCCATCTCATCCAAATAGGCATCAACATAGTGCCGCGGCACATGGGGCACCCTGCCCTTTGAAAACCTTTCAATAGCCTCCAGTAAAAAGTCATAAACCTCAGCAGCATTGCGGAACAGCTTCTGGTGTTTCCCAAAGGGAATACACTCAATCCAAGGGAAGGCATTGTAAAGTAGTGCCCAGCAACTCACTGCTAGCTCCACGTTCTCACTGAATATCTCTATCATGTGCTGGAAGTTGCGGTCATTGTAGGTGAAACGCTGTCCAAAAATGATCAGATTGGTGATGTTGGACACTGCATTGGTGACAAGGTGTTTAGGATTGAAGGGTTTCCCCTTGTATTTGTCAATGGCATCAACAAAAAACATGCACTCCTCTGAGATTTTTCTCTCAAATAGTCTCTGACCACTGCCGAAGTAACGGAAGGAGTTGCATGCCACTTTACGGTGTTCAAACCAACCTTTACCATATTTGCAATTGAGGAGCCCTTTGAATAGTGGAGAAAAAAATTTGAGAAAATCAAATCATTCAAATGTAAGTGCTTTTAAAGGTATTTAACAGCAACAACATGTATATTGCCAGAGCCTTACCACCCATTTTGGTCATTTTCTTGAATAAAGGTAGTGATGGACGATCAGCAAACACCTCACTCTGATGGTAAAGGCATTCTTTCACCATATCATATCCATTCAGTACCACAGTCAGGATGCCTCCCATGTCAATACTGAATATCTGAAAGGTGCACACTGAAACATGAGCATTTATGTATCGTTTCAGATTTCAGAATTATATACAATATGCAGTCATATATTATCACACCCCATTTAATGTTTAGTTCTTTATTAAGAAATAACATTGATATTTGATATTCTTTTAAATTATAAATAGATAAAGGTGATGAAATTGTAACACCAGGCAAAAAAACAAGAAATTAACATTTAATGAAGGACTTCTTACAGTAAATGGCAAATTTCTAGAATAATTCCTGAGAAAAAGTTAGTGCACTCTACCTAGTATTAAAAATGCCATGTTTCAGACTAGTATTATAAATACCTAGTAAGTACTTAGTAAAGTTCCCCCACAGTGATGATATATATGTAAATGTACATTACGAGGTGGGCAGTAATGAGTTATTATGTATTTTCACAAAACTGCACTTTACTGATGCGCTTTATTATTATTTATCAATACTTTTTATTTTTACTTGAGTACATCTCTGAAGGAAAACCCGCACTGTTACTCTTTTTTTTTTGTTGTTGTTTGATAATTAAAAAGTAAAACTGAAATTTGGCTATGATTTGGATTATATTAGAGGTACATGTAAAAATATACTAAGAAGCATTAAAAAGGAAACATTATATCAATTTCACAACACGGTGTACGTAAGTTGTCAATGAAAAAAACACAATAATAAACACTTCATAACATTTATTAGCTAATAGTTATTAGTGCACAAATTCAGATCATCTGGATGAACAGATATGCAACAAAACTTAATCCATAATCATTTCTCTTTATTTTTATCATTCATTAATATTGCACGTGTGTGACCTCCATCTGCTGCCAGCGAAGCCTCATTTCTGTGTGGGACTGACGCCACTAACTCAGTAGTCATTTTGGCCCTGCTGAATGTGACCCATTCTGTGAGCAGCCGCCTCAAGCTCAGCATGAATTGTTGCTGCAGGTTCCTGACTACTTACGTACGCACCGATCCAGAACATCCCATAGATGTTCTGATGGGGAGTTTTGCGCATTGAGATGACAGGGATTAGTTTATTGTACATGCATTAACACTAAAAAAATAAATAATGGTTTAAAAGCACATAATCATTATAAAGACATACGGGATTTTGTTTTCGGGATGTTGTGTTTTAATCCCTCTCGGTGTAATTTGTGTTTTCCTCAGACTGACACATTTAACAGAAAAATCTCACAATTTGTCTAAAGTCACAAATTTACAAAAAGTAAATGTTGTAGGCTACAACAAAAGCTGTACATTTCTCAGAGCTACAAATGTATGGACAATTCCTTACGCACTATTTAAGCCGTTTTTAATAGAGCCTTTCTTTTTTCAAGCATTTCTGTAACTATAGGCTACTATAAGGTACTTCTACTTGATTATGATTTCTGACTATAGCTGCATATTTGCGTGCTACATCATTCCTTGTGTGAAGCGCTCACATTTTCCTCCTACATATCAGTCTCCCAGATATTTCGATAATATCCCAAATCAATTTACCAAAAACAGTGTTGATGACTGTGCATATTTGGGGAGGCGAGGACTTCATTTTTGCAGTCCTTCTTCTTCCTCTCCTTCTCTATCAACCCCCCCAACCTCGTCTCTGCTGCTCTAAGTTGAAAAGCCTAGAACCTCTCGCTGACTCCACCGGGGATCCTGCTGCTAAAAGGCGGCAGACATAACGCTCGACAGACGGTCCGGCTCCGTTACCTGTCCGTGAACTTCACTCTGTTTCTTGAGGAAGACGTGCGGCTCGGCGGCGATCGACAGGATATTCCCTATGACGGGGATGGGAGACGGACCGGGAGGAAACCCCGGAGGTCGCCTCTGTCTGACGAGATGGCGAAGCAGCAGGAAGACGAGCAGGGCCGCGACCGAGCAGCCCGCACCGAGCAGAGCCTGCGAGGCGGACACCGGCGGCTCCGGACAGGCGCCTTTTACAGAAATCATCTTTTTGTCTCAGTCGCACTTCGCTGCAGACAAACTGCTGAATCTGCGTTTCTGAGCCCGATGCACGCATATCATCTTGTACATTTCCCCCCCTCCCGCCTTTAAGGATTGGTCAGAATGTCGCACAGCTCTGAGTGAACTTTGCTCCGTTCTTCATTGATAACGGACCATGCGTCCTCTTTGATGGTTATTTCGGGTTCGGTTTGGTCTGAGAATTAATTCACATAAAGCAAGAGGCGGTGCCTTTACTCATGAACTTGTACTTTCGGAAAAAAGTTTGGCAACATGATACCTTTCACTCTTGTCTGAGTACAGTTGTGGAGAAAGAAAACTACTGTGAAGTAGTGGGGGTTCACACAAGAAAGGAGAGACGACTGTGACGAAACAGGCTTTATTAAAACACACCTCCTCAACACAGACGAGGGGAGGTCATTCACACAGACCGTCTCACTAAGGGTGACACAAACGCATGATCACTCACTGCTCTGACTCTTCTTAGAACACTGCTGTAACAGTGTATAAGAAGCAATAACACTTTAGAACACACGAATGGTAACACCCTTTGAATCCTCCGCTGCCAAAGCATGCCAGGAGAATCCCCACCCCTTAACACAGCCCCAACGTTACACTGCCCCCCCCCCCCGGACTGGTTTCTGTCCTCAGAATAATAAATGTCCATCTCAAAAGTCCAACACGAATCCATCCAGGTGTCGGGGCGGCCTCCGTTGTCGACAACCAGCACGCACGGGCCCGCTAGTGTTCATCTGTGCCTCGGTCGGAGTATCTGGTCGGGGTGAAGGCTCTGGTTCGACCACCCGCGGGGCGGATGGCTGGTACAGGGCGAGACGGTCACAGTGGAGTACCACGACCCAGTCCCTTTTCTGCAGCCTCACCCTGTACACCACACCCGACAGTCTGTGTAGGACTACGCACGGTCCCGACCAATGGCTCGCCAGTTTTGGTGACAGTCCCCTTTTTCGTTCCGGGCAGAAAACCCAGACTCAATCTCCTGGTGCAAAGTCCCTCCCCTGGCAGCGGGAGTCATATGCCCACTTTTGCCGGCTCCCCGCCACTGCCAGGGCCTCCCGAGCCAGTCCGTGCACCGTGTGGAGACGTTCCTTCAAGCAAAACAAATAATCCAACCCCGGTTTGCCCTAGCTCGGGGGGTGGGGGAGTACAAAATCCACCGGTGTGCACAGCTCGCGTCCAAACTTCAGCGCTGCAGGAGTGCACCGGGTGGATTCCTGTGCTGCCGTCCGGTACGCCCACAGAACAAAGGGCAGATGCAGGTCTCAGTCTCGCTGTCACTGGTCCACTAGGACAGCGAGCTGGGTGGTGAGGGTCCAGTTGAACCGTTCAACCAGGCCATCGCTCTGTGGATGCAGCAGGGTGGTCTAGGTCTTCTGGATGCCCAGCCGCTTGCAGACCTCTGCCTCAATGTTCCGACCCTGATCGTTGTGCAGCTCCTCCGGTGCACCAAACCGACAGAACATCTCGTCTACCAGCTTTGATGCCGTGGTGGCGGCGCTCTGATCAGGGACCGCGTACGCCTCTGGCCGTTTGGTGAAATAATCCATTGCAACCAGCACATAGCGGTCCCCCCGGTTCGTGGTCGGGAAAGGGCCCAGAATGTCCACACCTACCCGCTCCATCGGTGCTCCCACCCGATACTGCTGCAAGGGAGCGTGGGATCGCTGAGTCGGCCCCTTCTGAGCCGTGCAGGTGTCGCAGCGATGGACGTGGAGCTCTACATCCTGGTGACATCTGGGCCAGTAGAACCGGGCTCGAAGATGCTGCAGAGTCTTTGTCACCCCGAAGTGGCCCGCTCCTACCACCCCGTGGACCAGCTGGAGTATGTTGGGCCAGAGCTGCTGGGGAACCAGCAGCTACCAGAGGTGACGCTGCCCAGCTGGAGTCTGCCACTGCTGATACACGACACCCTCGTGACAGCGGAGATTGGCCCACTGGGAGTGTAGGGCCTTGGTCTCTGGGTCCAGCGCAGACACAGCCTCCCAGGAGGGCTGCTGGCCCGCGTCCAGCCACTGCTGAACCCGGGAAATGACCGGATCTCTGTCCTGCTCCAGCTGCTGCACGCCGAGGGCCTCTGTGACATCATTGCTGGGGAGAGCTGCCTGATCATCCGAGGAGGAGCTGTGTGCCGCTGTGTTATTCCTGCTCACAGCGGTCCGGAGAGCAGCGGCCCGTGGGACGGCTTGGTCTTGATCCTCTGCCCACTGGCAGTGCCGACAGTCCTCCGCAGCACAGGGACGCTGAGACAGCGTGTCAGCGTTGGCATGGAGGCGGCCTGCCCGATGCACAATCTGAAAATCATAATCCTGCAGTGCCTCCACCCATCTCGCCAACTGTGTAGCCAGGTCAGGGAAGCATGATCCGTCCTGAGCTGGAACCTCCCCCCGTACACATACAGCAGCTGGCATCTCTGTCCCGATTCCAGTCCGCTGCAGCTCTGCTGGAACAATTCCTCGACCACCTGCTGCGTTTCTGCTGACACATTGACCCATTCCGCTGTGGCCCTCCCCCTTGCTGTCTCTATCTGTGATTGTGCTCCCTCTGCTCATGCTGGTGGCGCCGTTGGGTTCAGTACTTGCGGTGACCCACCCGGTTCGGCCCACCCTGGCGGTCCCTCGATCACGCAGGCCTCCGGGTTCCTCCTCTGGGCCCCACTGCAGAGAGTGATGGTCCGAGTTCCCAGCAGGAGGGACAATCTGTCGGTGTCAATTTTTGCGCTCCATGCTGCGAGCAGATCAAGTCCAATAATGCAGGGGTCTTGGATGTCAGCCAGCCAGAACGGGTAGTTTGTGTTCTGGCTGGCCACCCTCCACCACAAGAACTCTTCGCCGTCCCAGTCTGGCGCGCTCACTGGTAGCTGTGGTGACGCAGCGCCCGGTGGGTTCCCACCCCTGCAGTTCTGTCTCGTCCGTGCCTGGCAGCACTCCGGGTCGGACCAGGGAGATGATAGAAACGATGTCGATCAGGGCCCGGATTGGCGTGTTGTCCAGGCTGCACTGTAGGTACATCCCTTGCGAGTGTCCAATTTGGCCCACACGCAGTGACAGTTCATCGGGGAAAATGTCTGTGGGAGACGGCAGGTCCCCGTCCATGCCACCTCACTCTAGTTTAATGTTGGCAAGGGGCCGGTTTGTCATTGGGGTGGGTGCCGGGCAGTACCTCGCGATGTGTCCTGGCTCCCCGCACCGGAAGCACCCTTCCTCGCACCGCCGTGGCCGTCTTCTCCGTGGCCACGCCGCCATGGTCTGCCACAGCTCCTCCTCCTCCTCCTCGCTCCTAGCTGTGGTCTGGAAGGCTCTCTGTCTCGGTGCCGATGCATCAGCTGTACAATCCATTAGCGGTTCCACCCGCTCCGCTTCTGCCACAGCCGTCTCCCAGCTGCTCGCGGCGTGAATCCGGATGTGGATCTGGAGCTGGGCCAGGCAGAGACCCCGGATGAAATTCCAGAGGGCGAGCTTCTCCACTACCTCTGGCTTGAAATCTGGGTAGCTGCGCTGTGTCAGCAGCTGTATGTCTGCTGCATAGGCTCCCAGGCTCTCCCGGCTGCCTCGCCGGCGGTTGGCCAGCTGTTCCTCGGTGTTGGCTGCTCTCCCAAACCACCTCCGGAGTGCTCCTTGTAGTGCTGGCCAGCTGCGGCGTTCCTCGGGCGGGAGATCGGACAGCGTGCGGAGAGCCCTTCCCTCCAGGGCCAGCGCAACCTGCACGGCGGTCTCTATGGGTGGCCAGCAGTTCAATGCAGCAGCCAGCTCGACCTGGACCAGGTAGTCGTCCAGCAGGGTTTCACCGTTAAAGCGGGGAACCTTGGCCCGCTGCCGGATGGGTGGGACGGTCACCTCTTGGTTGATCGCCGCCCCTGGTCACAGTGGAATCACCGGCCTGTCCTGCCCTGAAAAGGGCGGGGAGCGGGGCTGATCTGTTCTGCTCAGCCCGCCCTGCCTTGAGAAGGGCAGAAGGCGGGGTACGCTGGTCCCATCGGGTCCGCTGCTCCGTTCATCCCGGCGAGCAACTCTGGGGGTTGGTGTACCAGCTCTGTCGTCCATTCCCAGCTGAGTGATGAACCGCTCCAGCTGCTGAATCTCTGCTATGATCCTGGCTTCCATCTGCTCCATATCCCAACTTCTGATACCAGTGTGACATAGTGGGGGGGTTCACACAAGGGAGGAGAGATGACTGTGACGAAACAGGCTTTATTAAAACACACCTCCTCAACACAGACAAGAGATGAGGTCATTCACACAGACCTCCATCTCACTAAAGGTGACACAAACACATGATCAGTCACTGCTCTGACTCTTCTTATAACACTGCTGTGTCATTATAATGCAGTTATAATGACACAGCAATAACACTTTAGAACACACGAATGATAACACCCTTTGAATCCTCCGCTGCCAAAGCGTGCTGGGAGAATCCCTGCCCCTTTAACACAGCCCCGACGTTACACTGCTCTATAGATTAATTAATATATTGATGTGGCCAGTTCCTGCTCCAGTTTCCTTGAAACTACACATCTAAGAGAAAAACTTTAGAAAATGTAGAGTAAAATTCCAATTTTGCATGAAAATAGTTGCATATATTTAAAAAGTTGTACATTACAGTGGTGTGTGTTATGTCTGGATGTGGACCCAAAGCAGGGACGAAAATCCCATTTCACTGTTGGGGGTGGGGGGAGAGATAAAAAGGAAAATTTGAGAGCTTTATTTTTGAGGGGCACATAAAAAATGCCATTTTTACTGTGTTGTCTGATACTTTCTCAAATGTCTTATATAATGATTTTAGATAATTATGTCATTGATCCTTATTAGTCCATATCCTACCTGTCTACAGGTTTTCACACAATCGACCAACAACACCAAAAGTTGTATTGGGTGGTTGGTGTCAATTACACCATATATGATCTAATAAAATGTCTTTGCTCACCATGAACACTAGTCTGATCCCCACCACAGCAGCTTTACAAGAATTTAAAGCTCAAAATAAGTTCTAATACTAGAAGAAATACCTTAATGAATAACTAAACTACATCAAACTATTCTTCAAAAATATATATTTATTGTGATGTAAGCAGGGTTCACACAAAGAAAATTGAGCAGATGGTTGTGATCAACCGGATTTATTTTTCACACACTCTGAGCACAGGCAGGAGGGGAGGTCATTCTCCCAGACCTCCGTTTAAATCACGGTTACACACACATAACGTTTTCAACTGGCAAAGCATGCTGGGAAATTCCTGCCCCCCTTAACATGGCCCCAACGTTACACTGCCCCCCCTGGACTGGTTTCTGTCCCCAGAAAAATTAAAGTCCAATTTAAAAGTCCAATACAAACTCATCCAGGTGTCGGGGCGGTCTTCGGCGGCGGCGGCCAACACGTACAGGCCCCCTAGTGTCCATCTGGGTCTCGGTCGGGGTATCGGGCCGGGATGGAACCTCCGGTTCGTCCACCAGCGGTGCAGATGGCCAATACGGGGCGAGACGGTCACGATGAAGGACCACAACCCGGTCCCTTTTTCTAAGCCTCACCCTGTACACCACATCTGACAGTCTCTCCAGGACCACGCATGGCCCCGACCACTGGCTCGCCAGCTTCGGTGATCGTCCTCTCTTCCTCTCAGGGCAGAAAACCCAGACTCGATCTCCCGGTGCAAAGTCCCTCCCCTGGCAGCGGGAGTCGTACGCTCGCTTCTGCCGGCCCCCTGCCGCTGCCAGGGCCTCTCGAGCCAGCTTGTGCACCGTGTGGAGACGTTCTTTCAAACAAAAAAAATAATCCAATCCGGGTTTTCCCTCCACCTCCGGCTCAGGGGGGCAACCGAATACCAAATCCACCGGTGTGCGCAGCTCGCGTCCAAACATGAGCGCCGCAGGGGTGCACCAGGTAGATTCCTGAACTGCCGTCCGGTACGCCCACAAAGCAAAAGGCAGGTGCAGGTCCCAGTCTCGCTGTCGCTGGTCCACTAGGATAGCAAGCTGGGTGGTGAGGGTCCGGTTGAATCGTTCGACCAGGCCGTCGCTCTGTGGATGCAGTGGGGTGGTCCGGATCTTCCGGATGCCCAGCCGTTTGCAGACCTCTCCGAAGACCTCCGCCTCAAAGTTCCGACCCTGATCGCTGTGCAGCTCCTCCGGTGCGCCAAACCAACAGAACATTTCATCCACCAGCTTTGATGCCGTCGTAGCGGCGCTCTGATCCGGGGCCGCGTACGCCTCTGGCCACTTAGTGAAATAATCCATCGCGACCAGCACGTAGCGGTTCCCCCGGTCCGTGGTCGGGAAAGGGCCCAGGATGTCCACTCCCACTCGCTCCATCGGTGCTCCCACCCGGTACTGCTGCAGGGGAGCGTGGGATCGCTGAGTTGGTCCCTTCTGAGCTGTGCATGTGTCGCAGCGATGAACGTGGAGCTCCACGTCCTGATGACAACCGGGCCAGTAGAACCAGGCCCGAAGGCGCTGCAGCGTCTTTGTCACTCCGAAGTGGCCCGCTCCTACCGCCCCATGAACCAGCTGGAGTACTTTGGGCCAGAGTCGACGAGGAACCAGCAGCTGCCAGACGTGCCGCTGCCCAGCTGGAGTCTGCCACTGCCGATACACCACGCCCTCGTAGCAGCGGAGGTTGGCCCACTGGGAGTGCAGGGCCTTAGTCTCTGGGTCCAGCGGTGACACAACCTCCCAGGCGGGCCGCTGTCCTGCGTCCAGCCACTGCCGAACCCGCGAAATGACCGGGTCTCTGTCCTGCTCGCTCTGCAGCTGCTGCGTGCCAAGAACCTCTGTGACGTCATCGCTGGGGAGAACTGCCTGATCATCTGAGGAGGGGCTGTGCGTCGCTGCGTTATTCCTGCTCGCAGCGGCTCGGAGGGCGGCAGCCCGTGGGGCGGTTTGGTCCCGATCTTCAGCCCGTTGGCAGTGACGACACTCCTCTGTCGCGCAGGGGCGCCGAGACAGCGCGTCAGCATTGGCATGGAGGCGGCCTGCCCGATGCACAATCTGGAAATTATAATCCTGCAGTGCCTCCAGCCATCTCGCCAACTGTCCATCCGGTTCTTTGAAGTTTAACAACCAGGTCAGGGAAGCGTGGTCCGTCCTGAGCTGGAACCTCCCCCCGTACACATACGGGCGGAAATGACGCAGTCCTTGGATGACAGCCAGCAGCTCTCTGCGAGTCACACAGTAATTCCTCTCGGCTCTGCTGAGAGTGCGGCTGAAGAAAGCGACTGCCTGCTCTCCATGTTCTCCCTCCTGGGATAGCACCGCCCCGATGCCCTGGTTGCTGGCGTCCGTGTCCACGATGAAAGGGCGGTTCGGGTCAGGATACCGCAGGACGGGGGCTCTGATGAGCGCTGCGCGAAGCTGGGAGAAAGCAGCAGCACAGCTGTCACTCCACTGGAACGTGCGTCCTTTCTGCGTCAGCTGATGCAGCGGGCTGGCGATGGTGGCGAAGTCTTTCACAAACCTCCTATAATAGGAGGCCAATCCAAGAAAACTCCTCAGTTCTCCAACATTCCGCGGCACTGGCCAGTCTCTCACTGTTGCCACTTTTTCCGGGTCGGTGGCGACCCCCGCTGCACTGACGACGTGGCCCAAAAAGGTGGTCTCCCGCCGGAACAGGTGGCATTTCTTAGGGTGTAACCGTAGCCCCGCCTGCTGGATGGCTCCCAGCACCTCTCGGAGATTTGACAGGGCGCTGTCAAAATCAGCTGCATGCACCAGCAGGTCATCCAGGTAAACAACGCAGCGACTCCGGGGCACGTGAGCTAGCACTCGCTCCATCAAGCGTTCAAAGGTGGCCGGAGCGTTGCAGAGTCCAAACGGCATCACTTTAAACTGGTACAGTCCCTGCCCGATGGAGAAGGCTGTTTTTTTGGCGGGCCTCGGGTGACAGCTCTACCTGCCAATAGCCGCTGCGTAGATCCAGCGAGCTGAACCAGCTGGAGCCGGCGATGTGGTCCAGTGCGTCATCGATGCGGGGCAGGGGGTAGGAATCTTTCCTGGTGGCGTCGTTCAGGTGTCGGTAATCCACACAGAACCGCCACGACCCGTCCTTCTTCTTGACCAGCACCACAGGCACCGCCCAGGGGCTGCTGGAGGGCTCAATGACATCTGCCTCCAGCATTTCTCGCACTTTTTGTTCCGCCGCTGCCCGCCTTGAAAAGGGCAGCCGGCGTGGGCGGAGTCGAATCGGCCTGGCCTCACCGGTGTCGATCTCGTGCTGCACCAACCCGGTCCGGCCGCATTCCTCATCCTTCGCGGCGAAAACACCCACGTAATAGTCCAATAGCTCCCACAGCTGGCGTCTCTGTTCCGGGTCCAGCCCGCTGCAGCTCCGCTGAAATAATTCCTCCACCGCCTGCTGCGTCTCTGCTGACACATTGACCCCTCCCCTTGCTGTCCCTGTGTGTGCTCGTGCTCCCTCTGTCCGCGCTGGTGACGTCATCGTGTCCAGTCCTCGCGGTGGCCTGCCTGGTCCGGTCTGTCTTGGCGATCCCTCGATTGCGCGTGCCCCCGTGTCCCTTCCCTGGGTTCTGCTGTGGAGCGTGATGGCCCGGTTTCCCAGCTGGAGGGAAGGTCCGGCGGTGTCGATCTTGGCACGCCAGGCTGTGAGCAGGTCTAGTCCAATAATACAGGGGTCTTGGATGTCAGCCAGCCAGAACGGGTGTCTTATGTTCTGACCGGCCACCCCCACCACCAGCACTCTCCGCCCCTTCAGTCGGGCACGCTCACCGGTAGCTGTGGTGACGCAGCGCTCGGTGGGTTCCCACCCCCGCGGAGCCGTCTTGCTTGTGCCCGGCAGCACACCGGGTCGAACCAAGGAGATTGTAGAGCCGGTGTCAATCAGGGCCCGGATCGACGTCTTCCCCAAGCTGCACTGTAGATAGATCCCTGGAGAGTGTCCAACTCGGCCCACGCGCGGTGCCGGCTCCTCGGGGGAAACATCTGCTGGAGGTGGCCTGTCCCCGTTCACGCCACCTCGCTCTAGTTTAACGCCGGCGAGGGGCCGGTTTGTTGTGGGGTGGGTGCGGGGCAGTATCGCGCGATGTGTCCCATCTCTCCGCAGCGGAAGCACCCTTCCTCGCGCCGCCGAGGCCATCTTCTCCGTGAACGCGCCGCCGTGGTCTGCCGTAATTCCTCCTCCTCCCTCTCGCTCTCCATCGTAGCCTGGTAGGTTCTTCGGCTGTGCGTTGCTGCTTCAGCGGTGCGATTTATTAGCGGCTCTGCCCGCTCTGCTTCTGCCACTGCAGTCCTCCAGTCGCTCGCGGCGTGGAGCCGTACGTGGCTCTGGAGCTGGGCCGGGCGGAGACCTTGGATGAAACTCCGGAGGGCGAGCTTCTCTACTGCCTCCGGCGCGAAATCTGGGTAGCTGTGCCGGGTTAACAGCCATATGTCTGCAGCATAGGCTCCTAGTTTTTCCTGGTGGTTCCGGCGGCGGCGGGTCAGTTGTTCTTGGGCGTGCTCAGCATCCGCTATTCTCCCAAATCGTCTCTGGAGCGCCCCTTGTAGTGCTGGCCAGCTGTGGTGCTCCTCGGGCCGGAGATCAGAGAGCGTGCAGAGGGCTTTCCCTTCCAAGGCCAGCGACCAGCCGTTCAGCGCCGCAGTCAGCTCGACCTGTGTCAGGTAGTCATCCAATGTGGCTTCGCCGTTGAAACGGGGAATCTTGGCCCGCTGTCGAACAGGTGGGGTGGTCGTTTCCTGATCGATCGCCACCCTTGATCGCCGTGGGGTCGCCAGCCCGTGCTGTCCTGAGAAGGGTGGAATGTTTGCTCTGCTCTGTCTTGAAAAAGACAGGAGGCGGGGTGCGCTGGCCCCGTCAGGTCCGCCGCTTCGTTCGTCCCGGCTCCGGGCTCCCGGTGGTGGTGTCTCGGTCCCATCGTCCATCATCAGCTGAGCAATGGCCTGCTCCAGCTGCTGGATCTCCATTCTGATCCTAGCTTCCATTTGCTCCATCCCACTTCTGACACCAGTGTGACGTAAGCAGGGTTCACACAAAGAAAATGGAGCAGATGGTTGTGATCAACCGGATTTATTTTTCACACACTCTGAGCACAGGCAGGAGGGGAGGTCATTCTCCCAGACCTCCGTTTAAATCACGGTTACACACACATAACGTTTTCAACTGGCAAAGCATGCTGGGAAATTCCTGTCCCCCTTAACATGGCCTCAACGTTACACTATTAACAAGCAACAACAAAACAAAATCTCAATATGTCTTAAAACTAGGACTGTCAAACATTAACATTTTTAATCTGATTAATCATAGTGATACTGTGGATTAATGTACAGTAATCATGATTAATACCCATCCATTATTACTTGTTTCTTTTGGTGGAGGCAAAAAGATTCATGAATGAAGAAATGAACAAATGTAAACAAAAATGCATCAAAATAAGCAAAGAAACACAATTGGCAGCAAAATCTAGAAAAAATTAACAAAAATACACAAAGTTTATAGGCAACAGCGTATTTGAACCACTTTTCTACAGAGAAAAATGCTGAAAATATTACTCTATCATACAAAATGTATTATTTACAACATAAACAGAAATGTCCCACTGTGGAGTGTGTAAATGAAGAGGCAGCTTCATGTCAGACGATTTATTACACACTCACATCTCACAAGCTCAGAACAGACTGGTTACAGCAAGCACTCCTCTCTATATAACAAGTCACCTTCACAAGCTTCAAGGCACTTCCTCATACACAACATGATATTTACACTACACTTCATTCAACCCCCTCTCACCCTCTTGGGCATTGTTCTCCCATGTGCATTCATTGTCTCTGTCTGAGGTGCAAAATAACCTGACTTCCATACCCCCCCCCCCCCCAGCATCTTAAGGCACTTTTCCACTAGCCCAGCACACCTCGGCATGTCTCGATTCACTTTCACACGGTTCAGCTTGCTTTTGTCTCCATTACAACCGTGTTAAGCTGGGGTGGGTGGGATTTCTATAACAGCGAGGCGGCGCCACACTCCCGTGACGTAAAACACACGACCCAAGCAAAACATAAACACATGCGGCTGTATAAGGCGACTTCTCGGTCTGTGGCTTTTTTCACCGTAAATGCCAAAAAAGGACCGCCAGACAAGCATACAGGCAGCGAGATGAAACACTCTGGAATAGTTCTGCAGCTTCTGGGAGAGCCAAAGACGTGAGGATATAAACTAGGTCATATATGACGGTAAGCTAATGTTGCTATTGCTAGTTTTCTATAAGTACGTTGTACTACACTGTAATGTCTGCAAGTTATCGCTGTTAGGTACTAAAATATGTATGCTGTGTGTGTTTCAATGGCTCTGTTGTGGGGAAATTACTGCTTCATTCGGTCTGGGCGTTCAACACAGCTGGCTGATGTCAGCACAGCTTCACAAACGATCAGTGGTTATAGAGCTTAAGAATGTCTGTAGAAACGTTTATTTCCTGTACAACAAATTGCTCTGATCTGCTTGAAAATCATGGAGAGACTGTTGAGACATCATGGATGTACCTGCTTCTGCAGAACTGAGTCTGAGGTGGTGTTATAGAAAAAAATGATCAGCTGACACAACTTGATCGCCATGTTAATAACTATATTAGCCACAAAATATATATTCAAAAAGTAAACAGTACTGAGTTAGGTATAATAAGATATATTTGACAGTTATCATGCATTTTAGGCCAAAACAAACTTGATCTAGGATTAAAAGCAATTAAAATAATGCAGTCACAAGGTTACATGGAAAATACTTGATTTACTAGATACATGTACTGTAGAAATATATATTCTCTGCATCAACAATGTACTAGACATGCATTCATGTAGTATTGCACTGGGAATTGCACTGACAATAAACCTCTGAAGTTTTTGCAGATGTCTCTTTTTTTATATGTGAAGGTTACCACCACGTGGCATAAATTAAATACTGAAAGACTGGAAAAGCTAAGAATAATCCAGCAGTTTGAGAAATCACTTTTGGTTTGGTGTAAGTCTGTCAACAGAATTATGAACCATAAAGCAGTTTGTGTTAAAATGTTAAATCCCATTAAACCTAATCCAGGGGCTTCCAATCATGTGTTATGGGGGGCCAAGACCCTGCAGGTTCTCTCTTCTACCCAGTCTCTTCAGCAGGTGTTCTCACTGATCAGTCAGTGGAAGAAGTTCAGTGGAATCTGCTGTTGAAGACACTGGTTGGAAGTAAAGCCTGCAGGGTCTTGGCCCTCCATGGCACATGATTAGACACCCCTGCCCAAACCCATTATGATGAAGAGCAGATGCTAATATGACCCAGAATTCCTCCATATACTGGTACTGTCACTAAAGTATGCAGGGACTTCTGCGGTGGCACATCCAACAATACAGTCTTCAGTTAATAAAATAATTGTTTTGGTTACTTTTTCTTAAAAATGAGCCATTATTTTCAAGGTCACCGATAAATCCTTTGTACAGTTGACTCTTTTCCCACCGGTGTCTTAACAGCCAAAATTGAAAATCATGATGCAAACACATAAGTCACTAAATTGTTTATTACAATCAGCAGCAAATTCCAAATTATTCAGAATGTGCAAAATTCAAACTGTAAAAAAAAAACTGGAATGGTCACACACGGCAGCCACGCTGCCTCACTGAGAAGCAACTGGATCGGCCCCTCGTACTGGTCCTGGTTCAGCAGATCTTCAGCCTGCATCTCTGTAAATAGTGAGGCAAGGTCCAGTTGGGGTGGACAGTTTCCCTCTTGCCTAGACAAAAGACAAATGGATGGTGGTTAATTAAAGCAAGTTTAAAACATATTTGAGAAATACACTTGTTGCTAAAAGCCAGTGGTGGAATGTGAATTAATGAATGAATCTTTATTTCGGATTGATTAAAAGTAAAGATTAAAAGAAAATAGAATAATATAACAAAGGGGAAAAAAATCTAACAAGGTCAAATTAAACAATAACTCCTCTGATTATACAGTTCAACATAGGTTATCTGAAATGGGTGATGGCTGAAGCTGCAGCTTATATTGCCCACCATATTTCATCCAAGAATTCAAAAGAAAAACAAAACAGGAGGGATTACAATTTGAATGTGACAATAAAGTACTTCGTTGTTGTATTTAACCACAATTTTCATGTAGCTACGCTTCGGTAGATTTTTTACAAGGGCTGCGTTACATTTAAAATCATCTGTTTTTACTGTGGCCTCAGCAATCAGAATGAATTAATACATTCACTTGAATGGAATATAGTACTTTAACTGAAGGTGTGCATCACCGAGTATGGAGTCGCTCAGTCAAAATATGAAGTTTTTATCAATAAAAGTTTGTCTTGTCTATAAAAGTGTCTCTTGTTGCCCTGGCTTCATGTGTGGGCGGTGTTTTGTACTAGCATTGCTAAAATATAAAAGGAAGCACTACAATGGGTCTCAAACATTTGTAATGTGTCCTGTTACTGCATGAGTTTATTGATGATAGACTATAAACTACACATATAAAGTAAATTATATTGACGACTGAACATCTCACATTCGCCAAAACATACAGTTATGAACATAACTCACAAAGGATCACACAAGTGATCTGACAAAAAAAAAAAAATACATTAACAATCGGTTTATTTTACAGTTGATGTGCCATATTCACACAATCAAATAAATCTCAGTTCAGTCCCTTTTATATTAAGTGGAAATTGTGCTACTTTGGTTTTGACACTTTACCTATAAAAGCAAAGGATTTCAGTACGCTCCACAGTGGCGAGGTCCGTTGTGGGGCGGCTGCTTTCCTCTTGCCTAGATGAACGACAGAAATGGATGGTGGTTAGTTTCAAGCAAGTTCAACACATATACAGGCACATCTCAAAAATTAGAATACCATGAAAAAATTCAATATTTTTTTCACTGATTTCAGAAAGTGAAACCCATATATAGATTCATTACAGGGACAGTGATATATTGCAAGTGTTTATTTTAATATTGATGATTACGGCTACAGCCCATATTAACCAACACCTCAGCGGCCAACATTTATATTTAAAAACTATTTTTTAAAGTTAATTTTATGTAATATTCTAATTTTTTGCCAAATTGAATTTGGGGTTTTCAGGGGCTGTAAGCCATAATCATCAAAATTAAAATAAATAAACGCTTGAAATATGTCACTGTCTGTGTAGTGAATCTATATAATATACGGATTTCTCTTTCTGAAATGAGTGACAAAAAATATTGAAGTTTTTCATGACATTCTAATTTTTGGAGATGTACCTGTATTAGGGAAATACACCTGTGAAAGTCAGTGGTGGGATGTGACAAAAATGCTTCGTTTCCCTGACAAGCACTGCAGGATCCACAGAATAGGTGTGTGGGTCTATTCTGACGCTTTAGAAAATGATATGAATGACTTCATAAATCACTGGTTTGAAAAAGCAATTTTAATATGACGAGATTTCGGCTCCTGTGGTTCATTTCAACAGTATCCACAATATAAACACTGAGGGCAGCTAACCCCTGGCATGTGGAAACACATTCTAGCATTAAATTGCGCAGCACCAAAGTGTAGCACGTACACAAACCAGGACTTTAACCAGGATTAACATATTTCATCGTTTTGCTCTCACAAGCGAATACTTAGGAGAAAACAAGCACGAATCAGCAGTTGGTACTAGCTAGCTACTAGCTAAAAATCGTTAGCCAGCACAGAACAGCGCTGTATGGCTCAAAAAAAGTGAGCTTACCACCAACAGGATAAATAAGCAAACAGATGCACATTATTACAAATCACTCACCATTGATGGTTCTCTCACGTTCGTCTTCAGCTTGTCCGTAGTCCGGTTCTATGCTGGGCTGCCATCTGTATCGGTCCGGGTCACTCCTCACTGTGGATCTGCCACCAAGCAGAGAAAACTCCGCACCTCTTCGTTGGACCACGGTGTAGAGTTCCGCAAAACCTACAACGCTGTCTGTATTAATATCGTATTTACTCCGTGACCGAGTTAGTCCGTGAAATATTGCAAATGGCGGTCGTGTGTAGATTCATCAGAAGACGGTCGCTTTCGTGACGTTACGACCTGACCAATCAGCGGCGACCAGTCTTTTGACATCACAACACGGCACGACTCAGCACGGTTGTACCCTGCCCTCGAGCGGGGACGAAAATCGCGGCTGTTAAACCGTGTTGGGGCTAGTGGAAAGAGTTACAAAGCGTGCTGAGCTGTCCCGTGTTGGGCTAAGCGGGGCTAGTGGAAAAGGCCCTATAGATAGAACAATAAAATATCAGTCCACATACTGTTTCGGCTTCAGTCTCCTCCCATATCTGCTATAACTGGGGTTTACTGCCTCCGTGGTGCTGCTGTGCCGGTGGGGGGGCTGCTGGGAGTGTGTCCGACTGCGGGTGAGCCGTGGTGGGGGGCGGGGGGGGGTTTGCTCTGTCCATGTGGCTGCTCTGATGAATCGTTCCCCTGGGGAGTTCTCCGTGGGGGTCTTCCACGCCGAGGGGCCCTCGCCAACAGCACTTGCTCATCCGCCATTACAAAGGCGGGTTTGAGTCTGCCTATGCCAATTTTCTCCCGTCTACCCCCCCAAGTCTAGCACAAAATGCTTATCCCCTGTTTCCAACACTCTGAACAGTCCATCATAGGGTGGGCGCAATGGAGGGCGGTGGGCGTCGTGTCTGACGAACACGAACTCTGCATTCTTCAAAGTTTTAGGCACGAAAACACGCAGAAAACAGTGGTGGGCTGGGCCCGGCAGCGTGCCTGTGTTTGCGCTATGCTGCAAAAGCTGAGACGGGCAGCTGTCCGGCGCGGGATTATCTGGCAGAAATTCCCCAGGCAGCCGTAGGGGCTGCGCAAAAACCAGCTCTGCAGGGGAAGCTTCCAGATCCTCTTTTGGCGTGGAGCGCAACCCCAATAAAACCCACGGCAACCTGTCCACCCAATTTGCATCCGTCAGTGAAGCCCTAACTAACTAACTAACTAACTAACCTGCACTTATATAGCGCTTTTCTAGTCACAAAGACCACTCAAAGCGCTTTCATTAATACTAACCCTCTATTCTAAGGGCCTATAGGAAACAAAAATATCTAGGGACAATTTAGAACAGCCAATTAACCTAACATGCATGTTTTTGGCATGTGGGAGGAAACCGGAGAATTCCCGGAGTAAACCCACGCAACACGGGGAGAACATGCAAACTCCACACAGATCACTGTTGGTCGGGGGCTGGGATCGAACCCACGATCCCACGATCCCCACAATCCCCCGGCCAAGGGTAAACTGTGCTGCCGCAGTGCTAACCACTGCGCCACCGTGCAGCCCAGAGTGCTGCTTTCAGTGATCTATGAAAATGCTCGCATAACCCATTGGCCTGTGGGTTGTATGCGGTTGTGCGATGAATTGTAACACCCAGGCTGCGGGCCATCGCGGACCAGAGTTCGGAAACAAATTGAGGGCCCCTGTCGGACGTAATGTCTGACGGGACTCCAAAACGCGCCACCCATGCTGTTAAAAACGCGCGTGCTACGTCTGCGGACGTGGTTGCCGCCAGTGGGACTGCTTCTGGCCAGCGCGTGGTGCGGTCAATCACTGTCAGGAGGTGCGTGCACCCCTGTGATGGCGGGAGGGGGCCCACGAGGTCCACGTGAACATGGTCGAACCTCTTAGCCGGTACCCGAAACGGCCCCAAGGGAGCCTTCGTGTGTCTGTGTACCTTGGCTCGTTGGCACGCCACGCAGGCTGCAGCCCATTCTTTTACTTGTTTGCGTAGGCTCGGCCACACAAACTTCTCTCCCACCATTTTGACCGATGCGCGCACTCCTGGGTGCGCCAGAGTGTGAACCAACTCAAACACGCGGCGGCGCCACGCGACCGGGACCACCGGACGCGGGCGTCCCGTGGAGACATTGCAGATTAGGGGGTATAGCCGTCTTGCAGCACCCTGCTCTCCAGCCTTAACCCTGTTGGTCCAGACTGGAGCGCGCGCACGTCTGCATCGCTAATCTGCTCCACGGCCATGGCTGCGTAATCTATCCCCACACAGACCGGGGCCACCACGGCGCGTGAGAGGCAGTCCGCCACCACATTCAGTTTACCCGACACATGCTGAATATCGGTAGTAAATTCTGAAATCGCGGCCAGCTGTCTCTGCTGCCGGCCCGACCACGGTTCTGAAACCTTGGCCATCGTGAACGCTAGTGGCTTGTGATCCACCAACGCGGTGAAGCTGCGCCCTTCCAGCCAGAACTGGAAGTAGCGTATGGCCAGGTGGAGAGCCAGTAACTCCCTGTCGAACGCGCTGTATTTACGTTCGCTGTCACGCAAAGTTCTGCTGAAAAAGGCGAGCGGCTGCCAAGCCCTGGCGATGCGCTGCTCTATGACAGCCCCTATGGCCACGTCTGAAGCGTCGGTGGTGAGCGCTATCCGGGCCGCCGGGTCCGGATATGCCAGCAGTGCGGCATTTGCCAGGGCTGCTTTAACCTCCGAGAACGCCCGCTCTCGCTCCGGGGTCCATTCGACCCTATCTGCAGGTTTCTGTCTCTTGAACGCGGCGTACAATGGTTGCATGAGCTGCACTGCGCGGGGAAGGAAACTGTTATAAAAGTTCACCATCCCCAAAAATTCCTGCAGCGCCCTGACCGTCTGAGGCCAGGGAAAATCCGCTACGGCGCGCACTTTGTCAGGCAGCGGGATCGCTCCTTCCAGAGAGATGCGGTGCCCCAAAAAATCAATCTCCGTCATGCTGAACTGGCATTTCGCCGAGTTGATTATTAACCCGTGCTCCTCCAACCTCCGGAAAACCATCCTGAGGTGGGTTTCGTGTTCGTCTTCGGACGCACTGGCTACCAGGATATTGTCCAGGTAGACGAACATGAATGGGAGATCACGCAGCACTGCATCCATCATACACTGGAACGTCTGTGCTGCGCCTTTTAACCCGAATGGCATGCACAGGAACTCGAATAAACCGAACGGAGTTATTACCGCTGTTTTGGGTATGTCCTCCGCACGCACTGGGACTTGATGGTAACCGCAGACCAGGTCTATTTTGGAAAAAATGCGTGCTCCGGCAAAGTGGACGGAAAAATCCTGTATGTGGGGAATCGGGTAGCGGTTGTGTGCTGTGGCGTTGTTCAACCTGCGGAAATCACCGCACGGTCGCCACGATCCTTCAGCCTTAGGGACCATGTGTAGCGGGGATGCCCATGAGTTGTTTGAACGCCTGATAATGCCCAACCTTTCCAGGCTGGCGAACTCCTTGCGCGCTATGGCCAGTTTAGCTGTGTCCAAGCGCCGAGGTCTTGCAAAAATGGGCGGCCTGGTGGTGGTGATAAAGTGCTCCACCCCGTGTTTAGCGATGGCCGCCGAAAACGTCGGGACCGTGAGTGCTGGGAACTGAGTGAGCAGTGCGTGGAACTTACCGCCTGGAGCTGTGACGTTGGCTTGTGCTGCTGGCTGGGTCACTCGAGCTATGCAGGGGAGAGAGTCAAAGGACAGTGCATTAACCAGGCGCCTGTTAGCAACATCAGCCAGTAAACCATGTGCACACAGAAAATCAGCCCCCAGGATATGGTAATTCAGTGCTGCTACGACAAAAGTCCACTCGTATGTATGGCCGTGTAGAGATAAGATCAGTGTCCTCTCACCAAAGGTCTTAATTTCCGAGCCGTTTGCTGCCAACATCACGGGGCCGCTAGGTCCTGCCAGCCGGTCGGCGTAGGTCGGCAGGATGAAGCTCTTCTGGGCTCCGGTGTCCATGAGGAAACGCCTCCCCGAGTGTGCGTCCGTCAAGTAGAGCAGCTTGTTCTCTTCACCGAGGGTCGCAGCTGCTACCGACCAATGGCCTCAGCGTTTTCCCGAGCGCTTGAATTGGCACGGTGGCGCACCTCTGTGTGCTTTCTCTCCGAAACGGCGGGGGTAGAAACAGAGCGTGTCTCTCTGGCGCTCCTTGGCCCCCGCTGCTGCTACCGTCGGTGGCTCCTTGCCTCCTCTGGTCGTCTCGCTGGGCTCCGCCGCTGCCGCGTTGACTGTGATCACCCTGGTGGTGAGGATGATCCTGTCTGCCTCCTGGGCTAGCGCGCGGTAGTCACGCGCGGCCAGCAATGGCGAATTGGCCAGAACCGCTCTCGCCTCTGTTGGAAGGTTCCGGAGGAAAAGGTGGGCAAACAGAAAGTGCCTGTCGTCCGTGCCCATTAACGCCAGCATCTTCTCCATCAGGTCTACGGCCGACCCATCTCCTAACTCGGTCCGCGTCAGGAGCCTCTCCGCTCGCTCACATTCCAAGACCGTGTAGCGCCGGGTGACTGCAGCCTTGAGCGCCTCATATTTGTTGCTGGTTGGTGGATGATCGAGCAGGCTCGCTACCTGCTGGGCTGTGCGGGAGTCCAGAGCTGCTACCATATGGTAGAACTTGGTGTCGTCTGCCGTTACTCCCTGGAGGGCGAACTGGGCCTCGGTGTGGTGGAACCAAGAGCGCGGGTTGTGCTGCCAGAAATCTGGTAGCTTGACTGAAACTGCACATGCGTTGCTGGGGGTTCCAGTCCTGGCTGTCTGTGGAATGGCTGCTGTGTCTCTGGGGCTTCCCGACCGGGCCGGCTCCGGGGTTCTCGCCTCGTGTTCCATAATAAGTCTTGGGTCACCAGTGTGGAGTGTGTAAATGAAGAGGCAGCTTCATGTCAGACGATTTATTACACACTCACATCTCACAAGCACAGAACAGACTGACTGGTTACAGCAAGCACTCCTCTCTATATAACAAGTCACCTTCACAAGCTTCAAGGCACTTCCTCATACACAGCATGATATTTACACTACACTTCATTCAACCCCCTCTCACCCTCTTGGGCATTGTTCTCCTATGTGTATTCATTGTCTCTGTCTGAGGTGCGAAATAACCTTCCATACCACTCCTTTTTTTTTATCCTGATGATATTTCATCATCTTTGATGCCAGATAAGAAAACAGTTTGTGTCTGCAATGAGGGAATGTGCACTTAAACACATCCTCCTAACTATCTAAAGGGTCATCTATGCATTTTTATTACATTTGCAACTTTTACTTATTTATTTGGCTGTTTTTCATATAGTAGCAATTGTACAGGAGATGGGGCAAATATATTGAAGTAAATGCACTCTTTGGCTCCTAACGGAGGGGGGAACCATCTTGCACACTCTTTGGAACAAACTGGTCACTATCGCTCTAAAGAAAAGAACCAAATGTTTTTCTTCTGGTGTCACTGGATCCAACAAACTCCTGGCAGATCATTTTTATGTCCATTTTGTCCAGTCTTTGCTTATGTACTTTGCAGACAACCACATTGTTCAGTCTGTCTTTAAGGGCTTCATAGCAAAGGGGTGAGTACTGTACATATGAATCCGTGTACTCTTGCGAAACGAAAACGGAACGACCAAAAATAGCCGTTATATCGTTCTCGTCTTGTCAAATCCCACTGATACGCCTTCCACAGAGGAAGCAGGGTTTGGGGACGAGGGGGATGACTCGCCTATCACAGGGGCTGAGGTCGCCAAGGTGGTTAAAAATCTCCTTGGTGGCCGGGCCCTGGGGGTGGACGAGATTCGCCCCGAGTACCTCAAGGCCCTGGATGTTGTTGGGTTATCATGGTTGACACGCCTCTGCAACATTGCGTGGAGGTCGGGGGCAGTGCCTTTGACATGGCAAACCGGGGTGGTGGTTCCTCTCTTCAAAAAAGGGGACCGGAGGGTGTGCTCCAACTTTAGAGGGATCACACTCCTCAGCCTCCCTGGGAAGGTCTATGCCAAGGTACTGGAGAGGAGAGTCCGGCCGTTGGTCGAACCTCGGATTCAGGAGGAGCAATGTGGTTTTCGTCCTGGCCGTAGCACATCGGACCAGCTCTTTACCCTCTCGAGAATTCTTGAGGGTTCGTGGGAGTTTGCCCAACCAGTTTACATGTGTTTTATGGACTTGGAGAAGGCATTTGACCGCGTCCCTCGTGGATTTTTGTGGGGGGTGCTTCGGGAGTATGGGGTATCGGGCTTGTTGTTACGAGCTATTCGGTCTCTGTACGACCGTTGTGAGAGTTTAGTTCGCATTGCCAACACTCGGTCGGAGTCATTCCCAGTGAGAGTTGGACTCCGCCAGGGCTGCCCTTTGTCACCGGTCCTGTTCATAATTTTTATGGACAGGATTTCGAGGCGCAGCCAGGGAATGGAGGGTGTCATGCTTGGTGACCACAGGATCTCATCTCTGTTGTTTGCAGATGATGTTGTCCTGTTGGCTTCATCCAGCAATGACCTACAGCTCTTGCTGGGACGGTTTGCCGCTGAGTGTGAAGCGGCTGGGATGAGAATCAGCACCTCCAAGTCCGAGTCCATGGTCCTCAGCCGGAAAAAGGTGGATTGTCCTCTCCGGGTTGGGGACAGGCTCCTGCCCCAAGTGGAGGAGTTTAAGTATCTTGGGGTCTTGTTCACGAGTGAGGGGAAAATGGAGCGAGAGATCGACAGACGGATTGGAGCAGCATCTGCAGTGATGCGGACATTGTACCGGTCTGTTGTGGTGAAGAGGGAGCTTAGTTCTAAGGCAAAGCTGTCGATTTACCAGTCAATCTACGTTCCTACTCTCACCTATGGTCACGAGCTTTGGGTAATGACCGAAAGAACGAGATCGCGGATACAAGCGGCTGAAATGAGCTTTCTCCGTAGGATTGCTGGACTCACCCTCAGAGATAGGGTGAGGAGCTCAGTTATCCGGGAGAGGCTCAGAGTAGAACCGCTGCTCCTCCACATTGAAAGGAGTCAGTTGAGGTGGTATGGGCATCTGATTAGGATGCCTCCTGGACGCCTCCCACTTGAGGTGTTTCAGGCACGTCCCACTGGGAGGAGACCCCGGGGCAGACCCAGGACTCGGTGGAGAGACTATGTCTCCCAGCTAGTCTGGGAACGCCTTGGTATCCCCTCTAAAGAGCTGGAGCAGGTGGCTGGGGAGAGGGAAGTCTGGGCTTCTCTGCTTGAACTGCTGCCTCCGCGACCTGGACCTCCGGAAAAGCGGTAGAAGATGGATGGATGGATGGATTGAGCAAAAATGACATAACGGATCTGATTCCGTTTGGCGTTGTTTTCCTTTTATTTTGTCGGTCACAGCCGGAAGTGGTGATGGCAGCAGCAGAACGCCGCCAATTTCAAACAAGCCTGAAAGACTAGATGCTAAATCTCACTTTAAAATCGGGAGCATGCTCAAAGTTGCAGCATAGACTCATGCAGACATCACCATCTGATGAAAGATGAGAAGGACTGCCAGAAATAGACGTTTATAGAATTCCCATCAGCCAGCAATGAGGACGAAAGGAGGACATTGTGGACACTGAAGGCCTGGGGAGTCATGACAGGTTGAGGTGACCCTCCATCTGTTTTGACCACTTTACAACAGGTAAGGTGTACTTATAAATTATGCTTCTATTACTTTTTTCTCTTTTCGGATTAGTTTGGGGTCCACATGTTGGCTCAGTATGTGATTACTGAGGTGATGCAGGTTCCCAGCAGTTTTAATATGACTGGGGTCTTTTTGATTTTACGTGATATTTAGGGCCCGAGCCACTGACAAAGTCATTGGGCGAGAGCCCTGCTGTAATTGTTAGAATTTTTTTTTTTCTTCTTATAAGATAAGATAAGATAAGCCTTTATTAGTCCCACAACGGGGAAATTCCAGGATTGCAACAGCACAGGGATAGCAACACTCAGAGCAACAATCAGAAGGCAAGAAAAAAAAACAAAAAAACAAAACAAGCAAGCAAGAGCAGCTAATATACATATGTACGTATTACTATAAAATATATATATATACACACACACACAGACACACAGTGCAGAGCATTGTAGCTGGATGGAATAAATATATGAATATATGAACACACAGTGCAGAGCATTGTAGCTAGATGGAATAAATATGTAAATATATAAACACCCACAGTACGGAGCATTGCAGCTAGGTGGAATAAATATGCAAGTATATAAACACACACAGTGCGGAGCAATGTAGCTAGATGGAATAATATGTAGATATATAAATATATAAACACACCCAGTGCTGAGCATTGTAGCTAGATGGAATAAATATGTAAATATATAAACACACACAGTGCAGAGCATTGTTGCTAGATGGAATGAAACAGCATAACCGTCTACTTAGTTATCCTACATGGTATGATTATGTGTCCATACATATTCTCACCCTCCATAGCGACCGGTAAGTTCCTAGTTGTATGCCGGAGGGGACCATTGTGTAAGTCTATTGCATCTTTTGCATTCAAAAAACTATTAGTTTGTTACGTCTTTTTGCTATCTCTGCGAGCAGCCCTGCTTAGGTTGTACAGTCTGACAGCCGTTGGTAGGAAGGACCTACGAAACCTCTCGGTTGTGCACCTGGGATGATGTAGTCTGCTGCTAAATGAGCTCCTCAGTGCATTCAGTATGTCCTGCATAGGGTGGAACTCGGACTCCAGCAGAGATGACAGTTTAGCCACATCTACATTCTACATCTAAGATCTCATTTTTGGGGTAGTCAGCGTGCATGAAAGCTCACCATTTTTTGCAGGGACCTCAAGGCTGGCAAAAAATTTAATATTTTGGAGGAAATATGAATGACCCCATAAAAGTGGCTCTACAGCGCCACCTAACGTGAAGTCAATGGGGAGTGGCACACGCTTATTTTCGTGTAGAAAGATGAAAATTGGGTGAGATGTTTATCATGTCAAGACATGCAAAAAACTCCATAGAAGTGATGGTCTACACCCAACAGGAAGTCGGCCATTTTGGCAGGAGGTGGCGGTGACCAAATTTCCACCTCATGCATTTGATTGAACTCATCCTAGGGTTTTTTCATAAAAATGATTGACAAAAGTTATAGTGGCACCTACTGCTCACAGAAAGTACTGCGCCAAATGGTTTACTTTATTATTCACGCAGCGCTTGCCGTGATGACGGGAAATTTTCTGAGCCAGCTAGGTATGATGGGTGCCGGGGTCCGCGGTTGCGTGGGGGGCGAGGGCCAACTTACAGCTGCTTGCAGCTTTAATTATTAGAATTTTTTTCTTCTTCTCCATCTCAGACCTCACTTTTGGGGTAGTCATCGTACACGAAAACTCACCATTTTTTGCAGGGACCTCAAGACTGGCAAAAAATTTAATATTTTGGAGGAAATATGAATGACCCCACAAAAATGGCTCTACAGCGCCACCTAACCTATGAAGTCAATGGGGAGTGGCACACATTTACTTTCGCATGGAAAGATGAAAATTGTATGAGATGTTTATCATGTCAAGACATGCAAAAAACTCCATAGAAGTGATGGTCTACACCCAACAGGAAGTCGGCCATTTTGGCAGGAAATGGAGGTGACCTGATTTCCACCTCATGCATTTGATCTATACAGTATATCAACTATATACTATACACTATACCCATGTGCCACTAAAAGTTACTGAAAGCTTTTCACGACACTTGACGGTTTGGCTGTAGGGGTGTGGCAAAGTTTGATGCCTCACCATGATCATTCTGTGACCATTCTGACAGCAATAACTCTGGTATTCATGGTGGGATTTCAACCAAATTCAATATTATGGATATTAGTCCAATTCCAACCAGTTCTATAAAACAATATTCATGGAAATCTAAGCGCCACCTATATGAGGCAGAAAGTTTTGCATCAGAAAGTTTGCATCATGTTGTTTTTTTAATACCTCGGGAATGGAATGTTGGATTGGCATCAAGATAGGTATGAAGTATATGGGTATGCCTCTGAACAGTTACAGCTATGAAAATTCATTAGTAGCAATAGCGCCCTCTCTTGGAGGCATGAAAGTTACACTAAAGGTTTTCTTCAATATCTCCGAAATAAATAGTCTGATTGGTACCATTTATGGTGACAATCATCTATAGCCATATGCCTTCAAAAGTTGTTGAAAACTTTTCCAAATGCCCAGTGGTTTGGCGGAAGGGGCGTGGCCAAGTTTGCAGTATCGCCATCACCCTTCCAATGTCTGTAACTCTGGCATACATTTACTGATTTCAACCAAATTTTGTGTGATGAATAGGTAGCCAATACTGATAATTTCTGTAATAAAGAATGACACATAGTGACAGCGCCCCCTACCGCCAATGGACAGGAAGTTGCCATAACTCACATGTAGAATGTCCGATTGCTGCTAAACTTTATATATATGATACTAGTCATACCCAGAAAAGATTTTTGTAATAATAACAAACATAGATATAGCGCCTCCTAGGAAAAAAATCCAAAGCTTTATAACTCAGGCATACTTTGTCCAAATTCAACCAAATTTTGTGTGGTGCATTGTTAGCCTACATTGAACCTTTGCATAATGAAAAATGAGACATAGTTATAACACCCCCTAGCAGAAAAAAACAAAGCATTATAACTCTGAAATACTTAGGCCAAATTCAACCAAATTTTGTGTGGTGCATGGTTAACCAACACTGAACCTTTCTATAATGAACAATTACAGCTAGCTCTAGCGTCTCCTAGCAGAAAAACAAAGCTTAATAACTCTGGCATACTTTGTCCAAAGTCAACCAAATTTAGTGTGTTGAATAGGCAGCCAATGGTGAAGATTTCTATAATATACAATGAGATGCAGCAGTAGCGCCCCCTACCACCAATGGACAGGAAGTTGTCATAACTCACACGTACATTGTCCAAATGGACCCAAATTTGATATACATGGTACTAGTACCATCCAGAACAGATTTATATGACTATACCGCATATAGCTATAGGGCCCCCTATTTAAAAAAAAAACAAACATTTATAGCAATGGCATAGCTTGTCTAAATTCAAACAAATTTCCTGTTGATATTTTCATCAGCAGTGGCCTTTAGGCTATGGATAAACATATTAGTTTTTTGATGTAATCCACGAGCTTATACAGTATCTCTGCCGAGGCGCTCTCTTGCAATGTACAGATGAACAGATGGATGGACTTATGACGGATGGCGGTATGGACGGATGGACGAGTGAGTGGACTGATGGGCAAATGGATGGCAGATGGATGGGCATATGGTGTTATGGAAGGACGGACAGACGAAGAGCGGGAAGGAAAGAGTTGGGGAGGGAGAAATGGAGCCTGCGCGGAGTTATGCTCTCTGAGTGGCAAGCCCAAGGTCTAGCGAGGACGCGAAGGTCCGTTTATCGCTGCTCGCAGCTTTAATTTTTTTTGTATTTTCATATTTCTCTCATTTCATTTCACAAATGTAGACTATTTGTTTTGCAAATTATTATATAAAATCCCAGTTAAATACATATAAATTACAGGCTGTAATGTAACAAAATAAGAAAACAGAAAAAGGGGGAATACTTTTGCAACTTTTGCAAGGCACTGTATTTTTTCAGTAGTCTAAATGAGACAGTTCTTATTTCATCACATTAAACAAAAGCTCAACAGACTTACCTGAGACTCTATATCTCTGGTTGACTGACTGTGTCTCTCTGTGCCCAGCTTTCTGCCCTGACTTTGCTGTCCCTAATGAAACAGTTAATAAACATTTCCATAAACTCCTCATTCCTTTATATGGACATTTTTCAACAAACTGCCTTAATATAATTGGGATCTTTCTTTTTTTTCCACAATATTTTTTATTGAACCTTTTTTTTTACAAACATAGCACAAACAATCAGACACTAACACTAAAGTAATTTAAAAATTTAAAAAAACACTAACAACAACAACAAAAAAGTACTAAAAACAACAACAACCATTAACAAAAGCAAGTCAGCATCAGTGCTCCTCTGTTTAGTCTAGGTAATGTATTACATAAGAATACATAATATACATTCACCAGTTTGGAATTTGCAAGGTCCACACATATCATTCACCTTCTTCTTCAGAAGTTATGTTTAATTTCTTTACATAATCAATGAAAGGTCTCCATATATTCTCAAACACATTTTCCTTTAATTTCAGTATACAGTGGGGCAAAAAAGTATTTAGTCAGCCACCAATTGTGCAAGTTCTCCCACTTAAAAGATGAGAGAGGTCTCCAATTTTCATCATAGGTATACCTCAACTATAAGAGACAAAATGAGAAAAAAAAAATCCAGAAAATCACACTGAAGGATTTTTAATGTATTAATTGGTAAATTCCTAGGTAAAATAAGTATTTGGTCACCTACAAACAAGCAAGATTTCTGGCTCTCACAGACCTGTAACTTCTTCTTTAAGAGGCTCCTCTGTCCTCCACTTGTTACCTGTATTAATGGCACCTGTTTGAACTCATTATCAGTATAAAAGACACCTGTCCACAACCTCAAACAGTCAGACTCCAAACTCCACTATGGCCAAGACCAAAGAGCTGTCAAAGGACACCAGAAACAAAATTGTAGACCTGCACCAGGCTGGGAAGACTGAATCTGCAATAGGTAAGCAGCTTGGTGTGAAGGAATCAACTGTGGGAGCAATTATTAGAAAATGGAAGACATACAAGACCACTGATAATCTCCCTCGATCTGGGGCTCCATGCAAGATCTCACCCAGTGAGGTCAAAATGATCACAAGAACGGTGAGCAAAAATCCCAGAACCACACGGGGGGATCTAGTGAATGACCTGCAGAGAGCTGGGACCAAAGTAATAAAGGCTACATCAGTAACACACTACGCCGCCAGGGACTCAAATCCTGCAGTGCCAGACGTGTCCCCCTGCTTAAGCCAGTACATGTCCAGGCCCGTCTGAAGTTTGCTAGAGAGCATTTGGATGATCCAGAAGAGGATTGGGAGAATGTCATATGGTCAGATGAAACCAAAATAGAACTTTTTGGTAAAAACTCAACTTGCCGTGTTTGGAGGAGAAAGAACACCATACCTACTGTGAAGTATGGGGGTGAAAACATTATACTTTGGGGCTGTTTTTCTGCAAAGGGACCAGGACGACTGATCCGTGTAAAGGAAAGAATGAATGGGGCCATGTATCGTGAGATTTTGAGTGAAAACCTCCTTCCATCAGCAAAGGCATTGAAGATGAAACGTGGCTGGGTCTTTCAGCATGACAATGATCCCAAACACACCGCCCGGGCAAAGAAGGAGGGGTTTCGTAAGAAGCATTTCAAGGTCCTGGAGTGGCCTAGCCAGTCTCCAGATCTCAACCCCATAGAAAATCTTTGGAGGGAGTTGAACATCTGTGTTGCCCAGCTACAGCCCCAAAACATCACTGCTCTAGAGGAGATCTGCATGGAGGAATGGGCCAAAATACCAGCAACAGTGTGTGAAAACCTTATGAAGACTTACAGAAAACGTTTGATCTCTGTCATTGCCAGCAAAGGGTATATAACAAAGTATTGAGATGAACTTTTGTTATTGACCAAATACTTATTTTACCGAGGAATTTACCAATTAATTCATTAAAAATCCTTCAATGTGATTTTCTGGATTTTTTTTTCTCATTTTGTCTCTCATAGTTGAGGTATACCTATGATGAAAATTGGAGACCTCTCTCATCTTTTAAGTGGGAGAACTTGCACAATTGGTGGCTGACTAAATACTTTTTTTCCCCCCACTGCATGTGTTATTCTTTCTAGTGGAAGGTTTGTTAACATTTGTCTTAACCACTGAGTCACATCTGGTCTATGAGTTTTTCCACAGTAGTGCAATACATTTTTTGGCATTAAGCAAACCGAGGTCTATGAATGTTCTTTCACTCTTATTAAAGTTATGTTTTTCTGGATACAGACCCAACAAAAACAGTTTAGGGTTCAATGTGAATTGTTTTGAAATTATTTTTCCAATTGTAACCCTCACCTCTTCCCAAAACATTCTGATTTTTCTACATTCCCATAAACAGTGAAATAGGGTTCCTTTACTTTCCATGCATTTTGTGCATGTATCTGGTATGTTTTTGTTATATCTATTTAATTCCACTGGTGTAACACACATCCGCATTAACCATTTAAAATGTATCAGTTTAAGACGTACATTTATTGATTTGGTTTGAGCTCCTGCACAAGCCATTTCCCATTGTTCCTCTGAAATTTCAATTTGCAGGTCTTCTTTCCAATAATTCAGTCTTTTCTGTGAGTTTTCACTTGAGAATAGTGTCAATGAGTTATACAAGTCTGAAATAATACCCTTTCTCTTACTATCTTTCGTCAAAATTTTTTCCAAGGATGAATAAGTAGGTCGGGTGAGAGAATTATTTTGATTTGATCGAATAAAATTTCTAAGCTGAAGATATTTAAAAAAATGTGTTCTATTAAGATTGAATTTAATCCTCAGTTCTTCAAAAGACATTATGTTTTCTGAGCGTGACAAATATAAGTCTTGAATCTTTTGAATCCCTTTTAAATTCCATACTTTAAAGACAGCATCCGCTCTCCCTGGTGTAAAATATTGATTACCCAATATTGGGCTAAATTGTGACAGTAAGTGTGGTTCTTTTAAATATTTTTTGGTTTCACACCATATTTTGATCATGCGCTTTACAATTGGATTTTTAACTTGTTTCTGTAATTTTTCAGCCGAGTCTGAGTATATGAATAAGGGAAGAGGTAAAGGTAAATTGTATGATTCCATTTCAGTCCAGTGAGGGAGATCATTTGATGAAAAATAATATGTCATAGACCTCAGTTGTGCTGACCAGTAATACAACATAAAGTTTGGACATTTCAGACCTCCACGATCAAATGGTAAATATAGTAAGGACAAACGTAATCTAGCCTTCCTATTGTTCCATATAAATTCCACTAACTTTTTTTTAATTCTTGAGAATAGATCTGAAGGTGGTCGTAAAGGAATGTTTTGAAATAAATAAAGTATTTTTGGTAAGATATTACTTTTAAGTATATTAATTCTCCCGATCATCAACATTGATAATGACATCCATCTCTGAAGTAACTCATTAATATCTGTCATTAAGGCTTCATAGTTGGCGCTGGCGACTGATTCTAGCTTAGGCAAAATTTGAATTCCTAAATATTTAAACTGATTTACAACATTGAATTGATTTACCTCAGGAGCTGGATGATTTCTCTGGGTCTCATTTAGCATTAATATTGAAGATTTTGTTTTATTTATTTTATATCCTGATATTTCCCCAAAGTTCTTTATTAAATTTAACAAGGTCAGAATTGATTTTTTTTAAAATTCGACATAAACAAAATTATGTCATCGGCATACAGGGAGATTTTATGTTCTGTTGGTCCTACTTTAATTCCATATATTTGTGGATGTAAACGTACTGCCATCGCTAAAGGTTCAATTGCCATAGTAAACAGTAAAGGTGAAAGTGGACAGCTTTGTCAACATCCTCTATTGATTTTTATTGATTTTGAGATATTGCTGTTTGTTAGGATTTCTGCTGTAGCATTATTGTATATTATCTGGACCCATTTTATGAAATTATTTCCAAGTCCAAACCTTTGTAGGACTTCAAAAAGATAGGGCCATTCGACCCTATCAAAGGCCTTTTCGGCGTCCAATGATAGGAGAGCTGTATCCAGTGCTTCTTTATTGGAATAAATAATATTAAATAGTCTTCTTACATTATGGAAGCCTTGTCTTCCCATTATAAAGCCATTCTGATCTCAGTTAATAATATTTGGTAATATTTCTTGTAGTTGTTTTGCTAAAATTTTACAGATTATTTTAAGATCAGCATTTAATAGGCTTATTGGTCTCATGTTTTCACATTTATTAGGGGGTTTACCTGGTTTTGGCAACAGTATAATTAAGGCATTATTCATGTATGGTGGTAAATTACCATTTTGAAATGCTTCTAAAACCATTTCCAAAAGTGGTTTTATTAATTTATTCTTAAATTTTTTATAGAGGTCAACTGGAAGACCATCTGGTCCTGCTCTTTTTCCTGATTTCATATTATCAATGGCTTGCCCAACTTCTTCTAATTTTAGACTCCAGTATCTCCCTGTTTTCATTTGGAATACATGGTATAGATAATCCACCCAAAAAACCATTTAGTTTTGTTAAGTCAGTTTCATTTTTTGTATCATATAGTTTTTCATAATAATCTCTAAAGGCACTATTAATTTCTAAAGGATCTATAACTACCTGTCCGTTACTTATAACACTGGTAATTGTGTGGCGGATGTAATAAGGGAACCCAAGTGTGGAGGCACGGAATAAGTGCAGGCAGGACAAGGCGAACTGAAGTTTAAAAGGGTGTTTTATTCATCCTCCATCACGAGAGCTCACCCCAGCGCTGTGGGAGCACGCTGGAGCGAGCCCTGTGTCTCTTGTCAGCAAACAGGCAATGCAAGTGGTCAAAAAGAGCAGTAAGAGAGAGAGCAAGCGATATGCAGTAGACTTATATACCCAGCTACAGACAATACATGCACAGCAGTAAAGCATGGACATTTGCATTAGAGTCACACATATCAATAGCAGGATTACTGGCGCCGGGATTAGACAAAGAGAGGCTGCCTATTGATATCAGTCCATACATCTCACTGTTATGCTAATTGCTCCAGCTGAGCGCTCTGCTTGACCCGTAGGCTGTGGGGGTCGCCCACATCACTCCCCCCAGAGGGCTCAGCAGGGGGCTGAGGCGCCAATCGTCCGGCTTTGGAAGCAAGCTGCGGGAAAAGCTCTGTGCAAGCGGAGGGGGAGGGAGGGGGGTGGGGGTAGCAAATGCCGGCCCGGGACGGCGAAGTTGTCCGGGCCGCGCAAAAATTGCATGTGGATCCCCGATGTTGAGGGGCTGTCCCATTGAACGTGGCGGAGATCCACAGCGGCTGTGAGAAGAAAAATTTGTCTCCGACTCCCCTCGCGGTTCAGTCCTGCGAGGACGCGTAGTAGCCATGAAGAAAAAAAAAAACAAGAGTTGGAGCTGAAGCTGTGTGAGAGACTTGACGTGTTGGCTTTAGGTGCGGGCGCAGCCCTAAAGCCCTCAGGGACAGTTGACGGCTGAATTCCCATTGTGCGCCGTGGCTGAGACCCATACAAAGTCCTGTGTGCTGTGTGTCTGCTTCAGGTGTGTGAGCAGCCCTGAAGGTTCCGAGGATGGCGATCGGCCGTGTTTCTCGGGCGTGTGCAGCGGCGGACGATGGCAGTCTGTGGAGCCGGTATTGTCCCGTGCGTGGTGTGCTGTCCTCGTAACCCCCTGATGTGCGTGCGGGGGTTCGGTGCATGGCAGGTCCGCTGTCGCGAGGCGAGTCAGGGTCAGAGAGCTTGATGGAGATCAGCGTCATCGGCGCCGATGGTCTTCCCTGTTCGGGCTGTTGCTGTCGTTCGCTCGTGCCGGGTCATGGTGCGTTCTGGTCCACGCGCTGCGTTCTCCATCCGGCCCTGGAGGTTGCCGTCGTGGAGAGGGGACGAGGTGCGTGTGCGCTCGTGTGGATGTGGAGGAGCGGTGAGAGGGAGTAGACGTTCTTTGTCCCTCGGCCGGTCTCAGCGTGGATGTCCAGATCTCAGGCGAGGGTCGCACAATGACGCTTTCTGCAGCTTTCCCGGTCGTGGATGATCTCCGAGGGAGTTCGCCTGGTGTTGGTTCTGTGTCGAGGTCTCCCGTGTGGCAGAAGGGAGGGCAGTCCATTTGCGTCGGGCAGCTGCATTCGTTTGTCGTTGGAGTCACCGCCGGGGGCTGTGTTCGTTCGTCGTCAGCATGTTCTTGTATTCGGGGTCACCAGTGTGGCGGATGTAATAAGGGAACCCAAGTGTGGAGGCACAGCATAAGTGCAGGCAGGACACGGCGAACTGAAGTTTAAAAGGGTGTTTTATTCATCCTCCATCACGAGAGCTCACCCCAGCGCTGTGGGAGCGCGCTGGAGCGAGCCCTGTGTCTCTAGTCAGCAAACAGGCAATGCAAGTGGTCAAAAAGAGCAGTAAGAGAGAGAACAAGCGATATGCAGTAGACTTATATACCCAGCTACAGACAATACATGCACAGCAGTAAAGCATGGACATTTGCATTAGAGTCACACATATCAATAGCAGGATTACTGGCGCCGGGATTAGACAAAGAGAGGCTGCCTATTGATATCAGTCCATACATCTCACTGTTATGCTAATTGCTCCAGCTGAGCGCTCTGCTTGACCCGTAGGCTGTGGGGGTCGCCCACAATTGGTGTTTTAAATTCTAATTGTTTAATCTGCCATGCCAATAATTTTCCTAATTTTTCACCTTGTTCATAAAAAGTTTGCTTCAATCTTAGAAGACTCAAGGCAGCTCTGTTCGCTGATCTTTTTTGTCATATTCTGCTCTCAGAATCAGTAATTTGTTCTCTAACTGTGGGTTACTTCCTGCATACACTTTTTCTTGAAGGATTTTTATTTTACGTTCCAATGGGACTCTCTCCTCTCGGGTCTTCTTAGATTTTGAACCTGTATAACTAATAATATGCCCCCTAATAAAAGCTTTGAAAGCCTCCCCCTTTATACATGCTGTTGTTTGTGTAGTATTAATATCAAAGAACTCATCTATCTGTTTTTCTATGTACTTAACAAATTCCTCATCCTGAAGCCATTTATGCTGAAAATGCCACCTACCTGGATCCTTTGCCAATTTCTTATCTACATATATTAGACAGCAGGGTGCATGATCAGAGATCACAATGTTATCATAGAAACAGTTTTGAATCTTGGACCTTAATTCTGTAGACATCAAAAAGTAGTCAATACATGAGAATGTCTTATAGGTATTAGAATAACAAGAATAGGCTTTGACTTGTGGTTTCATTTCTCTCCATATATCTAGCAATCTCAATTCTTTCATAAACTGATTAATGGTCATCCTACATCCATTGTGCGTACAGTCCAGTCCTGTTGATCTATCTATACTGGGATTCAATGTACAATTAAAATCCCCTGCTATTATATGTTGCCCTGTAAGTGATGATAAAATAAGGAATAAATTAACAAAGAAGTTTTGATCATCAATATTGGGGCCGTATAAGTTCACCAGATTTATATTTTCTAATAACAAAGATCCTTGGATGATTAGATATCTTCCAAATTTGTCTCCAATTACATTTTTCACTTGAAATGGGACTGTTTTGTGTATGAGAGTCATAACTCCCCTGGCTCGGGATGAAAATGATGAGGTGAACACGTTACCTTGCCATCTTCTCCTAATTCTTTTTACATCCTCCTCTATTAGATGAGTTTCTTGTAAAAATACAATTTTTGAATCTATGTCTTTTATTTTATTCATAACTTGTTTAAGTTTTTTAAGATTTTGTAGACCTCTGCAATTCCATGAAGTTAAATTAAGATTAACGCTTTGATCTATGATCAGTAAAGAGTTTGAGATTACCTTGCAATATGAACATACTCTTACAGAGAAGCAAAAACATGGATGATGGAACATTCATCCTACAAACTAAACAAAAACAAATTCCCTTTCCCCACATTCGTGGTAATCCCCCCAAAATCAAAAAAATTCCGTCTCCCGTTATAGCTAGTGAGTGTTCCACACCTGCGAGGATCAGTCAAACCACTCTCTCTTTCTCCTCTCAATCACCCTGACTCTACTACTATTCTTATAACATTAACTCTCTTCTGTAGTTTTTTCAGCATAACTTCAAAGTTTTATAGCAACGTTGTACATCATAGCTTTTTTTTAAAAAAAAATACAGTCTGTATTTTGTAGACTTATTATATGTTTCAGATCAATCAGATGTCTGTACATACACTTAAATGTTCTACCTTTGTCATGTTCATGCTTAGCTCCCGCCAATCTCCTTTTGAATCTGCTTGATGAGCTCCTGTGCCTCTTGAAGGGTCTTGAAGGTGTGGGTTCTCCCTTTATATGTGACCAGCAGTCTTACCGGATGAATTACTCCGTGACGAATCCCTAGGTTGCGCAGCTCTTTGCGGGCAGGGTCGAACTGCCTCCTTAATTGTTGTATTCCTATGGCGAAGTCTGGGTAGAACCGCACCTGTTGATCCTGGTATTTCATTTCCCCTTTAGCTCGCGCTGCATTGGTGACCGTCATCTTGTCTCTGTAGTTGAGGAACTTCATAATCAGCGTCCTCGGTGGTGTCTTATTATCTCTCGGTGGGCCGACTCGGTGAGCGCTCTCTAAAATGACCGATGACTGCAGGTCCGCATTGTTCAGCGCTTCTGGAATCCACTTTTCCAAAAAGGAACATGAGTTCCGTCCCTCTGCTCCCTCCGGGAGGCCCACCAGCCTCAAATTATTCAGTCGCGAGCGGGATTCCAAGTCTAGAACGTTATCTTCCAGACATTTCCATTTTAATTCCAGTGTTTGCAGCTTAATTTGCAGGCTGGTGACGTCATCCTCAGCGCTTGATATTCGGAGCTCCGCCTGCGACATTCGCTCCATGCAGTCATTTATTTCTTTCCTCATTCCTTCTATCGCTGCTATAATCCCATCAAATTTAGACGAAAACTCTGTTCTCATGGAGGTGATGGCAGCCAGCACTATGCTTGTCCCCTCCCCAGCAGTTCCCGCTCCGCCGCTGGCTCCATCCTCCGCCATTGCCTCTGGAGTTTTCCCTGCCTCGCCTTGAGCGTGGAAGTCCGTTAGCTTGGATTGTTTTGTTGAGTTGCCTTTTCCTCCACCTGATTTTCCAACCTTGGTCTTTACCATATCCACACCAAAACGCTGGGATGAGTTTTTGTTCCAATTGAGAGAGTTTTAGTAAATTTTTTAGTTTTACAAGCAGAGCAGTGTGAAACACGTCTTCCTACGTGGCCGCCATAACCGGAAGTCCTATTGGGATCTTTCTACTTGTTGTTTTGATGCATTGAAAAATGACCAGATGTCTGTTACTTTTCTTTTCTCTGCCATAACTGGACTATGTAAAACATGCTGGCAGACTTTGGACAAATGAGATGAAATATCTCTTTTCATGGACTTCCGGTTATGGCTGCCACGTAGGACGGACGTGTCTCGCTCTGCTCTGCTCCTGGAGAAAAAAATCGGCAAATAACTCTCTCATTTGGGACAGAACGTATCCCAGCATTTGGGCGAGGATATGTCGGCGAAGCCTAAGGCTGGAAAACCAGGAAAAGGAAAAAGCAAGCCGCCGAAACAGTCCAAATTAACGGACTTTCAGGTCTGTGACGCAGCAAACAAGGCTCCATATATGGCGGAGGAGGCTGGCGGCGGTGCGATTTCTGCGGGGAATGGCGCAGATGCGCTGATGGCTGCCATGAGTTCAATGAGAGCGGACTTTTCCTCTAGATTTGATGGGATTATGACAGCGCTGGAAGGAATAAGAAAGGAATTGGGTGACTGTGTAGAACGAACGGCGCAGATGGAGCTCCGTCTCGCTAGTGCTGAAGATGACGTCACCCGTCTTCAATTAAAGGTGCGCACTTTGGAAAAAAAAAATAAATCTCTGGAAGATAATATTTTGGATTTGGAATCTCGGTCGAGACAGAATAATTTGAGGCTGGTGGGTCTTCCAGAGGAATCAGAAGGTCGGGACGTATGTTCCTTTCTGGAAAAGTGGATTCCGGAGGTGCTGGGCAGCGAGGAGTTGCAATCAGCAGTGGTTCTGGAAAAAGCACATCGTATTGGCCCACGGAGAGATAAGGGACCGCCGAGGACCTTAATTATGAAGTTTCTTAGCAACAGAGACAGGATGAAGATCTTCAACGCTGCACGTGCTAAAGGAGAGATTAAACACCAGGACCAGCAGGTGCGGTTCTACCCAGATTTGGCCACAGGAATCCAGCAATTGAGGAAGCAGTTTGATCCCGTACGTAAGGAGCTGCGCAACCTTGGGATTCGTCATGGTGTAATCTATCCTGCGAGACTGCTGACCACGTATGAGGGCAGAACCCACATCTTCAAGACCCCAGAGGAGGCGCAGGAGTTCATCAAGAAGATCAAAGAAGAAGAAGAGACTGGTGGGAGCTAAGCATGAACAAAATATAAGGTAGAATAATTAAGCATTTGCACAGGTATCTGACTGACTTGAAGTAAATAGTAAGTTTACAAAATATAGACTGTATTATATATTAAAAAAACAAAACAAAAACAAAACAAACAAACAAAAAAAAAACTATGATGTACAAAGTTGTTAAAAATTTTGGAGTCAAGTTGGAAAACTACAGAGGAGAGTTAATGTTACGTCATTAAAAGCAGTAGAGTTAGGGTGATTGGGAGGATGAAGAAGGAGTGGCTTAGGCTGTTCCCCGTGGGTGTGGAACGGTCGATGGCTATATCGGGAGACAGAATTTTTCTTTTGATTTTGGGGGGTTTGCCACAAGTGTGGGAAGGGGAAATTTGTTTGTGTGTAGTTTGTAGGATGAATGTTCAACCACTCATGTTTTTGCTTCTCTGTATGAGCATGTTTACACTGCAAGGTAATCCCAAACTCTCTATTGATCATGGACCAAAGTGTTAACCTTAATTTAACTTCATGGAATTGCAGAGGTCTACAAAATTTAAAAAAACTTAAACAAGTTATGAATAAAATAAAGGACATGGGTTCAAGAATTGTGTTTTTACAAGAAACTCATCTGATAGAGGAGGATGTTAAAAGAATTAGGAGTAGATGGCAGGGAAGTGTATTCACCTCTTCATTTTCATCCCGAGCCAGGGGAGTTATGACTCTCATACATAAATCAGTTCCTTTTCAAGTGAAAAATGTAATTGGAGACAAATTTGGAAGATATGTAATCATTCAAGGTTCTTTGCTATTAGAAAATATAAATCTTGTGAACTTATATGGTCCCAATATAGATGATCAGAAGTTCTTTGCTAATTTATTTCTCATCTTATCATCACTTACAGGGCAACATATAATAGCAGGGGATTTTAATTGTACATTGAATCCAGGTGTGGATAGATCAACAGGACTGGATTGTACGCACATTGGATGTAGGATGACTATTAATCATTTTATGAAAGAATTGAGATTGTTAGATATATGGAGAGAAATGAAACCACAAGTTAAAGCCTATTCTTGTTATTCCAGTACCTACAAGACATTCTCACGTATTGATTATTTTTTGATTTCCACAGAATTAAGGTCCAAGATTCAAAACTGCTTTTATGATAACATCGCGATCTCTGATCATGCACCCTGTTGTCTAATATATGTAGATAAAAAATTGACAAAGGAATCAGGTAGATGGCAATTTCAGCATAAATGGCTTCAGGATGAGGAATTTGTCAAGTATATAGAAAAACAGATAGACGAGTTCTTTGACATCAATACTACACAAACATCAGCATGTGTAAAGTGGGAGGCTTTCAAAGCTTTTATTAGGGGACATATTATTAGTTATACAGGATCAAAATCTAAGAAGACTCGAGAGGAGAGAGCTAAATTGGAACATAAAATAAAAAATCTTCAGGAAAAAGTGTATGCAGGAAGTGACCCAAGGTTGGAGAATGAATTACTGATTTTGAGAGCTGAATACGACAAAAAATCAGCGAATAGAGCTGCCTCGAGTCTTCTAAGATTGAAACAATCTTTTTATGAACAAGGTGAAAAATCAGGAAAATTATTAGCATGGCAGATTAAACAATTGGAAATTAAAACACCAATTACCAGTATTATAAGTAACGGACAGGCAGTTATAGATCCTTTAGAAATTAATAGAGCCTTTAGAGATTACTATGAAAAATTATATGATACCAAAAATGAACCTGATTTAACAAAACTAAATGGGTTTTTGAACGAACTATCTATACCGTGTATTCCAAATGAAAACAGGGAGATATTGGAGTCTAAAATTAGTCAAGAAGAAGTTGGGCTAGCCATTGATAATATGAAATCAGGAAAAAGTGCAGGACCAGATGGTCTTCCAGTTGACCTTTATAAAAAATTTAAGAATAAATTAATAAAACCTTTTTTGGAAATGGTTTTAGAAGCATTTCAAAATAATAATTTACCATCATACATAAATAATGCCTTAATTATACTGCTGCCAAAACCAGGTAAGCCCTCTAATAAATGTGAAAATATGAGACCAATAAGCCTATTAAACGCCGACCTTAAGATAATCTGTAAAATTTTAGCAAGACGAATACAAGAAATTTTACCAAATATTATTAATCGAGATCAGAATGGCTTTATAAAGGGTAGACAAGGCTTCCATAATGTAAGAAGACTATTTAATATTATTTATTTTAATAAAGAAGCACCGGATACAGCTCTCCTATCATTGGACGCCGAAAAGGCCTTTGATAGAGTTGAATGGCCCTTTCTTTTTGAAGTCCTACAAAGGTTTGGACTTGGAAATAATTTCATAAAATGGGTTCAAATAATATACAATAATGCTACAGCAGAAATCCTAACAAATAACAATATTTCAAAACCAATAAAAATCAATAGAGGATGTCGACAAGGCTGTCCACTTTCACCTTTACTGTTTACTATGGCAATTGAACCTTTAGCGATAGCGATACGTTTACATTCACAAATATATGGAATTAAAGTTGGACCAACAGAACATAAAATCTCCCTGTATGCCGATGACATAATTTTGTTTATGTCGAATCTAAAAAAATCAATTCCAACCTTGTTGAATTTAATAAAGAATTTTGGGGAAATATCAGGATATAAAATAAATAAAACTAAATCTTCAATATTAATGCTAAATGAGACCCAGAGAAATTACCCAGCCCCTGAGGTAAATCAATTCAATGTTGTAAATCAGTTTAAATATTTAGGAATCCAAATTATGCCTAAGCTAGAATCAGTCGCCAGTGTCAACTATGAAGCCTTAATGTCAGATATCAATGAGTTAACTCAGAGATGGATGTCACTACCAATGTCGATGATCGGGAGAATCAATATACTTAAAAGTAATATTTTACCTAAAATACTTTATTTATTTCAATACATTCCCTTATCACCACCTTTAGATCTATTCTCAAGAATAAAAAAAAAGTTAGTGGAATTTATATGGAACAACAGGAGGGCTAGATTACGTTTGTCTTTATTATATTTACCATTTGATCGTGGAGGTCTGAAATGTCCAAATTTTATGTTGTATTATTGGTCGGCACAACTGAGGTCTATGACATATTATTTTTCATCAAATGATCTCCCTCACTGGACTGAAATGGAATCATACAATTTACCTTTACCTCTTCCCATATTCATATACTCAGATTCGGCAAAAAAATTACAAAAACAAGTTAAAAATCCATTTGTAAAGCATATGATCAAAATATGGTGTGAAGCTAAAAACTATTTAAAAGAACCACAGTTATTGTCACAATTTAGTCCAATATGGGGTAATCAATATTTTAAACCAGGGAGAGCGGACGCTGTATTTAAAGTATGGAATTTAAAAGGGATACAAAAGATTCAGGATTTATATTTGCCATGTGCAGACAACATAATGTCTTTTGAAGAGCTGAGGATCAAATTTAATCTCAATAGAACACATTTTTTTAAATATCTTCAACTTAGAAACTTTATTCGATCAAATCAAAATAAAGCTCTCACTCGACCTATTTATTCATCCTTGGAAAAAATGATGATGAAAGATAGTAAAAGAAAGGGTATTATTTCAGAGTTTTATAACTCACTGACACTATCTTCAAGTGAAAATTCACTGAAAAGATTAAACTACTGGAAAGAAGATCTGCAAATTGAAATTTCAGAGGAACAATGGGAATTGGCTTGTACAGAAGCTCAAACCAAATCAATAAATGCACGCCTTAAATTGATACATTTCAAATGGTTAATGCGGATGTATGTTACACCGGAGGAGTTAAATAGATATAACAAAAATATACCAGATACATGCACAAAATGCATGGAAAGTAAAGGAACCCTATTTCATTGTTTATGGGAATGTAGATTAATAAGAATGTTTTGGGAAGAGGTGAGGGTAACAATTGAAAAAATAATCTCAAAACAAATCATATTGAATCCTAAACTGTTTTTGTTGGGTCTGTACCCAGAAAAGCATAATTTTAATAAAAGTGAAAGAACATTCATAGACCTCAGTTTGCTTAATGCCAAAAAATGTATTGCACTATTATGGAAAAAGACTCATAGACCAGATGTGACTCAGTGGTTAAGACAGATGTTAACAAACCTTCCATTAGAAAGAATAACATATATACTAAAATCAAAGGAAATTGTGTTTGAGAATATATGGAGACCTTTTATTGATTATGTAAAAAATTTAAACATAACTCTTGAAGAAGAAGGTGAATGATGTGTGTGGACCTTGTAAATTCCAAACTGGTGAACATAATATGTATACTTATGTATTGGATTGTCTAGACTAAACAGAGGAGCATTGTTGAAGACTTGATTTTGTTGGTGGTTGTTGGTGTTTTTAGTGCATTTTTTTTTTTTGTAGTACCTTAGTGTTAGTGTTTGATTGTTTGTATCATGTTTGTTAAAAAAAAAAAAAAGGTTCAATAAAGATATTGTGGAGAAAAAAAAATATCTCTTTTCATGTTCTGTATGTGATTGTTGAAAATATGGACTGATAAATAACAAACTTAAACAACTTAACCGTTCACCCATTAAGTTTTCAGTGTACTTACTCCTAACCACTCTCTGCCTCTCTGTCAGCATGTGTGTAAAGAGCTGCAGAGGATGGAGGGGTTTCTAATCTTTCAATAGTTATAAATGTCAAACACTGTGTTTTTAAGTCGCACCACTTGTGCCTACAACAGACATTACTATGCTGTTCAAATAAAAATGTTTATGTTTACAATGTGATTTTTTTTGAGGGGGGAGACAGCTTTATGGAAGGGGGTACATGACCCCTGCGTCCCCCCTGGGATTTACGCCCCTGCCCAAAGGACGAGGTCGGGTGTAGAACAGGACGAACGTTTATTAACTGGTAGCACACACACACGACACTACGACCGCCAGGCAGAGGTGATGGCAAAGACGCCCGTGCCTCCTGCCTGCTGCCCTTTATAAGCACGGGTGGTGGTGAGACCAGAAGTCAGAGCCACCACACCGTGACTCACAAATAAAAGTCTAAGAACAATAACACTATAAATAACTATACAACATCTCCCCCCCTTACAAAAGTCCAAAACACATACACAATTCAGACTATCCCCAATTTAGGACCCAAATCACGCACTAAAATAGTGAGAAACAATGTTCTATAAGTAGCCTAACACATTCACACCCAAAACAACTAAAAAGTAGGTGGAACGGGTGGACTGCCATCCCACCCCACACGGCAAGGCGGATTATTCTGCCGCCTGTACTAAATGAAAGTCCAGTGCTAAATTAAAATAACTGCCGTGCTCCTAAACTACACCACATTCCAAATTATTATGCAAATGATATTTGTCTCTGATTTTCCTAAATAGTCAATGCAAATGACAGTCGGTATAATTTTCACGCCATCACGCCACCCAGTGCCATTTTGGTAGTCCAGCTACCTGGGAAACCTCACTCGCCCGAAACCGGCGACTCTTTAATCTGCGTTGAACCACCGGTCCAAGAATTTCTGTGTGATTTAACCGAGAGGGGGGTTGCACGAAAATTTTTTCTGTCATTGACCTTGGAAGATGTGATGACGCACGAAGCCCTACTGGATACTGCAGCGGACATCACACTCATGTCGCGTGACCTTTTCGAACACCTACGTGTCACTGCTAACCTTGCGCACAAAGACTTGAAACTAAGACCTTGCTCCTTAGCTATTCAACCTTATGCACCCTCAAACACGACTGTGTCACACATGTCATTGATACAAATCTCCATTGGGCCCATGACCTTGATCCACCCGGTCTGTGTCCAATCTCAACTCAATTCCATTGCTGATAGGCAAGGATCTACTTAATCGCTTTGAGCCTCTGATAGACTTCAAGAATCTCAAGCTATGGGCTCAAGTTCGACAACCTCTTCCAACCACTCTACCTGAAGCAACCGGGTCACAGTGCTACACTCTTGACACCTTGGATGTTCCAGGAGTCAACCCACTCGCACTGCTGACCCAACAAAGTTTGACGGAAGGTGACCTTGGGGACCCGGCCGAAACAGGCACCCCTTCCCATGTCACCACATCTGACAACCCAACCTTAAATGAACACGGTTCATTTCTTTGCACTCTAAAACCAGGAGCAGTCAATGAAGAGTACTGCCCCCAAGTGGTCAAAGGACTAGCTATCCAAAGCTCCCACGTAGAAGACGTGGTACTGGCTCTCTGGGCTGATAAATCTGCAATCAGTCAGACACTTTTCGACTCTCTACACGAGAAATACCCTGACCTTATGGTCACTAACAAGTCTTTTCATTTCCCCGCTGGGACCAAATCAAACAAAACATTGGTCGCCAGAAGTATCTGCGCCCTCCACCTTCAGTGGAACCACAGACTGCTAACGCATCCCTTCTTGGTCGTTCCCGACCTGCCACATGCAGTCTACATCGGCAGTGATCTTCTTGTGAGACTTGGAACCCAGGTTGATACCATAAACAATGTCTTATGGTCTCTCACCTCAGTTCGAGACGCTCACTCTAAACCAGATCTTGACACTCTAAAGTCAGGCCAGACCATCCCTGAGGCCTGCCAGGTACTGAACACTCAACATTGTCTCATACCTGCTAATGTCACGTGCTACCCGGTCCAACTATGCATTCAAACAGGACAGAAAATTATGCATCCACAAGCATTTTTCCAACCGGCTCCTTTGCTTGACAATCTAGGCTTAACTCTGGAGGCCATGCCCCTTCTAAGCCTAGAATACAGAACCACCACATTACCGGTTAACAATCCCACGGCAGAGACCATCGTCCTGCCCAAGGCCACGCCTCTTGGCTGGCTCATCACCACAGATTTCCACGATTTTGAAATGACTGTTCCTGTGCTAGGCGGCCTCCCTGATTCTCTTTGGGACGACTCTCTTGAACCTACAGTCATTTACACTAAGCCTTCTAAGGCCATCGCTCTTGTGTCAATACCAACCCCTGACAAGGAGTCAGTGGGACGAATCGACTTGACTAACAATGACCAAATGCTTGTCTAAGCCATTGAACTTCCATCGGAGTCCGATCAGCAAACCAATGACAATCCCAGCGATGCTCCGCCGAAACTAGTCCTCACTATCGCTGAAGAGATTGCACAGGTGGTAGCTGATGCTGATGCCCTAACCTCTGACGAAGAACGTGAAAAACTTCACCAAGTTCTTCTTAAGTATGAACAATCCTTCTCCAAAGACTCCTTGGACTGTGGACTGACCACAATCCACTCAGTACGTATTCCTACACCACCTGACGCCCCTCCAACCTACGTCAGGCAGTACAAGATTCCCTTGGCCTCGTACGGCCCAGTACAAGAAATAATTGATGATTTACTGGACCGTGGCATAATCAGGCCATGCAACAGTACCTACTCGGCTCCCTTATGGCCTGTCCTAAAGCCCAATGGTAAGTGGAGACTCACCATTGATTACAGGAAATTGAACACTCAAGTTCCTCTCTCTAGGTGGCCTATGACTCAACTGGAGCAAGAACTCCCTAGAGTCAAAGATGCCAAATACTTCTCAACACTGGACATTGCTTCTGGTTTTTGGACTATTCCTGTCCAAGCTGAAGACCAACACAAACTGGCTTTCACGTTCGCGAATTGCCAATACACATTCACCCGATGCCCTTTCGGTTATGCCAACTCTCCTGCAGAGTTCAACATTTTCTTGAACAAAGCATGTCCAGACGCCCGAGACAGAGGTAACCTCATCTATGTTGACGACATTCTCATTCGGAGTCCAACTCTGGACACCCACCTCACTGAAATTGACCATGTCCTTGGCCAGCTCACGCGAGCTGGAGCCAAAATTTCTCTCTCCAAATGCCAATGGTGCAAAACCAAAGTCAACTATGTCGGTCTCTTGGTAGGATCCAAAGGGGTACTACCACAAACGGCGCGAATTCAAGGTGTGTTAAACATCAAAGCCCCTACCAACATCTCCGAACTCCGGAGCTTCCTAGGGGTATGCAATTACTCACGTCAGTTCATTGAGGATTATGCAGACGTGGCAAAACCCCTTACAGACCTCCTACGAAAGGACACCCCTTTCATTTGGTCTGAGGCTCAAGAACAGGCTATGCTAGCGTTGAAGCAAAAGTTATGCACAGCACCATGTTTGGCCTATCCCAACTGCGACCAGCCATTCTTCTTACAAGTGGGGTTCTCTGCCAACTGCTTAAGTGCTGGATTATACCAAATCCACGACCACGACAAACGAGTCGTGGCCTATGCCAGCAAAACTCTCTCTGGTCCGGAACTGAAATACTCGGACTGTGAAAAAGCCCTTCTGGCCACTGTATGGGCAGTCAAGCATTTCTCCAACTATGTGGGAGGCCAGAGAATCACAGTTGAGACTCACCACCAACCAGTGGTCTTCCTCAACAGTCAACGCATCAGAGAAGGTGTTGTAACAAATGCCAGAATAGCCTCCTGGTTGATGGCTCTACAAAGCTTTGATGTGGAGGTCCGCTACGCACAAAAGTTGAGAAGCCCTCTCGGCACAGACTTGGCTGCCTGCCAACAGTGCTTTGAGGACACTCCAGGACCATCCATTCGTGCAGAGCCACCTACAGTCACTGAAGACTCAAACCATCACTACTTTGACCAGAACATCTGTCAAGATATGGTCACCGCCTATGTCGATGGTTGTTCTTTTCACCATGAAACTCACATTCGTGCTGGTGTGGGTGTGGCATGGCTGAAAAATCAGCCTTGTGAACCCCACAACTATCAACTGGGTTCCCAATCATCTCAGTATGCGGAAATCGCAGGTGTGCTCATTACACTGCAACTTGCTGTAGACCATGGCATTCGCACATTGGTCATCTGCACTGACTCCAACTATGCACGCCTCAGTTTCACTTGTCATTTAACACTCTGGAAGGCCAAAGGTTTTGTAACCGCAAACCGCAAACCGGTTAAACATCAAGACCTTTTCAAGGCATGTGATTACCTGGTCACCTCCAACAACCTCCAGGTGTACTGGAAAAAGGTCAGAGGTCACTCGCGCGCACCAGGTCAGGACAAAGAATGGAATGACCTTGTGGACTCACTTGCAAAACAAGGAGCCATACAAGGCACACCCTGGTCCTTTGATTCTGCTCAGGTGCCGACTTCACAGTCCCACCCACCCACCCCTACAGTCTGTGCAGTCACTAGGGCCCAGACTAACAGGGCCCAAGACACGACACAAACCACAGGTCCCCTTGCAGTTGACCCTGTTTTCACTGACGCTGACCTTATCTCTCTTCAAACCCTTGACCCTGCGGTCCATAAAATGATACAATACATCTCAGATCCTGCACTTAATGCACCATCCGACTTGGATCTCGCTGACACTCCAGACTTGAAGCCACTTTTTGCCGCACGATCATCCTTGCAGCTGCGAAATGGCATTCTAGTTCATGTTTCCGATGAACTCCCTACGCCTGCGCTTGTGGTCCCTCGTAACCAGAGGGGGGTGATGATTGTTCATGCCCATGATCTCCCAACTGCAGGACACAAAGGCGTCAAAGCGACGTACAACGCACTCAAACAAGTGGCATATTGGCCATACGTGCGAAAGGATGTAGCCAACTACATCAAGGGATGTCTCGTATGTTGCCAGTTTCAACCAACCAACCCGATGCATCGAGCACCCCTACAGAAAAGAGGCATTTCATTCCCATGGTCTGACCTCCAAATTGACTGGGTAGGTCCCCTTCCACGGTCAGCCAGAGGAAACAAATACTTCCTCACAGTCACATGTGCTTTCACCAAATGGGTCGAGTGCCTGCCTGCTCCTAATGACACGGCAGAAACCACGGCCTACTTGTTGATGAACCACGTATTCTCTAGGTTTGGTCTGCCAAGCCGAATCAACTCTGACCGCGGCACTCATTTCACCGCCGAAGTCATGCGACAACTGTGGGAAACCTTGGGAGTTAAAGCTAACTTCCATATTAGCCACCACCCACAATCCTCCGGACAGGTTGAAAGAACCCACCGAACTGTGATCAACATACTGAAAAAGTATGTTTCACCACACCAAAAAGACTGGGATGTAAAACTCCTGCTGGTCTTAATGGCCATCCGAGCCACACCCCATGAAGCTACGGGGGTGTCACCTTTTGAAATGATGACAGGCCGGCAAATGACTTTGCCCCTGCATTTACTCTACCAACCTGGAGAAGCCAGTGTTGCTACAGCTTACACTACTCACCAGTACATGACTGACCTGACCAAACATCTCCGACAGACTTTTGCCTTTGCCCAAAAACATTTGGACCGATCAGCTGAAGGACGCAAAGCCTACTACGATCAGAAAGCCTCACATGATGAACTCCAAGTGGGAGACAAGGTTTTCTATTATGCTTTCATTCCTCAGACAGGACAGACCAACACACAAGCAGGAAAACTCGCTCGGAAGTTCCTCCCCAGGTGGACAGGTCCACACACGATCACAGATAAACTTCCTCCGGTCGTTTACCAAATCAAAATAAGCAAAGGTCGCCAGGACCCCATCTCCAAATGGGTCCATCGTAATCAAATCAAAGCTTACAAAAACCCCATGGGACTTGTCGGGGACAACACTGTTCCATTAAGTCAGTAAATAAACCTAAATCTTGTTTGCGCCCGATAGATAACTGTTAGCTGACTATCCGCCTCAGACATTCTCGGTCGCATTTCTCTTCCTCAATCAGGTAACTGCATTAAACCTTCAAAAGGAGAAAGTTAACCCAAACTAACTGACTTCCTTAAAATCTAACCTTAAAAGACCCTGCAAAATTTCATTCAGTATCATCAAGTTACTATTTCAAAGTAGTACAAACAAAATCAACAACATCACTAGCTTAAGTCAATAATCACAAAACCCTCTAAAGGTGATAAACACTAATAGCTTAGAGCTCAGCCTCTAACAAAGTTGTTCCACCTCTAAGAATAACTTTCACCTACCACTCAGGTACCTCAAGAAAAGGAAAACTGACAAGAAGCTCAAGATTAAAATGACTCACTTCTATTCGTTGGCCAGGACGATGGCCCTCCTGTTTTTCAGTTTAGCCCTCTACCTAGCACCCTCACCTACTTTCGCCCAGTTAGAACTGGACAGAGTCCAGACAAGAAGTCAACAATCCTTAGGTAGATTCTCAACCACGGCCTCATCATTAGGGCCCCTTGCTAGCCTTAGCACGTCTACTGTTAAATCAGTCAACACCGCTACACTGAAATGCCAGATAGTTGAACCACCAACTGTTACCAAAACTTTGCAAGATACTGTGTTGGTTTTGAATGTTTGCTCCAAAGCCTCATTCAAACTCAACAAGGTCTTGGACTTGTCACTCTTCATGTTAGAGGGTGACCCTGCTCACCCACATATAATGCCTGTGTTTCTTCGAAAGGTAGCTAGAAATATTAGACTTTCAGCTAACACTTTGACAACGAGTCTGCCTTCACCGCTTCTTGCCCCTGTTTCAGATGTCACAAAGTTATTCCTCATTGCCACTCAAAGAACAATGATGACTTTCCATGTTCGCTCAGTCTTCCAGAACAAAGGTCTCAAACACCCTCTGAGTAAGACCTCTGTGGAACCATGGTTTAGTCCAGCTAAACCAATTCAGTTCGAACCTCCTTGAATTAACTCAATATTGCTTAACCTAAACATCTACCTCAGATAAGCAATACATTTTTGTTTTGCATTCTTTGTTTTGACTTTTATTTTTCTTCATTTTTAGAATTTTTGAAGTTATATGCATGCTTATATACAAACCTATATTTTTATATATAGCTCTTGCACTCCATTTTGATTTTTGTACCCATTCAAACTATTTTTTTTTTAAACAACTATGATAGCTATTTCATCGTGAACCAAAATTCCTACCTCAGGTATGTAAGACTACGCACTTATTTTTGTAGCTAGAATTTTTGAGTCATTTCAAGACTTATGCCTTAGCGTACTACTCCAAGCCAATTCTATAATCTACATTTGTCCATATTCAAATTATTTTTGGAAATTCATGGAAGTCCTTCCAGTAAACCAAAGTCAAAGATCTGTACTTAGTAACAGATACTGTTTGCATGCTAGTGTGTATGGACATCACAAAAACCTTTTAACCCAGTATTTAGGTCAAGTGTTGCCAAGGAGACGAAGCTGCCATGGGTGTGTACCAACGCTGACCGATGCTCACCATTGCTACAAAGGGGGGATCTGTAGCATCATCGTCTCCTCAAACCAAGACAGAAGATCACTTCTCTTCATTTTATAGGAATTTCACTTTTTTCATTACACAGGAATATCACTTTTCTGCCTTTTCAGGAATATCACTGGCTTTTATGTCGACTCATGCCAGGCCTCTTCCGGGCCTGACCAAAGATGCTTGCTTTCCCAGGACCCCAATGTAAACAGTTGCCTCTTGCAGAGATTGTAAGGATCAGAATTTGCTTTTAAAGGCTCAAAGGAACATAAAACTCAGGAGACCAGACCTCTCAACGTGAACACTGCATTTGATAACGTACCTTTTCACAGGAAACCAATGTTCTTAAGAGTCATAAACCACTTAATCTGACGGGTTTATAGCTGATGCTGTCCAGACCTTCGCCCAGATACTAAAGGAAATCATCTACAGCTCAACAGTACCTCCTAGCGGATACCTACGGAATGTGTTTTCAGTATGTAGGATGACTTTTAATTTGTTCTAAACATTAAGTTTCTTTCAGCTTATCCTCTGGATCCTAAGGACACTGAAAATCATCCCTCTTTTATCACCAACCATGGTTTGCTGCATGTTTTGCTGCATTTTGATCTAAATGTGAATGCATGTATTATAATTATGTATAAGAAATGTTATATTCATGAGTGTTATTGGAGTAATGGTATAAATGCATGATCACCAAATATTAGCCAAGTCATTTAATTTAGTTAGATTTTATATTGAGCATTTATTTCATAAGAACTGACTGAGTGTTGATTTTCCCTCTGAAATTTCATGGGATGGTTGTCTTCATTTGATTGGCTGCTCTCAAACAAAGAAGTGTTCTCACACTGGATAGCAGCCATTTCAAACTGCTTCTGAAAAAGCCGATTGGTCAGTCTTGCGACCGACATCATCAGTTTTACGACCCGGCGAGGTAACTTTAAAAGAGAGAAGTTAGATTTGAGTTTAGTTAAGAAAAAGAGTAGAAAAAAGTAAGAGTTAGATTAGCTAGGAGTAGAGACAAGGAACAGGCAAGAAGATTAGCAAGAAAAAAGTAAGAGAAAAGTAAGAGAGAAGAGAAGATCAGAGATTTTGAGAAAGATTAGGAACTAAATTAAGATTAAAGAAGCAGAATAGTAATCTAGATCTCAGAAGAAGATTTTATTCCACCGTTTCAAGGCCCTGTGAAGTTTTATTTTATTCTCTGTGTGTTTGTCAAGTCTTTCCTTATATTCTGGTCACTGAGGAGAAACCATTTTTCTTTAGAGCTCGTCCCTTTTAGAGAATCAAATTCTCAAACTTTTTCCTTCACCTCAGAAGCCATTCTTATCCTAGTAAATGTTTTTCTAATATTTTTTTTATGACTTTTCATGCCATTAAAGTGGACCTTTAATTTGCCTAGGTTAAAGTGAACAGAGACTGAGAAGATTTTCCTTCAGTTTTTGGGTCGATCCCGCTACAAGAGACCCCAAATTTGGATTCTTTTCCAAGGACTTTTCACGCCGCCCTGAGACAAACCATCCACGGCTGCAAGTGTCTTCTTGAAGGGCCCCCCAGCTGAGTTATCACCTCCACGGCTGTGAGGACAGCAGCCGCTTCCTCCGACGTCCTAACTTCAAAACCCAGCGGTACCGACCCGCGGAAACGTGGACCTACGGCTGTTGTGTGAGTGAAACTCTTATTTCTCCTATCTGCTGGGTTAAAACGTGATGTCCTAACAATTAAATTACAATCGAATATGGCCCGTATTTCAGGGCTCAATTAGTCTCTCAGCCACAGGATAGAGCTGCAAACTGAAGGAAAACTCTTAGTCATTTTTAAGTAACTGCCCTTAAATTTTTGTAGATTGATTCAGAATTCATTTTTTTTAGATAATTAGTTTGTGAATTTTCCCCATAAAATTGCGTTGTTTTGTTAAAACATTCCAGCCTCATTTACCGTTGAAACATAAGTCTAGTTCCTCCTTGGTCATACAGAGGTGTAACGCTGGATTTTATGTTCAGGAACCCAATATCAGTTGATGTGATATATTACGCTGTTATCATCTGAATCTGTTTATTCATCATTTGAACGCCATGCCATGTAAACTGAATGAGTTTAATAAAAGAGTGAATGAGAGCAGTTGAAGCGTTTTCCTTTTGCATATACAGGTTTCCTAATCACGGCAGGACAAAAACTCACTGAAACTTTGAGACTGATTCATTAAGTAATTTAAGGTACAAAATTAATTAAAATTAAAGTTAATATTATTGTCCGTTAGGACTGGTGCCCCTTTTACAAGTGCTTTTATTTAATTTAGCGGGTGTAGAAGTGAAGGTTTAACTCCGCCCCCTTTCACACCCACTATTAAATAAAATAAATAATTCCTGTACCTTATGACAAATATTTTATAGGCAATTCACGCTACATATACTTGCTGCTCTTGTTTTTTGTCTTGCCTTCTGATTGTTGCTCTGAGTGTTGCTATCCCTGTGCTGTTGCAATCCTGGAATTTCCCCATTGTGGGACTAATAAAGGCTTATCTTATCTTATCTTATCTTATTGTGTTAGACTTCAGGGACACAGAGAAACAATCTGCATAGACAGGCTTAAGCCTGCCTTGGTATTAGCAGATGAGCAGGTGGTGTTGGCCCGAGCTCCTCTGTGCGGATGTCCCCCACTGAGAACTCCCCAGGTAAATGACTCGTCAGCTCAGTCACAATGGCATAGTGAAGATGTGTTTCCCTCCCAACCCCCCATTGTTTCCCCACAAATGGACACGCCTCCAGGAGTGCCTCACCTGCATAGCAGTGCCTTGGAGCCAGCGACCCCCCGTTACAGCCTCTACAGACATTGGCTGAAGCCCACAGGACAGGAGGGTTAAGGCCCATTCTGAGTTTCTGAGTTTTCGGAGGGGGTGGGGCCTATACATTACATTCTCCACTCAGACTGAATGGCACAGGAGGAGACGCTAAAAGGGTTAGACGGATATGCAGGGCAGACTGTGGTTTTCTCCATAGGACTGCATGAAAATGCGCCTTCTCCACCAGACTGAATGATAATACGCATTCTCCACCGGACTGCATAATAATGCGCCGACAGGCTGGGTGACTAAGGGGAATGTAATTGTATGTATTGTGATGTGAACCCCCCAGGTCGATAGGTGAGGTTGTAAGATATAAAAGAGAGATGCCAGCGACCTGGGTAATGCTTCTTGTTGACTGATGGATAGAGAGAGAATAAAGTCTATTCTGATCCAGCTCACTGTCTCGCCTGCTCATTTCTCTCTCTACAATATAATATAAAAAATAAAATATAATATAGCATAATACACAATACATATCTTTTGTATATATTTGGCTTATACATTTAGTTCTGGAAAAAATAAGACTGCTGCAAAATATTTCCTAAGTTAGCATCTCCACATGTATGGCATTTATTCAATTTGAGTACACTGAAAAAAAATTTGGAGTGGCATTTATTTAAACCTTATCAAATATTTTCACTTAGAGTTTCTAATAAAAGTTACTCAGGTTTTTCTTAATTAAAGTTTACTTAGTACCAAAATTTTATTTTGCAAGTATATTCTCATAAAGTTTACTAAGAACTTTATTTTTCAGGTAAAAAATGTACATACTGTATGCTTTGGTAGTAAATTTTACTCAGTTTTCCTTAGTTTGTTACTGCAAAACTGTAATAAATATTTATTTTCAGTGTTAATTTTCTAGGGTTGATCTATGAAATAAGCAATTTTTACTTTATATGTATATTATCATACTTCACCTCTAAATTATTACAGCTTTAATGCATTTAGCACATGCATATCTGTTTTCTCCAGGGCAATGTATGCAAATCAAACCATATGAAGAAATACATAGCGCAAAATATCTGCCATTTGATTACTCAATCCATTGAGAAACGTGTCTTCTACACTTTTTGTTTTTTATGAGCCACCGAGGGGTGCACATCCACCAGGAGGCAGCATGTGTTTTTCACAGGGCAATGGAGGGGGGGGGGGTTATCTCCAACATGCTCACTAACGGTGACAACAAAGATAAAAGTTACAAATATCCCAACAGAAACAGCTTTGACATATGACTAGCACAAACACACATTAAACTACGGAAAATACATTTATTTGCTGATATTTACCATTTTCCATCAGCCCCCTCACTCCCACAAAATAAGTGTTTCTGTAACCCGATCTCACTAAAAAATGTACCTAATGAACGTTTTCCACCCCTCAAAAACCATGCATTTGTACATAAAACAAACAAAAAAAAACCCATACCTGGATACGTTTTACAAATAGAGTCCATGTCTTCACCCACTGCGCATGCACAGAAGAAAAGAACACCGTACTCACTGCGCATGAGCAGAACAACACCTGTTTTAGCCAGTGTTCCCACACTCATTTAGTTGGCTGGTGGTTGGGGGATGGCGGACAGCTACTTACTTGTGGTTTCAACCAATGAGGCCAACAAGATGCAAGTTCGAGTCTCACGCTGATATGTGAGTGACTTTTTTTTGTTTTTCAGTTTTCATTTGTTTATTTTTCACTCCACTAATGGTAAAGGTTAGGATAAGGTGAGGTTTAGGAATCACCTCCTGTAATGGTTAGGGTAAGGAAAAATGTTTTGCACCTTTGATGGTTACAGGGAAAGAAAGGGAAAGTGTCAGACAAGCATGAGGGTGCCGGGAGACACATTTCTTAAAGCTGTCAACGCCATGTATCCACTGCACTTGTCTATGCATGCAGGGGCAGACAGTCTATTTGGGGCCCAAGGCAAAGGCAGAAGTGAAGCCCTACTTTTTCTTCTACACTTTCTTTTCAGGCCTTATTGAAATCCTACCTGAAACTTATTGTCCTCAGAAGTCTTCAAATGATGATATCATTCAGGCATCAGGAATTACATCTGTAGAAAAACAAAGAAGTTTAACAGATTGAATGTAGACTCTTGTCTACTATAAAAAAAAATTCACATGGAAGATCTGTTGTTTGTTCACACTTACCAGTCCCTCCAGGATTATGCGATATTGCGATTGCACTAATTCACACAAAATCAGTGATTGGCCGCATCTTTTGCGCAACCTTGCAACTTTGTCCAATTACCACAACTTTCCTGCAACTTTGGCCAAACCTCATCAACTTCCATCAATTTCGCCAATCAAATTTGTCCCCGAGTAGCACTCAAACGCTCAGTCTAACCAGTCAAATGTGTCGCTGCACCGCGTTCACTTCTGTGTTTACATTGAGTATTAATGGAACACATCAGCAAGAAACAGAGTGTATGATTTAAAAAAAAACACTCACCCGCGAGTTGTCCCACACCATCCCTTCCTCCATCTCCCCTAGCCCACCAGTGGATATCTCCCCACATCTCTGTCTTGACCATGTGTACGAAGTGCCGGGTTTATGTTGAAAAAAGTCCGCCTGCCTGAAAAGCACACTGTTGTGGGAGTACATGTGAGGAGAGATGCCATAAAACCACAAACAAATAAGCAAATCTAATACTACAGCCAGTGTTTGAACATTTTATACATTTTGTAGTAACAATTGATTATAAGGATGACAAGGTACAAAGATTATTTAATTTATATTTAGAGGTGTGTGTGGAGACGGAGGTTTACGTCGTCACCACAAACACAAACAATAGAAAAACACTCGTAGGGGTACCAGTCCAAACCTGGACAATTTATTAATAACTAATCCTTGAACCTTTCATTAATCAGTCTCAATATTTGTGAATTCTTCTGCCGTGACCCAGAAAAGCACACACACAAAAGAAATCAAGCAGAAACTTCTCTATACCGTTAACAGTTTTAATAATCAAACCAGGTTAAACGACATTACATTCAATTGATTTGTAAGCAGGTGAAATGATCAACAAGTATCAAATATCATATTAGCTGGTAATGGATTCCAGAGCATAAAGTCTATAGTTAAACCTTTGTGGAAACCAGAGAAACCAGATTTTGAATTTGTAACTGTAATTCAATAGGAGACGGTGAAATAACTAACAAAAATATGCACAAATTGGATGCAATTTTATGGAGAAAATGATAAAAACTGATTATGAAAAAGGAAATTCTGAGTTACTCTAAAAAAACGGAGGCTATTGAAAAGGGGAAGATTAATTTTTCCTTCAGCTTGTAGTTCCTATCGTAGCTTATGGACTAACTTTTAACATGAAAAACTGGTCACATTCAGTTAGAATTAGACATCACATTAAGCCCAGCAAATAGGAAGTTGGAGTCTGGCTTACGAACAGCTGTGTCTTCAGAGTCTAGCAACGATCTTGAACACCAGCAGATGTCAAAAGGAGGAAAGACTGCCAGCAGTCCTTTCCAGTTGTTACAGCGGTATGGCACAGACTTAGCAGCTGGTGTTGGGAGAGTGGAGCCAGCAGTAGAATGAACGGCTGGCCCCCTGGGCAGGTGTGACATCTTTTCCTGGGCAACAGATCCTTTCCTGGCCCGCAACTTTGGGATGTCCACCAGCCGATAAGGAGCCACAGGCTGAAGGAAAAAAATATATGTAAACAGTTCCACCCACGAAATCCTAGTTCTTCTGACGTTGTGGTACGTGGATGAGGCAGTCTCGAGGGAAAAGTTCAAAAATCACTATCAGTCTACTTTAACGGTGAGTTAAGGGAAATCAATAGAAAAAGTTCAGAATAAACACGGCGTCTGAGGAGAGGGGAAAAACGGTGTTTTGGAGTTTCACTCCAAGTAAGAAAGGTTGAGCTCAACAAGAAAGGATGATCTCTCCTCAGATACCAGGGAAAACAGAAAAAGACTCAACTTCAAGACACCAAAAGACAACTTAAAGAATACAAGACTTATGAAGCCGACAAAAACAGAAAACTTGACAAAAACTGAAAAACTAGGGCGTTTCTCTCTATTTAACTGAGAGCGCTTCTTGGGTTTATGACCCATAAATATGACTGGCAGCAGGAAGAACCAATTATCGGCTATTGTGGGAGATTTGAATGGGCTATGGTCCAATAAGAAAGCAGTCCTTTGTCTGTAACTGACCAATAGAATGAAAGAGGTGTCGTCCAACAGAGATGGCCTGGTGATTGGCTGGTACCAGTCAGTGGACTGGCATAAGTTTTCAGAAGGCACATACACATTTTAACTGTGAAATTCATTATGTACTTAATATAAAATCTAAGCTAACTTCAGTGATTCATGACTAACTTTCAGTGAGCATGCACTTTTATAAACTTGTCCTTCTATAATGAACATGCACTAGAGTAAGATTCATTTAAGCATTTTCAAACATACAACACATTTAAAATCAATGATTCATGAAACATTTCAAATCCATCATTGTCCAACCCAGAGGTGGTCATCTTTAACAGCGTTCTGAGTAGTATTTCCTGGAGAAACATCAAAGTCTTGAGGAGAAAGGATTATTTCAAGGCAGATAAAACAAAAATTCCAATGTTGATTAAATACAACATGTCCCTGAGTTGAACAGAAGGGGGAAATGTTGAGCTGTGGATAATTCCTAGCAACCTGTGGAATGCAGTTCAATGGATCTGGAATATTTCAAACCACACTTTAACACTAGAAGACCCAGACATTAGCCCTCTTGTGGCCACTTGATGGTCCCCCTATGGGTTTTCTAGCCAAAAAGGCCAAATGGCCCCTCTCTGGGTCTTCTAGTGTTAAGCATAAAACTGCCTTGTTGGGGAGGAAGTTCTGAGATTTCTTGATTGCAAACTTATCCGTTCCTGGCGCGAAATGGGATCTTTATTGGCCCTTTAACCATGGAATGTGTTTTTAGACTGTGGTCCTTAGGTGAAGGAAACAATTCTTGACCAGACTTTTCTGTGAAACAATTTCTTAAAGGTGAAAAGTGATTTTATAGACTGGAGCAAAAGGGACTGATGCTACATATCCCCCCCTCTGTATCAATGGTGAGCTTCGGTCAGCGTTGGTACACATCCTTGGCACACATCCTTGGCAGCTGATTCCAATTGGGGACTCTTGACCCAACTACTGGACTAATGATTTTGATGTCCAGAAGCCCTAAGCTTGTAAACAGTATCTATTCCTGAGTATAGGTTTTTGAATTTGGTTTACTGGAAAAAAAATTCTAGAAATCTTCAAAAATAATTTGAATATGGACAACTATAAAGATTGTAAAATTGTCTAAAATATACTATAATACTGTATCTGCATGTAAAGACTCAAAAATTCTGGTTACAAAAGTAAAAAAAGACAATTCCGGGTACTAAGGTACAAAAATAAAAAGTATGTAGTTTTTACATACTTGAGGTAAATGTTTTGGTTTTCCATAAAGCAGCTACTAAAATGGTTCAAAAATAGTTCGAATGTGCACAAAACTCAAAATAGAGTGCAAAGAATCTATCTATCTATCTATCTATCTATCTATCTATCTATCTATCTATCTATCTATCTGTCTGTCTGTCTGGCTGTCTGGCCGTCTGGCCGTCTGTCCGTATATATGTACACATATACAGTGTGTATATATATATGTATATAAGCATGCATATAAACTCAAAAACTGTAGGAGTAAAGATCAAAAAGAAAGATACAAAACAAAAAAAAATATATTTGTCAAGAGCCGAGGGCTGGAGATCTCCTGCCAGACTCGGCTTCATGGGTTTTGTTATGTTATAAAGCAGGCAGAGAGTGTCTGGGCGAACATAGATCTGAACTTTATTTTGGCACACATTGCTATTTATACTCCCCGCCGTAGCCCGCCTGACATCATCCCATTCCCCACCCCGGCAGGACTACGGCAAACCCCACAGGCCAATTCCCATACACAACCCCCCCTCCCCCCCACCACAAAGTTGAACTATAACACAGGGAACATTAAAACAAAACATTTCATATCACCATAACAGCACCAAAAATAATCCTATATACATATATACAAGTCCACCAGTAGGCGAACAGGTGAATCACCAATATGCCCAACTGAAGCTGTCCATCACAGTTCTTGCCACATAGTCCTCCAAATAAGCAGGCCTCCGACGTACTCTAGCTGGGCGTCCCCCTCTTGGGGACTCAGCCCCAGGCACCGTCGGGACAGTCTGCGAGGCCACCCCTGGCGTGGCTAACCAGTCCAAAGACCTGTCCAAAGCGCCGACAGCGTCCGAAGTCCTGTCAGGTGCCGTACGCCTCAACCTGCTGGTGTGCCACTTGGATCCATCGTCCAGTTCAAACGTGTCAGGGCCCCGCCAACTCCTAATCTCCTGCAGTCCTGTCCACAAAGGTTGAAGTTTGTGGGCCCTGACAAGGTGCCTAATCCACACCTGGTCCCTCTCCTTCAGTCCATGGCTCCTTGCCCGGTGTCTCCTATCAAACCGTCTCTTCATCCTCCGCTGTTGGTCCGCGACTCTTCTCCTCAGCGCCACATCGCCCATCCGGGGCACTGGTTTCAGCGGCTCCAACCTGTTAACTAGGACAGGCAGCTCCTGTCCCAACATAAGATGCGCCGGGGAACATCCCGTCGTCGCGTGGACTGACGCTCTGTAGTGGAGCAACGTGTTCAGGAGCGCCTCCGAGAACGAGAACCCATCGGCCAAATGAGCCCTCAGCCCGTTCTTCAGGGTCTTGTTAAATCTTTTGACTCCACCGTTGGCTTGGGGATGATAGAACGCCATCTTAACATGTTTCACCCCCTTTTTTGTCAAAAATTCCTCGAAGGCTTCTGACATGAACTGGGGCCCATTGTCCGTCGTGATGGTGTCCGGGATTCCCCATCATGCAAACAAGGAGGATAGGAAGCCCGTGACCACCTCCATTGTCACCGAACCGGTGGGCAGCACCTCCAGCCACTTGGAGAAGAGATCATACGCCACCACTACAAATCGACTGTTGTATGGTGCTGTATGAAACTCTCCACAAATTTCCAGTTCAACATGCTTCCATGGCCCCCCAGGGAACTCCACAGGCCGGAGCAGTGGTGGAGGAGGTCCGCTCGTCTTCCCACTTTCCAAACACAGCACGCAGTCCTTAACCATGGCCTCGATGTCGCCATTGATGCCGGGCCACCAGACCGACTTCCTGCTCCGTTGCTTCACACGCACCACTCCTAAATGACCATCATGCAGCATATCCAGGACCCGTGCCCTCAACGCAGCAGGGATCAGGGCGCACTGGCCCCTGGCCATGCAAAACTCGTCCCAGCAGCTTAACTTGTCCCGGAAACAATGATACGGGGCCAGCTCACTAGACACCTTCACTGGCCAACCCTCACGAATCGCCGCACGCAGCCACACCAACACCGGGTCCCATTCTGACTCATCCCTAAGATCCTGCAGAGAAATCACACCCTGAAGAGACCCACAAAGTGTGTTCACCAGCACACCTCATCGTTGCCAGCGTTGTCCCTAACCACTTCTGACACATCCACCGTAGCTCGCGAGAGGAGGTCCGCTATGATGTTTTCCCTGCCTGGGGTAAATTTAGTGGAAAAGTCATAAGCCCTCAGGTGCTCCGACCACCTATGAAGTCTTAACGGCCTATGACCCGAGCCCGATGTCTCCAGTAGTGTGGTGAGTGCTCGGTGGTCCATCCTCAGTGTAAAGCGGTGCCCATAGAGGTATATGTGCCACCTCTCACATGCCCAGACGCAAGCCAGCACCTCCCTCTCACCCACTGCGTACTTCTGCTCTGCTGGCGAGAGTGACCTGGAAGCAAATGCCACTGGCTGTTCCACTCCGCCCTGTAGTTGGGACATGACTGCACCTAATGCGGTTCCAGATGCATCACAGGTCACCACCCTCTCCAATCCGGGGTCAAAATGCGCCAGCACCGGTGGAGAGGTGAGCTGTTGTTTCAGCTTCGAAACCGCTGTGGAGCACGCCGGGGTCCACTCCTACAGTGCATCCTTCTTCAGTAGTGCTTTCAAAGGCCTGATCATCTCTGAATAATGTGGGATAAACCGTCCGTAGAAATTCACCATGCCAAGGAACAATGAAATCTGCGTGGGCGTGGTGGGCTCCGGGATGCGGAGCACCGCCTCCACGTTGGAGTGTAATGGTTGTAGACCCTCGCCCGTCAGTCTAAAACCCACAAAGTCAGTCGCCTCCGCCGCAAAGAGACACTTATCGCCATTGAGTGTAACCCCGTGTTCATGCATCCATCTCAAAACCCTTTCCAGTCTCTCATCATGGACCTCACTCGTCGCACCATGCACCACGATATCGTCCAGGTAGGCTACAACCCCTCTCAGCCCCTCCAGCATTGTGGCCATCACTTTTTGAAAGCAGCTGGGGGCGGAGCTCAACCTGAACGGCATTCGGGTATACGTAAAGACCCCAATATGGGTCACGAATGCCGTCAGGTTCCTGCTATCTGGGTGTAGCGGTACCTGCAGATACCCCTGCCAAAGGTCCAGTTTGGTGAACACCCTGGACCCGCTGAATATTGCTGTGAGCTCCTCCATGGTTGGGAGGGGGTATTTATCCGGGACAATCGCTTTATTCACCATGCACAGGTCGATGCATGGCCTGATCCCTCCGTCCTTCTTCTTTGCTACCACCAGGTTCGAGATCCAGGGCGACGCATCCACCTTCTCGATGATTCCCGCGTCCAACAGCTTTGACAACTCCGCTGACACACCATCACACAACGCCAGCAGTAAGCGTCGAAGCGGTTGGATCCTGGGTGTCACCAACTCGTTCACCAGTGGGCGGTGGCAAAAAGTCCCAATCCGACCAAGGCCAATGAACAGCACCGGCCAACGGAGTTGCCAGTCTGAGAAGGCCGTCAGCACCACCGAACCTTGAGGGTCCCGAATGGAAAACCCCAACTGTCCTAGCAAGTCAATACCAAGGAGGTCTCTTCCGCGCCGTGCCACCTGGAAAACAAACTTTGGTGCCCTCTGCTGTCCACACACCACGTCAAACTTGACCGTGCCAACCATATCGATCTCGGCGTGGCCATAGCCGAACATCCTTATGGCCCCCGGGTTGATTGTTTTTTTTCGGGAATAACCTCTTCAGCATTGCCAGGCTCAGAATAGACCTTCCAGAGCCCGAATCCAGCATGAGGGACACCCCGACGCCGTCCAGCTGCACCACATACCACTTTAAGCGCCCTTTTCCTTCCTGCGCAACACACACGTGGCCCGCCTCCTGTGAGTCCTTGCTAACCTGGTCCGCGAACCTAACCCGGGCTTTGCGTCGTGCCACGGGCCGTTCCTCTAACCCCATTTTCCTCTTCTTCCTTTTCCTTCTCGAGTGGCCCCGAGGCCTAGCTAGCACGTCAGCAGACCCCTGCGGCGCCGAGGCCCGGTCCTCCGGTGCCTCACCCATGAAGGCTTCCAACTCTCACAGGGCTGTGGACTCCCTTAACTTAATTAAGTCCACCACTTCAAACAGAGAAAAAAATCTTTTTTGCCACTTGTAGCGTGGCCCCTAGCCACTCGCTAGTTGTGCCATGCGCCAGTCTATCATGTACTAGCTCATCAGTTAGCGGCCCAAACTCACACTCTCTCGCCAAATTGCTTAGTCCCATTAAAAAGGACAAGATGAACTCACCGGGTCGTTGCACATGGTTAAAAAACCTGTACCTCCTCTCGGTGACCGTGGCTCTGTCCCCAAACAAAACATCCAACTTCAGCAACGACTCCCCCAGTGAGTCATTGTCACCCAACGTGAGGAGCAGGCGTTGTCCTTCCGCGCCCAGGTGATGAAATAGCAAGCTCCTCCGCTTGTCGTTGGATTCCCCGTCAAAGCCAGCCACTGTCAAAAACCCCCGAAATAGGCTCTTCCAGCGTGCCCAAGGGATAACTGGTGCACCCTGGTCCTGCAGGAACAGAGGTAATTCTACACCGCATGGACCCATAATTTTCCCTCGTCGCCAAATGTTATGTTTGAAATAAAGCAGGCGGAGAGTGTCTGGGCGAACATAGATCTGAACTTTATTTTGGCACACATTGCTATTTATACTCCCCGCTGTAGCCCGCCTGACATCATCCCATTCCCCACCCCGGCAGGACTACGGCAAGCCCCACAGGCCAACTCCCATACACAACAGCTTTCTCTGCTTATTTCTTCATTTGTTGCATTTTAGGGTTATGTATTCTTGCTCTGTGTGCCATTTTTCCCAGTTTGTGTTAGTGTTATATTTTTTATGTTGTATTTATTTATATTTATTTGATATGTTATTTTCTCCTCTGACTGTTGACAGCTGTCAGGGGCATTTTAGTTTTGTGTGGGCGTGCCCCGTCAGCTGTCGGTTTTCAGTTTGCCTCCCTCTCACCACTCAGCTGATCCCAATCAGGTATCCTCAGTTTCTCCTGCCCGTACAGGTACCCACACCTGTTGGTTGTTATGGTAATGGGTCCTTATCCCCATTTAAGGGGCTCTGCGCCACTGTATGGCACAGCGCCCTAGTATCAGCTACTGTCGTTCTCCGAACGTAAGTTTCTCTTTCTATATTACGCTAGCGTGCACTCCATACTTACGTAGTTTTCCCTAGGTCAGCTGGTGATTCCTCTCGCCTTAGCTTTAGCTATCCTGCTTTACCTGTTTCTTTATTTTCTGGTTTGGCCAGCGACTCCAGTCGCCTTAGCTTAGCTATCCTGCTGTACCTATTCCTTATGTTTACTAATTATTTGTTGGGTCCTGTTTTGTTCTTTTGAGGATTTTTGTTATTAAACCCTGCAAACTCACAGCCGGTGATTGGAGCCTTTATTCTGCCCTGAAGGGTATTTATGACAATTATTGCTTATAATTGAGATAGAGGTTTAGGCTAAGCAATACTGAGGTAACTCGGGGAGGTTCACATGGAGTCCATTTAGCAGACCCGCCTATGGTTCGACTTCTACAACTTTAATGGGTAGTTCGTCTAGACCAAGAATCTCCTTTTCAGGAAATAGGCTGTCAATATTTGGACTCGGGTCTAGGTCTTGGTGTCTAAAACTGTGCTTCATACTAGTAGCCAAATGGTTGAGTTGGTCTTGTAGGGCTCTAGTTCACCAGAGGTAGGTGCCGGCTGCGGCAAATATCAAGAGGTACCCGAAAATAACTATGCACATGAGCACTGCATCTGGCACAGACCAGGAGTGCGAAATGGGATGGCGTAGTGGGTTAGGGTTTGGCTCAAGGACTTGGAGCTCATTCCCTATTGGGGCTAAGTCACTGACTTGAGGACCTTCAAAGGAGACTTTATCCACTATCTCAGAGCTGAGTTGAAGTGCTTGCTTAGAGAAGAAATCGGACACATTGACAGTGCCATTGTATTGGTCGGTGTTGAGGTGATACAAGTCCAAATCACCGACATGAAAAAGTGAACCTTTAGGAACTTGGACCCAGAAAGTGTTGGAAGGAAGTGTGATCTGGGAAAACGTGTTGTGCTGATCATAGGTGACGGTAGCAGATTGCATTGGAGTGTTAACAAGCCACCGGTTTCCGATGATGTGGGCCTGTGTGGGGGTCACTTGAGATCGTGGGGTGAGGACAGTAGGACAAGTCGTGTCCTGAGAGGATGCTTGGATCCCACAGATGCCCCTGGTGCTATTCTTAAGAAAAGGTTTACTAGGGCACAGATAGTGGACATCCCTGGTGAGAGTGCACATGCGTAGATTCGGGACCAAGTAAAGACCAGGGCTGTTGTCATGGTACGTCACCACTGAAGGGGTTTTGACCTTGACATGAGTGTCCTGCTTCCAAATCCCAACATTGACAACCTTCTTCAACGGGTAGATACTATCGTAAGTTATCATCAGTAGACTGAAAATGAAAGCCATCTGGTGCTTTTCAGGGTAAACATAGATGGGGATAACGTTGACCAAGGTAAAAGCTAAATGGGCTTGGAGTGGTATTATAGTTCTCTGAGTGGCGGTAGCAAGCAAGTCTGTGACTACTGACATAGGGAGGAGGTAGAGTGGAATCCTGCCCATTGCCAAAGCGCCAGTGGAAGAGCTAATGTCCCTAATTACGTCTGACAGCAACATACACACTAGCTGTACATGGGCAAAGTCAACCTGAAGTACAGAGAACAACAAATGCATCAACTTGTTGAGTTTGACCAAAGCTTGAGAGTGAGTGTTCACAACTAACACTGTACCTTGTAAGGTAGTGCTGACAGCTTGTAAGCTCGTTTTCTGGGCCACCAAGTTGTGCCTGAATCCGAGGGAGCTTGGTTTGTAGCTCACCTACCTGACGCTTTAGGGTAATGATATTGACCGAATTAACGGCGGAGGTACCTAAGCTTAAGAGCGATCCTAAAGCTGAGGCAGCTGTTAAGAATCCACCTATGGCTTGTCGGTTTCTGGCTTTGGGTGCGGTTAACTTGAACTGGGTAATGGTAAACTTCTCTAGTTGTTCCAGCACATGTGTGATATTGGATTCAGCATGGTCTATAGCTTGCTGGATCCAGCAACGTCCGACCAAGGAGGACGAGCCTGGACTTAGCAGAAGATTTTTGTAGACCACTGTGAAGGGATCAAACCACATGATCTTTTGAGTGTGGATTTGACTGTCATATCCCGAGCGCTTTGTCCGCGCTCGGGTTATTCCTCATCCCTGTCAGCTTTTGACAGCTGGTGTCGTCACACGGGTTTCCCGGGCTCTGATTGGCCAGACGCTCGGGAGCTCTCAGCTGTCAGAACCTGGGCAGCTGTGCCGAGTTTCCAATCATGAGCAGCTGGCTTTAAATGTCAGTGCGAGTGAACTGGACGGCGCGGCTGTCTCGTCAGAAGTCCTATGACTTTCCCCTGTCTCCTTACCACATGCTCCCTGGGTTCCTCGACGTATCCCGCGGCATGTAAGTGATTTATTTGGAACTGTCTTCTCCCTCGCTGACGTTCCTTCCTATGTACGGCAGACGAGAGCTCCTCGTCACTGCCTCAACTCTCTATTGTGAATTTATGTTGTGTTGTGTAACGAAGCCTGCGTGGCAAAGTTATGTTGTACACCTAAGTCCTGTGCTTTATAAATAAAAGAACTGAACTGCAATCTACTGAACTGAGGCGTCTTATGCTGGCTCGTGAGGGCCAGCCGTGACAGTAGACAGCCGCCAGAAGGAGACGCCGTTCTCAGTAAGTTGCGTTCTGGGAACTTTGTCCTTCCTGTCCAGGTACGCGGCGTTGGAAATATGCCATCCCAGCGGAGTCATTCTCGGGGTTCCCACGTCCTGCTGACCAAGGCGTTGGAGGAGGTAGATGAAATCCTCATTATCGCCTCCGACCTCGATGGGTATCCAGACACCTCCCTCGCCCCTCCTCTCCTCGGTTATCAGCCCAATGAACAGTGGTATTTAGACCGGGCTGAGGAGGTGCTTGACCGTCTGCCTTCCCGCTACAACGGTCACCCCGAGGTCGACGCGAGGAGACTCGACATCGCTGCCCAACGCCAGACAATTCTGATGTACGAAGAGGAGGAGGCTGCAAGGTGGAGTGATCTCTGGCTCCAGCTGCCTGAGGCGCTGGAGGAGGTGGATGACTTCATCAGCGCTTCCGCCAGCCTTGACGACTCATCCGAAGCGCACTACTACCTGGACTGCGCTGAGAGAACGCTCGACCGGTTGTCTTCCCGCTACACCGACCACTTGGACGTCCAAGCGAGGAGACAAGAGATCGCCGTCCACCGCGAGGAGCTCCAGGAGATCGAGGAGGAACGAGGCCAAAGGCGGAGTAACCGGAGCTCCCGCTGCCCGCTCTGGAATCCGGATCCTTCCCTCGATCCAGTCCTGGAGTTCGCACCATCCGGGGCCCGTCGTAGACGTCGACACCGTGGCCAGAGACGTTCTCAGCGTGACTCCCCTCCGGAATCCGCTCCGGTTCACTGGGCTGACCCCATTCATCCCACTGCTGTCTCTTCAGCGTCTCACCTGGAGGAGACCCCAGCAGCCTTTCCCCCCGGGCCTGCTTTCCCCGCTGAGCTGTCAGCGCATCACGCCCGGCCTGACTTGGCTGTTGCCCCCTCCGCTTCGACGCCTTCTCCAGCGGCTGGGAGTTTGAGAAGTTGTGCTCCAGTGGACAGCGCGGCTGCACCATCCCGAGTGGCCCCCTCCCCTCCAAGAGAGTCTCCGGCCACCACCCGGTGGGAGGAGGATGGAATGACGTTCCCAACGGCAGGTTCCACCGCTCCTCCGGGAGCCAGGCAAGTTCAAGTTCACTTTTTTCCATCTAATAGTGATTTGTTCTGTCTGACTCCTGGGGGTGAGGCTCGGGGTTTGCAGCCCCCCGAGCCTCAACTCCCTGCTGATATGTTAATTAAACCCGCTGCCTCTGTGTCTCCCCCTGCTGAGCACGCTTCGACCTCTGAGGAGCGTCACCAGACGAGGAGTGAGCCTGCGGCTCTCGGGCAGAAGACCCCAGCCCCGCAGCCATTTTCTGGGCAGAGGAGGTCGGACGATTGGTTGGAGCCTGTGCCGACGACGGAGCGTCCCCGGGACTCCGCAGATGAACAGTCCGATCCAGCGGGCCGAGAGCCCCTCACCTCCACGCCGCATGAACTGCCAGCGTGGACGATGACGTCGGGGGGTCCTCGAGCTGCAAGAGCCCCTCTTCCAGGGGCGGATGACGTCGCGACGGAGTGGGAACCGGACGACGACCTCCTCCCGTTTGAACCCGGAGCATCGAAGTCCTGGATGGCGGCAGAACCCGAGATCAGGCAAGTGCTCTATTTTCTATCCCTCCTCTTCTTTCTGGAGCATTATTGCCTGTCTCTCGGGGGGGCGAGCCGGGTGCAGCCATCTGCTGCGCTCGAGCCTGTCTCGCCGGGCCCTGCCGCTGCCGGTGATCCTGATCCCGGTTCCTTTTGTCCCTCTGAGCCTCTCCCCAGGGTCACTGGAGGCGAACCTGCTCTTGGTGCCACCTTGGAGGGTCCGGCTCTCGGCATGGGGTCCACCGGGAGTGCTCCGCCGGTTCAAGCGGAGCTTGACGTCATGGAGGTTCCGGCCCAATCGGGGTCCGACGCGGGTGCTGCTCTCGCCCGATCGGAGCTTGACGTCATGGGGGTTCCGGCCCAATCGGGGTCCGACGCGGGTGCCGCTCTCGCTCGATCGGAGCTTGACGTCATGGGGGTTCCGGCCCAATCGGGGTCCGACGCGGGTGCCGCTCTCGCTCGATCGGAGCTTGACGTCATGGGGGTTCCGGCCCAATCGGGGTCCGACGCGGGTGCCGCTCTCGCTCAATCGGAGCTCGGCACCATGGTCGTTTTGACCCAGGTGGGTTCTGGAGACTGTGTAGCTGACACGCCGCTGAGCGTTTTCCAGGCCATGCCCCGTCCTCGCCGTGGCCCCTTTTTCCCCACCTTTGAGACTGCGGGGGTAAATTCCGGCTGGCCCGGTTCGCCGACCTTCCCCCAGCCATTCTGTTGGCAGGCCGATACTGCTCGACCACCCGGTGACCGGCTCTTTCCTTTTGGCGTCCGGGTCCGGCCTCCTGACAAGCTGGATGGTTCTTTTGGCGCCCTGGTCCGCCCGCCGGAGACATGGTTTCCCTCAGCCCGGTGTTTGGCTGGGCCGTTAGGGCACGTTCCGCTGCTTTTGCTGGCGGCCTGGATGCTGGGTGCTGGAAGGCCTCCTGAGCGGAGTTGTTTTACTCTATTCCCCAATGTTTTTTTTTTTTCTCTCCTTCTCTTGCCCCACCACTGACTTGTGACTGAAATACCCCACTGGGGATTGGACTTCATGTTTTAGGTGACTGTTTTCCGTGGGTGGACATATGTTCTCTTGCCGTGGCTATCATGGGTATTGCATGTTTCCTTAGGGTGTGGTTGTTTATTTCCTATGTTACTCCCTTACTCGGGTCTAGTTCTCTTTTTTTGGCACCTGTGTTGTCTTTTGGTTTTGACGGTTTTCTGTTCACATTAACTTGGAGAAGAGGGTATTATTTGTCCTTTTATTTCCTTGATCCTGCCTTGTGGTATTGACTGGTGTTCCTTGTACCCTCATCTTGGCTTTCTTTTTTGTGGTTATGTGAGTGATGTCAATCTAGCGTTGACTTTAATTTTTATTCATCTCTGTCCCCGTTTATGTACGGTTTCTGCCTTTTTTTTTCTCTCTCCCTCCCTTCCCCGATGTTTTTGTTCCCTTGTTGTGAGTTGGCCCTGCTCTCCCTCCACCTGCTTCCCCCTCCACCCTCCCTGGGGTGGGGTGGGGGGGTCTGGATGTTGCGCGCGACCAGGAGTTCGCGTGGAGGGAGGGGCCCTGTCATATCCCGAGCGCTTTGTCCGCGCTCGGGTTATTCCTCATCCCTGTCAGCTTTTGACAGCTGGTGTCGTCACACGGGTTTCCCGGGCTCTGATTGGCCAGACGCTCGGGAGCTCTCAGCTGTCAGAACCTGGGCAGCTGTGCCGAGTTTCCAATCATGAGCAGCTGGCTTTAAATGTCAGTGCGAGTGAACTGGACGGCGCGGCTGTCTCGTCAGAAGTCCTATGACTTTCCCCTGTCTCCTTACCACATGCTCCCTGGGTTCCTCGACGTATCCCGCGGCATGTAAGTGATTTATTTGGAACTGTCTTCTCCCTCGCTGACGTTCCTTCCTATGTACGGCAGACGAGAGCTCCTCGTCACTGCCTCAACTCTCTATTGTGAATTTATGTTGTGTTGTGTAACGAAGCCTGCGTGGCAAAGTTATGTTGTACACCTAAGTCCTGTGCTTTATAAATAAAAGAACTGAACTGCAATCTACTGAACTGAGGCGTCTTATGCTGGCTCGTGAGGGCCAGCCGTGACAGTAGACAGCCGCCAGAAGGAGACGCCGTTCTCAGTAAGTTGCGTTCTGGGAACTTTGTCCTTCCTGTCCAGGTACGCGGCGTTGGAAATATGCCATCCCAGCGGAGTCATTCTCGGGGTTCCCACGTCCTGCTGACCAAGGCGTTGGAGGAGGTAGATGAAATCCTCATTATCGCCTCCGACCTCGATGGGTATCCAGACACCTCCCTCGCCCCTCCTCTCCTCGGTTATCAGCCCAATGAACAGTGGTATTTAGACCGGGCTGAGGAGGTGCTTGACCGTCTGCCTTCCCGCTACAACGGTCACCCCGAGGTCGACGCGAGGAGACTCGACATCGCTGCCCAACGCCAGACAATTCTGATGTACGAAGAGGAGGAGGCTGCAAGGTGGAGTGATCTCTGGCTCCAGCTGCCTGAGGCGCTGGAGGAGGTGGATGACTTCATCAGCGCTTCCGCCAGCCTTGACGACTCATCCGAAGCGCACTACTACCTGGACTGCGCTGAGAGAACGCTCGACCGGTTGTCTTCCCGCTACACCGACCACTTGGACGTCCAAGCGAGGAGACAAGAGATCGCCGTCCACCGCGAGGCGCTCCAGGAGATCGAGGAGGAACGAGGCCAAAGGCGGAGTAACCGGAGCTCCCGCTGCCCGCTCTGGAATCCGGATCCTTCCCTCGATCCAGTCCTGGAGTTCGCACCATCCGGGGCCCGTCGTAGACGTCGACACCGTGGCCAGAGACGTTCTCAGCGTGACTCCCCTCCGGAATCCGCTCCAGTTCACTGGGCTGACCCCATTCATCCCACTGCTGTCTCTTCAGCGTCTCACCTGGAGGAGACCCCAGCAGCCTTTCCCCCCGGGCCTGCTTTCCCCGCTGAGCTGTCAGCGCATCACGCCCGGCCTGACTTGGCTGTTGCCCCCTCCGCTTCGACGCCTTCTCCAGCGGCTGGGAGTTTGAGAAGTTGTGCTCCAGTGGACAGCGCGGCTGCACCATCCCGAGTGGCCCCCTCCCCTCCAAGAGAGTCTCCGGCCACCACCCGGTGGGAGGAGGATGGAATGACGTTCCCAACGGCAGGTTCCACCGCTCCTCCGGGAGCCAGGCAAGTTCAAGTTCACTTTTTTCCATCTAATAGTGATTTGTTCTGTCTGACTCCTGGGGGTGAGGCTCGGGGTTTGCAGCCCCCCGAGCCTCAACTCCCTGCTGATATGTTAATTAAACCCGCTGCCTCTGTGTCTCCCCCTGCTGAGCACGCTTCGACCTCTGAGGAGCGTCACCAGACGAGGAGTGAGCCTGCGGCTCTCGGGCAGAAGACCCCAGCCCCGCAGCCATTTTCTGGGCAGAGGAGGTCGGACGATTGGTTGGAGCCTGTGCCGATGACGGAGCGTCCCCGGGACTCCGCAGATGAACAGTCCGATCCAGCGGGCCGAGAGCCCCTCACCTCCACGCCGCATGAACTGCCAGCGTGGACGATGACGTCGGGGGGTCCTCGAGCTGCAAGAGCACCTCTTCCAGGGGCGGATGACGTCGCGACGGAGTGGGAACCGGACGACGACCTCCTCCCGTTTGAACCCGGAGCATCGAAGTCCTGGATGGCGGCAGAACCCGAGATCAGGCAAGTGCTCTATTTTCTATCCCTCCTCTTCTTTCTGGAGCATTATTGCCTGTCTCTCGGGGGGGGCGAGCCGGGTGCAGCCATCTGCTGCGCTCGAGCCTGTCTCGCCGGGCCCTGCCGCTGCCGGTGATCCTGATCCCGGTTCCTTTTGTCCCTCTGAGCCTCTCCCCAGGGTCACTGGAGGCGAACCTGCTCTTGGTGCCACCTTGGAGGGTCCGGCTCTCGGCATGGGGTCCACCGGGAGTGCTCCGCCGGTTCAAGCGGAGCTTGACGTCATGGAGGTTCCGGCCCAATCGGGGTCCGACGCGGGTGCTGCTCTCGCCCGATCGGAGCTTGACGTCATGGGGGTTCCGGCCCAATCGGGGTCCGACGCGGGTGCCGCTCTCGCTCGATCGGAGCTTGACGTCATGGGGGTTCCGGCCCAATCGGGGTCCGACGCGGGTGCCGCTCTCGCTCGATCGGAGCTTGACGTCATGGGGGTTCCGGCCCAATCGGGGTCCGACGCGGGTGCCGCTCTCGCTCAATCGGAGCTCGGCACCATGGTCGTTTTGACCCAGGTGGGTTCTGGAGACTGTGTAGCTGACACGCCGCTGAGCGTTTTCCAGGCCATGCCCCGTCCTCGCCGTGGCCCCTTTTTCCCCACCTTTGAGACTGCGGGGGTAAATTCCGGCTGGCCCGGTTCGCCGACCTTCCCCCAGCCATTCTGTTGGCAGGCCGATACTGCTCGACCACCCGGTGACCGGCTCTTTCCTTTTGGCGTCCGGGTCCGGCCTCCTGACAAGCTGGATGGTTCTTTTGGCGCCCTGGTCCGCCCGCCGGAGACATGGTTTCCCTCAGCCCGGTGTTTGGCTGGGCCGTTAGGGCACGTTCCGCTGCTTTTGCTGGCGGCCTGGATGCTGGGTGCTGGAAGGCCTCCTGAGCGGAGTTGTTTTACTCTATTCCCCAATGTTTTTTTTTTTCTCTCCTTCTCTTGCCCCACCACTGACTTGTGACTGAAATACCCCACTGGGGATTGGACTTCATGTTTTAGGTGACTGTTTTCCGTGGGTGGACATATGTTCTCTTGCCGTGGCTATCATGGGTATTGCATGTTTCCTTAGGGTGTGGTTGTTTATTTCCTATGTTACTCCCTTACTCGGGTCTAGTTCTCTTTTTTTGGCACCTGTGTTGTCTTTTGGTTTTGACGGTTTTCTGTTCACATTAACTTGGAGAAGAGGGTATTATTTGTCCTTTTATTTCCTTGATCCTGCCTTGTGGTATTGACTGGTGTTCCTTGTACCCTCATCTTGGCTTTCTTTTTTGTGGTTATGTGAGTGATGTCAATCTAGCGTTGACTTTAATTTTTATTCATCTCTGTCCCCGTTTATGTACGGTTTCTGCCTTTTTTTTCTCTCTCCCTCCCTTCCCCGATGTTTTTGTTCCCTTGTTGTGAGTTGGCCCTGCTCTCCCTCCACCTGCTTCCCCCTCCACCCTCCCTGGGGTGGGGTGGGGGGGTCTGGATGCTGCGCGCGACCAGGAGTTCGCGTAGAGGGAGGGGCCCTGTCATATCCCGAGCGCTTTGTCCGCGCTCGGGTTATTCCTCATCCCTGTCAGCTTTTGACAGCTGGTGTCGTCACACGGGTTTCCCGGGCTCTGATTGGCCAGACGCTCGGGAGCTCTCAGCTGTCAGAACCTGGGCAGCTGTGCCGAGTTTCCAATCATGAGCAGCTGGCTTTAAATGTCAGTGCGAGTGAACTGGACGGCGCGGCTGTCTCGTCAGAAGTCCTATGACTTTCCCCTGTCTCCTTACCACATGCTCCCTGGGTTCCTCGACGTATCCCGCGGCATGTAAGTGATTTATTTGGAACTGTCTTCTCCCTCGCTGACGTTCCTTCCTATGTACGGCAGACGAGAGCTCCTCGTCACTGCCTCAACTCTCTATTGTGAATTTATGTTGTGTTGTGTAACGAAGCCTGCGTGGCAAAGTTATGTTGTACACCTAAGTCCTGTGCTTTATAAATAAAAGAACTGAACTGCAATCTACTGAACTGAGGCGTCTTATGCTGGCTCGTGAGGGCCAGCCGTGACATTGACATTCAGTAATCAGGAGTCCTGCTTGGTCGATCAAAGCTATTCCAGACTCGGGACCCTCTTTCACAAGGTCAGTGAAGGTAGACGCGATGGTTAGGCAGAGGGTTAAACCAAAAAGCAGGAGGGCCATCATCCTGGCAAGACACTTAGAAATGAGGGGTTTTAATGTTAACTTCCCTATTGGTTCCTTTTATCTTTACCCTCCTGAGTGGCAGATGACGATTGTTCTCAGAGGTGGAGTAACTTTTGTTAGAACCTGAGCTCTAGGTTTTTAGTGTTTTACCCCCTTTAGTGGAATTTTGATGTTATTAACTCCAGCTAATGAGAGTGGATGTACTGTGTATACTATATTGAAATAGTAAGTTGATGACACTGAATGAAACTTTGCAGAGTCTTTTGAGATTAGCTTTTAAGGAAGTCAGTTAGTTTTGGGTTAACTCTTTTCTTTTGGAGGCCCTGGTGCAGTTAACTGATTGGTGTAGAGAAGTGTGACTGAGTATACCTGAGGCTGATATCTAACAGTTATCTATCTGGCGCAGGCTGGATTTTAAGCTTATTTATTGACTTAGTGGGACAGTGTTGTCCCCGACAAGTCCCATGGGGGTTTTGTGAGCTTTGATCTGATTGCGATGGACCCATTTGGAGATGAGGTCCTGGCGACCTTTGCGTATCTGGATTTGGTACACGACCAGCGAGAGTTTATCTGTGATCGTGTCTGGACCTGTCCACCTGGGTAGGAGTTTCTGAGTGAGTTTTCCTGTCCGTGGGTTGGTCTGTCCTGTTTGAGGGATGAAGGAGTAGTAGAAAACTTTGTCTCCCACTTGCAGTTCGTCATGGGAGGCTTTCTGGTTGTAGTATGCTTTGCGTCCTTCAGCCGATCAATCCAAATGTTTCTGGGCCAATGCAAAAGTCTGTTGGAGATGTTGGCCTCTCCAGGTTGGTAGAGCAAATGCAGGGGCAAAGTGATTTTCTGGCCTGCCATCATTTCGAAAGGCAAGACCCCAGTAGCTTCATCAGTGGCTCTGATGGCCATCAAGACCAGGGGGAGTTTTACATCCAAGTCGTTTTTTTTTTTCCACAATATCTTTATTGAACCTTTTTTTTTTTTAACAAACATGATACAAACAATCAAACACTAACACTAAAGTACTACAAAAAAAAAAAAATACCCTAAAAACACCAACAACCACCAACAAAATCAAGTCTTCAACAATGCTCCTCTGTTTAGTCTAGACAATCCAATACATTAGTATACATATTATGTTCACCAGTTTGGAATTTACAAGGTCCACACACATCATTCACCTTCTTCTTCAAGAGTTATGTTTAAATTTTTTACATAATCAATAAAAGGTCTCCATATATTCTCAAACACAATTTCCTTTGATTTCAGTATATATGTTATTCTTTCTAATGGAAGGTTTGTTAACATCTGTCTTAACCACTGAGTCACATCTGGTCTATGAGTCTTTTTCCATAATAGTGCAATACATTTTTTGGCATTAAGCAAACTGAGGTCTATGAATGTTCTTTCACTTTTATTGAAATTATGCTTTTCTGGGTACAGACCCAACAAAAACAGTTTAGGATTCAATATGATTTGTTTTGAGATTATTTTTTCAATTGTTACCCTCACCTCCTCCCAAAACATTCTTATTAATCTACATTCCCATAAACAATGAAATAGGGTTCCTTTACTTTCCATGCATTTTGTGCATGTATCTGGTATATTTTTGTTATATCTATTTAACTCCTCCGGTGTAACATACATCCGCATTAACCATTTGAAATGTATCAATTTAAGGCGTGCATTTATTGATTTGGTTTGAGCTTCTGTACAAGCCAATTCCCATTGTTCCTCTGAAATTTCAATTTGCAGATCTTCTTTCCAGTAGTTTAATCTTTTCAGTGAATTTTCACTTGAAGATAGTGTCAATGAGTTATAAAACTCTGAAATAATACCCTTTCTTTTACTATCTTTCATCATCATTTTTTCCAAGGATGAATAAATAGGTCGAGTGAGAGCTTTATTTTGATTTGATCGAATAAAGTTTCTAAGTTGAAGATATTTAAAAAAATGTGTTCTATTGAGATTAAATTTGATCCTCAGCTCTTCAAAAGACATTATGTTTTCTGCACATGGCAAATATAAATCCTGAATCTTTTGTATCCCTTTTAAATTCCATACTTTAAATACAGCGTCCGCTCTCCCTGGTTTAAAATATTGATTACCCCATATTGGACTAAATTGTGACAATAACTGTGGTTCTTTTAAATAGTTTTTAGCTTCACACCATATTTTGATCATATGCTTTACAAATGGATTTTTAACTTGTTTTTGTAATTTTTTTGCCGAATCTGAGTATATGAATATGGGAAGAGGTAAAGGTAAATTGTATGATTCCATTTCAGTCCAGTGAGGGAGATCATTTGATGAAAAATAATATGTCATAGACCTCAGTTGTGCCGACCAATAATACAACATAAAATTTGGACATTTCAGACCTCCACGATCAAATGGTAAATATAATAAAGACAAACGTAATCTAGCCCTCCTGTTGTTCCATATAAATTCCACTAACTTTTTTTTTTATTCTTGAGAATAGATCTAAAGGTGGTGATAAGGGAATGTATTGAAATAAATAAAGTATTTTAGGTAAAATATTACTTTTAAGTATATTGATTCTCCCGATCATCGACATTGGTAGTGACATCCATCTCTGAGTTAACTCATTGATATCTGACATTAAGGCTTCATAGTTGACACTGGCGACTGATTCTAGCTTAGGCATAATTTGGATTCCTAAATATTTAAACTGATTTACAACATTGAATTGATTTACCTCAGGGGCTGGGTAATTTCTCTGGGTCTCATTTAGCATTAATATTGAAGATTTAGTTTTATTTATTTTATATCCTGATATTTCCCCAAAATTCTTTATTAAATTCAACAAGGTTGGAATTGATTTTTTTAGATTCGACATAAACAAAATTATATCATCGGCGTACAGGGAGATTTTATGTTCTGTTGGTCCAACTTTAATTCCATATATTTGTGAATATAAACGTATCGCTATCGCTAAAGGTTCAATTGCCATAGTAAACAGTAAAGGTGAAAGTGGACAGCCTTGTCGACATCCTCTATTGATTTTTATTGGTTTTGAAATATTGTTATTTGTTAGGATTTCTGCTGTAGCATTATTGTATATTATTTGAACCCATTTTATGAAATTATTTCCAAGTCCAAACCTTTGTAGGACTTCAAAAAGAAAGGGCCATTCAACCTTTTCGGCGTCCAATGATAGGAGAGCTGTATCCGGTGCTTCTTTATTAAAATAAATAATATTAAATAGTCTTCTTACATTATGGAAGCCTTGTCTACCCTTTATAAAGCCATTCTGATCTCGATTAATAATATTTGGTAAAATTTCTTGTATTCGTCTTGCTAAAATTTTACAGATTATCTTAAGGTCGGCGTTTAATAGGCTTATTGGTCTCATATTTTCACATTTATTAGAGGGCTTACCTGGTTTTGGCAACAGTATAATTAAGGCATTATTTATGTATGATGGTAAATTATTTTGAAATGCTTCTAAAACCATTTCCAAAAAAGGTTTTATTAATTTATTCTTAAATTTTTTATAAAGGTCAACTGGAAGACCATCTGGTCCTGCACTTTTTCCTGATTTCATATTATCAATGGCTAGCCCAACTTCTTCTTGACTAATTTTAGACTCCAATATCTCCCTGTTTTCATTTGGAATACACGGTATAGATAGTTCGTTCAAAAACCCATTTAGTTTTGTTAAATCAGGTTCATTTTTGGTATCATATAATTTTTCATAGTAATCTCTAAAGGCTCTATTAATTTCTAAAGGATCTATAACTACCTGTCCGTTACTTATAATACTGGTAATTGGTGTTTTAATTTCCAATTGTTTAATCTGCCATGCTAATAATTTTCCTGATTTTTCACCTTGTTCATAAAAAGATTGTTTCAATCTTAGAAGACTCGAGGCAGCTCTATTCGCTGATTTTTTGTCGTATTCAGCTCTCAAAATCAGTAATTCATTCTCCAACCTTGGGTCACTTCCTGCATACACTTTTTCCTGAAGACTTTTTATTTTATGTTCCAATTTAGCTCTCTCCTCTCGAGTCTTCTTAGATTTTGATCCTGTATAACTAATAATATGTCCCCTAATAAAAGCTTTGAAAGCCTCCCACTTTACACATGCTGATGTTTGTGTAGTATTGATGTCAAAGAACTCGTCTATCTGTTTTTCTATATACTTGACAAATTCCTCATCCTGAAGCCATTTATGCTGAAATTGCCATCTACCTGATTCCTTTGTCAATTTTTTATCTACATATATTAGACAACAGGGTGCATGATCAGAGATCACGATGTTATCATAAAAGCAGTTTTGAATCTTGGACCTTAATTCTGTGGAAATCAAAAAATAATCAATACGTGAGAATGTCTTGTAGGTACTGGAATAACAAGAATAGGCTTTAACTTGTGGTTTCATTTCTCTCCATATATCTAACAATCTCAATTCTTTCATAAAATGATTAATAGTCATCCTACATCCAATGTGCGTACAATCCAGTCCTGTTGATCTATCCACACCTGGATTCAATGTACAATTAAAATCCCCTGCTATTATATGTTGCCCTGTAAGTGATGATAAGATGAGAAATAAATTAGCAAAGAACTTCTGATCATCTATATTGGGACCATATAAGTTCACAAGATTTATATTTTCTAATAGCAAAGAACCTTGAATGATTACATATCTTCCAAATTTGTCTCCAATTACATTTTTCACCTGAAAAGGAACTGATTTATGTATGAGAGTCATAACTCCCCTGGCTCGGGATGAAAATGAAGAGGTGAATACACTTCCCTGCCATCTACTCCTAATTCTTTTAACATCCTCCTCTATCAGATGAGTTTCTTGTAAAAACACAATTCTTGAACCCATGTCCTTTATTTTATTCATAACTTGTTTAAGTTTTTTTAAATTTTGTAGACCTCTGCAATTCCATGAAGTTAAATTAAGATTAACACTTTGGTCCATGATCAATAGAGAGTTTGGGATTACCTTGCAGTGTAAACATGCTCATACAGAGAAGCAAAAACATGAGTGGTTGAACATTCATCCTACAAACTACACACAAACAAATTTCCCCTTCCCACACTTGTGGCAAACCCCCCAAAATCAAAAGAAAAATTCTGTCTCCCGATATAGCCATCGACTGTTCCACACCCACGGGGAACAGCCTAAGCCACTCCTTCTTCATCCTCCCAATCACCCCAACTCTACTGCTTTTAATGACGTAACATTAACTCTCCTCTGTAGTTTTCCAACTTAACTCCAAAATTTTTAACAACTTTGTACATCATAGTTTTTTTTTTTTGTTTGTTTTGTTTTTGTTTTGTTTTTTTAATATATAATACAATCTATATTTTGTAAACTTACTATTTACTTCAAGTCAGTCAGATGCCTGTGCAAATGCTTAATTATTCTACCTTATATTTTGTTCATGCTTAGCTCCCACCAGTCTCTTCTTCTTCTTTGATCTTCTTGATGAACTCCTGCGCCTCCTCTGGGGTCTTGAAAATGTGGGTTCTGCCCTCATACGTGGTCAGCAGTCTCGCAGGATAGATTACACCATGACGAATCCCAAGGTTGCGCAGCTCCTTACGTACGGGATCAAACTGCTTCCTCAATTGCTGGATTCCTGTGGCCAAATCTGGGTAGAACCGCACCTGCTGGTCCTGGTGTTTAATCTCTCCTTTAGCACGTGCAGCGTTGAAGATCTTCATCCTGTCTCTGTTGCTAAGAAACTTCATAATTAAGGTCCTCGGCGGTCCCTTATCTCTCCGTGGGCCAATACGATGTGCTTTTTCCAGAACCACTGCTGATTGCAACTCCTCGCTGCCCAGCACCTCCGGAATCCACTTTTCCAGAAAGGAACATACGTCCCGACCTTCTGATTCCTCTGGAAGACCCACCAGCCTCAAATTATTCTGTCTCGACCGAGATTCCAAATCCAAAATATTATCTTCCAGAGATTTATTTTTTTTTTCCAAAGTGCGCACCTTTAATTGAAGACGGGTGACGTCATCTTCAGCACTAGCGAGACGGAGCTCCATCTGCGCCGTTCGTTCTACACAGTCACCCAATTCCTTTCTTATTCCTTCCAACGCTGTCATAATCCCATCAAATCTAGAGGAAAAGTCCGCTCTCATTGAACTCATGGCAGCCATCAGCGCATCTGCGCCATTCCCCGCAAACATCGCACCGCCGCCAGCTTCCTCCGCCATATATGGAGTTTTGTTTGCTGCGTCACAGACCTGAAAGTCCGTTAATTTGGACTGTTTCGGTGGCTCGCTTTTTCCTTTTCCTGGTTTTCCAGCCTTAGGCTTCGCCGACATATCCTCGCCCAAATGCTGGGATACGTTCTGTCCCAAATGAGAGAGTTATTTGCCGATTTTTTTTCTCCAGGAGCAGAGCAGAGCGAGACACGTCCGTCCTACGTGGCAGCCATAACCGGACGTCCATCCAAGTCGTTTTGGTGTGGTGAAACATACTTCTTCAATATGTTGATCACAGTTCGGTGGGCTCTTTCAACCTGTCCAGAGGATTGTGGGTGGTGGCTAATATGGAAGTTAGCTTTAACTCCCAAGGTTTTCCACAGCTGTTGCATGACTTCAGCTGTGAAATGGGTGCTGCGGTCAGAGTTGATTCGGCTTGGGAGACCAAATCTCCAGAACACATGGTTCATCAATAAGTAGGCCGTGGTTTCCGCTGTGTCATTAGGAGCACGCAAACACTCAACCCGTTTTGTGAAGGCACATGTGACCGTGAGGAAGTATTTGTTACCTCTGGTTGACCATGGAAGGGGACCTGCCCAGTCGATTTGGAGGTCAGACCATGGGAATAAGATTCCTCTTTTCTGTAGGGGTGCTCGGTGAATTGGGCTGGTTTGTTGAAACTGGCAGCAGACAAGATATCCCTTGATGTAGTCCACTACATCTCTGCATGTTTGGCCAATATGCCACTTGTTTGAGAGCCTTGTACATCACTTTGACACCTTTGTGTCCTGCAGCTGGGAGATCGTGGGCATGAACAATCATCACCATGTCGACCGCCCACAGCGGTCGACATGGTGCTTCGCTGCGCTCTTTGTTTGTTTTTGTTTGTCAATTGTGTGTCTGCTTGCACTTATACCCGTGAAGAACTTTTAAATATCAGGACTTTGACCCCCACGGACCTCCTCCCAGTTTTTCTAGCCCCTGCCGCCGATCTGGTTTATTGTTTGGCTCGGAAAGTGAGACGGCGGAAGAGAGGAAGACGAGCGGGCGCTCTCGTACGACTTCGCAGGAGAGGCTCGCGAACGGCGCTGCCTGGCATATTTCTGTCCAATACCAACTCTCTCTCTAACAAGGTGGATGAACTGAGACTGCTGATGCGTTTTAAGGACCTCGCCTCCTCAGCTGTCCTCTGCTTTACTGAGACCTGGCTCCGGGAAAATATACCGGACAGCGCGCTGCGCCTCGACGGCTTCCAGCTCTTCCGTGCTGATCGTGACACAGAGCTTTCCGGCAAGACCACAGGAGGCGGAGTCTGCTTCTACATCAACTGTAGCTGGTGCTCTGATGTAACGGAAATTTCCAAACACTGTTCTCCTGCCTTGGAATTTCTTGTTATCAACTGCAAGCCTTTTTATTCCCCACGGGAGTTTGCTTCTTTTATACTGATCGCTGTGTACGCCCCTCCCGACGCGGACACGCGCGAAGCTCAGCGCGTGCTCGCGGATCACATTCAACACACAGAGCGGAGTTTTCCAGACTCGCTGATTATTGTGGCTGGCGACTTTAATCAGTGCAATCTGAGCCACGATCTCCCCCGCTACAAACAGTTTATTAAATGCCCCACCAGAGGATTAAACACACTGGATCACTGTTACACCACAGTGAAAGACGCATATCGCGCTGTCCCTCGAGCTGCGCTGGGATTATCTGATCACGTGATGGTTCACCTCATTCCCACATACAGACAGAGATTGAAGCTCACTAAACCTGTTGTGAGCACTACGAAGATACGGACCAGTGATGCTGAGGAGAAGCTGGAAACGTGCATGGAAATATCTGACTGGGGCATGCTTAAAGGAGCCACGCATGATCTGGATGAGTACACGGACACTGTGAACTCATATATCCACTTTTGTGAAGAGAACATTCTTCCATCACGCACCAGGGTGAGTTACTCTAATGACAAACCCTGGTTCACAGCTAAGCTCAGACAGATCAGGAAGGAGAAGGAAGCAGCGCTGAAAAGTGGAGACGGACTGCTACAGGGAGGTTAAATACCGGTTTAACAGAGAGCTGAAGAGGGCTAAATCTGTGTACTCAGAGAGACTCCAGCAGCAGTTCACTGCTAATGATTCGGCTTCCGTGTGGAGAGGACTGAGGCAGATCACCAACTATCGGCCTCAGGCTCCTAAAGGTCAGGATGACAAAGCCCTTTGTCAGAGACTGTCCCAACACTATGCCCGTTTTGACACCTCGTCATCTGTGTCCAACTCCCCCCCTCCCTCCAGCTCCACAGCCTCCACATTCCCTACTTCATTTAAGGCACCCCCCCCACCTCCCCCCCTCCCCTTATCATCAGTGAGCAGGATGTGCTCAAACAGTTCTCCAGACTGAACCCGCGCAAGGCCCCCGGCCCAGACGGCATGTCTCCCTCCACCCTGAGACTCTGTGCGAAACAGCTGGCTCCTGTATTCACAGACATTTTTAACACCTCCCTTAAGTTATGCCACGTGCCGTCCTGCCTCAAATCCTCCACCATCATCCCTGTCCCCAAGAAGCCACGGATCACTGGACTTAATGACTACAGACCTGTAGCGCTCACCTCTGTAGTCATGAAGTCCTTTGAGCGCCTGGTCCTGTCCCACCTCAAGTCCATCACCACCCCTCTCCTGGACCCGCTGCAGTTTGCCTACCGAGCCAACAGGTCTGTAGACGATGCAGTCAACCTGGCCCTCCACTCCATCCTGCAGCACCTGGACTCCCCGGGAACCTACGCCAGGATCCTGTTTGTGGACTTCAGCTCCGCATTCAACACCATCCGCCCCGCTCTGCTCCGGGACAAGCTGTCCCTGCTCAACGTGCCTGACTCCCTCTGCAGGTGGATCATCGACTTCCTGACGGACCGGAGGCAGCATGTGCGGCTGGGAAAGACTGTCTCAGACTATACTAGCATCAGCACCGGATCACCCCAGGGCTGTGTACTTTCCCCCCTACTCTTCTCCCTTTACACCAACTCCTGCACCTCCAGCCACCAGTCTGTCAAGTTGATCAAGTTTGCGGACGACACCACCCTCATCGGGCTCATCTCCAACGGCGACGAGTCCGCCTACAGGAGAGAGGTGGCCCAGCTGGCGTCCTGGTGCAGAAATAACAACCTGCAGCTGAACGCTCTGAAGACAGTGGAGATGATTGTAGACTTCAGGAAAGTCACTACTCCTCTGCCCCCCCTCACCCTCTCAGGCTCTCCCATCACCACTGCTGATTCCTTCCGCTTCCTAGGCACTACCATCACCAGGGACCTCAAATGGGAGCTGACCATCAGCTCACTCATCAAAAAAGCCCAGCAGAGGATGTTCTTCCTGCGGCAGCTGAGGAAGCTCAAGCTACCCACCAAGATGTTAGTGCAGTTCTACACAGCCATCATCGAGTCCATCCTCACCACCTCCATAACCGTGTGGTACGCAGGAGCCACTGCCAGGGACAGACTAAGGCTGCAGCGCGTCGTGCGCACTGCTGAGAAGGTGATCGGCTGCAAGCTCCCATCTCTCCAGGATCTGTACATCTCCAGGACCCGGAGGCGTGCTGGCCGGATCATAGCCGATCCCTCACACCCTGGTCATGTACTGTTTGCCCCCCTCCCCTCTGGTAGAAGACTTCGGTCCATCCAGACTAAAACCTCCCGTCACATGAACAGCTTCTTCCCCTCTGCCATTAGACTGCTGAACACTAAGTGACTCTCGTGCACAATGTACAGCAGCTCAACCAGACTCATGTCAATCATCACTGTTTTCTTCCTGCATTACCGACTGCACTATATAGTTCTCCACAGTATCTGCTGCTGGCTAATATATATTTTAACTGTTGACCAGTATCACTTAATCTTATCCTACACTTTATTACATGTATAGTTTATTTCTCTTATCTTATCATGTTTAATGTTGCAGCATTGTACCGAGACAAATTCCTAGTTTGTGTACTACATGAACAATGGCAATAAACCTGATTCTGATTCTGATTCTGATTCTGATTCTGATCACCCCCCTCTGGTTGCAAGGGCCCACAAGCGCATGCACAGGGAGTTCATCAGAAACATGAACCAGAATGCCATTGCACAGCTGCAGGGAAGATAGCGCGGCATAAAGTGGCTTCAGTCCCACAATGTCAGCGAGATCTAAGTTGGATGGTGTATGGAGTACAGGATCCAAGAGATATTGTACCATCTTATGGATTGCAGGGTCAAGGGCCTGAAGAGAGATAAGGTCAGCGTCAGAGAAAGCAGGGTCAACCGCCAGAGGGCCTGTGGGCTGTGGCGGGTCCTGGGCCTTGTTTGTCTGGGCCCTGGTGACTGCACAAACTGTAGGGGTGGGTGGGTGAGACTCTGCAGTCAGCACCAGAGTAGGAGCAAAGGACCAGGGGGTGCCTTGTATGGCTCCTTGTTTCGCAAGTGAATCCACAAGGTCATTCCATTCTTTGTCCTGACCTGGTGTATGCGAGTGATCTCTGACCTTTTTCCAGTACACCTGGAGGTTGTTGGAGGTGACCAGGTGATCACATGCTCTGAAAAGGTCTTGATGTTTAACCAGTTTGCGGTTTGCGGTTACAAAACCTTTGGCCTTCCAGAGTGCCAGATCACACGTGAAACTAAGGCTTGCATAGTTAGAGTGGGTGCAGATGACCAATATGCAAATGCTATGGTCTACAGCAGGTTACAGTAGTAATGAGCACACCTGCGATTTCTGCATATTGTGATGATTGCGACCCCAGTTGAAAGTTGCGGGGTTCACAAGTCTGATTGTTTAACCATGCCATCCCCACTCCGGCACGAATGTGAGTTTCGTGGTGGAAAGAACAACCATCAACATAAGCGTGACCATATCTTGGCAGATGTTCTGGTCGAAGTAGTGATGGTTAGGGTCTTCACTGACTGTAGGTGGCTCTGCACAAATGGATGGTCCTGGAGCGTCCTCAGAGCACCGTTGGCAGGCTGCCAAGTCCGTGCCGAGAGGGCTCCTTAATTTCTGTGTGTAGTGGACCTTAACATCAAAGCTTTATAGAGCCATCAACCAGGAAGCTACTCTGGCATTCGTCACAACTCTGATGCGTTGACTATTAAGAAAAACCACTGGTTGGTGGTGAGTGTCCATCGGGATTTTCTGGCCACCCACATAGTTGGAGAAATGTTTGATGACCCATACGGTAGCAAGAAGGGCTTTTTCGCAGTCCGAGTATTTCAATTCCGGACCAGAGAGGGTTTTGCTGGCATAAGCCACGACTTGTTTGTCATGGTCGTAGATATGGTATAGTCCAGCACTTAAGCAGCTGGCAGAGAACCCCACTTGTAGGAAGAATGGCTGGTCATAGTTGGGATAGGCCAGACAGGGTGCTGTGCATAACTTTTGCTTTAAAGCTAGCATAGCCTGTTCTTCAGCCTCAGGCCAGATGAAAGGGGCGTCCTTTCGTAGGAGGTCTGTCAGGGGTTTTGCCAAGTCTGCATAATCCTCAATGAACTGGCGTGAGTAGTTGCATAACCCTAGAAAGCTCCGGAGTTCGGAGATGTTTGTAGGGGTCTTGATGTTTAACCTGTTGCACTTCGGTGTACCGCGGGCGGGCACGTCTCTGCATCCTAGGACGCACGAGGGCGTCCTAGTACGCACACTGTGCGTCCTAGGAGGCACTGAAAAAAAAACCCACCTGCATTTCCGTTCTTCCACTACAGACACAGCCGCGAACAGAAAGCCAAAAGAGTGCTTTGATTGGTTTAGATGTGATTGACCTCTCATTCGACTAATAAGAGCCTTGAATTGGGTTTCTGAAACCTTGAAGAACCAATGACTGAAAACCTAGCAAGAAGGACCCGCCTACCAACGGCTGCGAATACAGCCAGCCAATTGAAGCACAGAAGTTCGAAAGCTGTTTTGTGTAAGGCTGGGTGACACACAGGCGTTCGCCAGTCTTTTTTTCTTACTACTGTTCTTATTTGTTTTGAAAAATCATTCGCCAAAACCGCAATTATGGAAGCACAAAACCGCAATAATGGAATTATGGTTTGACCGGGTCGCGAGACCAGAACCACGAGTCTGTAACAAGCGGACCAGCGTCACGTTCGTCTGACAATGAGGAAGAGAAGTTCGCCAGCTACGCTGCTGTTGTGAACAGGCAAGTGTTATAAGCTAAATTATTCTTTATCCCTGAAAATTGTAATTAAAAATGACTTTTGACCGATCGGTAAATTACAGCTGTGCGTATTAGACCGTGGTGCACCGTGACCGCGGCGCAACGGGCGATGTCCGTCCTCTGTAGCCCCCCCCCCCCGACACCCACACACACACACACACACACACACACACACACACACACACACACACACACAGAGCCCTGAGTGTCACCTTTCATTAAAGCCCAAGGAAGTTTCAAAAGTTACAGACGTTTTTCCAAACTGTGCCATTTGGCACAGTTCAAAAACGCCTGGGAACAACCTGAGAACAAAGCTGTGTAATATATTCATTTTTTGTGGTAATGTTACAAAATTTTGACCTCAGCTGGATAACACTTGGTTCTACATTTCTGTTGCATTTTCCAGCCCGGATCTGAAGCTGTGTGTTATTTGCAAGCATTTGTATCCAAAAAAAACTCCCATGCGAAATTTATTTTCTTCAAGTTCACTATGTTTAGATGACTGTTACTCAGTGGCCGGAGCACTTAGAGAGATTATGACTGTTTTGCCAAAAAATTCAAAGTGTTTTCTTTTAAATGAGACCAACCCCATGAAGATGCTGCAAAGGGTTGAAGAACAGCTTTTGATTTACTTTGGGCACATTATTTTTAGGCGTTTTTAGGGAAATTGACCAGAGTGCAAGGGGTTAAAACGCCTTGGATTTGCAACGTTTGTGGTAGGACCTCGTTGGATCCCACCAAGAGACCAACATAGTTGACCTTGGTTTGCACTATTGGCACTTCGAAAGAGAAATTTTGGCTCCTGCTTGTGTGAGCTGGCCAAGGACATAGTCGATTTCAGTCAGGTGGGCGTCCAGAAAGGAATTTATGCTTTATTCAGCAACATGCGTCTTAAGGAGGATTTCATTCCTCATATCAAATGTCTCCATCGCTACTCTGTTCTCTAGGAGACCATAGCAGAAACTTTAACTGACCAATAGAACTCCAGACTTTACTTTTTTGAACAAAGCTCAAATATAATTGGGCCAGCTCAGGTTTCCTGAAGTTTAGGACCACCCTACAACACCCTTGAAAAATTTTTATTGCTCTTTGCTCAGTCTGTTGGCCGAGCTGTAAGGAGCTTTCTCTGCTCCTCCATTTTTCTCCTCTCTTTAAGTAGGCCCAGAGTTTGTCATGCTCTGCAAAGATCCTGTTTCTTTTCTTTAAAATTATTTTTTCTTATTTTAATTTTCTTTTTCTTGAAAGTGCTGATGACATGATTTTGACTGCATCTACTGTAATTTTGCAACACATAATTTCAATATGACGAAATAAGTGGGTCTGTGCAGTTCTAAGTCAAAAAGGCTTGTTTTCACGCGAATATCTGACATTTCCAAGAGCGCCATATCACCAATTGTGTCAGTGGCTGGAAAACCCCCTGGCCATGTTGTGACGTCAGCGGGAGAACACAGCGCTTGGCTGCTCATTGTACATGCAGGATGGAAGCGGTTGAAAACATTGACGATGGTTCCAGCACATGTAGTCTGGAATTGGTTTGTGTTGTCCAATCTTCAGACGATTATAGTTCAGAAGAATGGGATGACAATGAAGAATCTGGGGGCATCAGACCTTGTAGGTTTGAGCTATACCAAGCAGATCATCGTGCCTAGCGAGTCAGACTCAGAGTGACGGTGGTGAGGCACACATGGCCGGCGCAGCAGCAGCGACAAGCACACGGCAGGGGAACATGGAGTGGTACGCTTTTGTTACAGGTATTGCAACAAATTATTTGTTCATAAATATAATTTATTTAAACCCGATTTTTCAATAAAATCATAGCGGTGTATTTATAATAAAATTGAAACATCTACCTGGTACTTGGTGGTTGCCACTATGGAGGTTGGGCCCAGTCTGTCGTGAGTGAAATCGACATCTGTTCGGCCGGTGAGAACCGTGGAGGTGGCAAGACGATGCAGCCAGCTAACGGCTTCTGCTCATCTGTGCGGGGTGCCGGAGAGGAGCAGTGTGGAGGTGTCCTGGGCAGCGAGACGAGCACCGCGGGAGTCCAAGGATGCCGGAGGGCCAGCGGCGCTTCGGCATCGCTTCGGTAGCTGGAGAGGGACGTGGCTGTGGCATCTGTTCACCTGGACGAGCTTGGAGCTCAACTACAGTGGCGGTGGGCGGCGGGGCTCGGTGGAGGAGCTGCCAGCACCCCAGCTGGACAGGAGCTCAATTGCAGCGGCGGTAAGCAGCGGGACTAGCAGCGGAGGGGGCTAGCTGAGGCCCCAGCTGGATTCGAGGTTGGTCGGTCGGATCGAATACCGACGACATCAGCAGAGATTGTTTTACTACCAACAGGTCAGTAAAAATGCCACCAAAGAAGGAGGAAATGGAAGAGATTAAAAAAAATCTCCGAACTTCTTGTCAGAAGAACTGACCAAAGTGGCTAGTTAACAGCTAAAACTATTAGGGCTAATGGAAGAAGTCCGAGAATTAAAATTAACAATTAAGGAAGAAGACAAAAAAATTGCAGACTTGGAGCGACGCGTTGAGGATCTTGAACAATATTTTCGTATGGATGATCTAATTATAAGTGGACTAGATATTAAATATCAATCATATGCCAATGTTACAGCAGGAATGAGAGGTGAGGAGGCTCCCCTGAGTGAATCAGTCTCCCTGGAAAACCAGGTGCTTCAGTTCCTTGAAAGCAGAAACATAAAGGTTGAAGTAAATGCAAATTCAGCCTGTCATACTTTACCCAGAAAAGATAATAAAACAAAGAAATCAATTGTGATGCGCTTTGTAAACAGAAGGGTAAAGAATGACATACTGAGGCAGGCCAGAAAGCTACGGGGAACAGAAGGCTAAATGAACCTAAATGAACCTTTAACAAAGACTAATGCTGAAATAGCACGGCAAGCACGGATGCTGAAAAGACAAAATAAGATACAGGCAACATGGACAAGAAATTGTAGAGTTTGGATCAAACTTAATGGAACACCTGAGGAAGCAAAGACCATAATAATCAGACATCTTACTGATTTAAATAAATATAGATGAACACTGATTAAGAAAATTAAGAGACTATGATAATCCATATCCACACACATGGCAAGAATAGTTCTTCTGTGACATACCATGTCAATATACTTAAAAAAAACCCACTAAACAAACAAACAAAAAAAACTTATGACTGACTTGAGTAGACATCAATTATCCCCAATTGGAGGAAGTCATTTGACACAGGAAGAGGAAATTCAAACTCTGAAAATATGCCATTATGCTGCACGGTGGCGCAGTGGTTAGCACTGCGGCAGCACAGTTTACCCTTGGCCGGGGGATTGTGGGGATCGTGGGTTCGATCCCAGCCCCCGACCAACAGTGATCTGTGTGGAGTTTGCATGTTCTCCCCGTGTTGTGTGGGTTTACTCCGGGATTTCTCCGGTTTCCTCCCACATGCCAAAAACATGCATGTTAGGTTAATTGGCTGTTCTAAATTGTCCCTAGATATCTGTTTCCTATAGGCCCTTAGAATAGAGGGTTAGTATTAATGAAAGCGCTTTGAGTGGTCTTTGTGACTAGAAAAGCGCTATATAAGTGCAGGTTAGTTAGTTAGTTAGTTAGTTAGTATGCTGAACATAAACTACAAGAGATGGAGAATGATATTGATCCTGATAACCACTTTTTCAATAATACCCATAATCATTGTGAATATTACACTGAAAAGCAATTAAGTGCAACTAGATGGTAAACTATCAATAATACACTTCAACAGTAGAAGTCTTAACAAAAACTTTCCACAGATTCAGGACTATTTAAAACAGCTAGAAAGAAAATTTTCAGCTATCGCAGTCTCTGAAACTTGGCTTAATGAAGAGCAGGCTCCTCTGATGGCAATAGAGGGATATCAAATGTTTCATATTAACAGATCTCAAAAAAGGGTGGTGGTGTTGCACTGTATATTGATGACCTGTATAGGTGTAAGCTTGTAAATGGAATGTCCTTTGCACTACCAGGGATTCTGGAGTGTGTTACTGTTGAGATTGACCAAGATAAAACAAAAAATCTAATTATAAGTTGTATATATAGAATGCCGGGAACTTGCATTGAGACATTCAGAGATAAATTAGTTGAGCTGTACAATAATATTACTAGTAAGAAAATGGTTGTAATTTGTGGAGATTTCAATATTGATTTACTAAATCCATTTCAACAAAATGTAATTACAGAGTTCATGAATTCTATGTACAGTATGAGTCTATATCCCACAATAACACATCCCAGTAGAATCACAGTTCACACTGCTACACTTATTGATAACCTGTTTGTTAATATTATTGATAAGAAAATAGAAAGTGGATTATTGATAAATGATATAAGTTGTGGCTTATATTGTTCATATATCCATACCTACATATGTATAGACACAAGAGGAATGTTTAGAGATTGCATATGTGGATTGACCTCACGTCTCAGAGCAGGACAATAGGTCTTGACCACCGGCAGAGATCAACGAGGAGACGGAGACGCAGCGGTGGAGACCGGAATGGATTTCCTGACCCCCCCAGGGTCAGGTGGAGGAGAGAGGACAATGGAAGGATTAACAAGGTTGTGTGAGGTCGGCTTTAGTTATGTGATGTATAAGTATGAAGGTCTGACTGCGCTCAGCCTCTTTTCTGCTTCTGCATTGAGATGAGACATGTTAGGGACTGGAAGCCGACAATAAACCTGATTTATAAAATCACTTTGCTTCCTTATTTCAAGTTCCCTACATTGGTGACCAGACGTGAGAATGGACGAAAGACGTTCTCCCGCTGCAGGCTCGTCAGAGGCGACCCAGACAAGCACCGTCGCCACCCCTGACACGGGAGCGGATGAAAGGCGTTCCCCCGCAGCAGACTCATCGGAGACGGCCCAAGCAAGCGCCGTCCCCAACCCTATCGTGAGAACGGAGGAAAGACGTTCTCGCGCTGCAGACTCGTCGGAGGCGGCCCAAGCAAGCGCCGTCGCCGTCAAACTTCCAGAGTTCTGGCAGAATGACCCAAACTCGTGGCTCAAGCAGGCTGAGGCTCAGTTTGCACTCGCCGGGGTGACGGCTGACGAAACCAAATTCTACCACATCGTCGCCAGACTCGATGCCGCACGATGCGCGCGGAGCGTGGTACAGCAGCCACCCGCCAACGACAAGTATAAGGAACTGAAGGCGACCCTCATCGAGAGTTTCGTCCCCTCGGCCGAGGAAAGGGCCGGGAGGATACTGGCGATTTACGGCCATGGGGGGCGCAGACCGATGGCCCTCATGGAGGACATGCTGCAGCTGAGGGAAGCAGACAACGACAACTTCCTTTTCCAACACATCTTCCTCAGCACTCTGCCGATGCACATGAGAGGGATCCTGGCCAACATGCGATGCAAGACCCAACAGGACTTCCGCACGCTTGCCCGAGAAGCGCAGCGGCTCATCAACTCCTGCGGCGAGCAAATGGCCACAGCAGCATCGGCAGATCTCGGCGTGGAAGACCAGAGCATCGGGGAATCAGAGGCGATGGAGCAGAACCTGCCCACCATGGCTGCGACGCGACCAAGGCGCAACAAACGGGACGACCTCTGCTACTACCATCGACGTTTCGCCAAGAGGGCATACAAATGCGTGCCCCCTTGCAGTTTCAAGAGCTCGGGAAAACTTCAAAGCCGGGAACCGTTAGCAGCTATGGCTCTCGGCGAAACAAACAAGCTGCTCTACGTGACTGATGGACGCGCCGGGAGACAGTTCCTCATTGACACCGGAGCTCAGGTGAGCTTCATCACCCCGTCCTACGCAGACCGGGCAACGGGACCCCGTGGAAACGGAGCGACGGCAGCCAACGGCTCGATCATCGACACTTTTGGTGAAAGAACCCTGCCTCTGTCCATACACGGCCGCAACTATAGGTGGACCTTTATTATAGCGGTGGTGAGTTTTAACTTGTTGGGCGCTGATTTCTTATGTGCACATGGGTTGTTAGTCGATCTTGCAAACAGACGCTTAATCAATGCACTGTCATTTTCTTCTATTCCCTGCTCAGCTCGAATGTCCCCACCACCCGTGCAGGCCAGCGTCGCCACAGCAGGAGGTAAGTTTGACCAACTCCTCACCCAATTTCCAGCACTCACAGTTCCCAAATTTTCGGCAACAATAGCAAAACACGGGGTGGAACACTTCATTCCCACAACGGGCCCACCTGTTTTCGCTAAAGCTCGGCGCTTAGACGCGACCAAGCTCGCCATAGCACACGACGAGTTCGCCAGCCTGGAAAAACTGGGCATTATTCGGTGCTCGAAAAGCCCATGGGCCTCGCCACTGCATATGGTCCCGAAAACCGACGGTTCCTGGAGACCTTGCAGTGATTATCGCAGATTAAACAATACTACAGCACATTACCGCGACCCAATCCCTCACATTCAGGATTTTTCACTACATCTGGCGGGTGCGCGCATTTTTTCTAAAATAGACCTGGTCCGCGGCTACCACCAAGTTCCGGTTCGACCTGAAGACGTCCCCATAACGGCCGTAATAACCCCTTTTGGTCTTTTTGAATTTTTGCGAACGCCGTTCGGCCTCAAAGGCGCTGCACAAACCTTTCAGCGTATGATGGACGCTGTATTACGCGACCTCCCTTTCGTGTTTGTCTACCTCGACGATATTCTGGTAGCCAGCATGTCTGAGGAAGAACACGAACAACACATCACTACGGTTTTTCAGAGGCTGGAAGAGCACGGGTTAATAATTAACCCAGCCAAATGCTGATTCGGCGTGTCACAGATTGATTTTTTGTGACACAGAGTTTCACCAGAAGGGGTAGTTCCATTACCGGACAAAGTGCGCGCAGTGGCAAATTTTCCCCGACCACAAATGGTCAGATCGCTACAGGAATTTTTAGGAATGGTGAATTTTTACAACCGTTTCCTTCCCCGCTCAGCTCAACTCATGCAGCCCCTATACGCCGCGCTCAGAAAACAAAAGCCCTCCAACGCGGTCGAGTGGACCCCGGAGCGGGAACGCGCTTTCGCGGAAGTAAAAAGAGCACTAGCGGATGCCGCTTTGTTGGTCCACCCCGACCCCTCGGCCCGCATAGCGCTGACCACAGACGCTTCAAACCTGGCCATAGGGGCGGTCGTGGAACAACATGTCGGCGGAACCTGGCAACCGCTAGCATTTTTTAGCAAATCCTTAAACGAAACCGAGCGCAAATACAGCACTTTTGACAGAGAGCTGCTAGCGCTTCATTTATCCATCCGCCATTTCCAGTTCTGGCTGGAGGGGTGGCGTTTCACGGCTTTTGTCGACCACAAACCACTCACTTTTGCGATGTCTAAAATTTCAGAACCGTGGTCGGGCGGGCAACAAAGGCAGCTGGCCGCAATTTCAGAGTTTACCACAGACATTCGACACGTAGCAGGCAAACTTAATTTAGTGGCAGATTGCCTCTGCCGCGCCGTGACATCGTCAGGGCACGTGGAAGCAGATTATACTACTGCAGCCGCAGAACACAAGGCCAACGCGGACGCGGACGCGGCCCCAATTCACGTAGGGATAGATTACGCGGCCATGGCAGCGGAACAAAGCAGTGACGCGGACGTGCGCGCGCTCCAGTCTGGACCAACAGGGTTAAGGCTGGAGGAAAGGGGTTTACGTGACGGTGTGCCCCCCCTAATCTGCGACGTGTCAACCGGTCGACCTCGCCCGGTAGTTCCAGCCGCATGGCGCCGCCGCGTTTTTGACTCGGTGCACTCCCTCGCGCACCCAGGGGTGAAAATGGTCGCGGAGAAGTTTGTTTGGCCAGGCCTGCGTAAAAACATAAAGGATTAGGCGAGAACTTGCATGGCTTGCCAATGTGCCAAAATTCACAAGCTCACAAAAGCCCCTCTGGAACCCTTCCGAATCCCGGCCAGGAGGTTTGACCACGTACACGTCGACCTCGTGGGCCCACTACCGTCGTCCCAGGGGTTCACACACCTTTTAACAATGGTAGACCGGACCACACGCTGGCCAGAAGCGGTCCCGCTGACATCAACTACAGCCGCGGAAGTCGCTTGTGTTTTTTTCACGACCTGGGTGGCGCAATTTCGGCGTCCCGTCGGACATCACGTCCGATAGGGGACCTCAATTTGTCTCAGAGCTCTGGTCAGCCATGGCCAGCAGCTTAGGAGCGACAATTCATCGCACCACCGCGTATCACCCTCAAGCTAACGGTTAATGCGAGCGTTTTCATAGGTCTTTAAAGGCCGCCCTCAGGGCCTCACTGACGAATGCAGATTGGGTAAACAAACTTCCGTGGGTTTTATTAGGGTTGCGTTCTGCGCCTAAGGAGGATCTAGACGCCTCCCCGGCAGAATTAGTTTTCGCACAACCTCTCAGGCTCCCGGGTGAGTTCTTACCAGAACATCCAGAGCCCGGGCACCTCCCAGCCCTGAGGCCCCTAAGCAGCACAGGACCGAACACGCTCCCCGGACCCATACATCACTCTTTTCCGCGGGTTTTTGTTCCCCAAGCTTTGAAAAACGCAGAGTTCGTTTTTGTTAGGCACGAAGCTTTAAAACCAACCCTCCGCCCACCATATGATGGACCATATAGAGTGCTGGAACCTGGTGATAAGCATTTTGTGCTTGATTTAGGGGACAGAAAAGAAACGGTCAGCATTGACAGACTTAAACCTGCCTTCATGTTGAGTGACGAACCTGCACGGGTGGCGAGAGCACCTCGACGGGGTAGACCCCCCAAGAGACACAACTCAGCCCCCCCGCAGGGACCAAATAACCACTCTTCTCCCCAAGCTGCAGATTCCTTACAGGACGGCGCCGCCAGGACGCCGAGGTGGGCGTACAGCAGATTTGGGAGAAGATTGAAACCCAGACGACACATAGACTGATGTAAAATTGACAAGGGGTTGTAAGCTATGCTGTCGAATTTTGCCGTTGCAGTTTTAGGGCCGACATATGACATAAACTATACTGTTGCTGTTATCACTGAATTTTTAACATGATCATGCCGTATAACTTGAAGGTTGGCGTGGCTGCTGAGGATATTTTTCCTCTTTTCCTTTTGATGTGAATAACGGTATATTATGTCATGGATGTTACCATAGGCTGTGAACGTAATTGTATTGTCCTTTTCTTAGACGTTTGGGGGGGCTGTGGCTTATATTGTTCATATATCCATACCTACATATGTATAGACACAAGAGGAATGTTTAGAGATTGCATATGTGGATTGACCTCACGTCTCAGAGCAGGACAATAGGTCTTGACCACCGGCAGAGATCAACGAGGAGACGGAGACGCAGTGGTGGAGACCGGAATGGATTTCCTGACCCCCCCCGCCCCCCAGGGTCAGGTGGAGGAGAGAGAGGACAATGGAAGGATTAACAAGGTTGTGTGAGGTCGGCTTTTGTTATGTGATGTATAAGTATGAAGGTCTGACTGCGCTCAGCCTCTTTTCTGCTTCTGCATTGAGATGAGACATGTTAGGGACTGGAAGCCGACAATAAACCTGATTTATAAAATCACTTCGCTTCCTTATTTCAAGTTCCCTACATAAGTGACCATTTGCCAGTCTTTGCACTTATCCATGGCCACACGGGGGCCAATACAGAAAAAACTTTAAAATCTTTCAGATACAAATCACAAAATGCAATCAGTTCTTTTAAAGAAGACTTGCTGAAGCAAGACTGGACAAAAGTCTATGTATCAGATGTACACTACCGTTCAAAAGTTTGGGGTCACTTAGAAATTTCCTTATTTTTGAAAGAAAAGCACTTTTTTTCAATGAAGATAACTTTAAACTAATCAGAAATACACTCTATACATTGCTAATGTGGTAAATGACTATTCTAGCTGCAAATGTCTGGTTTTTGGTGCAATATCTACATAGGTGTAGAGAGGCCCATTTCCAGCAACTATCACTCCAGTGTTCTAATGGTACAATGTGTTTGCAGAAGGCTAATGGATGATTAGAAAACCCTTGTGCAATCATGTTAGGTCTGCAATGCTGTAATTGCTGCAAATGGAGGATTCTTTGACGAAAGCAAAGTTTGAAGGAAAAAATTATTATTTCAAATACAAATCATTATTTCTAACCTTGTCAATGTCTTGACTATATTTTCTATTCATTTTACAACTCATGGTGGTAAATAAAAGTGTGACTTTTCATGGAAAACACAAAATTGTCTGAGGTGACCCCAAACTTTTGAACGGTAGTGTAAATGAAGCCTATGACACATTTATGAACATTTTAACCACTCTTTATGAAAAAAATTGTCCATTAGTAAAGAAAAAGCTAAAACATAAATTTGTCGACAAGCCATGGTTAACCAAAGGATTACAAAAGGCGTGTAAAAAGAAAAATTTATTATGTAAAGCTTTTCTAAAGAAAAGGACAAAAGAAGCAGAGCAGCGGTATAAAACATACAAAGATAAGTTAACATATATACGTAATGAGATGTAGTAAAAGAGACTATTACAGTAAAGAACTGAAGAAAAACAGAGACAATATTAAAAATACATGGACAATACTTAACAATAGTCTTGGAAATAAAAATAGAAATATAAGCTACCCAACCAATTTAAAAAAAAAAAAAAAAATAATAATAAAACGACTCAGAGTGTGAATGCAGTCTCACCTGCAGATGAATTTAATAACTTTTTTGTTAACATTGGTCCTAATTTAGCTTGAGAAATACCCATTACGGCACCTACGGGTGATACAGTAAGCAAAAACACTGCTATAAAAGACTCCATCTTCATAAAGAACACAGATGAGAGAGAGGTCATTGAAATTGTTAAATCGTTTAAAAGTAAAACATCTACGGACTGTGATGGTATTGACATGCTCTTAGTCAAAACTATTATTGAATGCTTAGCGAAACCACTGACGTATATTTGTAACCTGTCTCTCCAAATAGGTATATTTCCCAATGCAATGAAAATAGCTAAAGTAATTCCGATATACAAGACGGGTGACAGAGGGGAATTTTCAAACTATAGACCAATTTCACTATTGCCGCAATTTTCCAAGATACTTGAAAAAAATATTCTGTGTGAGAGTTGACAACTTCATAATGAAGAATAATTTGTGCGAGCAGCAATATGGGTTCAGACACAAGAGGACAACTGTATTTGCTCTAATGGAATTTATAGAAAAAATATCAACTGCCATTGAAAATAAAGAGTATTCAGTTGGGATATTCCTGGATCTTAAAAAAGTATTTGATACAGTGGATCATAATTTATTATTAAAGAAATTACAAAATTGTGGTATTATGGGGGTAGCACTGTCCTGGTTATGTAGTTACTTAAAGAATAGATATCAGTATGTATGTGTTGGTAACAAAAATTCACAGTTACTGAAGATTACTTGTGGAGTCCCACAGGGTTCAGTTTTGGGGCCACTGTTATTCAATATGTATATAAATGATATATGTAAAGTCTTGGAAAAAATGGATTTAATATTGTTTGCCGATGATACTAATTTATTATGCAGTGGAAGCAATTTGGAACAACTTTTAAACTGTGGTTTGATTCAAACAAATTAACGCTCAATTTAAGTAAGACAAAATTTATAGTTTTAACAACCATCACAACAACTTAGTATCTAAACTTAGTGTAAATGGTGTAGAGATTGAAAGGGTATCTGAAACTAAATTTCTTGGAGTAATAATTGATAATAAACTGTGTTGGAAGTCACATATTAATTATATTAAAGGTAAAATATCTAAATCAATTGCAATACTACACAGAGTGAAATATTTGCTGAATCAACCCACATTATATACTTTGTATCATTCATTAATACTCCCATACATGACATATTGTACTGAAGTATGGGGTAATACATATAAAACAAACATATACAGTGGGGCAAAAAAAGTATTTAGTCAGCCACCAATTGTGCAAGTTCTCCCACTTAAAAGACGAGAGAGGTCTCCAATTTTCTTCATAGGTATACCTCAACTATGAGAGACAAAATGAGGAAAAAAAAAAATCCAGAAAATCACAATGAAGGATTTTTAATGAATTAATTGGTAAATTCCTCGGTAAAATAAGTATTTGGTTTTGGGAAGAGGTGAGGGTAACAATTGAAAAAATAATCTCAAAACAAATCATATTGAATCCTAAACTGTTTTTGTTGGGTCTGTACCCAGAAAAGCATAATTTTAATAAAAGTGAAAGAACATTCATAGACCTCAGTTTGCTTAATGCCAAAAAATGTATTGCACTATTATGGAAAAAGACTCATAGACCAGATGTGACTCAATGGTTAAGACAGATGTTAACAAACCTTCCATTAGAAAGAATAACATATATACTGAAATCAAAGGAAATTGTGTTTGAGAATATATGGAGACCTTTTATTGATTATGTAAAAAATTTAAACATAACTCTTGAAGAAGAAGGTGAATGATGTGTGTGGACCTTGTAAATTCCAAACTGGTGAACATAATATGTATACTTATGTACTGGATTGTCTAGACTAAACAGAGGAGCATTGTTGAAGATTTGATTTTGTTGGTGGTTGTTGGTGTTTTTTAGTGCATTTTTTTTTTGTAGTACTTTAGTGTTAGTGTTTGATTGTTTGTATCATGTTTGTTTAAAAAAAAGGTTCAATAAAGATATTGTGGAAAAAAAAAATAAGTATTTGGTCAATAACAAAAGTTCATCTCAGTACTTTGCTATATACCCTTTGTTGGCAATGACAAAGGTCAAACATTTTCTGTAAGTCTTCACAAGGTTTTCACACACTGTTGCTGGTATTTTGGCCCATTCCTCCATGCAGATCTCCTCTAGAGCAGTGATGTTTTTGGGCTATTGCTGGTCAACACGGACTTTCAACTCCCTCCAAAGATTTTCTATGGGGTTGAGATCTGGAGACTGGCTAGGCCACTCCAGGACCTTGAAATGCTTCTTACGAAGCCACTCCTTCATTGCCCGGGCAGTGTGTTTGGGATCATTGTCATGCTGAAAGACCCAGCCACGTTTCATCTTCAATGCCCCCCTTGCTGATGGAAGGAGGTTTTCACTCAAAATCTCACGATACATGGCCCCACTCATTCTTTCCTTTACACGGATCAGTCGTCCTGGTCCCTTTGCAGAAAAACAGCCCCAAAGCATGATGTTTCCACCCCCATGCTTCACAGTAGGTATGGTGTTCTTTCTCCTCCAAACACGACAAGTTGAGTTTTTACCAAAAAGTTCTATTTTGGTTTCATCTGACCTTATGACATTCTCCTAATCCTCTTCTGGATCATCCAAATGCTCTCTAGCAAACTTCAGACGGGCCTGGACGTGTACTGGCTTAAGCAGGGGGACACGTCTGGCACTGCAGGTTTTGAGTCCCTGGCGGCGTAGTGTGTTACTGATGTAGCCTTTGTTACTTTGGTCCCAGCTCTCTGCAGGTCATTCACTAGGTCCCCCCATGTGGTTCTGGGATTTTTGCTCACCGTTCTCGTGATCATTTTGACCCTACAGAGTGAGATCTTGTGTGGAGCCCCAGATCGAGGGAGATTATCAGTGGTCTTGTATGTCTTCCGTTTTCTAATAATTGCTCCCACAGTTGATTTCTTCACACCAAGCTGCTTACCTATTGCAGATTCAGTCTTCCCAGCCTGGTGCAGGTCTACAATTTTGTTTCTGGTGTCCTTTGACAGCTCTTTGGTCTTGGCCATAGTGGAGTTTGGAGTCTGACTGTTTGAGGTTGTGGACAGATGTCTTTTATACAGATAGCGAGTTCAAACAGGTGCCATTAATACAGGTAACGAGTGGAGGACAGAGGAGCCTCTTAAAGAAGAAGTTACATGTCTGTGAGAGCCAGAAATCTTGCTTGTTTGTAGGTGACCAAATACTTATTTTACTGAGGAATTTACCAATTAATTCATTAAAAATCCTTCAATGTGATTTTTTGGATTTTTTTTCTCATTTTGTCTCTCATAGTTGAGGTATACCTATGATGAAAATTGGAGACCTCTCTCATCTTTTAAGTGAGAGAACTTGCACAATTGGTGGTTGACTAAATACTTTTTTGCCCCACTGTATCCAGTCTTTATGCTTCAGAAGAGAGCTATTAGAATAATAAACAAAGCTGCTTACAGGGAACCAACAAACCCACTTTTTCTTAAATTAAAAGCTCTCAAGTTGAAAGATCTGGTTGACTTTAAAACTGCAGTAATTATGTTTAAAGTAAAGAATCTATCACTGCCCACAAATATCCAAAAGTTGTTCCAAATAAGGGAGAAACAATATCATTTCAGAGGAACATGTATATTTCAAAAACCCTCAGTGAGAACTTCCACCAAGCAACACTGTATTTCATTGCAAGTAGTCAGATTGTGGAACACTTTTGGACCTGAATTAAAATCATGTACAACGCTTGGACAATTTAAACAAAAACTAAAGGAAGAAATACTCCAAACATACTATATAAAAGATGACATTTAAAATCACATAAGGATTATCATATCCAGTCTGTGTTGTGTTGTTGCTTAGTTTTTTTGTCACGTTTTGTCTTAGTTTTGTTTTGAATTGTAATCGCTCTTGTTTTGTTTTTCTTTTGGATTCTTGGATGGAATATGGGTGGGCAATATAAGCTGCAGCTTCAGCCATCACCCATTTTGGATAACTTACTGTATGTTGAACTGTATAATCAGAGGAGTTATTGTTTGATTTGACCTTGTTGGATTTTTTTCCCCCCTTTGTTCTGTTTCTTTTTTTTAATCTTTACTTTTAATCTATCCGAAAATCAAGATTCATTCATTCATTCATTCATTCATCCATTCATTCATTCACTTTAAACCCCCCAATAAACAAATCAAAAGATACTATTTTTTATTTTTGCAGGTGCCAGTGTGGTCTGTATGTGAGCATGACAACAGAGGAGGAGAGTATTTGCTGTCAGGAGCAGGACAAGGTGAAAAAAGCAGAAAATTCGGGACGGTGCTATAAAGTGTATCACTGGTTATCACAACTTCCCCGCGGTGTGTCTGAACGAAGATGTGTTGGAAGTGGCCTACTTCACCTATAAACATTATGTGAATGTGGATTATGGGAACAATTGGAAGCGATATACAGCTCACAGACAGTTCATCTGATGGTGCTGCCACTACCTTGGTGAGAAAGTCCGAATGCCAATACCTGCTTGTGTCGTTCACAAGATCAGAGAGACCTTTCCAGTACAAGAGGGACAATATGTTGGTTTTACTTATGCTGACTAACTATCTTTATGTTTTCATTGTATTGTTTTTCATTCAATAAATGTTTATCTGACCACAACTGTTATCAATTTTTACAAGAAAATAAAATTACAAAATATTTATAGTGTGATACTTGAAAATCTCATAACTGTTGTCATCATTGGGATGTCGCATGCAATCCTGTATCAATCCTGGGTGTTTGAACAAGAGATAGAATTTTTTTTTTATTTTGCAAGTATAATATAAATTTTTTTTAGTAAATTAGAGCATACTCGTGGCCATAACTTAACATTTTAAAGTTCAGTTATCTGTAAAACCCCTTTAGAAATTAAAATTATTCTCTGTGTTACTGATGGCGATATCCATAAAAATAATGTATTCCCTATTATTTATATCTCATAAAAAATGCAATTTTGTTTATCATTGTTTATAAATTGTTTTTGTCTTGTATCAACTGGCATGTTATTTTCAACAATAATAAGAAAAGCAATGAGAACTGATAGTTCTCATTTTTTCAAGAGTTTGGTCACAAGAAAAACAATACTCGTAACTGGTACAGCACACATGTACTATAACTATCAAAAGTATTAAATTAATTATTATAAAAGGAAAAAGTCCAAGTTAGTGGCAATGAATACAATATAGTCAGTTGGTGTCACGAACCGAGCCCGTGTTATCCTGTAGGCTCGGTTCTGACCGTTCTCTGTGGCTCAGGCATCGGGTTTATTATGTATTGTTATTTTTTGAGTTCTTGTTGTTTTTATGTCTGTGTTCCTTTTCTTTTCCATGTCTGTAGCCGCTGCTCTGGCCGGCAGTTGTTGGGCAGCCGTTTTGACCCACTTTCAGGTGGGCGCTGTCCAACATTCGCCGGTCCAACCACGCTCCCTCTCTCTTTGACAGTCAGCAGTTCATGTTTTGTGTACATCATCTGCTGTGTTGTCAGCCAGCCAATATTGCCAACACTATCACGATGTGTTAGCCACTCCACACAGCCGTGGTTCTGTTGCACCCCTTGAAGCAATGTCGGCCCTGGGGCGCAACCATGGTTAACACGTCTCCTCTCCATGCGTTTGCTGGGCAATGTCGGCCCCGAACCCAAACTGTAACTGTTTCTGTTTATTTTTGTAAGTCTTCACCTTTTTGGGAACTGTTGTCATCAGTCTTATGTTCAATAAATGCGCTGTGGTGAATCCTGCACGTAAATCCATTCATCCTTCCCCTCCTCTGTGCGCTGCGTTAAAGCACATGAGGAGGCTTATGACAGTTGGACTTAAAGCGTGTGATATGGTCTTTCACGGCCTGCTGTTTATCTAAGCCTGCGACACAATGTGAAGGCATAGCCGTAAAACTAAAACAAGAAACCAGAGAAACTGTCTGCTATAAAACTGCTGGCCAGTCAACAACACTGGCGTCCGTTCTCTCACTGACGTCATTCCAGCCTCCTTCTTTATTCGGTGGGCGGCGCCACAGTCCAGTCAGCGGCTGCGGTTTTTTGATGATAACTTTGTTATGCAGGTGCGCTTGTACCTATTATATTGATCATCGACAATGACTTTGGGGTTTATACAACATGCTAAAAAATGTCAAAATCATGTCATGAGCACTTTAAATCATCGTGCAAGAAGACTTTGATTTTTTTCTAAGCTTAAACCAACTCATTCAAGCCACATACATCAGAAGAAGTGGGTCTGTGGCATGTTTTGTTCCATTTTGGATTTCTGATGAGACTTTGCACAATAAACTAATTCCTTCTTCAGTGCATTGGAGGAGACCTCGCTCAGCTTGCTGGAAACCAGCCTTTTGTGATCCTGGGAGTAGGCCATAACAGTGGTAAGGAACCTGTCTGCCAGTCTCCCAACAGAGTCCAGTGGATCCACCTGCTACCCACTGGGACACAGTGATTCTGCTTGGCTGACAGTCTGTTGTTAACTCTAACTGTCCACATAGTATGGACGGACCGCGCACCCCCAGTGGCACAGCACAGCAACTGCACCGGTCAACTTATTGACGTCCCCGGCTATACTGAGAATTTGTACTGATCTGTATTGATCTGACAGTTCAGAAGGTAGCAGACATGCGCCGGAGGAATCATGGCTGACATGGAATATAGCAAAGAAGAAGAAATCCTCATTATTCTTCTCCCTTTTTTCGCTTTGAGCTGACAACACTAATGTGGATGCTGCTATGTTAGGTCATGGCTGCTGCGATTCTGACTGAAACTGCTTGATACGGGAACAATAGCCATGTAATACAAACGAAATTCACGTGGGATAATGATAAGAGTTTGTAGATGTGGAAGAGGGTGTAATTGACCAATCAAACGTGAAACATCGACCACGATGGACGAAAAACTGAGCTCCCAGCACCAAGATGGTGGCGCCCACGATCAGCATGGATTCTCACAGGAAAAATGCTTCAAACAGGAAAAATAGCCGCGTAATACAAACGAAATTCATGTGAGATAATCATAAGAGTTTGTAGATGTGGTAGAGAGTGAAAATGACCGAGCAAACGCAAAACATTGACCATGATGGACGAAAACGGACTGGTCATGTGGGCGAGCGAGCCCTCCTCCACCCCCCCACCCCCGGCAACAGGTAAGAGAGGAATATATGTTGTTGTTTGTTTTTTTTTTACATTATATTGATTCTCTGGTTCATATACTTTGATGATTAGATAAAAACATAACCCTGTAGACAAAATGGTGTCAAAAAAATGGACCATTCTTTGTGTAAATGTGTCCAAAGTCCACTTTTGACTGAGTTATGTAATTTATATAGCTGCCGTGACATTATGCAAATTAGATGCGTACATTTATTCCTATCTGAAACTTTGGATCATATTCTACATCTTTCTATTTGACAGTAAGCCATTATCTCTTGTAACTTTCAAGTTATAGCCTTGGAAATCTGAACTATTTTATTAACCAAAATTTTTTACCACTCTTGCCCACTAGGGGCCTTGACCACCCTTTAACCGTTCCTGTCACCATATGGTGACTGGAGCAGTTAAAGGGTTTACTGTGGAGGTAATAGAACAGGCGAGAGGCAACGAGCTGGAAGGGCACAAGGTTTATTCCTCCAACATACTGAAACACGCTTCGTAGCTCGTGTGAACTACTGTGCTGCTGAGGCATGTGCAACAAGCTCTTTTATACATGTTATACAGACAGAGAGAATGCATGGCACATTAGCATAGTGATTGTCATCAAATACACATCAGTCAATACATATCATTAGCATGACATCAGCTGGCACCCGGATGTCCTTTCTGTCATCGGGGGGTGCAATACATACAGTCCAGTCTGATTGCCCCCCAGGGCCTTTGTCCATATGACTATTGTCCTGCCCTTCCTCCTGCCCTGATGGGTGTGAGATAATGTCCGTCTGCAGCGTGCTGGGTCACCACATTACCTTAATTCTTCAGAATATTCCTGGTATAAGTTCTTTGAACTTAATTTCATGCAAAACCCATCAGAATTTCAAAATGTATGTTGTTCTTTGATTAATTTACATTCTTTTTCAAAGTAATACTAATTTTCATTTTTTTTTATAAATAGTTAATCGTCATTTTCTTCATAAAATTGCATCCACTTTTCTTAACCAATGCTATTTTATGGTTTTTCAATTTTCAGTATACTGACAAATTAAATTATGCTTCATTTGGTTCCACAAATGCTTGATTCATCAGTAACAGTAATAGTCTATGATGCCCATGATACATGTTGAAGTCTCTGCTTAAGTTATCCATATACAGTATGTTAACCTATTCTGACATTTCTTACTAAATCATTGAAAGACATATGGGAGTTATTGTTTGATTCCATGTCCATCTTCTTGATTATCCAGAAACAAGAACTCACAAGGGTTTATTTTGAGACTGATTCATAATTGGTACAATAAAGAATTTTTAATAAAATTGTCCATTATATGGACTGGTGTCCCTAATGAGGACACCAGTCCTCATTATAACCTTGTGATAACCAACACTCTATTTAAGCACAAGGACACACACAAGAAGACATAGATGCACCCAAGATCCAAGCACTGGCACTCATTAAACTGCATCATAGTCAGGCAGAGAGACATAAGGGATGTATTGGACACCAGAACAATGAGAGGTGCGGACTGTGGCACTGATCATGTTATGCTGAGATCTAGATTAAGGATTTGCAGATGAAAACAGCACTGCAGGACGGGTGCGAAGCCACCACGGAAGCTAAACACTAGTGCACTGAAAGGCCAAAAGAAGCAGGAAGAACTTACACAGGAAAGGATGAAAACTTGAAAGACTGGGACAGCAACAACTCAGAGAATGACATAGAAGAGAAATGGGCAACACTGAAGGATACGGAGTATCAGACTGCGAGTGATGTATTAGGCTACCCTGAGAGGAAACATCAAGATTGGTTTGATGAGCATGATAAACACCTGAAGAAACTACTAGAAGCAAGGAATACAGCTAGGCAGGAAAACCTACAGTGTAACACAAGATCAAAGAAGAAGAAATACTCAAAGGCTCAGAGTGAGCTACAGAAGTACACCAGAGAGATGAAGTCCAACTGGTGGGATGAAAAAACGGAGAAACTTCAAACTGCAGCAGACAGGAAGGACATGAAAACATTCTTCACAGGTTTGAGAGAAATCTACGGCCCTAAACCAAGAGGATTGATCCAACTAAAGGCTATGGATCGTGAAACGGTTTTGCAGGAGAAAGACAAGATCCTGGACAGATTTGCAGACCACTTTGACCAACTACTAAGCAACCCTGGAGATCTCACTGAAGAGGCTAAAGAAGCTCTAGTGCAGCAACCAGCTGTATCAAGTCTGGATGAACCACCAAATTTTGATGAACTAATGGCAGCTATCAGCACAGCACAGGATGGTAAAGCTCCAGGAAGGGATGGATTTCCAGCAGAAGTGTGGAAATTTGGTGGTGTTCAGCTGACCCACTGCCTGCACAAGCTCATCCAAGCAATATGGGATGCCCAGAAAGTACCTCAAGACTGGAAGGATGCAAGTATTGTGCCTTTGTTCAAGAAAGGTGACAGGAAAGATTGTGGAAATTATCGAGGTATATCACTGCTAGCCACTGTTGGTAAGATTCTCTCACGTGTACTACTTAACAGACTCAGTGAACACATCTCGCAGAATGTACTACCAGAAACCCAGTGCGGCTTTAGAAGTGGAAGAAGCACAATGGACATGATTTTCTGCTTGAAACAGGTTCAAGAAAAACGTATCGAACAGATGACAAGACTCTCAAGTACCTAGGGAGTACTGTTTCAGAGAACGCTAGGCTGGAGGATGAACTATCTCTCAGAATAGGAAGAGCGAGCGCTGTGTTTGGAAAGTTGAGGGAGAGACTGTGGAACAATCGACATGTGTCTATCCGTGTGAAATGCAAAGTGTACAGAGCGACAGTACTGACTACTCTATTGTATGGTGCTGAAACTTGGACTGTCTACAGAGTGCAGGTGAAGAAACTCCACGTGTACATGATGAGACACCTTCGAGCCATAATGAGCATCTCATGGAAAGACAAGATAACCAACATAGAAGTGTTGAAACGAGCTGGTCTACCATCAATGGAGGACATGCTAATACAGATGAACCTGAGATGGCTCGGACATGTTGAGAGGATGGACCACCAGCGTCTCCCTCGGCAGTTACTCTACTCACAGTTATGCCAGGGCAAACGCAATCAGGGTAGACCAAGGCTCAGATTTAACCCCTTGCACTCCGGTCAATTTTCCTAAAAACGGCAAAAAATAATGTGCCCAAAGTAAATCGAAAGCTGTTCTTCAACCCTTTGCAGCATCTTCATGGGGTTGGTCTCATTTAAAAGAAAACACTTTGAATTTTTTGGCAAAACAGTCATAATCTCTCTAAGTGCTCCGGCCACTGAGTTACAGTCATCTAAACATAGTGAACTTGAAGAAAATAAATTTGGCCTGGGTGTTTTTTTGGATACAAATGCTTGCAAATAACACACAGCTTCAGATCCGGGCTGGAAAATGCAACAGAAATGTAGAACCAAGTGTTATGCAGCTGAGGTCCAAATTTTGTAACAATACCACAAAAAATGAATATATTACACAGCTTTACACTCAGGTACTTCCCAGGCGTTTTGGAACTGTGCCAAATTGTGCCAAATGGCACAGTTTGGAAAAACATCTGTAACTTTTGAATGATTCAATGTAGAAGCTTCATTTTGGGCTCTAATGAAAGGTCACACTCAGGGCTGTCTGTGTGTGTGGGGGGGGGGTGTCCCCTCCCCTCGCTACAGAGGACGGCCATCGGCCATCGCTACATGACAGAATAGACCCATATGGCTATCTGGCGACCGCTGCGCAGTCACCGCAGCTCCCCCCCCCCCCACTACAGAAGAGGAGCGGGGGGGAGGGGGCGTTCACGGCCCGGACACGGCGAATTAACCGTTTATCTCGGCACATGCACTTCGTACTTCGTGCGCCGCACAGCTGTAATTTACCAATCGGTCAAAAGTCATTTTGGATTACAATTTTCAGGGATAAATAATAATTTAGCTTATAACACCTTACCTCTTCACAGCAGCAGAGTCCTGGTGAACTTCTCTTCCTCACTGTCAGACGAACGCGACGCTGGTCCGCTCGTGGTTCTGGTCTCGCGACCCGATCAAAACATAATTCCATTATTGCGGTTTTGTGCTTCCATGATTGCGGTTTTTGGCAAACGATTTTTCAAAACAAATAACAGTAGTAATTAAAAAAAGACTGGCGAAGGCATGTGTGTCACTCAGCCTCCGTCGGTCTATGACCATGGAAGAAATCATAACGTCTACTCTGCTGGAACCAACACAAAATAAGCACCGCCTGTGGCCGAACATGCCGATCCGCGAATGGCACTCCCTGTCACACAGGTTGCATTTGTGGATGGTCTCCGTGCTACTGGGTCAGTGACGGTTCTTCCTGTGAGCAGCCAGTCTTCACCCAGCCTTAAAAAAAACAGCTCGCGAACTTCTCTGCTTCAATTGGCTCACTGCATTCACAGCGTTGGGAGGTGGGTCCTTCTGGCTAGGTTTTCATTCATTGGTTCTTCAAGGTTTCAGAAACCCAATTCAAGGCTCTTATTAGTCGAATGAGAGGTCAATCAGATGAACTACTCTGTTCGCGGCTGTGTCTGCAGCTTTTATTTTCAGTGCCTGCTTGGACGCCATACACCACCTACATCACAATCTCCATCAGGATCTCCATCATGCGTCCGAGAGCGCACGAGGACGCTCTCGTGCGCCCTCGTGCGCTCTAGGACGCAGAGACTTGCCCGTCCGCGGTACAACGGAGCGCAAGAGGTTAAAGACACTGTAAAAAGAAACTTGAAGAAGTTGGACATAGACAGGAGTCCCTGGCAGCGGAAGGCTAAGGACAGAGCTGAGTGGAGGAATCTGATCAGACCTAAACGAAACAGTCATTGTCACCCACGACAGACTGCTATGATGATGATGATGATGACATCCCTAATGAGGATTTGAGTGTAATGAGAGTAAATCTTCATTCCTACTCACATCCATATTTATATTAATACTTGTACTGTGGCGGTTTGGTGTAAACCCCCACAAACAGACTGGACAGACACAGCGCTCGGCTAGAGCAATTAACAGAACAGTGAAATGTGTATTAATGTCTACAGGCAGCCCCGCTTCTTCTGGCTCACTTCTGTGATGTTAATGTTGCCTTTCATGCATTGTGTTCATGCGTCCTGTTCTTACTGTGACCTAGGGACCGAGATCAATATGTCTCTCAAATGCAAATGTCTCATGCCTGTTCTGTTATCTCTTTAATCATACCAACTGCTGGGGAATGCTCTTTGATGTATTGTTGTAGTTGGGTATATACAGTATGCTGCAACTCTGTAACTCAAGCTTCTCTCACTCCTGCATCTGCTGCTAGACACACACACTGTGTGTCTCCTCTTCTCAGAGAGCCGGAGGATCCCGCTCCGGTCTGCTCACACTTGGATCGGAGCGGGGATCCTGTGAAGGCGGTATGATTCAATAAACTTCCTTAAAACCTTCATCAACGCCAACTTATTTCATGCCGCTTCAGTACCAACATTAAATTACCTATAAAAACCCATAAATCCACTGCACCGATCAGTAGAATGAAAGAGGCGTCGGCCTGGTGATTGGCTGGTACCAGTCAGAAGACTGGCATAAGTTTTCAGAAAGCACATACACATTTTAACTGTGAAATTCATTATATACATAATATAAAATCTAAGCTAACTTAAGTGATTCATGACTAACTTTCAGTGAGCATGGACTTTTATATAAACCTGTCCTTCTATAATGAGCATGCATTACAATAAGGTTCATTTAAGCATTTTCAAACATCCAGCATATTTAAAATCAGTGATTCATGAAACATTTCAAACCCATCATTGTCCAACCCAGAGGCGGTTATCTTCATCAGTGTTCTGAGCAGTATTTTCTGGAAAAATATCAAAGTCTTGAGCCAAAAGGATTATTTTAAGGCAAATAAAACAAAAATTTCAGCGTTGATTAAATCCAACATGTCCCTGAGTTGAACAGAAGGGGATAATGTTAAGCTGTGGATAATTCCTAGCGACCTGTGGAATGCAGTTCAGTGCCATCCATCCATCCATCTTCTTCCGCTTAATCTTTTTCGGGTTGCAGGGGGGCTGGAGCCTATCCCAGCATCCTTGGGCGAGAGGCAGGTTACACCCTGGACAGATCGCCAGTCCATCACAGGGCCAACACAGAGAGACAAACAACCATTCACTCTCACAGTCATACCTAAGGACAATTTAGAATCCCCAGTTTGATGCCAATTAACCTAACTTGCATGTTTTTGGCATGTGGGAGGAAACCGGAGAAATCCCTGAGTAAACCCATGCAGACACGGGGAGAACATGCAAACTCCACAAAGATCACTGTTGGTGGGAGGCTGGGATCGAACCCAGGATCCCCCGGCCAAGGGTGAGTTGCTGTGCTGCCACAGTGCTAACCACTCCACCACCACGCTGCCCTGCAGTTCAGTGGATCTGGAATATTTCAAACCATACTTAAAGCATAAAATTGCCTTGATGGGGACGAAGTTCCGAGATTTCTTGATTGCAAATTAATCCGTTCCTGGCACGAAATGGGATCCTTTTGGGCCCTTTTACCATGGAATGTGTTTTCAAGCTGTGGTACTTAGATGAAGGAAACAATTCTTGAACAGACTTCTGGGTGAAACTATTTCTTTAAGGTGAAGAGTGATTTTATAGATTGGAGCAAAAGGGATTGATCTTTAGAGGTAAAATTATTACTACATCTTGTCAGTTAGCTTTAAAGCTGTGAATCTCTGGTCTGGACACAGACCAAAACGTGCCCTCACCCCGGCAAACCCCCAAGGAAAGCCCTTCCCCCCGGTACGACTCCCAGTAAAGGAAAGATGAGTATCTGATGAGACAGGTGTGTGTCAAGATGCGCAGACAGATAGACAGATAGGTAGAAGTCAGGCACGGAAAGAAAGAGAATATTCAGTAATTTTTTCAGAAAAACACAGACTTGGATAGACAATACAGAGCAACAGAATAAATTATTTCTTCTTTATCTGCACTTAGTACCAAGTGGTTGGGGACTGCTGCAGTTAGGGAGTTTTCAAATGAAGGTGCTGCCATAATTTCCAAATCTACAGTATACTCTGTAACATGCATTCAGTGCAATTTAGCTGTTGTAATGGATAATTATTTTTTTCATCCTTTTAATTCAAGTTCTCAGTAAGAGTAGCCTACAGTATTGATCATTTTTATGACAAATTTATGAGTAGCTACTTCATTCTCACTTAATTACACAAATTTTTTTGTATAGCAGAAGTTTCTGCTTATTTTACAAATCATTGCTAATAGGAAATTTTCAACAATCCTGTGCTTTTCTTATGGTATTATATACAGTAGAATGTCATTGCAGTAAACTATGGATGTACAGGAGAAACAATAGCTCTGTATACTTTGGACTGTAAGGTGCTGTTCGTGTTTTATTGCCATGATCAACCTGGAGTGTCGGCCAGAACATAATTTAAGGCCTGGATGCATTCACTGAAATTACTGCCATGTATTTGGTGCAGGAACAATCGCAAGAGGAGATGGAGGGTTGCTTCCACAACTGCTGCTTTATTGCTGTCTTCAAACAGGGCACTGTGTGTGTATAATCGCTGCTGTATATGTAAGGCACGAATAGGCGTGTGATACAGGAGGGGGTATGTGTATGTGTGTGTGTGGTTTTACGCACATTGGCTTAACACAGTCCCTCGTTTATCTGTCTGGACTTGACTAAGACTTAACTCTCACTTCACTCATGAACTTAGCTAATTAGTACTCAAACAGGTCTCTTCACACTGCAGGCAGGGACACACACATAAAATGTTTTCCCCAATGACGTCACTGTCACGGTACCCCAATTAACTGCCTGAGTTAAAATACAGACCAAGTGATAATAACAAATGAACTGAATAAAGACTAATTGGATGTGGCTTAGGGACTTTTGTACAGCCGCCTCTAAATGTATGCAGCACATTTGCACCAAACAAAAGGCACTCTATACTCAACCCATGCTTAAAGAGATTGTCCATTGTCCTGATCCGGCAGGGTTGGTATGATCACCAGCCGGGCAACAGGTGTAGTGTAAGTTCTGTCTTTTACATGCACATCTGCAGACCTGATATGTCCGTTGAGACTGGGATGAACTCTCAGGATGTGCCTAATGGGCAAGGAGGCCCTCGGGAGCTGGGGGTCCACTATCATGATCATCGAACCTTCTGTGACATCCGCTGGAGATGACTGCCATGCTGCCGAGTCTGTAGTCCAGGTAGGTACAGCCAGATGAAGCGGGCCCAAAACTGGTCAGCAAGCACTTGGTTGTGCTTCCATCGGTGACGACTCAGGAGCTCTTCTTTGGGATAGACGACTTGGGGGAGCGACCCGTCTGGGCGCCCCATCAGCAGGCAATTTGGAGTCACAAGATCTGGATTGCTTATGTCGGATGAAACGTAGCCCAAAGGCTTGGAGTTGAGGATCCCTTCCATCTCTACCAGCACTGTACAAAGGGCTTCTTTTTGGAGGGGTTGTGCTCTAACTGTAGTGTAGAGCGCTAACTTCATGGAACAAATTTCACGCTCCCACACTCCTTCAAAGTGGAGGCCTGAAAAGTATAATAAAAGTATAATAAAAGCAAGATTCAATCTCAATCAGACAGATTTAAAGGTACCAGTTAAGGTGACAGAGTTTCTAAATATTCGTTCCCCTAAATTGATATCGAAAATACACGGACTATTAACAAAACTGGATGAGTCAGTATCTCTTCCAAAATCAAAATGGGAGACAGACCTATCAATTATAAAGATGAAAGCTTATGGACACAAATATGTTTAAACACTTTTAAGATGACTAAAAACTAACTTACAACTCATACAGAACAAAGTTCTACATAGAACTCATTACAGAGGACAAAGGATGTTCAAAATGGGCCTGAGTCACACAAATATCTGTTCCCATTGCACCAGCAACATCCCGGATAGTTATATGCATGCTATGTGGTCCTGTGCACTGGTCCAAAAGTTCTGACAGAAGACATGTGAAGACTTATCGGCATGGCTTGGGTATCGTATCCCATCCTCTCCCACACTTTGCATACTAGGTAATTTAAGTGAAATGAATATAGAGGTAACGATGTCACACATGGTTCTCACTGCCTTATGCATTGCAAAGAAATCTATCCTCATGAATTGAAAATCAAGAAATAATTTATGTACAATTCACTATAATAACCTACTGTCAGATTGTATTAACCTGGGGAGAATGTCTGCCTCCTCTTAAAACCAACTGGCTTAATTCAACTCTCTTTGGTCCCCGCTTATTAATTCTATAACCTGAGGGGTGGCTCACTCTCCTTGGTGCCTCTGGTGGCTGGCCACGAGGGATTTCTGTGACCCACTGGAGCCGATGTCTGGGGAGCCTGTCCCGAGGTGGCTGTGCGTCTGGCCTGGGGGAGTTGGTGGGGGGAAGGCTGCGGGGTGGGCTGTGGCCCTGGGCCGGCTGGCCTTGCCTTCCAGGTGGGGCTGGGTCTGGCCCTGGGCCCCTCGTGCTGGGGGGGTGAGGGGGGCCCTTCTGGGCCAGGGTCGGGTGTGCACCGGTGGTGCTCTTCCCGGGGCCTGGCGCTTCAGGGCTGGTGCCTGCATCTCGGGGGGGGGGGGGGTCGCCCCCTGTTCTCTAGGGCCTACGGGTGTGAGTGTGCGTGTGTGTATGTGTGTGCATGTAGGTGTGAGTGTGTGTACGCATGCGTATGTGCAGGTGTGCGTGAGTATGGGTGTGTGTGGGTTCGTGTGTATATGTGTGGGTGTGAATATGGGTGCGTACACGTGTGTGGGAACATGTGGGTATGTGTGTTGTGTGTAAACAGGCAAGGTTGTGTGTGGGTGTAGGTGGACATATGTAATGGTGAGTTGTCGGCCTCCGTCGGTCTATGATGACCATGGAAGAGAATCCTAAACGTCTACTCTGCTGGAACAGCACCGCCTGTGGGTGAACAGGCCGATATGGTGAGTATATGTGTGTGTATGTGCGGGTGCAAGTACCTGTGGGTGGACATGCAGGGGTGGAGGGTGTGTATGTGGGCGGGAAGACCTTGTTGGGTGGCGGGGGGTGGGGCGGGCCATCTGGTGGCCTGGGGATTAGCGGTTCAGGATCTGCTTTTGTCGACCATCCTGCCATTGTGTCACAGGGCAGGGTGCTTTGCCGGATTGTCTCTAGTGTTCTTGGTGCTAGGTGTGGGTGTGTGTGGGTGCTCGGGGGTGGCCGGGGGGGGCCATTGGCGTGGATTGGCGGTCGTGTTTCTGTCGGTTTGCCCTGGGGTGGCTGTGGCTGTGGGGCAGCCTGCCACTGTCAGTATGTGTCTGCTGTGGGTGGTTGCAGGGCTTGCAGTGGGCACCTGGGGTGTCCCTTGGCATGTGGGGCGCCATATGGGTCTGGCCCATTAGTCATTATCATTATTATTACTAGTGCATACCTGTGCATGCCTGTGCATGCCCGTGCATGCCCGTAGAAACCAAGTATAAGCATTTCTGCATGCCTGTAGAAAGCAAGTGTAAGCATTTCTGCATTCCTGCCTTTGATCTTTGACATGGTTACCATGGCAACAGTAACCCTGTTGAAACCTGCCTTTGATCTTTGACGTCACCACTCGTTCAGTGATGCCTGCCTTTGATCTTTGATGATGTCATAGCGAGTCCTATGATTGTGACTGATGCCTGCCTTTGATCTTTGATGATGTCACAGCGAATCCTATGATCTTTGATGATGTCATAGCGAGTCCTATGACCTTTGATGATGTCATAGCGAGTCCTATGTTCACAAGTGATGCCTGCCTTTAATCTTTGATGATGTCATAGCAAGTCCAATGATCGTGAGTGATGCCTGCCTGTGATCTTTGATGATGCTATAGCGAGTCCTATGATCATGAGTGATGCCAGCCTTATCTTTGATGATGTCATAGCAAGTCCTGTGATCTTTTAGCGAGTCCTATGGTCGTCACACACACACACACACACACACACACACACACACACACACACACACACACACACAGACACAGACAGAGATTTCTTGAACTATTGCACACCTGTGCATGTCGGTACATACCCATGCATGCCCATAGAAAGCAAGTGTAAGCAAGCATTTCTGCATGCCTGTAAGAACGTTACTGTTACCATGGCAACAGTAACTATAGTGAAACCTGCCTTTGATTTTTGACATCACTACTCATTCAGTGATGCCTGCCTTTGATCTTTGATGATGTCATAGTGAGTCCTATGATCGTATTGATAATATGAGTGAAGTACGAGGCAGTAATGGCCCTGTAAGCTGGTTGCCAACTGCCAATCAAATCAAAAAGAAGAAGAAGAGTGATGCCTGCCTTTGATCTTTGATGTCCTATGATCGTCAGTGATGCCTGCCTTTGATCACACACAGACACACAGATTTTCTTCAATCACTCTCTATACTATGGTGTCTATATGACATCGTATAGACATCATGTAGACATAGGCACATCATAGGTGATCCTATGATCTTTTAGTGAGTCCTATGATCGTGACAGACGGACAGACAGACATAGGCACATCATAGGCGATCCTATGATCTTTTAGCGAGTCCTATGGTCATGACAGACAGACACACAGACATTCAGAGATTTCTTGAATTATATGTAGAGTGATTATTATGTATGTTTGTGTCTACAAGATGTGTGAGAGTAAGTGTGAGTGTGGCTACTCCATTATGCCTGTGGTGCTGGGGTGCAACGCTGGCGGGTCCTGGGCTGCTCGGCCTGGTGGCCCTCGCCCTGGGTTGGGATCTGGAGGCAGTAAGTGGCCTCCTGAGCCAGTTTAGGAGCTGGCTTCTGGACTTCTGGCTTCCCTTTTGGACCGCCTTCCTCCCAGTCTTACCTCCCCCCAATTCTGGGCAGAACATACATTTTATTGGATACACTTAGGGTTTGTGGGTGAGGTGTGCTGTACTGTGTTGGTGAAGAGGATCCCTCTGTCTACTGTGCAGTAGGGCTGCCCTCACCTCAATTTTAATTGCACTATAGACACTGAGGGCTTGGGAGGATGGGAGCCCCACTGCCTATAGCAGTGGTTAGCAGTGCTCCAACACACCATCCTCCCAATTTTAACCGCACTCTGGTAGTTCACACACCTGCACACAATCACACCACACAACTAACACACACCCATCATGATTCGTGCATGGGGGATGGGAGGCAGGGGTCTTCCCCCAACCCCGCTGCCCTGCTTCCGCTGGGAACCTGGGGGCCTGGCGGGAGGCTTGTGGCCTGTCATGTTCTCAAAATCCCTGGGTACTGCCCAATGAATAGGTGCAAGCAAGGGAGTGAGAGAGTGAGTGAACATGAGAGTAAGCAAGAGTGAGGGAGTGATGAATGGAGATGGCAATGGTGGGTCGGTTTTGTGTGGCACTTTGCATGTTGGGTGGCATCTCGGTGTGCTTGTGGTGGTTCGTTGATCAGACACTTGGGGTGGACGTTGGGGGTGGCGGTCTGCTTCTGTGGCCGCAGCCGCCCTGGGGCAGGTCGGGGGTGTGTGGCTGCTGTCCCGCAACGGTGGTCTCCCCAGCCACTGCCGGGCACTGGTGCACATTCATGCTCGCTGCATCTGTGCTGCGGCCAACCCAAGTCATAACGGTGAATGAGTGTGGGTGAGTGTGTGGGGGGAGAGCATGAGTGGATGTGACTGGGTCAGAGCGCGAGTGAGAATGTGTGTATGGGTGAGCATGTGTGGGTGTGGGTGACTCTGAGGGCGAGTGGGAGCGAGACTGAGTGGGTACAGGACTGGGAGAGAGTGGGTGGGTCCGGGACTGCAAGTGTGGGATTGTGTGGGGGAGAGGGCGAGTGAGAGTGAGTGAGTGCGTGTGGGTGCAAGTGGGTGTGTATGATAGCATGAGGGTGTGAGTGTGTGGAAATGGATGTGTGTGCTAATCGGGGGGTGCTGGATTGAGGGGGGTAGCACCTTCTGACCCCCGGGGGCCCCTGTGCCTTGCTGCCGCCTTCTTTGGGTGTGGGACATGGGGGTTCCCAGGGTGTGCGGTGGTGGTGCTGGGCTGGGGGCGGGCCCACTGTGGGGGTGTCTGGGGGGCTCTCACCAGGAGTGTGGGCTGGTCTCCTGCCTGATGGATGGGGGCGCTGGTCTTCCGGCGCCTGGGGCCCAGGGGGTGACGTTGGCCCCGCTTGGGGGTGGGGGTGTGCCTCGCTGACCGCTTGGCCGCCCGGCCTCCCTCGGCCGTCCCTCCTGGAGTGGATGCACGGCTGTCCTGGGGCTTGTTGGCCTTGGGACATTTGTGCTCTATGGGGGTTGGTGGCATTGTCCTGCTTGCTCGGGCTTTCCGGGGGATGGGGGAAGTTGTTGTGACCTGCCACCCTCTTTGTATGTTTCCTGGCAAACCACTCACATGCACACACTTACAGTATTTTGTGTGTGCTGCCAGACACACGCACATGTATGCACACACACATATGTCTCTCCTTTAACAGGTGCAGATACCAGACTCATGTTGAGACCTTTTCAGTAGAAGAAACCGTCTGTATTCTGTTTGTTTCAATTGTGTTAGTCTGTTTGTCTTCTTTGTCTGTTCCTCTCCCTTTTCTTTCCCCTTCCCCACCCCTCCTTTCCCCATTCCGCCCTGTTGGCTCCTTCATGGGTAAAACAATTTAAATAGTTTTAAAAGTTATTACAAGAGGAGTTTATAAACAATATACAGTACACATACGTATATGCACTGTATAAAGCTCCTTTTGGCAAAATAAATCTGTTTGGCACAATAAGGGAAGCAGATTTCTGTTCTGCTCACCTAGCTGCTTGATAGGACAAGGGGGAAAAAAAAAAAAGAGTACGACAGATGCAATGTTTGCTCTAAGAATGTTAATGGAGAAGTATAGAGAAGGTCAGAAGGAGATGCACTATGTCTTTGTGGACCTAGAGAAAGCATATGATAGGGTGCCAAGACAGGAAGTGTGGTACTGTATGAGGAAGTCAGGAGTGTAAAGGATTTTTCTAAGCTGGAGCATCGAGTGGAGAAGACTAATTACTGGGGAGGAGACAGATGGGCCATTAGCCTCGGTAGCTCGCTAGCTAGCTGGAAGTGGAAAGAGGTTGCTTGCCACAGCACAGAGAGGAATGAGCACCCTGAAAGAGAAGTGATGATTTCAAGAAGAGACGAATGGAGGAATGGGTGAAAGAAGTGACAGCGAAGAAACTCCATGGACAGTTTCTGAGAGAGATGAATGGGACAGTGAGAAAAGCTGGAGTTGGCTTGAGAAGTGCCATCTAACTGGAGTAGTGGACTAGAGGTAGAGCATCTGCCTCACAACCGGGAGGTCGGGGTTCAAGTCCTGGCTGGGTCATGCCAAAGACCGTATAAAAAGGGAAGTTCCTGCTGTCCAACTTGGTGCTCAGCAAAAACCGAACAGAGGAGGGAAATGGGGCGGCATTGGCTCAGGATGTAGAGCGGGTTGTCCAGTAACCAGATGGTTGGCAGTTCGAATCCCGCTCTCTCCAGCCATCCTACCATTGTGTCCCTGGGCAAGACACTTTACCCACCTTGCCTCCAGTGTCCATGACACGGTATGAATGTGTATAAATGTTCGGTAGTGGTTGGAGAGCCCGTTGGTGTGGATTGGCAGCCATGTTTCCGTCAGTCTGCCCCAGAGCAGCTGTCGCTACAGTAGTAGCTTCCCACTATCAATGTCTGTCTGGAGTGAATGAATAATGGACTCACTGTAAGCGATTTGAGATGTCATTTGACATATAAAGGCAAGGGTGTAACTTTGTTTCAAACATTGGGAGGGTTGAGATCTCTGCCTGTATAGAGAGCCTAAGTTAAGATAAGATAAGCCTTTATTAGTCCCACAACGGGGAAATTCCAGGATTGCAACAGCACAGGGATAGCAACACTCAGAGCAACAATCAGAAGGCAAGAAAAAAAACAAGCAAGCAAGAGCAGCTAATATACATATGTACATATTACTATAAAATATATATATACACACACACACACAGACACACAGTGCAGAGCATTGTAGCTGGATGGAATAAATATATGAATATATGAACACACAGTGCAGAGCATTGTAGCTAGATGGAATAAATATGTAAATATATAAACACCCACAGTACGGAGCATTGCAGCTAGGTGGAATAAATATGCAAGTATATAAACACACACAGTGCGGAGCAATGTAGCTAGATGGAATAATATGTAGATATATAAAAACACAGTGCGGAGCATTGTAGCTAGATGGAATAAATATATAGATATATAAATATAAACACACCCAGTGCTGAGCATTGTAGCTAGATGGAATAAATATGTAAATATATAAACACACACAATGCAGAGCATTGTTGCTAGGTGGGATGAAACAGCATAACCGTCTATTTAGTTATCCTACATGGTATGATTATGTGCCCATACATATTCTCACCCTCCATAGCGACCGGTATGTTCCTAGTTGTATGCCGGAGAGGACCATTGTGTAAGTCTATTGCATCTTTTGCATTCAAAAAACTATTAGTTTGTTACGTCTTTTTGCTATCTCTGCGAGCAGCCCTGCTTAGGTTGTACAGTCTGACAGCCGTTGGTAGGAAGGACCTACGAAACCTCTCGGTTGTGCACCTGGGATGATGTAGTCTGCTGCTAAATGAGCTCCTCAGTGCATCCAGTATGTCCTGCATAGGGTGGAACTCGGACTCCAGCAGAGATGACAGTTTAGCCACCGTCCTTCTCTCTCCTATCTCCTCCATCGGATCAAGGCGCTGCCCCAGGACAGAGCTAGCTTTCTTAATCAGTTTGTTCAGTCTCTTCCTATCGGCTGCAGTAATGCCACTGCCCCAGCAGACCACTCCAAAAGTGATGGCTGATGCCACCACCGTGTCATAGAATGACTTCAGCAGCGCCCCTTGTACACCAAAAGACCTGAGTCTCCTCAGCAGGAACAGCCTGCGCTGTCCCTTCTTGTAGAGTGCGTCAGTATTGTGTGACCAGTCTAGTTTATTGTTCAGATGAATACTCAGGTACTTATAGGATGTCACCATCTCGATGTCTGTTCCCTGTATATTTACTGGTGCTGTGAGGGGCTGCCCATGCCTGCGGCAGTCCACCACCAGCTCCTTAGTTTTCCTCGCGTTGATCTGGAGGCAGTTCCGATGGCACCAGTCCACAAAGTCCTGGATAAGCCCTCTGTACTCAGCTTCATCTCCGTTGGAGATGAGACCAACGATCGCAGAGTCATCAGAGAACTTCTGTAGATGGCAATGTGTTGTGTTGTGTGAGAAGTCCGCAGTATAAAGAGTGAACAGGAAGGGAGCCAGCACCGTTCCCTGGGGGGCCCCCGTGCTACTGATGATCGTGTCGGAAACACAGTCCCGGGTTCTCACAAACTGAGGCCGGTTCGTGAGGTAGTCCAGGATCCATGATGACAGGTGCTGGTCCACCCCTGCGCGCAGCAGCTTGTCCTTCAGGATCATCGGTTGGATGGTGTTGAAAGCACTGGAGAAGTCAAAGAACATGATCCTCACCATATTCCCGGGCTTCTCCAGGTGGGACAGAGAACGGTGAAGGAGGAAGATCACCGCATCCTCCACCCCAATGCCATGCTGGTAGGCGAACTGGAGTGGATCCATCGCTGGTTCCACCAGGGGGCGGAGATGAGCAAGGAGCAGTCTCTCCAGGGTCTTCATCAAGTGGGACGTCAAGGCCACCGGTCTGTAGCTGTTCAGGTCTTTGGGGTGGGAAGTTTTTGGTACAGGTACCACACAAGATGTTTTCCACAGCTGTGGTACCCTCCCCAGTTTCAGGCTCATGTTGAAGATATACGTCACAATCCCACACAGCTGGTCTGCACAGGACTTGAGGAGCTTTGCGCTGATGCCGTCCGGTCCCGACGCCTTCCTCGCCTTGATCTTCCTCAGCTCCGTCCTCACCTGGGTCTTGGTCAGGGTCAGGATGGGGGGCTGTGTGTTGGGAGTGGGGGGGGTGTCGGTGGAGTGGGGAGTGGGCAGCAGGACTTGATTTCTTAGAGGCAGCAGTGGTTGTTGTGCAGACAGGGGGGAGGGCGGTTGGTCAAATCTATTGAAAAACAGATTCAGGTTGTTCGCCCACTCCCTGCCCCCCGTGGCCTGGGGGGAGGTATTCTGGAGCCCCGAGATGGTTTTGAGGTTTCTCCAGACCTCGCTGATGTCGCTCTGTTGCAGCTTGTCCTCCATCTTCTTCCTGAAGCTGTCCTTGCCTTCTCTGATCTTTCTCCTCAGCTCCCTCTGTACGGACTTCAGCATCTCCCTGTTCCCCGACCTGAAGATCCTCTTCTTCTCTCTCAGAAGTGTTTTTATCTCAGGGTTGATCCAGGGTTTGTTGTTTGAGTGACGCCGTATGGTCTTGGTGGGAACGGATTTGTCCACACAGAAGCTGAGGTAGCCCGTGAAGGTGTGAATGAGGCCATCGATGTCCTCACCATGTGGATCGCAGAGCTGCTTCCAGGCAGTGGCTTCAAAACAGTCCTTTAGAGTGTCCATTGTCTCCTCAGACCATAACTCCACAGTGTGCATGGCCGGAGGTTGTCTGTGCACTAGGGGTTTGTACACCGGCCGGAGATGAACCAAGTTGTGATCCGATCTCCCAAGTGGGGGGAGTTGTGATGAGGTGTACGCCTCCTTAGTGTTTGCGTAGAACAAATCCAGTGTTTTATTGTCTCTAGTGTGGCATGTGACATACTGGGTGAAAGTGGGCAGAATGGGAGACAGTGAAACGTGGTTGAAATCGCCTGAGATGAGGAGAAGAGCATCTGGGTGTTCTGTCTGCAGCCTGCTGGTTACTGAACGGATGACGTCACGCGCTGTCCCAGCGTTCGCCGTCGGATTTGCATAAACAACAATGCAGATCACGTGTGAGTGTTCTCTCGGGAGATATGTAGGCCTCATGCTAACAGCTAGCAACTCAATGTCTTTGCTGCAGTGTCGTTGTTTAACAGTGATATGTCCCGGTCTGCACCAGTTGTTGTTAACATACATTATCACTCCACCGCCCCTTGCTTTGCCACTCTCTGGTGTTCGGTCAGCTCGTATCATGTGAAAACCCTCCAGCTCAATGTTAGCATCTGCTGCTAGTTCAGTTAGCCACGTCTCAGTAAACAAAAGGAGAGAGCACTCCCGGTAAGTGCTATCATAACGGGAGATAGCCGCTAGCTCATCTAACTTTCCCAGTATCGACCGTACATTTCCCATGACAACAGATGGAAGAGAGGGTCTGTACCTTATATTTTTTGTCCTCCGCCTTACTCCAGCCCGGCAGCCGCGACGCTTTCGCCTCAATTCTCTCGGTATGTCGAGTTTTTCCAGTGGGACCGGGTGGCGGTTAAATGCTAGCAGCTCTTCCCTGTTGTATCGTATCCTGCTATAAACAGTGGCTCCGTCCACCGGCTCAGGAGACATTTGGGACGATCTGTGTGTCCGTGATATAAGTGGGGTGAAAAAAAAAGTGATCAAAAGAGAGAGGAAGGGAAAAAAAACTCGGAATCGAGCCGCTGTTGCAAAAGGCAGCCTACTGGTGTGGCGCCGAGAGGGAAGTTAATGCATTTGCTGAGCGTGGATGAGGCTTACCACTGTGTAGCTGTTTTTTACCAAGTAGATGAACTAAGGACACTATGTGTGATTTAATCAGCTTGACTACGACAAAAGTAACCGTTATCCTGCCCTCAGAGGCATTATGAACATAGCACACCACACCATAGGTGTGTTATGTTTCACTCATTAAATGATAATAAATCTGTGAAATTTGTGACAAAATCATCCTGGTATTAAAAACTTAATCTGGATTTGTTATCTAGACATTTAATTTTTTACAATGGCATTCAGTTTTCAAATTTAGGATTCAGGTATTTGCCTCCCTCCCCACATAAAAGGTAAATAACAAATTGCCCTTTACCAAATTTACCAGAGAAAAATGTACAAATTTAGGCAAAAATAGTATATATTCACAAGAAAAAAGTAGCAACATGATGATAGTCAAAAAATTTTTGTAAAAAATCTGAAATTTAAATTATTTTGCAAATATGTAAGGAAAAAGGCTTATTTTCCATGACAAATTTAAGAAAAATTCTACATTTTTGTGAGAAATTGAATTTAGGGGGAAAACAACATGGGGGAAATACTGCATATTTATACAAAAAGTAGGCAAATTTACAAGAAAAAAATATCTCTGATTTACAAGAAAAGCTGTAAAACTATGACAAAAAAGTTGCACACAAGAAAAAGTGACATTAGAAACGTCACAGTGCTACATAAAACACTGAAGTTTCCTAAGGGAGAAAAAAGACTGGACTGAATATTTGGAGCCCAAAAAGTTGGTAGTGAGGACAGCTCTAACTTTAAATGGGTTTATAATATGCTTATAGGTGCAGCGCAGCATTCTGCAGAGACCCCTACTTGACAGGAAAAGCAACAGGCTGGAGGAGGCGACAAATGCTGCAAAAAGTGCTGAAAGAAGCATTGCAACTTTTTAGTTATCAATTTTTTTTTTATTTATTGTAAATGAACCCTTAAACACCAACAAACTCAAAAGATACAGTGTTAAGGTGATGAATCATACTAGGAGCTAAATCACTATACAGTGACAATAAGCCATCAATATCTCAGTCTTTGGTCACTGCCTAATTGTGTAATGCTGTCTCGTGAAAATGGGAACAGAAAACTAGAAATGTGATTATAAGCTCACTAAATAGGGGCGGCGCGGTGGAAGAGTGGTTAGCACTGTGGCAGCACAGCAACTCACCCTTGGCTGGGGGATCCTGGGTTCGATCCCAGCCCCTGACCAACAGTGATCTGTGTGGAGTTTGCATGTTCTTCCCGTGTCTGCGTGAGTTTACTCCGGGATTTCTCCGGTTTCCTCCCACATGCCAAAAACATGCAAGTTATGTTAACTGGCATCAGAACTGGGGATTCTAAATTGTCCTTAGGTATGACTGTGAGAGTGAAAGATTGTCTGTCTCTCTGTGTTGGCCCTGCGATAAACTGGATGGACTGGAGTAAATCCAGGCAGACACGGGGAGAACATGCAAACTCCACACAGATCACTGTTGGTCAGGGGCTGGGATTGAACCCAGGATCCCCTGGCCAAGGGTGAGTTGCTGTGCTGCCGCAGTGCTAACCACTCCACCACCGTGCTGCCCTATCAAAATCATGATGTTTTAAAAATACAGAACAGTTTAAGGTTAAGTTGAATTTTGTGGGGATGACAAGCAATATTTAAATGCATTTATATTTAAGGACCGGTGGTTGGAGTAGATTTTGTTTGTACTTTATAAATGTTCAGAGCTGCTAACATTTTGATGAGTACTGAAACACATAAATTTCACTCTAACAGCTGACGAACAAATCCATTCTGATCACATTTCATGAATGATTAATACAATGTAAAGACCAAATCTGCATGAGAAAAGCTAATCATTTCTTAGATCAGTTAAATCCTACAGTAAAAATTAATTTTCTGGACAGTTAGCAGAATCTTTTCAGTTAACCAACCAATAATCACAGAAGAAACACTATTTCTCAGCTTAACTTTATTGAAATACACAGGGAGTCAACATGGCCACGGATCCTCCCAGCCCCCTCCTGTAAAGGACCCCGAACAAAGGAAGTCCCTCCTACATATAGCTTCTAAGTTGATGGGCGGATCCCAACCACTCTCCAACAATACATGTCTATTGTTTTAAACTGTCCTCTTGGCATCCAGATAGCTCCCGCATCCTTCCTCTCAGCAGCTCCAGATGTCTTCTCTTTATGGCTTTATGGCTCCTTTTAGTCCATTCAATTTCAATTCAATTCAGCTTTATTTATATAGCGCCATATCACAACAAAAGTCATCTCATAGCCCTACCAAATACAGGGAAAACCCCACAATTGCAGAAAGACCCAGCAATCAGACGATCCCCTGTGAGCAAGCGCATAGCGATGGTGGAGAGGAAAAACTCTCATTTAACAGGAAGAAACCTCTAGCAGAACCAGACCCAGGGAGGGGCAGTCATCTGCTGTGACTGGCTGGGGGTGAGGGGATAGAGATAGAGTCACCCGGCAGTCTGAATCTATTAACAGCAAAACAAAACGGGGGTTAAGAGACATAAGATCCCTCCCTAATCGTAGGCTATATTGAAAAAGAAGGATTTTACCCTGTTCTTAAAAACAGAGATCAAGTCTGACTCCTGGATTCAGCGTGGTAACTGGTTCCACAGAGAAGGAGCTTGATAGCAGAAGGCTCTGCCTGCCATTGTACTTTTGAAGATTCTGGGTATTACAAGTAATCCAGCATTTTGGGAGCGTAGTGCTCTGTTAGGACGATAGAGTAATATCAGATCTTCTATATATAAGGGGGCGTGATTATTAAGAGCTTTGTACTGTAAGTGAGAAGAAGGATTTTAAACTTAATTCTAAACTCTATGGGAAGCCAATGAAGGGAGGCCAGAACCGAAGAGATAGGATCTCTCTTTCTAGAACCAGTTAAAACTCTTGCAGCAGCATTTTGGATCAACTGAAGACTTTTTAAAGATATTTTAGGACAACCTGATAATAGCGAGTTACAATAATCTAATCTAGAGCTGACAAAGGCGTGGATCAGTTTCTCAGCATCATTCAGAGACAAGATGCTCCTAATCTTGGCAATATTGCGCAGATGATAGAAGGCAGTCTGAGAAACAAATTTAATATGTGAATTAAAGAACAGATCTTGATCAAAAATAACTCCAAGGTTCTTTGCAGAACTATTCAGAGTGAGAGTAGTGACATCCAAATTAAGAGTATGATTTAGAAAGGAATTTCTAAGGCTTTTTGGACCACCAAGAATGACTTCAGTCTTATCTGGGTTTAATAGCAGAAAATTACAAGTCATCCAGGCTTTGATTTCCTTAAGACAGACATCTAACTAGGCTAATTGATTACAATCATCGGGCTTCATTGACAGGTATAATTGTGCGTCATCTGCATAACATTGAAAATGTATACAGTGCTTTCTAATGATATTACCTAACAGAAGCATATATAAACTAAAAAGAGTAGGGCCTAACACAGATCCTTGTGGAACTCCGTGACTGAGCTTAGAGTTGGAAGAAAACTCATCATTGATGTGAACAAACTGAAGTCTATCGGACAAATAAGATCTAAACCACTGCAGCAAAGTTCCATTTAGTCCAATATAGTGTTCTAGTCTATCAAGTAGAATGTCATGATCTATAGTATCAAAAGCTGCACTAAGATCTAAAAAGACAAGTACAGAAACAAGTCCATTATCAGATGCAATAAGGAAGTCATTAGTGACCTTCACTAAGGCTGTTTCAGTGCTGTGATGGACTCTGAACCCAGATTGAAACTCTTCAAATAAACCATTTCCCTGCAAGTGGTCAAACAATTGTGCAGCAACAACTCTTTCTAAGATTTTTGAAATGAAAGGCAGATTAGAGATTGGTCGATAGTTACCCAAAACTCCTGGGTCGAGCGTTGGCTTTTTGAGTAAGGGTTTAATTACAGCAGTTTTAAAAGCCTGCGGTACATAACCCAAAGTTAAAGAAGAATTAATTATATGAAGAATACGGCTACCAATAATCGGGAAGACTATTTTAAATAACCTGGTAGGAATAGGGTCTAAAAGACAAGCTGAAGGCTTAGATGAAGAGATTATTTTATCTAACTCTAAAAAGTCAATTGGAGTAAACTTATCTAAATAGATATCAATTGAAGCAGTTGTAGTAGTTAATGTACTTAAGTTTATGGTGGGATGAATCTGACTGATTTTATCTCTAATAGATAAAATTTTATTATTGAAAAAGTTCAAAAAGTCCTTACTAGAAAGCTCAAGGGGGATGCGAGGATTGACTGAGTCCTGACTCTTTGTCAGCCTGGCTATAGTGTTGAAAAGAAACCTGGGGTTATTCTTATTCTCTTCTATTAATGCAGAGTAATAACTTGTTCTAGCTTTTCTAAGAGATTTTTTTTTATAAATTAAGAGATGATTTCTCCACGCTAAATAGAATTCATCTAAATTAGTAGAACACCATTTTCTTTCTAATTGACGAGTCTTCTTCTTTGTTTTGTTTTTCTTTTGAATTCTTGGATGGAATATGGGTGGGCAATATAAGCTGCGGCTTCAGCCATCACCCATTTCGGATAACTTATGTTGAACTGTATAATCAGAGGAGTTATTGTTTAATTTGACCTTGTTGGATTTTTTTCTCCCCTTTGTTATATTATTCTGTTTCTTTTTAAATCTTTACTTTTAATCTATCTGAAATACAGATTCTTTCATTCATTCATTCATTCATTCTGTTTTAAGCTACGAGTTTTTGTGTTAAACCAAGGGGTTAGAAATCTCTGGTTAGACTTTTTTCTTTTTTAAAGGGGCCACCAAATCTAGAGTCTGATGCAGAGAGGCTGTAACACTATCTACCATGCTATCAATTACGGAAGGAGCAGGCTCTCCATCTTTTATTTCCGTTGTGTTGACCCATGGTATAGAAAAGACAATCGGCAAAAATTTGGTAACAACGTCATCTGAAAGACTTCTGCTGTAGTAATATTTTTCTTTAGGAGTTAAATAATCAGAAATAGTGAAATCAAAGGTTAACAGACAATGGTCTGACAGTACAGGATTATGAGGAGACACTACCAGATTTTCTATTTGTATTCCATAAGTCAGAACAAGGTCCAATGTGTGGTGGAGATAATGGGTAGAATTTTCTACTTTCTGGGAAAACCCCATTGAGTCTAAAATTGAATTGAATGCCTTATTAAGACAGTCACTATCTACATCAACATGTATATTAAAATCCCCTACAATAATTATTCTGATTTCAGCACTAAATCAGTTAAAAATTCAGCAAATTCGGATAAAAACTCTGAGTAGGCCGAGGGAGGATGGTAAACTATGGCAAAGAAAATTGGATTCAAGCCAAGATAGCCAACATGCCCCACACTGAGGACCAGGCCCTCAAAGGAATTAAAACAGGATTTTTGCTTTACATTAACTAGTAATTTAGAATGGAAAACTGCTGCTACTCCACCTCCACGACCAGAACTTCTGGGATTATGATAGTTTAGATAACCAGAGGGAGTTGATTCATTCAAACCAACATCATCATCTTGCCCTAGCCAAGTCTCTGTGAGGGAAATTAAATCGATCTGATGATCAATTAATAGATCATGAACTTGTAGACTTGGGAGTTAGAGACCTAATATTTAATAAACCACATTTAATTTTTAAATTATGAGGAGGATCAGAGGCCAAATTATTAAATTTAGAGACTTGAGGTTTGATTTGAGTTTTACCAACATTTTGTTTAATCACTTTGGGATGTTTATACATTATATTTTTATTAACTTTGGGGGGAGTAGACAAAGGTTCTCTAAGGGAGAGACAGGGGCAAAGTTGGGGGGGGTGGATGAGGAGGAGCTGCAGAAAGACGTGTATTTATCAAGTTGTGCTGTATTTGTCTTGGGTTATAATATTTTGGGTAACGGGAGACAGACACAATCTCTGTAGGGTTATAAATCGAAGACTGATCCAAACAGTGAGGATTATTTGGATTAATGGGATTAATATGAGAAGTGGAAACAAAAAAGGTCAGGTTGGCAGACCCAGGAACTTCGGAGTGAGTTAAAGCACCAAATCCCAGTCACTGCATTAAAAAACGCTGAATGGAATAGAACAGATTGTCCCTTAAAACACATGCACCAAGCCTATTTGGATGGATGCCATCAGGCCTCATAAGTGATAGGCGGTTCCTAAACAGGTTGAAATTGTCAACAAAACCAGTGTTAAAAGAAGGATATGTAGAACACAACCAAGTATTAAGACTGAGAGCTCTGCTAAAATAATTGCAACCTCGTCTGAAAGGTGCCAAAGGCCCAGAGATAAACACACGTCTACCACAGTTCATAAGAGTGGACAGAAGGCTCCTGAAGTCACTCTTTAAGATCTCCGATACTTCATCTGGGATGTTGTTGCATCCAACATGTACTATGACAGTTTTAGCGTGGGGGAATTCATTTAATAAGTCAGGGGAAAGAGCCTCAATGTCAGACACTCTAGCCCCAGGAAAAAATTTAGTCACACAGTACCTGCTTCTGACATTCCTCATAATCGAGTCACCAATTACCAGCGTTGTCTGGGGGGCCTTTGTCGGTGGTTTCTGAAGTGGTGAATAATTTTGTCTTCACCTGTGGCTAGTTCTGGTCTTTTGGAGGTGATTTGGTTGACACTTGGCAGTGGATTGGTGGTTTGGGGGAAGATTCTGGTGGATTTAGAATTGGGCCTTTCTGCCTTAGAAGCAGACAGGCAGCCATTACTACTAGGCCTCACAGGCAGCCACCAACAACAGGCTCCACAGGCAGCCACCATCACCAGGCCAGCAGCCACCACCATCAGGCCCCACAGGCAGCCGCCACCACCAGGCTTCATAGGCAGTTCCCACCACCAGACTTCACAGGCAGTTACCACCACCAGGCCCTGCAGCCACCTCCATCAGGCTTCAGGCCTGGCACCAGGCCTTACACACATTCCTGTTGTTGTTGCTGCTTGAATTTTTCATCAGTACTGAAATAGTCTTGGAAACAGACTCTTGTCTCCTTGTCCACTGCAAATTATTGCAAAACTGCAGCAAAATGCCACCTAAGCCAAAAGCAGAGGCCAAATCCGAGGAGGAATATGTGTCCCTCGCACGGGTAGCACGGTAGTGCAGTGGTTAGCACTGTTGCCTTACAGCTAGAAGGTTCCTGGTTCGAATCCCCAGGCTGGCAGGGGTTGGAACCTTTCTGTGTGGAGTTTGCGTGTTCTCCCTGTGCTGCATGGGTTTACTCCAGGGGTTCCGGTTTCCTCCCACAATCCAAAGACATGCATGTTAGGTTAATTGGCTGTTCTAAATTGTCCCTAGATATCTGTTTCCTATAGGCCCTTAGAATAGAGGGTTAGTACTAGTGAAAGTGCTTTGAGTGGTCTTTGTGACTAGAAAAGCGCTATATAAGTGTAGGTTAGTTAGTTTGTAAATGACTTACTGCAACAGCAAAAAGAACTGTTTTCTGCATTGTTAAACCAACAACAGGAAACTTTCAAAAGCCTCATCAAAGTGATCATGGACTCAGCTAATGCAAGAGTGGACACGATGACAAGAGAGTTGCAGGACATTAAAACCACTCTACAGTTCACTCAAAAAGACGTAGATGACATGAAAGCTGATTTGTCTAAACAAGCAGACCGCAACAATGTGCTGCAATCAGATGCTTCTAAAGTGTGTGACAGTCTGTTGACTATCACCGACAAATTTGAATATCTGGAAGGACAATTCCGGAGAAATAATCTAGTCTTTGATGGTGTTGTGGAGACACCAGGAGAGACCTTGGCCGACACGGAGGAGAAGATTAAAAATATTCTCATGGAGAAACTACAGTTACCACCAGAGATCGAGATGGAGAGAGCCCACCGCACCGGGAAACCTGGAGGAGAAAGACCGAGGCCCATTGTGGTCAAGTTCCTGCGGTACAAGGACAGGATGACCATTCTTCAAAGAGCCAGGTCCCTCAAAGGAACAAAAATCTTCATCAGTGAGGACTTCACTGATTTGGTAAGAAGGAAGAGAAAAGAATTAATGCCAGAGCTGAAAGCTGCAAGAGCACGGGGGGACATAGCCTACTTAAGGTATGACAGACTCATTATTCACCCACGCCATCCCCGTAACAGTACACCAAAATCAATGGAGCCAAAAATCAACCAGAAATGATTGACATTTCATTATCAACTTAGAGATATAAACTGTGCATTTGTTTCCATTGACTGGAATAATTAAGATGCAAACTTTTATAGGAAACAACCTCATTTTAAAGGGTACGAATGTACTGAGCATAAACCACATAGTGTTGAATATGAAACCGATCCTGAAAATCACTTTTTCAACAGTATAAGTAAATACTTTAGCTCAGACCAACTAAAAAATACAATTTCTGACCAGTCATTGTCAATAATACACCTTATTAGTAGAAGTCTCAACATGAATTTTTCCAAAATCCAGGACAGTTTGTTGCAATATAACACAAATTTTTCTGCTGTTGCAATTTCTGAGACTTGGCTAAAAAATGACCAACTTCATACAGTGCAAATGAGAGGCTATGATTTATATACTACAAGCAAGTCAAAAAAATGGAATGGAATTAATTACACCTACAAAAAACAACATAGTAAGTTGCATTTATAGAGCACCGGGTACCGATATTGACATTTTCAAAGAAAAATTGTCTGAGCTTTTCAGTGCGGTAGGTAATAAGAAGCTGGTATTTATTTGTGGAAACTTCAATATTGACTTATTAAATCCAAATGACCATATCCAAATAAGTGAATTCATAAATTCCATGTTTTGTATGGGTTTCTACCCTTCAATAACATACCCCACTAGAACAACAACACATTCAGCAATGCTTATTGATAACATTTTCACAAATGTCACTGAGGGGAATGTAACTGCTGGTCTTATTATCAATGATGTGACAGACCATCTGCCTGTTTTTGTTTCTTCACACACTGGTGTAACACATAACATTGAAATAGATAAGGTTTTTAAACGACTTGTAACAGAAACCGCAATCAACAATCTTAGAAATGATCTAAAAATACAAGACTGGAGCGGTGTTTATGTTGACATTGATACAGCATATGGAGAATTTGTCTCTAGTTTATCACAACTATATAATAAACACTGCCCTCTAGTGGTAAAGGAAACTAAAGTTAAATACAGAGATAAGCCTTGGGTCACCAAGGGCCTGCAAAATGCTTGTAAAAAGAAAAACTTGTTATACAAAATGTTTCTGAAATTAAGAACTGTGGAAGCAGAAAAGAAATACAAGACTTATAAAAATAAACACATTAGTATTTTAAAATCGACTAAAAAACATATTACAGTAAATTATTGGAAAATAACAAAACTAATACATGTAATACATGGAAGGTGTTAAATAATATAACAAAGAGAGGAAAACTAAATTCCAACCACATCTCTTATTTAAATTCAGATAATGGAATAATCGATGAAAATAGCTTGATCTCCAACACGTTCAATGAATATTTTGTTAATATAGGAAAAAAGATCGCCTACTCCACTGTATCATCAGCAAATACAAGTGGTGCTGACAGTGTCATCAACATAAACGCTTACTCAATGTTTATGAAAGAAACAGAAGAAAAAGAAATTCTAGACATTGTTAACAAATTCAAAGACAAAAACTCAACTGATTGTAATGATTTCAGTATGTTCTTGGTTAAATGTATTATTGATTGTATTGTTAAACACTTCACTTTCATATGCAACATGTCACTTGCTGCTGGTAAATTTCCAAAGAAAATGAAAATAGCAAGAGTCATTCCTCTGTATAAGACTGGTGACAAGCACTCATTGTCAAACTACAGACCCATCTCATTGTTACCTCAGTTCTCCAAAATACTGGAAAAAATATTTGTTAAGAGACTAAATGATTTCAATGATAAGCACAATATACTCTGTGAACAACAGTATGGATTCAGGAAGAACCGGACCACCTCACTGGCACTCATGGACTTTGTTGACGCCATCATCCTCCTCTCGACCCCCGGCAATTGCACGAGGGCCAAAATAAAGAAATTGCCGGGAGGAGTTAATTTGGTCCCACCTGCCAGACCCTCCACAGTTACTGACAGGCTACGTCTTTTGGCCACTGGTGGCACTCGTCCCGACTGTGCTTCACCGAACCACAGTATGTGCATGCGCTAGCCCTCCTCCTTTGCCGGCGCTCATCGTTGGTCAACTGGTACCGACTGAGCTCCATTGGCTCGGGAGGAGGACCAGCGCCATCAGAGTCAGTCACCGCGGTGGACACCCGAGAGGCGAGAGGAGGACTGTCGCTCCTTTGCGCGCTCACGGTAGCGGTTGTCTAAACCAGTGGCCTGATCAATAAAACCATCGAGGGTGTCGGGAACTGTATAAACCGCCAGGTCGTCGCGGAGGTGAGCTTCAAACTGTGGAGGAACGCGCTGTGTAAGGCAACTTTGTTCCACCCTGAGTCCGCCGCTTCGACCCAAAACTCCACCAAGTACTTGGCCGCTGACCGAGCACCCTGGCGGAGAGTCATAAGGTGGCTCATGATGCTCCCTTGACTCTCTGTATGGTCAAACGCGTGAGAGAAGGCGACCACAAATTGCTCAAACGTGTATACCCGCCCCTCAGGGCTGTCTGCCACGGCCCAAGCCCAACTAAGGGCTTGGCCCTGTAGCAGTAGGGTAAAAAACTGAATTTTTGTGACATTTCCCAGGTACCGCCCCCCCCCCCCCCCGACCTGCTCTAAATACATCAGCACCTGATGATGAAACTCTTTACACTTCCCCACCTCCCCCACGTATGGGGCAGGTGTGGGAACAGAGGTGGTACGGCGCACAGGAGGTTGAACAACAGGAGCAGGCTGAGGAGGAGGAGCCAGGGGAGCCGCATTGGCCAAATGTTGCATGACTGTGCCCAATTGCTGCATCGTAGTTTGCAGCTGCTGGGACATTGTGGCTATCTGACGCTCGGTCGCATTTAGGCGATCCAGAGCTGATTGCCCCGATGCTGCTGCACCTGCTGAGTCGAGATCAAAGCTGGCTCATTCTGTCATGATCGTAATTAACAATCAGCTCACGTGCGTGATGCAGCAACAAGAAAAAGCAATCAAACCACAACACATGTTTGAGATCTTTATTAAATGTCAAAATAGATGCACAGCTACTGAAACAGTCACTCACCAGAGGAAACGGCCTGTGGAGAGAAGACAAGAGCTGTACATGGAGGAACAGAGTAAGGGAAAATGGGCTGGCCAAATTACCACTTACAATTACCACTTACCACTTACAGGGCTGGGGGCCCTGCCGGTTCTCCAAGGGAGAACCGGCAGGGCCCCCAGCGCGGAATAGACGAACCAGCAGGGTAAAGGGAATGGAGCTGGTGGTGCCTGACCGGGTGGAGGTTGAGTGCTGTAGATTGGCGACAAGGTGGCAGGAGAGTGCACACAGTCCAGCAGACACAGCAACCTTAGTTGGCAGCAACCTGAAGGGAGAAGAGAATATACAGGTGAGTAACGTTTCCAGCTGTGTGAACGATTATACTTGCTTGTCCTAATAACGGGCAGTATACCCAGATGAGCCAGCGCTGAGTCACTGAAGAGCGCTTCCTTATAAACGCTGGCTGATGAGAGGGAGCAGGTGCGTCTTCTCACTCAGGTGCATTGATGACCTGAGGAGAGATAAACGGGAAGGAGGGGGCACGCTCTCGCCACCCATGACAATTATCCTATCTTTGATATTATGCGTCTGTACCAACCAGTTTTGTATTACGAATATCATCTGCCTTTTAAGACATAAGCCTACCCTTTACCTTTGCCTTAGTTGTCTTTTTGTAGTATGGTATTTAGTAGTATTTCTGTATTTGCTTCTGTTGTTTTTGTATTTATCTTGTCGTCGCCTTGGTGGTTATTTTTACCTTTTTGCCATATTCTCCTGTGCTTTTATTTTGATAGTGCTCTGTGTTTGCTTCCTTCGTTAGCTCTAGTTCACGGGCTGTCATAGCTGTCATTTGTTGGTTTGATTATCCTCGCTCCTATGACCCACACCTGTTATCAATTGTAATCATTTTTCTTTGCCTTGTTTAAGGGCTGCTGTACCACAGTTCGTTTCAGCGTCCTTCTCAGTATCCAGACCTTAGTTCTACGTCTCTTTTCATTTTGTATCTCAGCGTGTGTCCCACGCTATTATTCCTCTGGCTATTTGATCTTACCGGTGTGCGTTCCACGCTTCAGTCTTTTTTCATCCAACGTGTGTCCCACGTATCCTGTCTCTTTAAGTATTTTGTGCTTGATAAGCACTATATAAATGCAATCCATAATTATTATTTTGTGAGACAGACAGACATCACCATAACATAACCCTCCTTTGGTCTTCAACAGGGAAAAACAGCTGAAACTTTTATGAATAATTAATAATAATAATTTTTTAAGCCATGTTTACTGTCACTGAATTTTATAGTATAATAGAATTTATATTTTGGTTTTCCCCATTCATTTAGCCTTTAGATACAGAAATATACAGTATTCCAAAGTATTGCCACATTTCCTGTTTCTAGTCCTGGTAAGCCATAAGAACAAACACACAGAGATTCAAGCAGACACTGTGCATAGTACAATGCAATGCCATGTAATGTAACTGAATCCTACTTGAACCATCCATCCATCTTCCGCCTAATCCTTTTCGGGTCCCTGGAGCCTATCCCAGCATCTTTAGGCGAGAGGCAGGGTACACCCTGGACAGATCGCCAGTCCAACACAGAGAGACAGACAACCATACCTACGGACAATTTAGAATCCCCAGTTTGATGCCAATTAACCTAACTTGCATGTTTTTGGCATGTGGGAAGAAACCCGGAGAAATCCCGGAGTAAACCCATGCAGACCGGGGAGAACATGCAAACTCCACATAGATCACCGTTAGTCAGGGGCTGGAATTGAACCCAGGATCCCCTGGCCAAGGGTGAGTTGCTGTGCTGCCACAGTGCTAACCACTCCGCCACCGCGCTGCCCTTCTTGAACCATGATGTTATATATTGTAATAACAGTCATGGCTATTCTTCTATGGCACAAACTTGTACACACAGAACTTTATTTCTTTATCAAAACTGAGGTCATAGAGCAGGTGAAGCGCATATATAACCATGCATTTAAGCAAATAATCTTTGACCCAGTAATCAGCAGCTGTCTCTTTTTCACTGACCTGTTAAAAGTTAGGTCATGCACTTTATTCCAAGGTTAAAGGAGAAGGCATGCACTGCATTCCAAATTTGCAAAGTTACATACAATCATGTGAAAAAATTAGGACACCTTGTGCAAGCCTGTTCAGGTTCAGGTTCAGGTTACTTTATTTGTACCCTGTATGTAGATTTGTTTTGCAGTCTGGTGACATCCATATTTACAAACCACAATTACATTCAACATAAACACAAACACAGGCACACATGAAGCTGACTATAAACATGATAAAAATACTCAAGGCTCCATCAATCAGGATATAAGACAAAGAGATGAGAGAAAAACCAGAGATAAGAGAGAAGGATCATATTAAAAGTTAAAGACTAGTCAAAGAGGTTAAAAACTCAAAGGTCTAAAACCCAATAAAAGATTTAGAACCCAAATAAAAATCCTACAAAAATAAGTAAATATAAAATGAAATTAATAAATAGGTGACTAAATTATGTGCAATATATTGTTGCATATTGTAGCCTGTGTGGTTTTTTTTTTTACATATTTGGACATCTGGATATTTAATATCAATGTTAAAAATACTGGGAGATTCATGTAATGCAACTGAACAATTAAAATGAATTAAAGACTTTTTTCAGATTTTCTGTAAAATGTAATTCTAATCAGATAGTGAGGAATAAATTAGGACACCCCCTGTAGAGGAGCTTGAAATAACGAGGCGATGTGATTCATAAACCAAAGTTTATTATCAGCTCCTCTAACAAGTCTCATCTAGGTGCAGCAGCAGAAGAAGTGAGAAAGCGAACACCTTCGGCTCTACCAACTTATACTCGCACATAACAAAAGACATGCATATCAAAAGCTGATATCCCTCACTATCTTAATCCCCTCTTTTGTCTTCGTACTCCTCCACCTGGCCCTGGGGGGTCAGGGCAACCCATCCGGTCTCCACCGCAGCGCCTGGGATGCTCTTTGATCTTCACTGGCGGTTGAGACCCTTTGTCCTGTTCTGAGGTGTGAAGTCACTTTACATATGTAATCACTAAACACTCTCACATGCTTAAACATATGTAGGTTATGGGATCTATGATTAATATAGCCCACAGCCCCCCCCCCCAAAAAAAAACGACTAAGAAAAGGACAATAGAAAAATTCACAGTTTAAGATAATTACTATGACATACTAACTGCTACACCTCTTGACACAGAAGAAACTTTCCAGCAGCCATGCTCCTAAGAGAGTTCAGTGGTAATCATAACAGCATAGTAATATCACAAGTCAGTCCTAAACTGTTACAGCACAATTAGTGAACAACTGTTGAGTAGTTTGCATCAGTCTCTGTGCCGTCTGGGTTTTAATCTTCTCCCGAATCTGCTGTGGGTCCACTTGGGCGTCCTGGTGGGACCTTCCTGCAAGGAATCTGCAGCTTGGGAAGGAGAGTGATTATTTGTTCCCTGCAGGGGGGCTGAGTCTTTTCTCTTGGGGGGTCTACCCCGCCGAGGTGCTCTCGCCAACCGTGCAGGCTCGTCTCTCAACAAGAAGGCAGGTTTAAGTCTGTCAATGCTGACTGTTTCTTTTCTATCCCCAAAATCAAGCACAAAATGTTTATCACCAGGTTCCAGCACTCTGAATGGCCCATCGTATGGTGGGTGGAAGGTTGGTTTTAAAGCTTCATGCCTAACAAAAACGAATTCAGCGTTTTTTTAAAGCTTGGGGGACAAAAACCCGTGGAAAAGAGTGATGTGCCGGCCCGGGGAGAGAGTCCGGTCCGTTGCTGCCTACAAACCTCGGGGCTGGAAAATGCCCTGGCTCTGGGTTCTCTGGTAAAAATTCACCTGGGAGCCTGAGAGGTTGTGCAAAAACTAATTCTGCTGGGGAGGCGTCTAGATCCTCTTTGGGCGCAGCACGCAACCCCAATAAAACCCAGGGAAGTTTATTCACCCAATTTGTATCCGTTAGTGAGGCTCTGAGGGCGGCCTTTAAAGATCTGTGAAAACGCTCGCATATTAGGGGGGGCACACCGTCGCGTAGACCCCTTTTCTCCAGCCTTAACCCTGTTGGTCCAGACAGGAGTGCGCGCACGTCCGCGTCACTACTTTGTTCCTCTGCCATGGCTGCATAATCTATCCCTGCGTGAATTGGTGCTGCGTATGTGTCCGCGTTGGCGAAGAGTTCCGCGGCTGAGGTAGTATAATCTGTCTCCTCGCGCTCTGGCGATGTCACAGCGCGAGAGAGGCAGTCTGCTACCACGTTAAGTTTGCCTGCCACATGTCGAATGTCTGTGGTGAACTCTGAAATTGCAGCTAGCTGTCTTTGTTGCCTGCCTGACCACGGTTCGGAAATTTTAGCCATAGCAAAGGTGAGCGGTTTGTGGTCTACAAAAGCCGTAAAACGCCGCCCCTCTAACCAGAACTGGAAGTGGTGGATGGATAAATGGAGCGCTAGTAGCTCTCTGTCAAAAGTGCTGTATTTACGCTCAGTTTGGTTTAGCGATTTGCTGAAGAATGCCAAAGGTTGCCAGATTCTGCTGACGTGTTGTTCTACAACTGCCCCTATGGCCAGGTCTGAAGCGTCTGTGGTTAGCGCAATGCGGGTCGAGCGATCGGGGTGAACCAACAATGTGGCGTTAGCTAGGGCGCTTTTTACTTCCGCGAAGGCGCGTTCGCGCTCCGGGGTCCATTCGACCGCGTTGGAAGGTTTTTGTTTTCTGAGCGCATCATATAGGGGCTGCATGAGCTGAGCTGCGTGGGGGAGGAAGCGGTTGTAAAAATTAACCATGCCCAAAAATTCCTGCAGCGATTTGACCGTTTGTGGCCGTGGGAAACTTTTTACTGCGTGAACTTTGTCTGGAAGTGGGACTGCCCCCTTCGGAGAAACTCTGTGTCCTAAAAAATCAATTTGTGACACGCCGAATTTGCATTTGGCTGGATTGATTATTAACCCGTGCTCTTCTAGTCTCTGAAAAACCATAGTGAGATGCCGCTCGTGTTCTTCCTCAGACGAGCTGGCTACCAGCATATCGTCGAGGTAGACGAACACGAAAGGGAGGTTGCATAATACTGCGTCCATCATCCGCTGAAAGGTTTGAGCAGCGCCTTTGAGGCCGAAAGGCATCCGCAAAAATTCAAAAAGACCGAAGGGGGTTATTACAGCTGTTTTAGGAATGTCCTCTGCTCGAACTGGGACTTGATGATAACCGCGGACCAGGTCTATTTTTGAAAAAATGCGCACACCCGCCAGATGTAGTGAAAAGTCTTGAATGTGAGGAATTGGGTAGCGGTCATGCGCTGTCGCATTGTTTAATCTGCGGTAATCGCCGCACGGCCTCCAAGAACCGTCAGATTTCGGGACCATGTGAAGTGGTGACGCCCAGGGGCTTTTTGAGCGTCTGATAATGCCTAATTTTTCAAGGGTGGTAAACTCGTCCCGAGCTATGGCGAGCTTGGTCGCATCTAAGCGCCGAGCTTTGGCGAATACGGGTGGGCCCCTTGTGGGAATAAAGTGTTCGACCCCGTGTCTAGCCACTGTGGCTGAGAATTTGGGAATTGTGAGTGCTGGAAATTGGGTGAGGAGTTGATCAAACTTACCTCCTGCTGTGGTGACGCTAGCCTGCACGGGTGGTGGAGAAAGTCGAGCTGAGCAGGGAATAGAAGCAAAGGACAGTGCATTAACCAAGCGCCTGTTCGCTAGATCAACTAATAACCCATGTGCACACAAAAAATCTGCGCCCAACAAGTTAAAACTCACCGCCGCTACAACAAATGTCCATCTGTAGTTGCGGCCGTGGATGCAGAGGGGCAGGCTCTTTTCGCCAAAAGTGTCGATGATGGAGCCGTTGGCTGCCACCGCTCCATTGCCCCGGGGGCCCATGGCCCGGTCTGCTTGGGAGGGCATGACAAAACTTAGTTGAGCTCCCGTGTCGATAAGGAACCGCTTGCCGGTGTGTCCGTCCGTCACATATAAAAGCTTGCTTTTTTCGCCGAGAACCGCCGCTGTTAACGGCTCTCGGCTTCGGCGTTTTCCCGAAATCGTGAATTTGCAGGGGGGAACGCATTTGTAAGCCTTCTCGGCGAAGCGGTGGTGGTAATAACAAACGTCGCTCCGTCTGTTGCGTCCTGGCCGTGTCGCTGTCACCGCGGGCTGATTCTGCTCGGTGATTTGTGGCTCCTCGTGGCTCCGGACATCAGCGTTGAGGTCTGTGGATGCTGCTGTGGGTGTCTGCTCCTTGCAGGCGTTGACGAGCCGTTGAGCTTCGTGAGCCAGCGTGCGGAAGTCTTGCTGGGTGCTGCATCGCATGTTGGCCAGCGTCCCTCTCATGTGTGGCGGCAGCGTACTGAGGAATATGAAATGGAAGAGGAAGTTGTCATTGTCCTCTTCTTTAAGTTGCAGCAAGTCCTCCATGAAGGCCTTGGGTCTGCTTCCTCTGTGGCCGTAGACCGCCAGGATCCTCTCGGCTCTCTCCTCGGCTGAGGGGACGTAATTTGCCACGATGGTTGCTTTCAGTTCTTTATATTTGTCCTGGGCTGGCGGCCGCTGGATTATGCTCCGCGCACATCTCGAAGTGGCGGTGTCGAGTTTGGCGACGATGTGATAGAACTTTGTATCGTCAGCCGTGATGCCCGCAAGTGCAAACTGGGCTTCAGCTTGCTGAAACCATGAGGCGGGGTCTTCCTGCCAGAAGTCCGGCAGGTTGACGGTGACGGCGTTTGTGTGGACCGTCACTGATGTGTCCGCAGGGTGAGAGTGCCTTGCTTCGGCTCTCTCCGCGGCGCTGGTGCTCGGTTGAGCCCTCTCTATCACTTCTGCCGTGGGGGAACGTCGTCCATCTGTTCCCCTGTCTGCATGGGCGCCGGCGTCTGCCTGGGTCGCCACAGATGAGTCGATCGCGGGGGAACGCCTCTGGTCCATTCTCGCGTCAGGGTCACCAGTGTAGAGGAGCTTGAAATAACGAGGCGATGTGATTCATAAACCAAAGTTTATTATCAGCTCCTCTAACAAGTCTCATCTAGGTGCAGCAGCAGAAGAAGTAAGAAAGCGAACACCTTCGGCTCTACCAACTTATACTCGCACATAACAAAAGACATGCATATCAAAAGCTGACATCCCTCACTATCTTAATCCCCTCTTTTGTCTTCGTACTCCTCCACCTGGCCCTGGGGGGTCAGGGCAACCCATCCGGTCTCCACCGCAGCGCCTGGGATGCTCTTTGATCTTCACTGGCGGTTGAGACCCTTTGTCCTGTTCTGAGGTGTGAAGTCGCTTTACATATGTAATCACTAAACACTCTCACATGTTTAAACATATGTAGGTTATGGGATCTATGATTAATATAGCCCACACCCCCCATCTTTTTTATGACACCCCCACATTCATTCCCACTTACAATGGCTAAAATAAATGTTAAAAAATGCAAATAAAAAACAAAAACAAGGTTAGACATAGATACGTGAACATTTCTTAATAAAGAACTGAATATTTAATGAGGTGTCCTAATTTTTTTCACATGATTGTATATCAGAATCAGAATTAGAATCAGCTTTATTGGCCAAGTATGCACAACACATACAAGGAATTTGACTTTGGCTAAAAACTTGCTCTCGTTGTTCAGGTGGAGGATTTAAATAAGATTTAAATAAGGATTCAATGACAACAGAGTATGTACAGTAAATTACAGTCTGTCCATGTTTCTATAAAAGGATGCAAATATATACAGGAATATATGCAGTTATTTACTCAGACTATCCACACTTGCAGAAATTTATGAAAAAATATACAGTCATACAGTATTTCAATGTGAACTCAGATTCAGTGATATAATGTGAATGAAGTAAAAAGCAGTGTGAGAGTTATGTGCAATGTAAGAATGGATGAAAAGTCATGAGTACAGCAACAGGTAGGACTAGGTGAATGTTAGGAGTTCATCAGAGTGATGGCTTGAGGAAAGAAACTGTTCCTGTGACGGGTGGTTTTGACCTTCAGTGATCTGTAACGTCGACCAGAAGATAGAAGTTCAAACAGTTTGTGGCCGGGGTGTGACGGGTCAGCACAGATGTTTCCCGCCCGTTTCCTGGTTATGGACTGATATAAGTTCTCAATGGAGGGTAGGTCGGTACCAATGATCCTCTCCGCAAACTTAACGATCCGCTGCAGTCTGGTCTTGTCCTGTTTAGTGGCAGATCCAAACCAGACAGTGATGGAAAAGCAGAGGACAGATTGGATGATGGCGGTGTAGAAGACAACCAGCAGCTCCTGAGGCAAATCAAACTTCTTGAGCTGACGCAGAAAAAACAACCTCTGCTGGGCCTTTTTCCAGACAGTGTCTATATGGGAAGACCACTTCAGGTTCCGGGAGATTGTGGTACCCAGAAACTTGAAGGAGTCTGCAGTGGACACTGTGCTGTTGAGGATGGTGAGTGGGGGGAATGAAGGAGGGTGTCGCCTGAAATGTCATCTCCCACCATTTTGGCTGGGTTAAGTTCAAGATGGTTCTGGCCGCACCAGAGGATCAGCTGCTCCACCTCCCGCCTGTATGCAGACTCATCACCATCCCGGATCAAACTGATGACTGTGGTGTCATCCGCAAACTTGAGGAGCTTCACTGAAGGGTCCTCTGAGGTGCAGTTGTTGGAGTAGAGGGAGAAGAGCAGTGGGGAAAGGACACACCCTTGGGGGGCGCCAGTACTAATTTTTCGAGAGCTGGATGTAATTCTCCCTAGCTTCACCTGTTGCCACCTGTCAGTCAGAAAGCTGGAGATCCACTGGCAGGTGGAGGGGGTGTAAGTATATGTAAGTTTTCATGCTGAACAGGCAAGACTTTTGCAGGACTGTGCATGAATTTTCAGGACAAAGCAGTGAATCATTTCAAGTTTTTGAATGGAATACTGTATAACCATCACATCAATTGGCACATGCTATTTTGATATTTAGAAAGAATATTCAGGAAAAAAGCCCTGATATTGTCATTTCTTCCTGGTGAAGCAGATGGCATGTCAGATGGCAAAACTACAACTTTCTGAATTAACTTGATTTCAGACACCACTTTCAAGCTTCATTCTATAAACACACTGATATGTTCATAGTATAAAAAAGCAGTGTAGACATTAGGTCATGGCTTACTTCTGATTTACAGGTTGCCTCAACAGTATTCAGTGTCCTTAATTTCATAGTCATATCCATCTTTATATTGAATATATCAAAAAACTTTTATTGATATGACAAAAATCAAATAAGCTGCCTTGTGAAACCATCTATATTTCAGTGTTGGGAGAGAATCAAAAGAAGCATGGCATCTGAAGCATTACTGTTGGGAAAAAAAAGTCTTTTTCTGGTTACTGAACGCACCATAAACAATAGAAAATACAAATAATTTTGGTAAAATAATTTATTGTGATAAAACAAACAGTATCACTGTCTGTGTTACCAGTGTACTGACCAGTCCAACTCTGAAATTACACTTCCAGACTAACGTATTGGAACAGTTCTCACAGCACAACTGTCCTGTTTCTCACAAGATAGAGGCCAGTATATCAAGTATCTTTACCTGGTGCTCATGAAAGCAGAGATATGATGTATTTGGTACAGTAGTGATTCATGTTATGTCTGGTATGACTGACAACCTCACACCACACTGACATACAGAGAGTATTAAAAAGTGCAAACACAAGTGTGGCTATATCATTGTGATACATATACAACTGGAGGAAGCCAAAAACAGGTGGATTGACATGAAGTCTAAAAATTCTGCTCTAAATACAAATTGTAAAGGACAACTTCTTTATAAGCTATAAAAAGGTAAAACAATTTTACTGTTTAAAATGTATAGATTAAAACGTTACAGATACAGTTGAGGTCAAAAGTATACATACACTTGTAAAATGCATGTTATGGTAATCTTGAGCTTCCAGTGATTCACAGAAGTCTTACTTTTCTATGATGGAATGACTGAAACAGATTTTTTTTCACTTCAATAAAATAATCAAACATTTTGGTTCTTTCATACATGTAATATAATTATTCTGAAAATACTACAAAATATTCTGGGTCGAAAATATACATAAAGCAACTTCAATTAATAGTTCTTGTGATCTAGAAAGTTGTGTTAATCTGTGACACGGCCTCTTCTCTTGAGTGACTACAGTTGACAAGCCAACAGTCCAAACAGGGCAGAAGTTTAGGATTGAGCAAATAGTTGAATAGACTATCAGCTTTTTACAGCACCAGGAAATAGTTGGATAGTTGCAGCAAGACAGGACTGGACTGGGGAGTAGCACCCAAAATGTGGTCAAAAGCCATAGAGAAATATAGCCACAAGCAGTGATCATCAGGTTCCAAGCAGGTGTAGACTTCAAGGTCTTGTATTGCTTGGCAACGACATTTAAAACCTAAGGTGTTCTACACATTAGTTTTTAAAGAGGCATTATGTAACTTTCTTGTTCTTTGTAGGAACAATGAAAAAGCCACAACCATGGCGACCGTGACCCCAGTTTCAACAGCCAACCACAGGGCTTTTTGTTGTTGGTGGCTAAAGTTGTGCCCTGTGATTCGGTGCTGGACTGAGGCCACAGCTGTCACAGCTGCTGTCCCCCCCAGCAATCACATTAAAACAAGATCTGTTGCAGGCAATGGGTCCACTCAGGATATGGAGGAAGTGACATTCACATGGTCAGATGTAGTCTACCATCAAAACAATTTTGAGGTGAAAATCTTGTTGCTTTGAAATGCAGAGGATAACCATACTGTACTTCAGAAGAATAAGACTTCCCTGTCAAGATTCAAACCTTGGATCTCCTGCATACCAAGCACTCACCTTGACCACACCACACAACTGCTTTAGCTTGTACTCTAACTTTCTCAAATAATAAATATTCGATTGAAAGGATTCCCAGCAGCAGGAGTACAACTACAGTAAAGCTTAATGTGCACTCCACATTGTTTTCAAATTCACAAAAGAGATATGTTGCACTTCAGAAGAACAACATGTTAATGAGAGGTTTTGAACCCAGGTCTCCTGCATAGCAGGCAAGTATGTTAACCCCTATTCCACTACTTTGAGTGACACAGTTACTTCCTCACACGCTAACAAAATGTTCCACTGACGAGACAACTTGGCTGACAGACATTTCATAAACATCATCTTTGGGACATGAACAGAATTGCATGAAATCTGATGTTTTGCTGAAGAGTACTGTTGTTTATGAGTATGAAGTTTCATCAAATTTGAATAACTACATCTGGAGTTAAACCCAAAAATACATGCCAAAGAGAAACTGTATAACTTGATTGGCCTAGAAAATCAAAACAAATTGACATTTTTGGATCTTTTTAACAAATTTTCATTATTGATGTCTGTAGATGATATCTACTTAATTTCAAGCAATTTGGATGAATAGCCTAGAAGGAGTTCATTTTGAGTTTATGTGCACATTTTTGAAAATATGGTTTTTAGAGAATAAGACCATGGAGTAAAGTTGCGGAAGATTTCAGAGAACAGAATGATGAAAGAATTTTTAGTCTAGGCCCAGCCGTTCTTGAGATATTTGAAAAAAATGTAAAACTGTTTATTATAGCGCCAACTATGTACGCACCGTACGTAGTTTCTGATCAGACTGTAAAATTTCAAGTTTCTACGTATTACTGTTTTTGCTTCTCATGCACTTTTTAGTAGAGAATAATAATAATGAGAAAAACAATAGGTTTTCAGCAGCACAGCTGCTTGGAACCCCAATTAAAGAAGAGTTGGTGGTCAAAAAAATAATCAAAATGAAGTACTGAATAAAAAAATTAAAGATCAAAATGGTGAGCCAGTGGCAACAAGGAAGGTGGACAAACTGGGGGGGCAGCGCCATCAAGGCCATAATGTGGGCTGACATGTGGAAGATGCCACAGCAGCAATCACAATCCGAACCGGGGGAGGCTGGGCTCCTGTTTCTGATGTTTAGTTGTAGTTTGAAAATACTTCCTGTTGTGCTGTTGGTTCTTCTAATGTAAACTGATTTACTGTTTTACTTTGAAATGCATTTTCTCTTCGTCTTTGTTTATGATTTCCAGTTTACTTTAGGCTTGGTTTCAAGTGTTTTCCCTAGTTTCTTTTTATTTCTGGTTTCATGTTTTTCCCTGTGCTTCCTCCTAGTTATGCCTTAGTCCTGTTTTTGTCCTTTGTTTGTTTCTATTTCCTAGTGTTTATCTCCCTTCATGTTTATGGTCCCTTTGAGTTGTTTTGCCTGATAATTTCCCAGTCTGTCTCCTTCGGTAGTGTGAGTCCCTGCACCTTCCCAATCTTTCTCAGCTGTTTACCATCCCTTGATTGCCTCTTTACCTTAAAGCTGGATTCATGCTGCACCTCCTCTGTCCATGTTCACTTGACCGTGAGGCTTGTGTAACATTTGCGTCATTGTCTCCAGTGTGCTAGTGTTTGCAGAGCTCTTCTGCGGACGACTGCGTGCAGCCCAAATTTTCTGATCGTGCGGCTTGCCCACGGCCTGCCAGCGTTGACTGCACATGCGCAAGATTGAACATCCCATTCACAAGGTGGTGCTATCGACACAGCATACAAAGTCAAAGTAGACGAAGAAGACGAAGAGGAAACGTAAGATGAGAATAAACATACATGAATCATTTTGCTGCAGCAGCAGCTTGAGCAGACAAGAGCACTGAAAAACAGTAATTCCTCCTTTTCCTTGAAACAATGCCATTATTGTTGCTACAAAAAATGTGCGTTGCTTTCACTTTTATAGCTGATGAACAAACTGGACTGTTAGTGCATTTGCGCTACCCATAGGGCTGGGGCAAAACTACAGATACAGCGGGGAAAATAAGTATTTAACACATCAACATTTTTCTCATTAAACATGTTTCGAATGGAGCCATTGAGCTGAGATTTTCACCAGTATCAGTAACAACCCAAGTAATCAATACATACTTAGAAATCAAGGCAACTGTGTTAAAAAAACTAGTATCCTTCAGTGTTGCCCATTTCTCTTCTATGTCATTCTCTGAGTTGTTGCTGTCCCATTCTTTCAAGTTTTCCTCCATTTCCTGTGTAAGTTCTTCCTGCTTCTTTTGGCTTTTCAGTGCACTAGTGTTTAGCTTCCGTGGTGGCTTTGCACCCATCCTGCAGTGCTGTTTTCATCTGCAAATCCTTAATCTAGATCTCAGCATAACATGATCAGTACTACTCGTCGGCCTCCGTCGGTCTATGATGACCATGGAAGAGAATCCTGAACGTCTACTCTGCTGGAACAGCACCGCCTGTGGCTGAACAGGCCGATGCGCACCGGTGTTCTACCTTCCAGCGTTGGGCGTTGGTAGGATTCAAGCCTGGGCAGGAAGATATGGAGGACAAGATGTTACCCATGCAGCATGTCCCCCCTCTCCACGTCACTGATGAATCCAAAGGAACAGCAGGGCTGCTATAGTTTGGCACCAGCGCCATCGCAGGAGCTGCCAGAACGATGTTGAGCACAACAGAGAACTGCCTTAGGGGCTCCGACTCCGGATTTTTCCTCAGGGTTGACTCCCGAAGCCTTTCCCGTGACCGGGTGTGCCGCAAGGCAGCGGAGGTTTGAAATCTGGGTTTACCTTCCCCTAGATGGGCTACCTTCCCAGGTTGACGAGCCACCATCTACCCGAAGCATCTGGTTTTAAGGCGCCAGAGATCCGCCCTCGCCCCTTCTCCTATTAGTAAAAGCAGTTCCGCCGGGCTTAGAGACTAAACCACACGGGCAGGCTAGGAGTTGGACTTAGTTGTCAGAGGCTTTTCGAGATGCACGCCATAAGGAGCATTTTATGAGCACTGGGAGCTTAACCCCAGTGTCGCTCCTGGCTATGACAACCTTGGAACCTCAGTACTACTACTAGTGATGTATTAGGCTACCCTAAGAGGAAACATCAAGATTGGTTTGATGAACACCTGAAGAAACTACTAGAAGCGAGGAATACAGCTAGACAGGAAAACCTACAGTGTAACACAAGGTCGAAGATGAAGAAATACTCAAAGGCTCAGAGTGAGCTACAGAAGTACACCAGAGAGATGAAGTCCAACTGGTGGGATGAAAAAGCGGAGAAACTTCAAACTGCAGCAGATAGGAAGGACATGAAAACATTCTTCACAGGTTTGAGAGAAATCTATGGCCCTAAATCAAGAGGATTGATCCAACTAAAGGCTATGGATGGTGAAACGGTTTTGCAGGAGAAAGACAAGATCCTGGACAGATTTGCAGACCACTTTGACCAACTACTAAACAACCCTGGAGATCTCACTGAAGAGGCTAAAGAAGCTCTAGTGCAGCGACCAGCTGTATCAAGTCTGGATGAACCACCAAATTTTGATGAACTAATGGCAGCTATCAGGACAACACAGGATGGTAACGCTCCAGGAAGGGATGGAATTCCAGCAGAAGTGTGGAAATTTGGTGGTGTTCAGCAGACCAACTGCCTGCACAAGCTCATCCAAGAGATATGGGATGCCCAGAAAGTACCTCAAGACTGGAAGGATGCAAGTATTGTGCCTTTGTTCAAGAAAGGTGACAGGAAAGATTGTGGAAATTACCGAGGTATATCACTGCTAGCCACTGTTGGTAAGATTCTCTCACGTGTACTACTTAACAGACTCAGTGAACACATCTCGCAGAATGTACTACCGGAAACCCAGTGCGGCTTTAGAAGTGGAAGAAGAACAATGGACATGATTTTCTGCTTGAAACAGGTTCAACAAAAGTGTATCGAACAGAACATGCCGCTTTATGTAGTCTTCATAGACTTCAGTAAAGCCTTCAATACTGCTTTGCGACAAGGACTTTAGCAGGTACTCAAGAAATATGGTTGTACAGAGAAGTTTGTCAGCCTGATCGAGGCACTCCATACAGGTATGCAAGCAAACGTGGCAATGAGTGGTTCAGTATCTAAAGACTTTTCAGTAAGCGACGGGGTGAAACAAGGGTGTGTGCTGGCACCTACACTCTTCTCGCTATATCTGGCAGCCATGCTTGAGGTGGCCTTCAAAGACACTTCAGAAGGAGTATACATTCAAACAAGGAAAGAAGCAGACTTGTTCAATGTGGCACAGTTTAAAGCCAAGAGTAAGACATCGATAAAGGTAGTAAGAGAAATGCTCTTTGCCGACGACAGAGCTCCAGCTGCACCCAGTGTGGAAGATATGCAATGTTTAGTGGAGAAATTTGCAAGAGCAGCTAGCCAATTCAGCCTCCAAATCAACATCAAGAAGACAGAGTGCCTTTATCAACCACCAAAGTTCCAGTTATCAACATCACTACCAGAAGAGATCAGCATTGGTACAGAGCCACTAGTCAAGTGCAAGACTTTCAAGTACCTAGGGAGTCCTGTTTCAGAGAATACTAGGCTGGAGGACGAACTATCTCTCAGAATGGGAAGAGCGAGTGCTGTGTTTGGAAAGTTGAGGGAGAGTCTGTGGATCAATCGACATGTGTCTGTGTGAAATGCAAAGTGTACAGAGCGACAGTACTGGCTACTCTATATATGGTGCTGAAACTTGGACTGTCTACAGAATGCAGGTGAAAAAACTCCACGCATACATGATGAGACACCTTCGAGCCATAATGAACATCTCATGGAAAGACAAGATAACCAACGCAGAAGTGTTGAAACGAGCTGGTCTACCATCAATGGAGGACATGCTAATACAGATGAACCTGAGATGGCTCGGACATGTTGAGAGGATGGACCACCAGCGTCTCCCTCAGCAGTTACTCTACTCACAGTTATGCGAGGGCAAACGCAATCAGGGTAGACCAAGGCTCAGATTTAAAGACACTGTAAAAAGAAACTTGAAGAAGTTGGACATAGACAGGAGTTCCTGGCAGTGGAAGGCTAAGGACAGAGCTGTGTGGAGGAATCTGATCAGACCTAAATGAAACAGTCATTGTCGCCTACGACAGACTGCTATGATGATGATGATGATGATGATGACATGGGGTCTATGCCCACTCACCTTGCAAGACTCCATTGCTGAAGAAAAGGCTCATTTAAAGTTTTCTGCACAACATTTGGGCAAGCCAGTAAAATACTGGAAGAATATAGTCTTGTCAGATGAGACCAAAACTGAACATTTTGGATGCCACAACACACAGCATGTTTGGAGGAGAAATGACACTGCACATCAACCCCCAAACACCATACCAACAGTGAAGTTTGGAGGTGGAAGCATCATGGTGTGGGGGTGTTTTTCTGCAGATGGTACAAGCAGACTTCATATAATTGAAGGAAAGATGAATGGACAAATGTACAGAGACATCCTTGATAAGAACCTGTTGCCATCTGCCAAGATGCTTAAGATGAAACGAGGACGGACATTTCAGCAAGACAATGATCCCAAACACAGCCAAGGAAACTCTCAACTGGCTCCAGAGAAGGAAAATAAAACTGCTGAAATGGCCCAGTCAGTCACCTGACCTGAATCCAATTGAAAATCTCTGGAATGAACTCAAGATCAGAGTTCATAGAAGACACCCACAGAACCTTCAAGATTTGAAGACAGTTTGTGTGAAAGAATGGGCTAAAATCACTCCTGAGCAATGCCTGCACCTAGTTTCTCCATACAGAGGCGTCTGGAAGCTGTCATTACCAACAAAGGCTTTTCTACTAAATATTAAATGAATTTCACCAAGCGTATTCAATACTTATTACCTGTGTCATTCCACTTTCATAAATATAACTTGTTTTGTGAACACATTTGCCTTGATTTCTTTGTATGTCTGGATTACTTGGGTTGTTACTGATATCTGGTGAAAATCTTAGGTCATTGGCTCTATGAGAAATATGTTTAATGAGAAAATGTTGATGCGTTCAATACTTATTTTCCCTGCTGTAACAGTTGTGCGCATGCGTCAACCACTTGGCCTGGTAGACAAAAAAGTGAAGCATATACAGAGCCGCTTGCGCACTGGCCTCGTCCAAAGTGGATGTGGACCAAAGTGGACAAGAGAGGAAATGCAGCATGAATCCAGCTTAAACGTTTGTCTTGTATCTTCTGCTGAAGCAGCGTCATTGCATGTTGTGGTGTGCTCCTCCAACTTCCCTGGATTTTTCCCCTGTGCCCTTCCTGCTCAGTTTTCTTCCTCAGTTGGTTACCTTTAGTTATGCATGTATTCTGTTTTTTTTTTTAGTTATTCATTTCCCAGTGTAAGTTCAGTGTTTATTCTAGCTCTCAAGCCATGCTTTGTTATGGCTCTGTGAAACAGAGCCATACAGTAATCAGTTAGTGTGTCTGTGTGTGGGTGTGTGTGTCTGTCTGTCTGTCTGTCCACCTCTCTGTTTCAGCTCGCCCGGTTAAAATTAAGTGGAACTAAAGGCTTATATCATTGTATTGCCATATTTTTTCCAATTTTTAATTTGCCAGAATTGTGAGATAAGGCTTTGTTTTCTAAATAAACACAAATTTATTCCTTTAACTGTCCCAGGCGCCGTATGGCGAAAGAAACGGTTAAGGGATAAACCTAACCCCTAGTGGTCAAGAGTGGAAAATATTTTTTGTCAGTAAAATAGTTCAGATTTCCAAGGCTATAACTTGAAAGTTGCAAGAGATAATGGATCACTGTCAAATAGAAAGATGTAGAATATGATCCAAAGTTTCAGATAGGAATAAATTTACGCATTTAATTTGCATAATGTCATGGCAGCTATATGAATTACATAACTCAGTCAAAAGTGGACTTTGGACACATTTACACAAAGAATGGTTTGCTTTTTTTTGGCGCCGTTTTGTCTACAGGGGTATGTTTTTCTTATCTAATCTTCAAAGTATATGAACCAGAAAATCAATAAAATGTGAAAAAAAACATATTTCTGTCTTACCTGTTGCCGGGGGGGGGGGGGGGGGGGGCTTGCTCGCCCACGTGACCAGTCCGTTTTGATCTGTTTTCGTCCATCGTGGTTGATGTTTTGCATTTGCTCGGTCATTTACACCCTCTACCACATCTACAACTCTTATGATTATCCCACGTGAATTTGTATTACATGGCTATTTTTCCTGTTTGATGCATTTTTCCTGTGACAATGCATGATGATCGTGGGCACCGCAATTTTGGTGCTGGTCGCTCATTTTTTCGCCCATTGTGGTCGATGTCTCGCGTTTGGTCGGTCATTTACATCGTCTACCACATCTACAAACTCTTATGATTATCCCATGTGAATTTTGTTTCTATTACATGGCTATTTTTCCTATTTCATGCAGTTTCAGTCAGAATCGCTGCCGCCATGACCAATCATGGCGGCATCCACATTGGTGTGTGAGCTCAAAGCGGAAAAAGCAAGAATAATAATGAGGATTTCTTCTTCTTTGCTGTATTCCATGTCAGCCATGATTCCTTCGGCGTGTGTCTGCCACCTTCTGAACTGTCAGATCAATACAGATCAGTACAAATTCTCAGTATAGCTGTGGGACGTCAATAAATTGACAGGTGCAGTTGCTGCGCTGTGCCACTGGGGTCCATTTAATGTGGACAGTTAAAGGGTTAACTCACCACTTCTGCCAATGCAGTCGCAAAAACAGGAAATGTAATAACTATGCCAGGCCAGTAGAGGTCGGAGTGCCACTTTTTTACTGCCGCCCATGCTACCATACCACAGGCACCGAGGCACAGCACCTTGGTGCTTTTTATTTTCACAGTCGTTGATCTCTCACATTAGTTAGTGTCGTGAACCTGCATCCCTGCCTGTGACTGGGTCCTACTCCTTGCCTGCGCTTTCTTCCAATCCATGACACTATGTGAAGAAATTATGGAGCTGGCTTTTAAGAGAAAAAAGACATACGATGAGTTTGCTGCATTTTGCACTGATGCAGGGTGGAAGACATGCACATAACTTGTAGAAGTTGGATGGACGGACTTTGTTGGAAAATTCATCCAACAGCTATTGAAAGCTCTCAAAAACACTGGGACAAAAGCAAAAGAAAGAACTTAGTGAACTGGCAGAGGAGGCAAACAAGAGGGGCTTCTGGCTGTGGCTCAGAAGTAGAGCTCCTAAGTGGATCCAGAGACATTCTGGGATGAAAGGGGTGAAACAACTGAGAAGGATAGCTACTAGCTGATGATACTGCAGCTGGCTGACTGGCACTGGCAGAGGTGCAACAGGCATAAATGCCTTGCAGGCAATACCTGTGTTAATATCTAAGTACCACCTGTGACTTAAATTCAAATTGGGTCCATTTGACACATTCATTAGACTCAACCACAAACAATACAATGAGAAAGTTTAATTTGTTCAAAATATGTCACAAACATTTCACTAAGACCTGTGGGAACTGTCAACATGTGGAAGAGGTGCAGTAAATTGGACCTTGCAATATTTTTCTTTTGCTTGTGGGGTTCCATTTGTGATTACATGCTAAGAGGTATAAACTGTTTATTATTTGGAAGTAAAGATTTGATAGAATTGATTCAGCAAGCCTAGCTTCAAAAAGGAAAATTGCTTGAGAGGACTTATGCATTTTTTTGGAAGTGATTATTTTAAAATATAAACTCATTTGCAAAGTTCTGGTGGTCCCATCCACTGTTGTGATCATCCCTTCTGATTATCAACTCATGGCAATATCTCTGTGGTGCTAGCTATTAATATCAGATGTTTGACAGAAATTCCCTTTAGGGCTCTCTTTTAAAGTTTGTTTGAGAGGACAGACACACCAACTCAGCTGAGACCGTCACTGATGAGCGCTGCAGTGAACACAATGTTGCCCTGTCTGTCATGAATGCTCTCCAGTGTTTCAATTATTTTTCCAGACCAGTTCATGATTAACGTGAGGGAATGGGAACAGTGTGAGCTAATTGCAGCCTTGACAATGCAGGTTCTCCCTGGAAAGTAATTCCACTTGTGTTCCTGGCCACAGCAAGGAGTTACAAATAAAGGATGCAGAGATCCAAAACTGTTGAACTGATTAAGCAAACATTTACATCTTTGGCATTTCTCTGACAATGCCTATTTTTGCTTCCAGTGTTTATAGTATTCTCTTCAACAAATCCTCTAAATACTTGAAAACTAAATCCCAACCCCCAAATACGTATGACCATGTACAGGTACATCTCAAAAAATTAGAATATCATGAAAAAGTTCAATATTTTTTGTCACTCATTTCAGAAAGTGAAACCCATATTATTATATAGATTCGTTACACAGAGAGTGAAATATTTCAAGTGTTTATTTTAATTTTGATGATTATGGCTTACAGCCCATGAAAACCCCAAATTCAGTTTCCCGAAAAATTAGAATATTACATAAAATTAATTTGAAAAATTATTTTTTAATACAAATGTGGACCGACTGATAAGTATGTCCATGTACACACTCAATACTTGGTCGGGGCTCCTTTTGGATCAATTAATGTATCAATGTGGCGTGGCATGGAGGTGATCAGCCTGTGGAACTGCTGAGGTGTTATGAAGGCCCAGGTTGCTTTGATAGTGACCTTCAGCTCGTCTGCATTGTTGGGTCTGGTGTCTCTCATCTTCCTCTTGACAATACTCCATAGATTTTCTATGGGTTTAGGTCAGGCGAGTTTGCTGGCCAATCAAACACAGTGACGCCATGGCCATTAAACCAGGTTTTGATACTTTTGGCAGTGTGTGTGTGTGTGGGGGGGGGGGGGGTGGGGGGGTGCCAAGTCCTGCTGGAAAATGAAATCAGGTTCTCCATAAAGCTTGTCAGCAGAGGGAAGCATGAAGTGCTCTAAAATTTCCTGGTAGACGACTGCGCTGACTTTGGTCTTGATAAAACACAGTGGACCAATGCCAGCAGATGACATGGTTCCTCAAATCATCACTGACTATGGAAACTTCACATTAAACCTCAAGCAGCTTAGATTTTGTGCCTCTCCACTCTTTCCAAATGAAATGCAAAATTTACTTTTATCTGAACAGAGGTCATTGCCTGGTGTTGGTCCACTGTGTTTTATCAAGACCAAAGTCAGTGCAATCGTCTACCAGGAAATTTAAGAACACTTCATGCTTTCCTCTGCTGACAAGAGATGCTGATTTCATTTTCCAGCAGGACTTGGCACCCCCTCGCCACACTGTCAAAAGTATCAAAACCTGGTTTAATGACCATAGCATCACTGTGTTTGACTGGCCAGCAAACTCTCCTGACCTAAACCCCATAGAGAATCTATGGAGTATTGTCAAGATGAAGATGAGAGACACCAGACCCAACAATGCAGACGAGCTGAAGGTCACGATCAAAGCAACCTGGACCTTCATAACAGCTCAGCAGTGCCACAGAATGATCACCTCCATACCACGCCACATTGATATTGTCATGAACCGAGCCCGTGTTTTTTGTGGGCTCGGTTCTGATCGATCCTGGTGGCTCAGGCAGTGGCTTTCATTTGTGAGTAAACTGCTAGTGGTCCTTTGTGCTGCCTTTACACTGTGCCAGAAGAGTTCCTGTTTTCGGTTCAATCCTGCTTCGCTTCTGGTAGTGTTTCTTCCCCGCTGCACGATCGTTACGCTTTGGCTCTGCCCAGTTTATGGTCCACTCGAGAAGTGCATTTTCCCTGTGGTCTTCTCTGCTCTCCTGAGCACATCCATTTTGGGTTGTACTGTTGTTCATTGTGTACAGTGCTGTTAATAAATGTGTGTGGTGAATCCCTGCGTTTAAGTCCTCGTCCTTTCTCCCCATGCCATGCGGTAGGAAAAGCGCACGGGTGAGCTCATGACAGAATGATCCAGCCATAAAAAGGATTTAGCGGGTTACACCCACACAAGTCATTTTTTTTTTCATTTTTGGACTGTCTCATTTTCACTCACCTGCTTTCCGGGCACAATGGCTGAGCTGCTGGAGAGGGAGCTGCGTTCACTTTGTCTGCTGGAGGACATACTCTTGCGGACACTGGAGCCCTGTTCACCTGAGACAGCTCGATGGGCTCGGGATACAGCGTTGAGAGTGATAAATCGGGATAGCCTGTGGGACCATCCAGAGGCGACCAAGATTCTCCGGGATATCTTCGCCGTGCCATGCGTGGGGGCGAGTGCGGAGCTCCCAGCGCTCGAACCCCTTGCAGCTACACCGCCGTCGTTTCCTGATAATCTGGAGTACATCGGCCTTGATTATCTGCAGCCGGGTGGTGTGCTCATAATCCTGGACTATCTGGTGCTCCAGCCGCCCGTGAGGAGAAGGAAGCCTCACCAGAGGAAGCCCCTCTTGTCTTTGGCAGCTGTCATTGCTCCAGTAGCCGAGATTGTCCCGGCTATGCCCACCTCCGCGTCATCGGAGCTGGCTCCTCTACAACCCTGTGAAGGAGTCAGTGACACGGAAAAGGGTGATAGCCAACAGTTTGCAGCTCTCAACATTGGGAGCCAGGGTGACAGGCAAGTGTTTTTTCATTTCATTCCATCTAATTGCAAACCTTGTCTGTCTCCCGAGGGAGAGGCCCAGTTTAAGCAGCCTGCTGGGTCCTCTCCTCCGGCTGCAAATATTAATTCAACTTTTCCCCTCTCCGTGTCTCCCCCCATTCTCCCTGAGGGCCCGTTGGCCCAAGGTCAGGGCAGTCAGATGGTGGAGGAGCCAGCAGCCCCGGATGATCCATTCCTGGAGCCAGCATGGAGAGGCTTCTCTCCAGCCACGCCGGAGAAATCCCCAGCGTTGGAGCCCCTGCAGGAAGAATATAGGACTGTTACTACCATCTCACCAGCTATGGAGGCTGTTGCTGCGAAGTTGCCCACGATTGAGAAGGGATGGGCCGCCGAATATATCCGGACCTTCGTCAACAGGACCCTCACCGCCCGAGGACTGAAGAGGAAGCTGGAGTGCTTGGAAGGAGCTATGGAGGTTTTGGAGGCTTACCCCGGGTTAGGGGACTACCCTGAGTTCGCTGACCTGCTGGCGACGGTGAGTTCACTTCAGCACTCCTTCCCCGGGCTGATGTTCGTCAAGGCACTGAGACGGAGACCCAGAGATCAGCAGGCCTTCATTCCTCAGGACTCTTCACCCGACTCTCCTCCGTCTCCAGCACAGTCAGTCCTGGAGACCAGACCAGGGGGGCATCCGGTGAGGAGATGCTGAGCGAAGCCTTCTCTTCTTTTGACTGTCAACGCCTTTCCAGCCTCCGAGAGGGCCATGGTTCCCCGGTCCACGCCCACTTCCGCATCTCCTGAGCTGGCTCTTCCATCGTCCAGAGGGGGAGCCAGAGCCAGAGCAGATGCGAGTGAGGATGACTGCCGGCTCCCCGCAGCTGTGAACATTGAGCACCGGGAAAACAGGCAAGTGTGTTTTCGTGCTATTAAACATGATAATGATAAACACTGTCTGTCTCCTGGAAGAGACGCCCAGCTTCGGCAGACCGCTGTGGAGGTAAACTACTTTCTTGTCTCTTCTGTGTTCCCTCCGTTGATTCCTGAGAGTGAGCAGAGCCACCGGACAATGGAGGAGCTGGTGGTTCCGGAAGATCCCTTCCCGAGCCCGCACGGAGAGGTCCCCCTGCAGCCACACTGGTGGAGTCCCCTGCATTGAAGCAACTGCAGGAAGTTAATAGGACTGCTGTCACCATCATGCCTGCTGCAGGGACCGCCGCAGCAGAGTCATCGCCCAGACCAGACCCCCAGCCGACGGGACCCGGACTATCATCGTCGACAGCATCGGAGTCCTGGATGGCAGTGGAGCCCAAGTTCAGGCAAGTGTGCTCCATTATATCAATACCCCAGATATCCATGTCACACTGCCCGACTCATGGCGAGGAGAGCCTGGGGCAGCTTGTAGCAGCCCTCGGGTCCGCCTCATTGGGCTCCGTCGCTGCCGGCGACCCTGACCTGGTCTCTTTCTCTCTCCCTCTGGGGTTGGATCCCCCTGCCAGGGTCACTGGAGAGCAGCAGATCTCGCCGGAGATCGCCGAGGATCGGGGCCCAGCGCCAGGTGATGTGAGGAGTACCACCTCCCTCGCTGGGGAGGCCACCACGGGAGCAATGAGGCCCCCAGTGGGGGTCACTGCTGGTGCCACGGTGCTCCAACTGGAGCCCATCGTGGGTGCAGCCACATCCTAGACCGGGACTGTCGTGGGTGCAGCTCTGGCCCAATCAGGGTCCACCACGGATGCTGCAAAGCTTCAGCCGGAGGTCACCGCTAGTGCAGCCAGGCTCCTGCTGGAGTCCATCGTGGGTGCAGTGGAGCCGGCCTGGTCAGGGGCCACTGCGGGAGCAATGAGGCCCCTGATGGGGGTCACCGCGGGTGCAGCTGACCCTCAACCGGAGGTCACCGCGGTTGCAGCCAGGCTCCCGCTGGAGTCCATCGGGGGTGCAGCAGAGCCGACCCGGCTGGGGGCCTCTGTGGATGCAGCTAGACTCTCGCGGGAGTCCACTGTGGGTGCAGCAGAGCCGGCCCAGTCAGTGGCCACTGTGGGCGCAGTTAGGCTCTCACTGGAGTCCATTGTGGGTGCAGCGGAGCCGGCCCGGTCAGGGGCCACCAAGGGCGCAGTTAAGCTCTCGCTGGAGTCCATCGTGGGTGCAGCAGAGCCGGCCTGGTCAGGTCCCACCATGGGTGCCACTGAGGAGGCCGTGGAGGTTCCCTTTCCTCGGTCCAGTTGCTCTCCAGTCAGCCTTCCGGTGGGCAGGCCGCCTCCTGCTTCACCCCCTCTGTCCTGGTGGCTGAGCAACGTGGGCCGGCCACCAGAAGAATTGACTCCCCGGGTCTGGTGGCCCATGTTCTCCGGCAGGCCGCCAGATTCCGTCCACCGGACCTTCTGCTGGACCTGGGACTCTGGGCGGCCTCCTGAGCCCCAGTGCCCATGGACTTGGGAGGGTTAATTGTGGACCCTGGGCGGGGTATTGTGTTCCCTCCTTTCCTGTTCCCCCTACCTTCCACCCGGGTTCGTGTGTTATTGTTGTGCCTGTTTGGGTTGGTGGGGGGGGGGCGTTCTTTGATGTTACCATGGGTGTCTGGTAACCACCCCTAGAAGGGGGGGGGGGCTCTGTCATGAACCGAGTCCATGTTTCTTGTGAGCTCGGTTCTGATTGATCCTGGTGGATCAGGCAGTGGGTTTATGATGTGGAGTTGTGTTTTGATTTCGTGTTTTCTTTTCCACGCACCATTTCTGTTCCTGCCTGTAGCTGCCGCTCTGGCCTGTCCGGCCACGCCCCCTCTTTCTGACAGCCAGCTGTTCGCCCCAGTAATCATCTTTCCCGTGCTTGCCCAGGTGTTCCCTATTTGTCACACCAGCGGCGTTTGTATTAAAGGAGCTCTTCGCTAGACAGACGCCGCTGGATCATTGTACATGTTGGATGACTGTGCTTCTCCATGTAACCGTCACGTCACTGAAGGACTCTGCTCGCTGTGAGAACTGGACTTTTGGGACTGCTCTCATTTGTGAGTAAACTGCTAGCGATCCTTTGTGCTGCTTTTACACTGTGCCAGAAGCGTTCCTGTTTTCGGTTCAATCCCGCTTCGCTTCTGGTAGTGTTTCTTCCCCGCTGCACGATCGTTATGCTTTGGCTCTGCCCAGTTTACGGTCCACTCGAGTAGTGCATTTTCCCCATGGTCTTCTCTGCTCTCCTGAGCGCATCCATTTTGGGTTGTACTGTTGTTCATTGTGTACAGTGCTGTTAATAAATGTGTGTGTGGTGAATCCCTTCGTTTAAATCCTCGTCCTTTCTCCTCTCGCCATGCGCTAGGAAAAGCGCACAGGCAAGCTCATGACAGATACAGTAATTAATCCAAAAGGAGCCCCGACCAAGTATTGAGTGTGTACATGGACATACTTTCCAGTCGGTCCACATTTGTTTTAAAAAACTATTTTTTAAAATTAATTTTATGTAATATTCTAATTTTTTGATAAACTGAATTTGGGGTTTTCATGGGCTGTAAGCCATAATCATCAAAATTAAAATTAATAAACACTTGAAATATTTCACTCTCTGTGTAATGAATCTATATAATATATGGGTTTCACTTTCTGAAATGAGTGACAAAAAACTAACAGTGATGCAACTGCATTTCATTACATTTCTCTATTTTAAAACTGCTTAAATCCACATAGGTGGGAGGGAGAAGATGGACGGGATTAAGAATGGTGCTGTTATGCTGAAGTGGGGCAGGCTCTAGGCATTTTGGTACCCGAAGCGAGACTAGGGTCCCCCTCCCCCCCACACACAACCGCAAGCATCAATGGACAGCAGCCATCTGACAGACCCTTCTTCAGTATGAGAGCCATCTATACAGAGGGGCTGCATGAGATATACGTGGTACAGACAATCTATGTGCACCCTAGAAAGCATTAATCCTAATATGTAGCATTGTGGGGACCCGGCACACTGCGGACGGACACTATCTCACACTCATTAGGGCTGGAGGAAGTGGAGGACAATTGACACACGGAGAGCCCCTGGGGGCAATCAGTTGGGACTGTTATGTATGTGTCCTTGGAGAGGACGTCCAGGCCGGGTGCCAGCTGATGTTATGCTAATGATGGGTATTAAATGACAATCACTATGCTAATGTGCCATGCATTCTCTCTGTCTGTATAACGTATAAAAGAGCTTGTTTCACATGCCTAAGCAATGCAGTAGCTCACCGAGCTACAAAGCGTGTTTCAGTATGTTGGAGGAATAAAACCTTGCACCCTTCCAGCTCGTTGCATCTTGCCTGTTCTATTACCTCCACATTGGTGACCCTAGACGTGCATGGTGCGTCTCTCGACTATGCCATTTTCTCCACACTGGTGACCTGACGAGAAAGAATAACCATCTACTCCCTCTCACCGCGCTGTGGACTCCAGAGTACAAGAGAGCGCCTGCATCCTTTTCATCCACAGTGGAGCGCGCTCGCCAGAGCGGGCAGTGCTGGGTCCGAGACGCACCATGAACGGTCACACGAGCGAACCGAAGGAAACAACCTGAACGGGGAAGATCATTGGCGCCGTCTGCGTTGATTTCCATCAAGCTCCCCGACCCTGATTCACCTCCCGACAGCGGACTTTCTGCGCACAGAAGCCCCGCAATCACACCGCAGGATTACGATGACAGCACAACTTCCAGCTATGTGGTCACTGTGCCAGGCACGCGCCACGTACCAGGGACAAGCCGGCTCCACAGTCTTATACATCGTCCTCTGCCACTGCACATGCCCGAGAAACATGGCCGATCGCCATCCTCAGAACCTTTAGGGCTGCTCACGCACCTAAAGCAGACATGCAGCCTGTACACGGGACTTTGTATGGGTTTCTCAGCCACAGCGCACAATGGGAATTTAGCCGATTGCTTTCCCCGATGACTTTAGGGCTGCTCCCGCACCTAAAGCCAAACCGCCAAGTCCCTCACACAGCTTCAGTTTTTTTCACAGCCACTACACATCCTTGGGGAATTTGGCCATTCGCCTTCCCTACATCCTCGCAGGACTGAGCTGCAAGAGGAGTCAGAGACTTAATTTTTTTTTTTCACAGCTGCTGCGGATCACCACCAGATTTACCGGAAAAATCCCTCACCATGGCGAATCCACACGCAATTTTTGCGCGGCCCAGACACTTTTGACGTCCCGGGCCAGCATTCATTTATTCCCATCCACCTCCCGCACCTCACTCCCTAAAGCCAGCTGATCGCCGGTTTGTTCCATTACACACGACGCGCACTGGCCCCGTGCACCCACGATCCACGGCCGTTCAACGTGCTGGAACTCGAAGCGGAGCACACTGTCTTTCCCACCCCTCCCCCGTCCCCCCACAGACTAACATGCCCTCCGACACTCATCTACAGCAGGACAGTTCTACCGGAGCGGCAACCCCCGCTGCAGCCTCCACGGGCACCGACTGGAGCCCAAACGACCCGGGGGGGTCACAGCCCCTTCTGAGTGTTCTGGGGGGGAGCTGTGTGGGGACCCAGCACACTGCGGACGGACACTATCTCACACTCATCAGGGCTGGAGGAAGTGGAGGACAATTGACATATGGACAGCGAGCCCCTGGGGGCAATCAGTTGGGATTGTTTTGTATGCGTCCTCAGAGAGGATGGCCGGGCCAGGCACCAGATGATGTCATGCTAATGATGGGTATTAAATGACAATCACTATGCTAATGTGCCATGCATTCTCTCTGTCTGTATAACGTATAAAAGAGCTTGTTACACAAGCCTAAGCAACGCAGTAGCTCACCAAGCTACAAAGCGTGTTTCATTATATTGGAGGAATCAGACCTTGCACCCTTCCAGCTCGTTGCATCTTGCCTGTTCTATTACCTCCACAGCATGCTAAATCCCTGATGCAGATGAGGTGTGGGGACCTTCCATCAAGAGATGCCTAGGTGGACACGTAGCTTAAGAGGTGGGGAGTTCTGCCCTGGCCTATTATTGTCACTACAAACTCAGCACATTGTCACTGCTGTAGTGATTCAAAGTTGGTCAGGCCTTGGGGGCCACCTTCTGGCCTGGGGTCCCAAGCATTTGCCTACCTTGACTGCCTGCAGGCAGTGCCTCTGACTTGTATTAATTTTATTTTATTTATTTAACAAAATTCAAGGGCTTGCAGCAGTACCCCCTCCAGCAGGTGGGACCCTAAGTGACCGCATATATGGCCTATGCCAAGAGCCAGTCCTGTGCTGAAGTCCCTGTTCACATCTCTGTCTTGTCTTTATGTCACTGTGGTCTGTCTTTATTTTCACTTGCTTCTTTGGGGCACTCTTTTATGCACCACACATACATTTTTACATGGTTGATATGGGGAAGTTGCAAGGTTAGGCATGAAAAATACTTAGTTAGGATTAATGTTAGAAATGGTGAGGGTTTAGTTTGCACGATTTATAACATTAGCCCTCCACCCTGTCATTATTTTCATGACCACATGAGATCACTTAATGTTAACGTGTACATGAGTCTTAATTCCTGCTGGTAAGAACCACCATATTCTGTAGGATGGTGTCAGTATAATGGGCTGACATTGCATTCGAAGTTGGGCATTTAGTTGCCCAGATGTATAATAATAATAATAATAATAAAGCATGCAATGATATTCAAATGAAAGCACCAAGGTGCTGATGCCTCTGTGCCAAAGCCTTGGCAAAGGTATGCGTTCTCAGATCATCACTAAAATGTTATAGGTTCCTCTCTAGCCCAAGGACCACCTTTGGTAAAAATTTAATCTAAATCCATCAAGTGATTTTGGAGTGTTCTTGCTAAAACACTGTGAGAAGATAAGAGCCTTGGTGGAAGTATGCATACCGGGATCATTACCAAAATGTTATGGGTTGCTCTCTAGCCCAAGGACCACCTCTGGTAAAAAAGTTCATCCAAACCTATCCCGCAGTTGTGGAGTACACACATGTACAGTGGAAATAATCTGCAGTTCACATGCCCATATTGTTGGCAGGAGCCAAGCACCACCAACCTGATTTGAACAGCTGCAATCCAAACATAAAGAAGAGCATGGTGGCAGATGTTTTAAATGGCGGAAGTGATGGCGGTACATGAATACAATGACAATCAAGACGAACAGGAGCTTTTGCTCTTTAGTGACAGGAAGAAAACAGATAGGCAAAAAGACAGACATTTGTTTACCCAGTATTGGCAGATTGCTCAGTGCTTTCCTCTGGCGGGAGTTTCTGGGCGCATGCGCAGTACTGTTCCATTGGAGATTAGCTATTTTTGTGTTCATTTAAAAAGCAAAGTTTTATTTGAAATTCTGGCAAATTAAAAGTTGAGAAAATATGGTGATACAATAATACAAGCTTTTAGTTCCTCTTAATTTTTATCGGGTGAGCTGAAACAGAGAGGCGGACAGACGGACAGATACACACAGCCACAAACAGACGCAATAATCGATTACTGTATGCCTCCTCTTCACCAAGGCATAATGATAGTAAGACTGTTCACATCATTCTTTTCTTTAAGTGCCTTACTCAAGAACATTCAGTGTTTCAGGAGCAGTTTCTTACAGGAACTAATTGTATCTGGTTTAGATCCTGCAGGTCAGTTAAGCTATACTACAAGGCTCATCTGCTGTGAGTTTCCAATGAGTTTCCTTATGATGCAAAAAAATCACTGGGAATCTGGATGGCTTATGCTATATCATAATGTAAAAAAAACATCCAGAGATCAACAGACTCTTCTTCTTTCGGCTGCTCCCTTTAGGGGTCACCACAGCAGATCATCTGCCTCCATCTCACCCTATCCCTTGCATCTTCCTCTGTAACACCAACCCTCTCCATGTCCTCCTTCACTACATCCATGAATCTTCTCTGCGGTCTTCCTCTTTTCCTCCTGCCTGGCAGCTCCATCTTCAACATTCTTTGTCCATTATATCCACTATCCCTTCTCTGCACATGTCCAAGCCATCTCAGCCTTGCCTCTCTTACTTTGTCTCCAAAACGCTCAACCTGAGCTGTCCCTGTGATATACTCCTTTCTAATCTTGTCCCTCCTAGTCACTCCCAATGAAAATCTTAGCATCTTCAACTCTGCTACCTCCAATGCCACCTCCTGTCTTTTTATCAGCGCCACAGTCTCCACACCATACATCACAGCAGGTCTTACTACCGTCTTGTAAATCTTCCCTTTCAGTCTTTCTGCTACCTTTCTGTCACAAATCACCCCTGACACTTGTCTCCACCCTCTCCACCTCTCTTGTGCATTTTCCATTGTTTTGGATGATTGACCCCAGGTATTTAAACTCATCTTCTTACGGCCCCACTCCTTTTGGAGTGGGTTTTCTGTGTGCCTTTTTTCTTTGTTGTAGGTGGAGCTGTGGAGGACCACCCCTGGTTAGCGGGTTCCCTATATAAGCCATACCTGCGCACCTGTCAGCAGCTTTTGGCTCTCGTGGAGGCTGGTTGCCTTTCTGCTGCGCTGCCTACTGTTCCGTTCCTTGTGCGCTTGGTCGGGGCTGCAGTGGTGGCTTTCGTTGGTGTTGTCTGCTGCCTGCTGTTCTGTTGAGGTTTGCTGCTGCCGTTGCTGCCATACGGGCTCCAAAGAGAAGCATGCAGTCACTGGGTTGGCAAGTGATTGGTCCGTTTTGTTTCATGCATCCAACACATACATACACCACTGATAATTAGATACTTTTATTTTTCTTTAAATAAACTTTTGATTAATTGGCACTTCCATGTGGTCTCCCTTTTTGTCCAGCCTTGAGCCAGGTTGTGACAAAATGGGGGTTCATCCGGCCGTTTTGGGCCTGGGACTGTCTGTTTCGGCTTTTGTCCGTTTGTGATGGGATGGGAGTTTTTTTTCCGTCCATTTGAACCCTGTCTGTCTTTTTGAGCCTTAGGACCATTTGTGACAGAATGGGGGCTCGTCTGTCTGTTTGAATCCAGAACCTGTCTGTTTGAGCTTGGACCCATTTGTTACAAGACAAAATGGGGGGCTCATCTGTCTGTCTGTTTGAATCTGCGTCTGTTTGAGCCTTAGACTCATTTGTAATAGGACAAAATGGGGGTTTGTCCGTCCGTTTGAGCTTGGTTCGTTTGTGTGAGCTTAAACCCATTTGTGACAGAATAAGAGCTGTTTGAATCCAGACCCGCTTGCTCAGTCGTCCGTTTTTGAGTGGACCTATTTGGGATAGAACAGGAACTTGTTTGTTTGTTTGGCGAATTCATCTGTTTGTTTTGATAACTGGGGTTAATTTAAGTAAGTATTTTCCAGGTATTTTGTTCAGATATCACTGGAAATTTCTCCTGCTAGGCTTAACAGTGAATTCCATTAGGGGGTTTATTGTCTGTGGTTTAGTGTGGTGGTGAAAGCGTCCTGGGGCCATGTCCATGGGAACCTGCGAGTCTCTGCGTAGCACTTGCTTGGCAGCCCCAGGGTGTTTGTGTGTAAAGAACCTCCTGCCGGTAACTGCACGAAGACTAGGGTCTGCTGTACGTTATGTAGATAGGGTGTTTTGACAAGGTAGTCAGGGAGGAGAGTTTCCAGTGTGTCATTTGTTTTTTTTGGGGGGGGGACACTTTCTTCTGTTTGTTGCCCAGTTCAGTTTGGTCCAGTGGCATGGTCTATTCAAGTGTGTGATTAAAGGTGTTGACTGCATTTTTTGTGAATTGGCGCGTGGCTGAGGTGTCCATGTGATGTCAGTGCTCATTATTGTGCAGCGTTTGCTGGGTGAACATGCATCTGTTGGGGAGACACAGAGGTTGGTGAGTGTCTGTGTTAATTTGTAAATCAGTTTGTGGTGTTTTGTTTGGAGTATGAATTAATTGTTTTCAGGTTGTTGGACAGAGTGTTGCACCGTTGATAATTGATTTTATGCATCAGTCTAGTTTGTACATGTTGGCATTTATGATGTCTGAAGTGTGTTTGACCGGGAATGTTGCCTTATTAACTTTTGAATGAGAAAAGTTGTTACTGCTTGAAATAGAATTGGAGAAACGCAGGGAAAGACAGTTGCAATTAGAGGAACATGTGATGGCTCTGATTGTTACTTCTGGAAACCCGTGTGTTGAGCCTCCACGTATGCTTTCTGTCTGTGACTGATCAGTAACACCAGTTAGTGTGTCAGAGAAACTGGACTCTGTGGCAGACTGTCTGCTGGAATAGTCATTTTTTTCTGCTGTTGTCTCTGACAGTCAGGTACAGTTAGGCCCAAAAATATTTGGACAGTGACACAAGTTTTTTTATTTTAGCTGTTTACGAAAACTTATTCAGAATACAATTATATAATCAATATGGGTTTAAAGTGCAGACTCTCCGTTGTAATTTGAGAGTATTCACATCCAAATTGGAGCAAGGGTTTAGGAATTACAGCTCTTTAATACGTAGCCGCCTCTTTTTCAAGGGACCAAAAGTAATTGGACAATTGACTCAGAAGGCTGCAAAAAAAAATAACAAGGCTGCATGGGCTCTTCCCTCGTTAACCTGTCATCAATTAAGCAGTTAAAAGGTCTGGAGTTGATTCCAGGTGCGGCGTTTGCATTTGGAAGCTGTTGCTGTGAACACACAACATGTGGTCAAAGGAGCTCTCAATGGAGGTGAAACAGACCATCCTGAGGCTGAAAAAAAAGAAGAAATCCATCAGAGAGATAGCAGAAATGTTAGGAGTGGCCAAATCAACAGTTTGGTACATTTTGAGAAAAAAAGAGTGCACTGGTGAGCTTGGGAACTCAAAAAGGCCTGGACGTCCACGGAAGACAACAGTGGTGGATGATCACAGAATCCTTTCCATGGTGAAGAACAACCCTTCACAACATCCACTCAAGTGAAGAACACTCTCCAGGAAGTAGGTGTATCAGTATCTAAGTCTACCATAAAGAGAAGACTTCATGAGAGTAAATACAAAGGATTCACCACAAGGTGCAAACCATGAATCAGCCTCATAAATAGAAAGGCCAGAATTGACTTTGCCAAAAAACACCTGAAGAAGCCAGCCCAGTTCTGGAACAGCATTCTTTGGACAAATGAGACTAAGATCAACCTGTACCAGAATGATGGGAAGAAGAAAGTTTGGAGAAGAATTGGAACAGCTCATGATCCAAAGCACTACATCTTCTGTAAAACATGGTGGAGGCAGTGTGATGGCATGGGCATGCATGGCTTCCAATGGCACTGGGTCACTTGTGTTTACTGATGATGTGACAAAAGACAGAAGCAGCCGGATGAATTCTGAAGTGTATAGGGATATACTTTCTGCTCAGATTCAGCCAAATGCAGCAAAGTTGATTGGACGGCACTTCACCAATGATCCAAAACATACTGCAAAAGCAACCCAGGAGTTTTTTAAAGCAACGAAGTGGAATATTCTGCAATGGCCGATACAATCACCAGATCTCAACCCAATCGAGCATGCATTTCACTTGCTCAAGACAAAACTTAAGGCAGAAAGACCCACAAACAAGCAACAACTGAAGACAGCTGTAGTAAAGGCCTGGCAAAGCATCACAAAAGAGGAAACCCAGCGTTTGGTGATGTCCATGGGTTCCAGACTTCAGGCAGTCATTGCCTGCAAAGGATTCTCAACAAAATATTGAAAAGTAACATTTTACTTAGGGTTATGTTTATTTGTCCAATTACTTTTGAGCCCCTGAAATGAGGAGCGTTTGTATAAAAATAGCTACAATTCCTACATGTTTAATCATATATTTTTGTTCAACCCCTTGAATTAAACCTTAAAGTCTGCACTTCAATTCCATTGTAGTTGTTTCATTTCAAATCCAATGTGGTGGCATACAGAGCCCAAATCATGAAGATTGTGTCACTGTCCAAATATTTCTGGGCCTAACTGTATCTCTGGGTAACACTGTCAAACAGACTGTCAAACTGGTTTCTGATGCAATTTGTTTGGTTACACCTGAGCATAAAGAGGAAATGCAGCGTTGCCAGGTTAATCTGCTGAAATCAGATTACTCCTGAGGAAAGCTGGTTTTTGAACCGGGGTCAAGTGTGTCTCAGCAGCCTGTTAGTTCAATAGCTGCTGCAGTGTCTGTGGATGTACATGCGTCAGAGGATGGCATCATGGTTGCTCCTGATTAGTGTAGGTTGCAGGGCGAGCTGAAAAATTCTGAGTCACTGCAAAACTTGCATGAGCTATGGTCTTTTGCTCCTTAGCTGTGCCACCTTGCTCCTAGGCTGAAACCTCTGCTTGTCTTGTTGGGTTTTGATAATGGTTGTCCCCCTGCTGGGCACCTCTATTTTGTCTGGTTGGCTGTGGATTTGGGTCAGCCTCCTGGCAGTTTTTTTCTCCCTGTCCGGTTGACCCTGGATTTTGGTCATCCTCCCAAGAGATATCTGTTTCCTACTGGTCTATGGACTGTAGTTTACTGCTTCCAACTGATGTGTTTGTTTTTGTTTTTTTGCAGACCTGCTCTTTGGATGTCCACCGCATCGGGGGCTCAGAATGTTGTGCCTGATTCCTGGTCTAGAGTACAAGGTTTTTAAAGGTTAAGACTTAAAAATCTTGTCTGTAGTTACCAAAACCATCTGTTTAGCTTTTGGTTCTCTTAAATTGCTTCTCCAGACACCAGAGTTGTTGGGTAACTGAGGGTCTTGATGGGTTGGCTGAGTGCCTACACTAGGACTTAGGAATAGGAATAGTGGATTTGTATTTGTGGTATTTTAAATGTATATAGAAAACTGGAAATACTAATAAAGAAAATTAGGAATATTTATTATTGAATAATAAATATCTGTATTAATAGTTTTGTTTGTGGATCACTTTGTACTGGCCTTCCCGATGGGAAGACCATTCTTTGTCTGGGGCGCGGGGGGGGGGGGGGGGGGGGTTATAGCCCCACTCCTGGAGTGGGTCCTGTGTGTGCCTTTTTTCTGTGTTGTAGGTGGAGCTGTGGAGGACCACCCCTGGTTAGCGGGTTCCTTATATAAGTCACACCTGCGCACCTGTCAGCAGCTTTTGGCTCCCGTGGAGGTCGGTTGCCTTTCTGCTGCGCTCGTGCTCTGCCCACTGTTCCGTTCCTTGTGCGCTTGGTCGGGGGTGCACTGGCAGCTTTTGTTCGTGTTGTCTGCTGCCTGTGGGTTTCTGTTGAGGCTTGCTGCTGCTGTTGCTGCCATGTGGGCTCCAGACAGAGGTATGCAGTCACTGAGTTGGCCAGTGACTGGTCTGTTTTGTTTCATGCATCCAACACACACACACACCACTGTTAATTACAGATACTTTTATTTTTCTTTAAATAAACTTTTGATTAATTGGCACCTCCATGTGGTCTCCCTTTTTGTCCAGACTTGAGCCAGGTTGTGGCAATTTACTTCAACTACCGCTACTCCTTCCATCTTCACCATTGCACCTGCCTCCCTCTCATTCACACTCATGTATTCTGTCTTGCTTCTACTGTCTTTCATTCCTCTTCTCTCCAGGGCATACTTCCACCTCTCCAGGTTCTCTTCCACCTGCTCCCTACTCTCGCTGCAGATCACAATGTCGTCTGCAAGCATCATGGTCCACGAAGACTCCTGTCGGACCTCGTCTGTCCATCACCATGGCAAACAAGAATGGGCTCAGAGCCAATTCCTGATGTAATCCCACCTCCACCTTGAATCCATCCGTCACTCCTACAGCACACTTCACCACTGTCTCGCTGTCCTCATACATCTCCTGCATCACCCTCATATATTTCTCTGTCACTCCTGACTTTCTCATACAGTACCACACTTCCTTTCTTGGCACACTATCATATGCTTTCTCTAGATCTACAAAGACAGTGCAACTCCTTCTGACCTTCTCTGTACTTCTCCATCAGCACTCTTAGAGCAAACATTGTATCTGTAGTACTCTCTCTTGGCATGAAACTGTATTGCTGCTCATTGATTGTCACCTCTCTTAACCTCTTAACCTGGCTTCAACAACTCTTTCCCATATCTTCATAGTGTGGCTGATCAACTTTATGCTTCTGTAGTTACTACAGCTCTGAGCATCACCTTTGTTCTTGAAAACTGGTACCAAAACACTTCTTCTCCACCCCTCGGCCATCCGCTCACTCTCCAAGATTGTGTTAAGCAATCTGCTTAAAAAGTCCACTGCCGTCTCTCCTAAACATCTCCATACCTCCACAGGTATGTCATCTGGACCAACCACCTTTCCATTCTTCATCATCTTCAAAGCTGCCCTCACTTCCGCCGTGCTAATCCTCAGGACTTCCTTGTTCACCATCTTTCCTTCATCCATCCTCTTCTCTCTCACATTTTCTTTATTCATCAGCTTTTCGAAGTACTCCTTCCACCTTCTCAACACATTCTCGTCATTTGTTAGTACATTAGCATTTCTGTCCTTAATCAACCTAACCTGCTGCGCATCCTTTCCAGCTCGATTTCTCCATCTAGCCAGTCGATACAACTCCTTTTCTCCTTCCTTAGTGTTTAGCCTTTCATACAACTCACTATATGCCTTTTCATTTGCCTTTGCCACCTTTCTCTTTGCCATTTGCCTAGATTCCAAATTACTCCTACTTTCTTTATTTCCCTGACTATCCCACTTTTTCTTTGCTAACCTCTTCCTTTGAATACTTTCCTGTACCTCCTCATTCCACAACCAAGTCTCCTTGTCTTCCTTCCTCTGTCCACTGGATCCACCACATACTCTTCTACCCGTTTCCCTCAATACTGCCCAGAGCCTGTATCAACTCCTTCCTGAATTCTGTGCGACCTTCTTCCTTCCGTAACTTCCCCCACTTAATCTTTGGCTCTGCCTTCACTGTTTTCCTCTTCTTGCTTTCCAACGTCATCCTACAGACTACCATCCAATGCTGTCTAGATACATTCTCCCCTGCCACCACCTTGCAGTCTCCTATCTCTTTCTGATTCCTCCTTCTGCATAAGATGTAGTCCACCTATGTGCACCTTCCTCCACTCTTGTAAGTCACCCTATGTTCCTCTCTCTTCTTGAAGTATGTGTTCACCACAGCCATTTCCATCCTTTTAGCAAAACCCACAACCATCTGTCCTTCCAGAGATCAACAGACCAATAGAGCTTTTAGCTCAGAGAAAACACAAAGACCAGATGAGTTCATCAGCGGAGATCTGAGACTTGATTCCCCCCAGATTCAGTATTATGCTGACTTTTAAACAGGGTCACTATCTCTAAAGTCCTTAACCCCTTGCACTCTGGGCAATTTCCCTAAAAACGCCAAAAAATAATGTACCCAAAGTAAATCAAAAACTGTTCTTCAATCCTTTGCAGCATCTTCATGGGGTTGGTCTCATTTAAAAGAAAACACTTTGAATTTTTTGGCAAAACAGTCATAATCTCTCTAAGTGCTCCGGCCACTGAGTAACAGTCATCTAAACATACTGAACTTGAAGAAAATAAATTTCGCCTGGGTGTTTTTTTGGATACAAATGCTTGCAAATAACACACAGCTTCAGATCCGGGCTGGAAAATGCAACAGAAATGTAGTACCAAGTGTTATCCAGCTGAGGTCAAAATTTTGTAACAATACCACAAAAAATGAATATATTACACAGCTTTTTTCTTAGGCTGTTCCCAGGCGTTTTTGAACTGTGGAAAAACGTCTGTAACTTTTGAATGATTCAATATAGAAGCTTGATGTTGGGCTCTAATGAAAGGTGACACTCAGGGCTGTGTGTGTGTGTGTGTGGGGGGGGGTTTGTCTCCCCCCCCCCCGCTACAGAGGACGGACATCGCCCGGTGCGCCGCGGTCACGGTGCGTCGCGGTCACGGTGCGCCACGGTCTACTACGCACAGTTGTAATTTACCGATCGGTCAAAAGTCATTTTTGATTACAATTTTCAGGGATAAAGAATAATTTAGCTTATAACACTTACCTGTTCACAACAGCAGCGTAGCTGGTGAACTTCTCTTCCTCATTGTCAGACGAACATGAAGCTGGTCCGCTTGTTACAGACTCGTGGTTCTGGTCACGCGACCCAGTCAAACCATAATTCCATTATTGCGGTTTTGCGCTTCCATGATTGCGGTTTTGGCGAGCGATTTTTCAAAACAAATAAGAAAAAAAGACTGGCGAACGCCTGTGTGTCACCCAGCCTTACACAAAACAGCTTTCGAATTTCTGTGCTTCAATTGGCTGGCTGTATTCGCAGCCGTTGGTAGGCGGGTCCTTCTTGCTAGGTTTTCAGTCATTGGTTCTTCAAGGTTTCAGAAACCCAATTCAAGGCTCTTATTAGTCGAATGAGAGGTCAATCACATCTAAACCATCAAAGCACTCCTTTGGCTTTCTATTCGCGGCTGTGTCTGTAGTGGAAGAACAGAAATGCAGGTGGATTTTTTTTTTCAGTGCCTCCTAGGATGCACAGTGTGCGTCCTAGGACGCCCTCGTGCATCCTAGGACGCAGAGACGTGTGTGCAACAGGTGCAACAGGTTAACTTGCATGTCTCTTGCAGCGGTATATGTATGTAGGTATTTATGCCAAACTACCAACTGTCTTGGCAAACTACCTTCAAAATTCATATCCACTATCTAGGAAAATAGACTTTTGTTAATGGTCAATGTCCAGTGGTAAATAGCAACTCATGTTATATGCTGTGCTTGATGCTTCTCATTATCAGCTCCTGATCAATTCATACCAGGCGTAAAGTAGTGGCAAGTAATCATGTTTCCTCTCTATTTATGACTTTTACTTAGCTATTTTTATTATAATGTTCTAAATTAGAGGTGTCAAACATACGGTCCGCAGACCAAAACCATCTCACCAGAGGGTCCAAACCGGCCCATAGCAAGACTTTGCAACATGTGAAAAAAAAAATGGAGGCAAGCAGAAGACAAAGGCTGCCATTCTTATCCCCTGTCGGTCAAAGCCCAAAGGGGTTGAAGAACCCTTTGGGCAAAGACCGAAGGGAGATTATGTTATGGATCAGTCGGTACGTTGATCCCTTTGTCTCACTTTTGTGAAATCAACTCCTCCTCCAGTTTTGGTCCAATTGTTTTGAAACTTGGTATCATGGTTTGATACATGGGTGGCGTTAGGCCTTTTTTAGGGGTATTGAAACTCAGCACCCCTAAAAATTGGAGTGAGAAAAGTTGTGATTATAAAATTTTAGTTCGTCTTTGACAAGCTGAAATAACATTCAAAACATATTCAGTAGTTTGTGATTTAAACTTGTTAAAATGAAAATGAAAATGAAAACACGCCCCACCGTGCAAATGGTATCGTCCCTCCTCTCACACATCACCCCAGGCCCTCCCTATCCCAACACCAGGAAAGGTGAGGGGACAGGAGGCTACTTCATCTCTTCTACAAGTACTGTATGACGCCAGCCTCAGCTTGAATATTCTGCAAAGTTCTGCATAGTTTTTGAGTCTGCCTGAATTTATTCAGTAAAAGTATGTATACCTGCAAACATTTAGGTATCTAAGTATGTGAGGTTTTCACCTGAGGTGGGAGTTGGAAAATAGGCTATTAATAGGCTAGCCTATAGAAAATGGGCGTGTGATGTCACCCGATGGAAAAATGGAAAGGAATTGTGGGAAAGGTGGCCTGCCTGTCTTTGTTTACTGGTGAGCGATGAAAGCGGTTAAGCTAAAATTTTTGAGAGGGTTGCTTCAGCTGCTATTCATTCTGTTACTCATGGATCCACACCTGTGTCTAATTATGTATTGCACATAAGGGCACGCCAAACCTCTGGGGCTTGTTGTGTCCTTCTTCCACGTTACCCCGTCCTCAGGAACAGAGTTGTCCACCCTCAGTGTGTCTGGGGCCGCTGTTGAGGAGAGTAGGAGAGCTCCGTCCAGGTATGTATTTCCCTTATTTCTAGCCGTGAGCCCCCGCAGCCTTCTGGAGCACTCCAGCTGGATTCGAACCCTGGCTCGGTGTTCCCGGCTTCGTGTCTCCCTGGACGTTGAGTCCCGTTCTCCTCCAGTGTTTGTCATTGTGTACTTGTTTGTTAGCGCCACTCACTCTATGCTTTAGTTTTTGCATGTTAATGTATTTGTCTGTTTTTACGTTAATAAATGTGCAGAAACCACAGTGTGCATTTGGTGTCCTTCAATAGCTCTTGAAAAGGGTTGTTCATGACATACTCCTTGTTTTCATCTTGTCCCACATCCTGTTTAAATCCCTAAACAGGTTAAAAACCATTTCTAAACATTAATGTTTGTGCTAAAATACATTTGCTCTTGTTTTGTAAACATTGTGATCTAACGTTTGAGCAATCATCGTCATCATAGCAGTCTGTCGTGGGCGACAATGACTGTTTCATTTAGGTCTGATCAGATTCCTCCACACAGCTCTGTCCTTAGCCTTCCGCTGCCAGGAACTCCTGTCTATGTCCAACTTCTTTGTTTCTTTTTACAGTGTCTTTAAATCTGAGCCTTGGTCTACCCTGATTGCGTTTTCCCTCGCATAACTGTGAGTAGAGTAACTGCCGAGGGAGACGCTGGTGGTCCATCCTCTCAACATGTCCGAGCCATCTCAGGTTCATCTACATTAGCATGTCCTCCTTTGATGGTAGACCAGTTTGTTTCAACACTTCTATGTTGGTTATCTTGTTTTTCCATAAGATGTTCATTATGGCTTGAAGGTGTCTCATCATGTACGCGTGGAGTTTTTTCACCTGCACTCTGTAGACAGTCCAAGTTTCAGCACCGTACAATAGAATAGCCAGTACTGTCGCTCTGTACACTTTGCATTTCACACGGATAGACACATGTCGATTGTTCCACAGTCTCTCCCTCAAGTTTCCAAACACAGCACTCGCTCTTCCCATTCTGAGAGATAGTTCGTCCTCCAGCCTAGCATTCTCTGAAACAGTACTCCCTAGGTACTTGAAAGTCTTGCACTTGACTAGTGGCTCTGTACCAATGCTGATCTCTGATCCCTTCTGGTAGTGATGTTGATAATTTTTGGTGGTTGATAAAGGCACTCTGTCTTCTTGATGTTGATTTGGAGGCTGAATTGGCTAGCTGCTCTTGCAAATTTCTCCACTAAAGATTGCATATCTTCCACGCTGTGTGCAACTAGAGCACTGTCGTCGGCAAAGAGCATTTCTCTTACTACCTTTATCGATTTCTTACTCTTGGCTTTAAACTGTGCCACATTGAACAAGTCTGCTTCTTTCCTTGTTTGAATGTATACTCCTCCCGAAGTGTCTTTGAAGGCCACCTCAAGCATCGCTGCCAGATATAGCGAGAAGAGTGTAGGTGCCAGCACACACCCTTGTTTCACCCCGTTGCTTACTGAGAAGTCTTTAGATACTGAACCACCCATTGCCACGTTTGCTTGCATACCTGTATGGAGTGCCTCGATCAGGCTGACAAACTTCTCTGTACAGCCATATTTCTTGAGTACCTGCTATAGTCCTTGTCGCGAAATAGTATCGAAGGCTTTACTGAAGTCTATGAAGACTACATAAAGCAGCATGTTCTTTTCGATACACTTTTCTTGAACCTGTTTTAAGCAGAAAATCATGTCCATTGTGCTTCTTCCACTTCTAAAGCCGCACTGGGTTTCCGGTAGTACATTCTGCAAGATGTGTTCATTGAGTCTGTTCAGTAGTACACGTGAGGGAATCTTACCAACAGTGGCTAGCAGTGATATACCTCAATAATTTCCACAATCTTTCCTGTCACCTTTCTTGAACAAAGGCACAATACTTGCATCCTTCCAGTCTTGAGGTACTTTCTGGGCATCCCATATCTCTTGGATGAGCTTGTGCAGGCAGTTGGTCAGCTGAACACCACCAAATTTCCACACTTCTGCTGGAATCCCATCCCTTCCTGGAGCTTTACCATCCTGTGTTGTCCTGATAGCTGCCATTAGTTCATCAAGATTTGGTGGTTCATCCAGACTTGATACAGCTGGTCGCTGCACTAGAGCTTCTTTAGCCTCTTCAGTGAGATCTCCAGGGTTGTTTAGTAGTTGGTCAAAGTGGTCTGCAAATCTGTCCAGGATCTTGTCTTTCTCCTGTAAAACCGTTTCACAATCCATAGCCTTTAGTTGGATCAATCCTCTTGGTTTAGGGACGTAGATCTCTCTCAAACCTGTGAAGAATGTTTTCATGTCCTTCCTGTCTGCTGTAGTTTGAAGTTCCTCCGCTTTTTCATCCCACCAGTTGGACTTCATCTCTCTGGTGTACTTCTGTAGCTCACTCTGAGCCTTTGAGTATTTCTTCTTCTTTGATCTTGTGTTACACTGTAGGTTTTCCTGCCTAGCTGTATTCCTCACTTCTAGTAGTTTCTTCAGGTATTCATCATGCTCATCAAACCAATCTTGATGTTTCCTCTCAGGGTGGCCTAATACATCACTTACAGTCTGATACACCATATCCTTCAGTGTTGCCCATTTCTCTTCTATGTCATTCTCTGAGTTGTTGCTGTCCCATTCTTTTAAGTTTTCATCCATTTCCTGTGTAAGTTCTTCCTGCTTCTTTTGGCCTTTCAGTGCACTAGTGTTTAGCTTCCATGGTGGCTTCACACCTGTCCTGCAGTGCTGTTTTCATCTCCAAATCCTTAATCTAGATCTCAGCATAACATGATCAGTGCCACAGTCCGCGCCTCTCATTGCTCTGGTGTCCAATACATCCCTTATGTCTCTCTGCCTGACTATGATGTAGTCTAATAAGTGCCAGTGCTTGGATCTAACGTTTGAGCAACAATTGAAAAAAAAGTCACTGTCCTGATTTAGTATGCTTTTATAGCAGCTAATTAAACCAGTAATTTTTTTTTCGGTGCGCTAGGGGGAGCATTGGGCTTAATTAAATCACATTTCTTGATTAGTCTGGGTTCTGGGTAACATCCCAGGGGCAAGCTGCAGTGACCTAACGCGTTGGCAGGTGGTGGATAGCCGAACAGCCTTGATATATAGGGGATAGCTGCGAATATTGAATAAGCAGCCGCGAATGGCAGTGGTGAGGGGATCAGGGTATCATGGATGGTGGGGCAGTACCCGCCATTCTACAAAAAGTCACAACAACCTGTAGCCCCCTCTTGACATGGCAAGGATTGGCCGCCATTCAATAAGCCTAACCGACAGCAGATATTTGGGACCCGTCGACCAACTTCCCGGGCACATTTGTATCATGAGCACAGCTATACAGACACATGTGCCATGCGATCCAACTGACCCTCAGCATGCTAGAGTGTCTGGACAGGCTCTGTGTGCAAAATATACTACAGACCAGAGATTCAGATTACAGCAACAGCTAAGAGTAGCTACTTGGAATGTTAGAGGCCTTAAGAAAGTAGAGAAAACTTTGAAAGTAGTAAAAGAAATGCAAAGAATAGGTATTGATATCTGTGGGATGTCTGAGACACATGGGAGCCAATTTGGAGAGCTGAACAGTGAGGATGTCTCATATTAAGCAAGAGGATGAAGAAATACTTGATGGGCTACAACATGATCAATGGCAGAATTATCACAGTACGATTGAGGGCTAAACCAGTTAACATCTCTGTTATCCAGTTAACATCTCTGTTATCTTTGTTATATGGTGGTTAGTGATACAGGAGCTCCACAGGGGACTGTGCTTTCTCCTTTTCTCTTCACCTTATACACCACCAACTTTCAGTACAACTCTGAGTCATGCCATCTGCAAAAATTCTTTGATGACTAGGCTGTTGTTGGGTGTATAAGATGGGGGGAGGAGGGGGAGTACAGGGCATTGGTAGACAGATTTGTGGACAGGACTGAGCAGAATCACCTGAGGCTGAACATCAGCAAGACCAGAGAGATGGTGATTGACTTCAAGAAGAAGAGGACGCCTTCACAGCCATTGCAAATTAGGGGGGAGGATGTGGTAGTAGTTGGTTGTAGTGGTTGTAGTTGAGGACTACAAATACCTGGGTGTCGTGATCAGCAATGGACTGGACTGGAAATCTAACACCAATGCTAAGTACAAGAAGGGGATAAGCAGACTCTACTTTCTGAGGAAGCTGAGATCCTTCAATGTGTGCAGTGAAATGCTGGAGCTTTTCTATCAGACCGTCATTGCCAGCATTATCTTTTTTGCTGCTGTTTGCTGGGGTAGCAGTACCAGAGCCAGCGACACCAACAGACTTGACAAGATTATCAAGAAGGCTGGCTCTGTGATTGGTCTGAGGCTGGAGACCTTTGAGTCTGTGGTGTAGAGAGGCCATTGAACAAACTGCAATCCATCATAGACAATCCTGATCACCCCCTCCACCACACACTAGACAGACAGCGGAGCACTTTCTCTAGCAGACTGCTACAGCTTCACTGCCGAACGGCCAGGTACAGGAAATCTTTCGAGAGATTGAACGATGCCAGAGAGGTTTCCACAGTGCCTGCAGGGCTGATGCAGCGAGGCCATATCTGCGGTTGATCTCTGGTTTCATGTCCCCATTGTTAGTCACTGTGGAGCCCAGATACACAAAGGAATTTACAAACTCGATGGCATCATTCCTGAGCTGTAGCGGGGGTGAGTACAGTCCGTCGCCAACATCCATAATTTAGTTCTGCCACAGTAATTATATTGAAAAGGTGACAACTGCTCTCCGTCAGTAAGTCTTGGGATCTTGGGGTTATAGCATTTGCCTCAGAGTGCTTTTGTTCAATAAATTAACTACAATTCACATTTTATACACTGGGGCTCGCACTGTTGTTTTAAGAGTAGGAGACAGAGGGCAGCAATATGCATGCCCTATTGTACACAACTTTTGTATTTTTTTGTGTAAATTTTATACATTTAGAAGTCAGGGGATAACTTAACTTTCTTCCTTAATAGCTCCCACTTTAGTTTGTGTGGTGTGGTGAGTCAGTTCAGGAAGTTAGGATCAATTAGGATTGATGAGTGATGTGGAAATGTATGTAAATTTAAAATAATTTCTAGATATTGACACGTTTTTAATCATGAAGTGCAATGCTATATTTTTGAGTTCCAGATACCTGGCTGTGACTTAATATTTTGTGCTTTTGTAGATCCACTGTATACGTACAGAAGAGCACTCTGAGGTGAGTGCAATATCCCCTGCCTCTGTTTTCTTAAAAGATTCCAATATGTCCCCGAAGGAGAGCAGTTTTCAACTTTTCCATATAATTATTGGGGCAGAACCAAATTATGATAAGCCTATTATCCATGAATATACAACAGAAATAGTTGTATACAGCCCATAGTTGTAGGTCAGGATCCCAAAACTGTGTGGTAATTTTGGTGACCCTAGCTTTACTCGTTCTATAATAATCGTGCAAATAGAAAGATAACGTTGACCTTTGACCTTTTGACCTTTTGACCCAAACCCACAATCAGGTCAGGGTGTAAGCCATCCAAGATTTGTCTTAGATACAACTTTGGTATCGATTTGAAAAGCTTGCATCATTTCTTTCAGAAGTTATCGCGTTTACAACAGTTAAGGAAAAACTGGCCTCTGACCTTGACCTCAAGGTCTATAAATCCTGTAAAAATCATCCGCTCAGAGTCAAATAGTAACATCTGCATCATCAGTGTGTATCAAACCCTGGAACCAAGTTTCACAACAGATGGAACAAAAAAGTAGGAGGCGCTGATTTCACGAAAGTGTGCCAGACGGACGGATGCACCGCCCCATAACATAATCCTCCTTTAGTCTTTGCCAGTGGGGAATAATGATTAACTGAAGCTTATTATTGTTGAAATTGTACTTGTTTTATTTTTTTTAAATTTCATGTTGTTAATAATGCTTTGTAAAAGAATGGTTCATTACATGCTAACATTTCATAATGTACTTGTGCTTTTTTGCCCTTAAAACAAAGAAACAAATTTGGAATTGCCATTATTTAGCTTATTATGCTATTATTTTACTGGTCTGGCCCACCAGAGATTAAATCAGGTTGTATATGGCCCAAGATATAAAATAAGTTTGACATCCTATTCTAAAATTTCAAGTACAGTAGAATTTATCAATATTCCAGGCTTTTTGATGGTTATTTTGAGTAGGTGCATCAAGTGTTCATCCACACTCTCGGTATTCAAGTCAACAGAATTCCATATGACCATCAGTGTTGGGCAAGTTACAAAAAAATAGTAACTCATTACAGTTACTAGTTACTTCTTTTTAAAAGTAATTGAGTTACTTTACCAGTTACTGTATGATTAAAGTAACTAGTTACTTGGAAAAGTAACTTTCACATTACTTTTAAATGCATACTTAAATCATCTTGCACACATAGCAAGACAATTTAATTAATGGTTTATATTACAGGCTTATTAATATCGGGCTGAAAACAGTCTGTTTCAGACAGCTTTTAGAACATGTTCAGTCTGCTTTATCCTGCCTTGAGAGCTCTTATTGTGGGAAAAATCTGAAGAAAATCAACATGATATTGCCAGTAATTTCCTCATTTTTGAGTGAGAGTTGGCAACACTGCATAAAGCTGTCCATGTTTATCTTACCTTTATGGTATGGATTTAATTCAATGAGCAGTGATCCAAAGAAAATGTCCATTATCCACAGTCCAAATGTCTGCTGTGACAGAGACATGATGCAGTCCCTCAAATTCCTTTTGGAGATCAAAATCCATTTTTGGAATAATCTTTATTCAGGTAGCAAGTAAATGTGTTTTAACTTCAGTGGATCACAATCTCAGCTGTCTGATGGAAAGTGACTGTTAAGATGTCTTCATTCTGTAACGATGTATCTGGCAATCAGCCTGTTATGTCCGAATAACATAAGACTGGAGCCGTATCTAACTGAACACTGAACTGACTTTATTATGGAAAACAACACAATATATTCTCTAGCCGTAGCCCGCCTGACGTCATTACCCCAACCCCCTCAGCCAGGCTACGGCAAGCCCCAAGAGTCAAATCCTCACACAACACCCCCCCCCCCCCAACAAAGTCAGAGACCCTCCCCCCAAGAACATAAATAACAAACATGGTGTCATGTTCCTGGGGCATGGGTTAGAGCCATGCCCAGCTTCTCTGCCCGGTGAACATTATATTGCTTATTTTCTCTTATTTCTTAGTTTACTATGATGTTTTGAATTTTTCTGTATTATATTTTCTGTTTCCGGTCTGTTTATTTTCACAGCACTGTGCAGTTTCCGGTTGCCTATTCCTTGGAGGAGCACAGCTGCTGCCAATTGACCACTTATGAGCTACACCTGTCTGTAATCAGTGTATGGGTATTTCAGTGACATGATGACTCCTGTTCGTCGCCATGTCCTACTCTTCACTACTCTCTTTGTTGCTCCCACTGTGTCCTATCTTCATGTTTGGGGTCCTGCTGTTGAGGTAAGTTGGAGAGCTCCATCTGGGTGCCCTTTTTCCCCTATTTGTCTCAGCCGTCGAGCTCCATTGCTCTCGGGGTCTCCAGATGAGCTTTTCCCTCTGATCTGGTGTTCCCAGTGTTTTGGCACCACAGACGTTGAGCCCAACTTGCCTCCAGCATTTGTGCCTTTCCCTTTTTGGTGTTTATATTATTCATTATCTGTGTTGTGCTGCTGTTTATTGTAGGAGGCGGTGCCTTAGTCTGACGTAGCCTTCTTCATTTATTTTCCCTCAGGCTGTTTCCCTTCATGTTGTGCTCAGTTTCTCACCGCATGTATAACTGATAATTTGCAGGTTGGCTGGCGATTACGTTCACCATAGTTTAGCTATTTCTGCTGCCTGTGCCTCTGTGTTTACCCCAGGTTAGCTGGTGATTTTGCTCGCCTTAGCGTTAAACTATTTTTACCTACCTGTCATTCCTGCCATCAGTATTTGTGTCATTGGCTGTCAGTGGATTCTTCATATGCTCACCAGCCCAGTATGTTGTAGCACTTTGTATGTGTCCTTTAAGTTAATAAATGTGCAAAAACCTACAACAAGCGCATGATGTCCTATTCCTCGCCAGTTAAATGGGCAATTCATGACACATGCCACCATCAGTGTGTGAATGTGTGTGTGAATGGGTGGATAGCAGGATCTGTAAAGCGCTTTGGTCATCAAGAGATGAGAATAAAAGCGCTATATAAGTGAGTGCCATTTACCATTTACCATTTACATGGTGTTGTGCCTTTTGTCTTTTTTGTTTTTCAAGTGAATATCCAAAACTCAGCCAACTAAATGGGTGTCTGGATAGACTACCACAACGCCCCCATGTTGGAGCGGATCATTCTGCCGCTCATCCCCAACACATATTAGCTAATACTGTTTTCAACACATAGTCTTCCTGGTACCTGGGCCTCTGACGTATTCTAGCCAGGTGTCCCCTAGGTGGGGACTCTGCACCAGACACCGCCGGCCGCACCTGCGAGTTCTCACCATCCCAGTCCAACAAGTCCTACCTCACACCAGATTGTCCCACCATAGCTCCAGTCCTCTGTTCCAGCGGTGACTTCCTGAGCCTACTGGAGTGCCACCGCAACCCGTCCGAAAGCTCAAACGTGTCCTGGCCCCATCGCCTCATGATCCGCATGGGCCCCATCCAGAAAGGTTGTAGTTTATGCGTGCGGTTAGGATGTTTGATCCAAACTTGATCCGACACCTTCAATCTGTGGGCTCTCATCCTGTGCTTCCTGTCAAACCGTTGCTTCATCTTACGCTGTTGAGCAGCGACCCGGTCCTGTGGAGAGTCCATACTCCTTGGAGCAGGGGTCGTGGGTGGTCTCAGTTAATCCAAAGGCAGATGTAGTTTGCGCCCCAGCATGAGAACTGCCAGGGAGCATCCTGTCGTGGCATCGGCCATTGCCCTGTAGTGGAGGAGTGTGCTCTGGAGAATGTCTGGAAATGCGAAGCCGTCCGCCAAGTGGGCTCTCAGTCCATTTTTCAGGGTCTTGTTAAAACGCTCAATGCCCCCACTGGCCTGGAAATGGTAGGACGCGGTTTTAATGTGTTCCACGCCCCTAGCGATCAAAAACTCCTCAAACACCCCAGAGGTGAACTGTGGGCCATTGTCTGTCGTGATTACATTCCGGACCCCCCACCTGGTGAACAGTGACGAGAGGAAGCCCGTAACCACATCCGTCGTGACTCAATTAGTGAGCAACACCTCTGGCCACTTGGAGAACAGATTGTAGACCACAAGCAGGAACCGGCTGTTTGGGGGTGCTGTATGTAGTTCACCGTGTGTGAAGTGTGACACAGGGTTACACAGGGTGCGTGTGAAGCGCCTAGTGCAGTAGTATAGTAACATAGAGATGTCTGTAGATAGTGCATGTTGCATGGCATATGTTGCATGTTGCTTTCTGCTTGCTGCTCTGCTTACAGCTACCGCCACCAGCTAGCCCCCATTGGGGGTGAAAAGAGGAGCCGAGTGCGTAAGTCTCCTCCTGCTGGTACATAGCCTCTCCACCACCAAGACCCCTGCAGTGCCTCCTCATGGCCACACATGGTAACTGGGTACCTTGCAGTCCCAGGCTAAACTGGAGGGGATCTCGGAGCAGCAGGGGGCCCCAGAGACGCGGCGTATAGGCCCACCCTGTGTGGACACGCCCTGACGCCCGTCAACCCCTGCCCCAACTATGGGTAAATAGCCCCACTGCCTTGTGGGTAATCTATTAAGGTGAAGGCTAAGGGAGCTACCCCTGACAGAAAAGCAATGCGCTGGTGGTGCGCAAAAGGCGGGACTTAAAAGACCAAGGACCCGGCAGCCTCCTGCAGCCATGTTGAGGGACTGGTCGTCATGGGCTTACCCACGCCACTGGATTTACCTCATCATCGCGAAGACAGTGCTATTGGGAAGAGCGCGCCCCCTATGGCACTCTAAATAATTCAATGCGCAGGTATCCACCTTTGACCATGGTGGGCCTTACCTTCCTGGACATCTGGTTGAAGTCTGGCGGCGACAGGGTGTGTGGCAATGGGAGCAGGTATGAATGTTACTGGGAGCTCCTAGCTATAACCCTGCACGTCAGCAGCACAGGGCTATTATGGTCGCTAACAGCTGGGGTGGCAGCTGTTTTCGGCAGACCCCTGTGTGATTGAGCAGCCCTATTTAGGACAGCACTGCTCACCCCAACTGGGGAGGGGCCTAGAAAAAGTGGCCTAAAAATTGCCCACCCATTTTTCGCCTGAACAGGTTACCGCGCCTGTTGGGTTATTCCACCTCTGCGGTCAAAACAATAAAAAAAGAACATGCAACCTAAAACTGGCAACATGGAATGTAAGGACACTCCTGGATCGAGGTTCTGATAGACCCCATAGGAGAACAGCTCTGGTTGCTGCTGAACTGAGTTGCTACAACATTGATATTGCTCCACTGAGCGAGACCAGGCTCCTAGATGAGGGCTCTTTAACAGAGGAAGGGATGGGCTACACATTCTTCTGGAGGGGTTACCCGAATCAGAATCAGAATCAGAATCAGAATCAGGTTTATTGCCATTGTTCATGTAGTACACAAACTAGGAATTTGTCTCGGTACAATGCTGCAACATTAAACATGATAAGATAAGAGAAATAAACTATACATGTAATAAAGTGTAGGATAAGATTAAGTGATACTGGTCAACAGTTAAAATATATATTAGCCAGCAGCAGATACTGTGGAGAACTATATAGTGCAGTCGGTAATGCAGGAAGAAAAACAGTGATGATTGACATGAGTCTGGTTGAGCTGCTGTACATGGTGCACGAGAGTCACTTAGTGTTCAGCAGTCTAATGGCAGAGGGGAAGAAGCTGTTCATGTGACGGGAGGTTTTAGTCTGGATGGACCGAAGTCTTCTACCAGAGGGGAGGGGGGCAAACAGTACGTGACCAGGGTGTGAGGGATCGGCTATGATCCGGCCAGCACGCCTCCGGGTCCTGGAGATGTACAGATCCTCTCAGGAGAACAACATCTGCATGGTGTAGGACTGGCCATCAAAAACACCCTTCTACCAAGACTCAGTGAAACACCTGTTGGCATTAATGAGAGACTGATGACACTCCGTATCCCCCTGGTTAAGAATCGCTTTGCTATACTTCTTAGTGCCTATGCACCGACCCTGCCATCGGAGAGTGAGGCCAAGGATTCCTTTTACCAGTCACTGGACGAAACTCTTCGCCGGAGCCCCAAGAATGACAAGATCTTCTTACTTGGAGACTTTAACGCCAGAGTGGGTCAGAACAGCCAGATATGGAGTGGAGTGCTTGGCAGACACGGAGTTGGCCAGGCTAATGCAAATGGAGTGTGATTGCTCACTCTTTGCTCTGAGCATAACCTGACCATAACCAACGCCATCTTCCAGCAAAAGGCCAAATACAAAACATCATGGATGCACCCTCGCTCTAAACACTGGCACTTGATTGACTACATCATTGTGAGGCGCAGTGACATCAGAGATGTTCACATCACCCGTGCCATGAGAGATGCAGAATGCTGGACAGTTCACTGGCTGATCGTGGCCAAGGTCCACATGCAAGTGCGCCCCCCCCCCCCTTGCGACTACAAGGGCCCAAAAGGAGGAAACTTGATTGCTCCCGTCTGGCGAATCTGGATGCAAGAAATGACTTTTGTCGCTCCCTGGTTGAGAAACTGGGGGGGGGGGGGCATTTCTTGAGTCTGCCTGAGAAGACCGTGGACCAGAAGTGGGAATTCATCAGCTCGACTCTTTGTGAGGCAGCAGCCCAAACGATTGGCTATAAGAGAAAGAACCACCAAGACTGGTTTGATGACAACTCGGACACCGTCCACGACTTGCTGGAGGACAAGCACAGAGCACATCAGGCAACCTTAAGGAACCCTTCATCCATTATCATCAGGCATCAGTGGCAGAGAGCTCGGCGGGATGTACAAAGGGCTACTCAGACAATGCAGAACGAGTGGTGGACAAAAAAGGCACATGAAATCCAGGCCTTTGCCGATAAAAATGACATGCATAAGAAGATTTACGACCCAACAAATCACTGCATCACTCCCCTGAGAACAGCAGATGGGCTGAGAATCCTAAAGGATCAGCCTAACATCTTGCTGAGATGGGCTGAACACTTTAGTACCCTGCTTAACCAGGACTCAGATGCAGGCCCACCATTCTCGACGACTTGCCTACGCTTCCTCCGATGCAAGACCTGGATCAGCCCCCAACCTTCCTGGAGGTTCTATCAGCTACCTGCTCTCTCAAAAACAACAAGTCCCCTGGTAATGATAACATCCCTGCCGAGCTGTTGAAACAAGGAGGCTACTTGTGTACAAAAACCCTGCACAAGTACATCACTAAGGTCTGGGCCGATGACAACATCCCACAACAATGGAGAGATGCCACAATTGTCACCATTTATAAAAACAAGGGTGACAAGGCTGTCTGCGGCAACAGCAGGGGTATTTCTCTCCTTGCTGTTGCTGGTAAGGTCCTGGCGAAGGTGATGCTTCATAGGCTGAGCAACAACATCACAGAATCAGTGCTGCCTGAATCGCAATGCGGTTTCAGGAAAGGCAGGAGCTCGGTGGACATGATTTTCACAGCTCGGCAGCTGCAGGAGAAATGTTGGGAGCAACACCAGGACCTGTTCATGGCCTTTGTCGATCTCTCCAAAGCTTTCGACACTGTCCATAGAGAACTCTTTTGGAAAGTTCTTCTTAAGTTTGGATGCCCCAGCAAGTTTGTCAATATCCTCCACCAATTTTATGATGGTATGACTGCTTGGGTGACTATAGGAGGGCAGGAATCTCCTTCCTTCCCCGTTTGCACAGGGGTTAGGCAGGGGTGTGTATTAGCACCAGTACTTTTTAACATCTTCCTGCTCTGTGTCACCCAGCTTCTCCACAAGGAGATTGAGGACAGCAGTGGTGTAACAGTGGACTTCCGTCTAGATGGGAGGCTCCAGGCAACCACCAAACTGCAAAGGGTGAGAGTCATTGAGCTACAGTATCCAGATGACTGTGCTCTGGTATTTCATAGCCCACAAGATCTCCAGTCTGTTCCTACTGCTGTGGTGAAAGCATACAGCAGGATGGGACTGACGGTGAACACCATCAAAACAGAGGTCGTCTGCCAATGGAGCACTAATATCCCATCTACTCTACCTACCTTCACTCTTGCTGGTGAACAGTTGTCTGTTGTTCCATCTTTCAAGTACCTGGGGAGCATCCTCTCTGTAGACAACACCATTGACAGTGAGGTCCAGAACAGGATCAGGCAGGCATCAGCTTCTTTTGGGAGACTCCGGCGTTGGGTCTTCCAGAACAAGAACCTCCATCTCCAAACGAAGATCTTTGTTTACCAGGCAGTCTGTGTCACTACTCTCCTCTATAGCTGTGAATCCTGGGTGACTTACAGCCGCCACATTAGGAATCTAGAACAGTTCCACATACGTTGCCTTCAGCGCATCCTGGGAATCACCTGGCGTGACCATGTGCCTCATTCTGAGATACTCTTTAAAACCAGCTGTAGGAGTATTGAGGCAACGATCACCCAGCACCAGCTATGCTGGCTGGGACATGTGGTGAGGATGCCCCCAAACCGGCTGCCTCGCAGGGTATTATATGGCCAGCTACACCATGGTCGACGCTCTGCTGGAGGGCAGAAGAAGCGCTACAAGGACCAGCTAAAGTTGGCCTTAAAGAAGTGCAGGATTAGACCTGAGGCTCTGGAGGAGGCTGCTGCTGACCAGAACACCTGGCGACAGCAGTGCCTTGTGGGGACCTGTATGATGGAGGAGGTCAGAACAGCCAGGAGACAGGAGAGAAGACTGAGGAGGAATGCACCTGCAGCCCCTGCTGCCACTACCACAACTTTTACATGCCCTACCTGCAACAGGACATGTGGGTCCAGAATAGGACTACATAGCCATCAAAGAACTCATTGATAGAAGTGGACATCATCATCGGACTCGATGGACAACCGCAAGCAATGTAGTTCACCACAGATGTTCAACTGGATGTGCTTCCAAGGGCCCTCTGGGTACGATAATGGTCGCAGGGGTGGGGGGTCCGCCGGTCTTCCCGCTCTCCAAGCATGGGACACAGTTTGGTTTTTTTTTTTACCATAGTTTCAATGTCCTTATCAATACCCGGCCACCAAAATGAATCTCTGCAACGCTGCTTTACCCTGACCATGCCCAGGTGACCCTCGTGGAGCATTGCTAGGACTCGTGATCTCAAGAGACACCGGGATTAGCAAGCAGTATCCCCTCACCACACACACATTATTCCAACGGCTCAGTTCATCTTTAAATTGGTGGAAGGGTGCCAGCTCGCCCTGCACCTTCACGGGCCAACCCTCCCTAATCACCGAGCACAGTTGTGACAACACGGGGTCTCGTTCCGACTCTGCCTGAAGATTCTTGGAGGGATATCATATCCCGGAGGGGCCATGCAGCGTGTTGACCAGATCCGCCTCCATGGGATCATCGTCGTCATCATCCGGTTGTACATATTGGCCGTGGCATGGGACAGGAGATCTACCACTATGTTCTCCTTACCAGAAGTGAACTGGGTGGTAAAATTGTAGGCCCTCAACTGCTCCATCCACCTGTGGATCCGCAAAGGTCTGTGTCCTGAACCCGACGTCTCCAGTAGTCTCGTCCGCAGGGTGAAGTGGCCCCCGTAGAGATAGATGTGCCACCGTTCACACACCCAGATGCAGGCTAGTGCCTCCCTCTCACTCACGGCATATTTTTGTTCAGCTGCTGAGAGACACCTCAATGCAAACGCCACTGGGCGCTCAGTACCATCTTGTACCTGGGACATAACCACCCCCACCACCGAGCCAGACGCGTCACAGGTCACAAAGGTCGGTCGCTTTGGATCAAAATGGGCCAACACTGGAGGGGAGGTGAGTTGAGCTTCAGCTTAGCAACCACTGCTGAACAGGCTGGGGTCTACTGCCATGGTGCATCCTGTTTCAAAAGGGCCCAGAGCAGTCCAATTGTTTCTGAGTAACGGCGAATAAAACGTCCATAAAAGTTCACCATGCCCAGTAACGAAGAAATCTGTGCAGGTGTCGCTGGATCTGGGAGGCGCAGGACCGCCTCCACTTTCAAATGCAGGGGCCTCAGACCCCCCCACCGTCAACTGGAATACCACAAACTCGATGGAGTCCGCTGCGAAGATGCACTTTTCCCCATTCAAGGTGACTCTGTGTTCCTGTAGTACCGTCAGCACCCGTCCCAAACGACCATCGTGTTCCTCCCGTGATGTGCCTTGTACCACAACGTCATCTAGGTACACCACTACACCCTTGAGGCCGGCCAGAATTGTGGACATTATTTTTTGAAAACAGCTGGGTGCTGAGCTCAGACCAAAAGGAATGCGGGTGTACCTGAACACACCCATGTGGGTCACGAATGCTGTCAGGTTCCTGCTGGCTGGGTGGAGGGGCACCTCCAGGTAACCCTGGCGAAGCTCCAGCTTTGTGAACACCTTTGAACCACTGAACGTTGTGATGAGCTCCTCCATTGTGGGAAGTGGGTACTTGTCCAGAATGATTGCCTTATTCACCATCCTAAGGTCGATACATGGCCAGATGCCTCCCGACTTTTTCCTGGCCACCACGATATTTGATATCCAAGGTGAAGCATCCACCCTCTCGATGATGCCTGCTTCAAGCAGTTTGTTCAGCTCCACCGTGACATCATCCCGCAGAGCAGAGTGAGGGGAAGCCGCCGTAGTGGTTGAATTATCGGAGTCACACTTGGACTGATGAGTGGGCGGTGGTAGAACACGCTGATGCACCCCAGGCCTCTGAACAGCGCTGGCCAGCGGACATGCCATTTGGGGTACACTGTCAGTACCGTCGAGCCCTCTGGGTCCTTGATGGAGAATCCCAGTTCACCCAGCAGATCTATCCCTAGCAAATCATCCCCCTGGTGCGAAATATGAAAAGTGAATGCGGGAACCATCTTTAACCCATATTTCACCGAAAAGTCAACCGTGCTCGCCATTTCAATTTTGGCGTGGCTGTACCCAAACATTTTCACTGCTCCAGCATTGATGGTTTTATTTGGAAAGTCTTTTCAAAGTAGCCATACTCAGTATGGACTTACCGGCTCCTGAGTCCACCATAAGTGGCACGTCAACTCCGTTGAGTTTTAGGACGTACCAATTTAACGGTCCCTTCGCGTGCGCTACACACCCCCGTGTCGTGCCCTCGGACTCCGCCGTCAAGGGTTCAGCAGTGACAGTGTAGGCCCTATCCCGTGCCACAGTCCGCCGCCTCCTGGAGGTCCGCCCCGAAGAATTAGCCATGCTTGGAGGGAAAACTTGAGTAGCTACACTCCCTTTAGCCAATACCGGCAGACCCAGCCTGTAGTCTGTACTCAATCTGCCTAACCAGTTCAAACACCTTTTCCAATGTTAGAGTATCCGTAGTTAGCTTTAGCTTGCTCTTCAGCCACACATTGTTAGTACCGTGGGCTAGCTTGTCCCGGACTAGTTCCTCCTCGATAGGCCCGAAGGCGCACTCTCTTGCTAGGCTACGGAGCTCCGTAATAAAGGACTGAGTGGACTCACCAGCTCGCTGTTGGCGGTCAAAAACTTTATATCTCCGTGCTTTGATGGTGGAATGGTCTCCAAAGACATTGTCCATTAATTCCAAACCTTCTTTCAGTGAGCCGCTGTCACACAGCCCAAAAAATATCCGCTGGACCTCCTCACCAAGGTAGTGAACGAGTAGGCTCCCCCGTCTCTCTTCATCAACGCCGCTCAGGCCGGCCGCAGCCACATACTATCATGGTGTGGTCCTCGCGGACCGCTAATGAGACAGTATAGGCAGCCGTAGAGTTTGCACATTTATTAAAAGAAGACATACACTACAAAATAATGAGACTCGTGGGGCAAAACACAAATAAAGGCTTCACTAGACACTGACGATAAACTGAGGACTAGGAAGACTGATGGGAGACAAGGATACAACACTTACATGCCAAGAGCAAAGGCGGAATCTAACGCTGAAAGGAACTGGCTTTGGACGTAGGGAACCCAGTCTGGATAAGGCGAGGTCGTAGCCTCGAGTGACAGGAGCTGCTCCCTTAAATAGGGCAAGATAATTAATCAGCTGATGAGGGTGTCATCAGCTGAATCAACACCAGCTGTGCTGCTTGGGTCTGACAGCCGGAAGCCCCGCAGAGACGCTGTCAGAATAAGAGCTCAGAGAGCCCACCAGGACTAAATACAGAATGGGAGGAAAATACTGCATGACCCGAGCGCGGATGAGATCGGCGCTCAGGCCATGACAGTACTCCCCCAAAGGACCCCGAAGGACGCACTCTGGGCGTAAATGTAACATCCAAGCCTCCCCCCCACCCAGAAGGCTACGAAATCCCACCCAGGGCAGGAGGAGGGGGAAAAAGGCTCGGAGGGCAAGAGTCAAAAAGAAAGAAAAAAAAAAACACACCAAGGAATGGGACCGGAAAAAAAAAAAAAAAAACAATGACAAGGGCCAATACAGAACAAATATGAGCATGGTGCACAACAGAGCAAGGAAACAAAACCCACAAATATACTCCATAATGCACAGGTAGAAAACAGAACAATGAATGCAAATAAGAGATTACACAGGCGTCTCTCAACCAGAGGAAGGGAAAACACAAAATCACGCTAAATAGCGGCACTATACATACATTCAAAAACAGTCCCAATCACCAAATACAAAGGAAAAAAAACACACGCTACAAGGCGGCGTAAATACACAGTTCAATAAGGTTCAAATATAAAAACACAAGCGCATCCCAAATATTTCAAGGGAGAGGGAAGAGGAGAGAAAAAAACACAGGGATGACGGCAGGCAGAGCACAATGGAATAAAGAAAAATAGTTCAGGCAGTCTACCCGCATCTAGCGTCCAGATCGCAGGCAGGGAAACAAGGATGAGTTCAGGTGGCCTAACCCAGTTCCAGGCCCGGAGAAACTGTACCTCTGGTGGCCGGACCAGGTCGCCGAACAGAGAGTTCAGTTTGTTGGGTGGCCGACCCAGAACGCTGAACGGGCGAAGGAGTCTCCCAGGCGGCCGACCCGTGTCAAAAGGCCACCAGGACCGAAGGGAAGAGCTCGGAGGTGGCCTCCCTACCGAAAGGGATAACGAGGGAAGCCGGGTCAAGTGAGGGAAATCCCAACGGCACCAGGTGGAGGAGAAAAGGGGTCGGGGAAACAATGAGGGACCAGTCTGGCGTCGATCGGCAGAGGATCTGCTGCTCCTTCTCCGAACTCCACACGGACTGGCGCTGCACTTTCGTTGGATCCCAAGTGGGACCGTGCTGCACCCACGATGGACCCCAACTGGGCCGGAACCTCACCCATGATGGACCCTGATTGAGTCAATGTAGCACCCATGATGGACCCCGACTGGGCCGGAACCACACCCACGATGGACCCCGACTGGGCCGGCGCAGCACCAGGGACAGCCTCCAAACCCGAACCTGGAACCTCCAGAACAGCGACCGGAATTGACACAACACCGGTGACCCTGGGAGAAGGCTCAGGAGAAGAAAGAGAACCGGGATCAGGATCACCGGCAGCGACAGAGCCCAGCGAAACAAGCTCGGATGCAGTGGATGGCTGCACCTGGCTCGTCTCCCGGAGAGACAGGCAAAAATGCTCCAGAATAGACAGGAGAAAGACAAAACAGAGCACTTGCCTGATCTCGAGTTCTGCCGCCATCCAGGACTTTGGTGATCTGGGTTCAGCAGGTAGAAGGTCCTCCTCTGGTTCCCACTCGGCTACGGCGGGCTCCACAGCCGGCATGATGGTGTCCACAGTCCGGGGATTCCCTGACGCTGACGTCCACGCTGAGGGCCCGCATGGCGTGGTGGCAGGGGATCTGTGACCTGCCAGGTCGGACTGTCCCTCCGTGGAGACCCGGGGACGCTTGCTCGTCGGTGCAGGCTCCAATTTGCAGTCCGCCCTCCTCCTCTGCCCATAATGTGGCTGCGGGGCCGGAACCAGGCACTCCAGGGTCTCAGGCTCCTTCCTCGTCCGACGGCGTAGACCGGAAGCTGAGGAACGCTCAGGGAAAGGAGACTCAAAGGTAGCAGGTTCATAATTAATCACTGTAGCAGGTGGAGGGAGGTCAGGGGACTGTGAACTCCGAACTCCACCCCCAGGGATTAAACAAGGCAATTCACCCAGTGAAGGAAAAGAATGAAAAGACACTTGCCTGATCCGCTGAGGGCCGATGGAAGCTGCTGCAGTGGGCTTGGTTCTTCCCTTCCCCCGCTGGATGGTGATGGAGGGCCCCCTGGGAAGACGAGGAGGAGCCGTTCGCACAGGATCAATGACGGGCATCACCGGCGCAGGACTCATGGGGTTCTCAGCCGCTGGAGAGAGCATCGAGGAGGAGGGAGGAACAGCCGAGGTGGGCCGGGGACGAGGCACATACAACCCGGAGGTGGCGGCGGCTGTCTTACCCCTCTGACGAGACACAGAGGCTGTAGCTGGCTGGGAGACAGCGTTTGTGCGGCTACCTGGAACAGGATCTGGACGGGGTTCTCGCTGAGGATACCCTGGGGGAATCCCGGCTGACGTCTTTCTTCGCTGGGGTTGACCCCTGGGTGGTGCGAACTCCTGGACTGGATGGAGGACAGGAATGGGATCCTGAGGCGAGGATCGAGGATGCCTCCTCTTCGGCTTCCTGCCGGAGTTTCCCTCCAGCCCATGGAGCTTCTCCCGGTAAGCAGAGATGTCCGCCATCCTCGCTGTGATTTCAGGGTGGTCCGTGTAACGAGGATGGCGGTTAATAGTTGCCTCAGCGAGGTCCAGGTACCAGCGTGCAATGTTGGGAGTGTCGTAACGCCGAGCGGTGGAGAGGATACCATCAATGTCAATGAGGGTCATAACCAGCTCGTAGCCCAAGCTCATTGCATAGGCCTTGGGCGGCGCCATCCCCCAGCACACCGATACGAGAAAAGGGGGAAAAACTACAAGCCCAACTAAGCAAACTCACGGTCACCAGCGTCTCGCTCAGCTGTGACCTACTGTCATGGTGCGGTAATGAGACACTATAGGCAGCCGTAGAGTTTGCACATTTATTAAAAGAAGACATACACTACAAAATAATGAGCCTCGTGGGGCAAAACACAAATAAAGGCTTCACTAGACACTGACGATAAACTGAGGACTAGGAAGACTGATGGGAGACAAGGATACAACACTTACATACCAAGAGCAAAGGCGGAATCTAACGCCGAAAGGAACTGGCTTTGGACGTAGGGAACCCAGTCTGGATAAGGCGAGGTCGCAGCCCCGAGTGACAGGAGCTGCTCCCTTAAATAGGGCAAGATAATTAATTAGCTGATGAGGGTGTCATCAGCTGAATCAACACCAGCTGTGCTGCTTGGGTCTGACAGCCGGAAGCCCCGCAGAGACGCTGTCAGAATAAGAGCTCAGAGAGCCCACCAGGACTAAATACAGAATGGGAGGAAAATACTGCATGACCCGAGCGCTGTTGAGACAAGAGTATTTCCACTTTACATCCAGCTGTGGCTGTTCAGATAGCGTAGATCCTGTTATGATTGCCCTTTGCAGGACAAAGATGAGGCGCCAGAAGCCAGCAGTGAGTTTTGTTATTTTATTGCAAAAAAGTACAATATAATGTGCCATGAGGAGCAAAACACATATACTATAACACACACCCTTGAGGGGTCAAAATAACTGAACAAATACAGAGAATCAAAAAGTCACTTACAAGTAATACAGCGAGGGTGAAACCTAATGCTGGAAAGAGACTAGAGTCGGGCGTGGGGACTCCAGCCTAAGTGGGTGTGAGATCGCTGTGCGGAATGAATCTTCACTGCAGTCTTAAATAGTGCAAAAACAAACCACAAACAGGTGAGACAGAAAATGAGGAATTAAGTGCCCACAGCTGTGACAGCCTGCAAACAGCCTGACAGGTGGAAGTGCTGCCGCAGCGCTGTCAAAATAAAAGCACAAAGTAATTCCCATAATAAACAAGACTAAATAACAGACAGAAAAAAGGAAAATAATAAGCGACTCGAGCACAGGTCTGCTCCGCTCTCGGGATCACTACAGATCCACTAACATGGTGTTGTTAACATAGCTAACCACTACTTAGCACTAGCGTTTTCGGAGCTTTGTTGCTGTTTTTAAGCACTTCTCAAGATTGCAGTAGGTCTCAACCGGCACGTTCGCTTGCAACCCACCAATATGATTTTGTCCTTAATCGCAACAAAGGAAAAATAATCTGTTTATTTCCACAAAAACAAAGTAGCTTCATCTTTCCCTCCGCTCAGTAGTGAAGAATCGGCGCTCTACAACAGGTCACGTTGACTGACGGCCTAAAAATATTGTAAGAGATGATAATACGAATGGTAACAAAAGAGCCCAGAACAACCTCTAAACACATTCATGGTGAAATCCAAGGTCAAGGTACATCAATGTCAGATCGCACCATCCGTCGTTGTTTGAGCCAAAGTGGACTTCATGGGAGACGACCAAGGAGGACACCACAGTTGAAAACAAATCATAAAAAAGCCAGACTGGAATTTGCCAAACTGCATGTTGACAAGCCACAAAGCTTCTGTGAGAATGTCCTATGGACAGACGAGACAAAACTGGAACTTTTTGGCAAGGCACATCAGCTCTGTGTTCACAGATGCAAAAATGAAGCATACCAAGAAAAGAACACTGTCCCTACTGTGAAACATGGAGGAGGTTCTGTTATGTTCTGGGGCTGCTTTGCTGCATCTGGCACAGGGTGTCTTGAATCTCTGCAGGGTACAATGAAATCTCAAGACTATCAAGGTATTCTAGAGAGAAACGTGTTGCCCAGTGTCAGACAGCTTGATCTCAGTCGCAGGTCATGGGTCTTTCAACAGGATAATGACCCAAAACACACAGCTAAAAACACCCAAGAATGGCTAAGAGCGAAACATTAATTAAATCACCCTTTACTGTTATTCAACCGATCATGTACAGTAGAACGAAATTGTGCTTTATCCTATCTACAGCGTCAATCACACACACCCCATGTGTAGAATCAGAAGGGCCACTGCCATGCAAGGCGCCACCACAGATTTCCCGCCTCCATTCCATTATTGCTGAGCACCAAGCTGGACGGTAGGAAGTTCCACTTTTATATGGTCTTCGGCATGACCCAGCCGGGATTTGAACCCCTGCCTCCCGGGTGTGGGGCGGATGCTTTACCAACTGAGCCACCACTCTGAAACACTGGATTATTCTAAAGTGGCCTTCTATGAGCCCTGATCTAAATGCTATTGAACATCTGTGGAAGGAGCTGAAACATGCCATCTGGAGAAGGCACCCTTCAAACCTGAGACAACTGGAACAGTTTGCTCATGAGGAGTGGGCCATAATACCTGCTGAGAGGTGCAGAAGTCTAATTGACAGTTACAGAAATTGTTTGATTGCAATGATTGCCTCAAAAGGTTGTGCAACAAAATATTTAGTTAAGGGTACCATCATTTTTGTCGAGGCCTGTTTCATGAGTTTGTTTTTTAAAATAATTCTGTTGAACCACAATTCAAAAGCATTGTCTGATTTTCATTGGTTAATTTTCATAGAATTTTTATTTATTACCACTTTTGTCAGATTCAAGTTATTTCTGTGACCATTGTGGGTTTTTCTTTCATTAACAGAGGGGTACCAACAATTTTGTCCACGTCTGTAGCTCCTGGGATCATTCAGGCACTCAAACCCCTCCACCATGCTAAGGTGGCAATTCACGGAGGAGTTTACTATAAATCTACTTTGGTGCTTTAATCATATACCATGTCCTCCACCCCTGTAATTTTTGTTTGGTCACCTTTAAAAAGAAGCACAAAATTGAATCTCTCTTTCTACTAGTTCCCACTTGTTTTCCAGTCCTTTCCTCCCTGCTTTAATCATCGGCTCATTCTGGATGCTTTAAAGCTCTGTCGCTTCGTTTTCAAGCATTACAATATTATATTTAAATCTCCATTATGTTGAGACTGTGTGTTCTGTCTATTTAACCAAGCATCTTTTTTGGTTCCATTATTTTAAAAACTTACTTTAGAAACACTGCAAGTTAATCTATCCTATACCCACAAATTCGAATAGATGATCCCTGTGAATTAAGTATATTCATGACTATGTAGTGAAGTTATTTGCATACAAGGTTTTTATTGGCTTGCTTGGTCTTCTGATTGGTTGGCAGTTTGAGGTTAAACATTTGATTGGCCAAGAGTCTATGAAAAAGAGCTCACTGATACAGTAACCCAACTGGAACATATAAAAGTGTGTACTAGCAGTACCCAGCAGCCTTCACTAGTACATCTTCTGCTTGACTCTTCATCATCGGCAGCAGAAAGTATTTTTCAGGTGAGTATGGATGAAAGACTGTTTCTTTACATTCAAGTGGTGATTCCATTATGAGAAATATTAGATTATTATTATTATTCTATGTTTAAAGAGGGTGAGTAATGATGGTTTCTGCTTTCTAACAGAGATGAGACTGCTCTGGTGATGAGTAGTAGAGTACCTTCTGTGTTTTCTCTGATGTTAATTCTGTTATTAGAGATGCAGGCAAAGCATCAGCATGACACCGAACATGTGAGGGGCGAATAAAGGACTTGTTAGTGTCTAACACAGCAAGGAAGTGTGACCACATTAACTGTTTTGACCACTGTCATCTATAATCCTAAATGTGATTCTGATACAGTTTTGTTATCATGATTCAGACTGTCCGTGTTATCCACAGGAAATTGAATATGTTTAAGATGGGGACGCTCCTTCTTGCCCATGCTCTGATCATTTGTCAGATGTACATCACACAGGCAGCTCCATCCAGGTGAGGCTTTTATTATTTTTCATAATAGGGAGAAAATTGATTGGATCTTTTCTACAAAGAAGACTCCTTGTTTACTGATATGATTTTGAAATATTACACAATCTCAAAGATTATTTTGCTTTAAATCACATCATTCTCATTAGTGTTTCTATATTTCTAATTCTTTTCTAAGTGGACAGCTTACACAGTTGTCAGCCGATTACTATAAAATAGTGGAGTTAGAGTAATTAAGTCTTTTTTTCCCTCAGAAACAGTAAAGAGTCCATATCAGATGGAGTCACGCTGTCGGACGATGATGCACAGAGGTTACTCAGAGCTTTCCGGGGATTCATCCAGATAACCTCAGATGAGCCAACCCATCAAAATGCTGATGGGAGCAGGTATGATTGCAACATTTTTAGGTACCATCTTGGCATTTAAAATTCCACCATCCAACCAAATAGTGTACAACCTATACACAACTTTTTGCTGCCACAGAGTGAAGTGTAGTAAACCTTAATCCCCCCCAAAAAACCCTCCAGAAGAAAGCATTTAAAAGGTATACAAGGTTTATATTCTATACAGTATGTGTGTGTGTGTGTGTGTGTGTGTGTGTGTGTGTGTGTGTGTGTGTATTTTATATAGATGTTTTTTCATCCTTTTGATCTCTTTTCATGGTATGTGCAAAACAATTCAAAAATGCCTGGTTGCACCCATGAGTGAAAAAACACACCAAAAAACCTTGTGCAAGCATTTTTTATGGAATTGTTACAAAGTTTAAGGCTGAACTTGGTAACACTTTGGACTACATTCTTAATGAGTTTGCCAGCTAATATATCACAGGTGTATATTGTTTTCAGACATATATATATTCAGATTTAGTAAGTTCAATCCACTGTTACTCAGTGGCCAAAGCACAAAATTAGAGTGTTTTGAATGAGATCCACCACATAAATATACATCAAAGAGTTGAAGATCAGTGTTTGATTTACTTTTAGACTTTTCTTTTAAAAGAAAATTTGCTGGAATGCTTAAAATCCTGATAATGAATGAAAACGTGAAAAGAGTTTTGTATAAGACCAACAGCCTTGATACTGGCATTTAATTTCACTAAGGTATAACTGAAATTTACGAACATTTTCTCATTCTGTCATTACCTCATAATACATGGACTACAGCAATTCATTCATCCAGTCAAAAATGGCATACCTGCAACTGGAAATCATTGTTCAACTAAAACCAGCATGGCATTAAGATCACATGCATGACAGTCTTTATTACAGATAATTAGAAAAAATAGCATGTTAACTCATCCAGAATATGTATTTTTGTTGTAACATTAGCATGACTTTGAAATCTCACCCTCGTCTTTTATGTTATAGCATGGCATTTTCAGAACAAAGCCTGGAAATTTGTATGAAATGCATGCCTGTTAAATAATTTCATGTGTTATTTGACTGAATTTTTGGATGCACTTTCATGAGACTGTGTTACAGCATAAATGAGAGAAGCTATCGTTAGGTTTGCGGAAAAAGCAGCATCTGATGTTTATGAAAATAACGACATGAATTGAGGTAGCAGAGGGTTGTAGCTGTAATGTCTAACGTGTATGGGGGGGGGGGGCTGAAAGGTTCATAGGCTGAAAAGTTCAGTGGTCAAATTTGACAAAATGTGGTTTATTTTTCAACATAGTCTCCCCTTCGGTCCACACACTTCTTCCACTGGTGTTGCAGCGCTTGGATCCCTGCGGTTGAAAAATAAAACACATGGATGGTCAAATTTGATCACTATGAACTTTTCACCCCCCCCCCCCCCCATATAAAGTAAAGCCTCCTCCTCTCCTAAATTTAACCAGTAATAAATGTGCAGTTAATGCATAAAATATGTGTATCAAGAACCTGGTAGAGAAATGTTAAATGAGATGGAATACTGATGGTTTTGAAAAAAGATGGACCATCTGGATTTGAGAGACCGTCCCTTGTGTAGGAGCCCAGTTTGAGATCCATTCCAACACCTCCTGCTGTCCTCTGTATTAGGTTTCGGGTACTTTTGAAATAATAAAATGCAGTCACTATACTTCACAGTATCAAAAGTGATACTTTTCACATGATGAAATTGCATGCAAAATGCTCGAAATGAACATACATGACACAGAAAATGACTATAAAAGTGGTGTGCTATTTATTCATGTTTCCATGATGCCCCTTTGTATTTATTCATGATCATTTGCATGCTACTGTAAGCCTGTTTCTGCATGTTTGTCTCCATCTCTAACAGCTTGGATAGACCCATGTCTAAACGCTGCACCGGCTTAAGTACTTGTGTGCTGGGCAAACTTTTCCAGGATATTCACAAACTCCAAACTCATCCTCGTACTGATGTGGGAGCAGGCACACCTGGAAGGAAGAGAAGTCTCTCTGAGCAATATTACAGCTACACCAACTATTTCAAATGAATTCATGTCTGGATAAGTTGACATTCAATCGTTCATCCAGCGTTAATGTTGTCCGAGACCACTGCTGCATGTAAAAAGGCATGATTTCCTTAGATTAGGCAGAAATTTTAAAACTTCTTATAAACTTGGGGAAATTCTGTAAAATGATTATTAAAAAAACTGAAGAGATTCCTTCTGATCTTTATTTTTTTTATGGTATTTCTGTTTTCCACGAGTGTACGCTATTTTTTTTTCCCACTTAGATAAGCAGCATATGGTATATTACTTAAAAAAAATCAAAAAAAAAATTGTTTTGGGGTATTCCTTTGGGATAATCACGTTTCTAAATTATTAATTAATAATTAGATCATTCTGTTCTTTTGATACACAATCTCTTGTCCATTTTTCCAAGCAATGCAACAGCACAAAAGCGGGCGTGCAACACAGCCACCTGTGTAACCCACCGCTTGGCGGACTATCTGAGTCGATCAGGAGGTTTGGGATACAACAACTTTGTTCCCACCAACGTTGGCGCTCAAGCGTTTGGCAGGCGAAAGCGACATAGTCCTGTGTGAGCACATAGCCTGGTATGACTATTAGTAATAAATCAGTTTAGGATTATTATTTTGTCAAAATTTTAGGACCAGGGCTGTACCTTTTTTGCCATATACCTATAGATCCCATCCTGTCTTTTACTTCCCTTTGTTCTTGTTAGATTTGTTCATTCATATTTTGGGTTGCGGCCCTAGTGAAAGGACACTTGGTCATTTAAATACTGGTCTTCCAAAGGTGACATTTATTGATGGTTTAATATCACATGAAGAGCAGTCTCTTTCTTTTGCATCTTATATTTAAAACTATGAATTTATGTATGAAATTAATTTGATTTCCCCACTATAATGTTTATTTAATCTTAATAATTCGAAGTGAATTCGTAACACACTACAGTGCTTAACCTTTTTCTTTGTTTTCTCTCCGCAGAACAAAGTGCGTCTTTTCTTGAGTGACAAAACATCGACATCCATTTAAAAAAGTTAGGGAGAAAAAAAAATATTTTTATAAACATGAACCCTACCAGACAGGTGGCAATATATTCATTGCTTCTATGTGATTAAAAATTGAAAAAAATAAATAAATAAAATAAGCATTTGTGTCATAATTCAAAGCTAATGTGAACTTCTCTCTCTTCTGAGCTTTGGCTGCAGTCGAGCTGCAAACATCCTCCTACAACTGTGACTCTCTTGTCTTGGTGTAAAACACTTTATTTAACCTTATATTGTTTGTTGGTAAACAATGTAATTGTGTAAATATGTAACATTCTAAATATTGTATTAGTTGTGAATTTATGCAAGAATAAATTACAGCTTCACTACATTATGTATATGTCATGTCAGTGCTGGTTTTGGGTTTTAAAAAACAAAACTAGCTTTAGTGTGATGATGCTGCTCAGTTGTTAAAGTTTCAGCATGTTAACATAACATTAACATATACAGTATACATGCACTATTAACCTACTGAGAGTCCCACTCTATAATGACAATAATGATGGCATTGTGAGGCAGCATGGTGATCCAGTGGTTCACACTGTTGCCGCACAGCTGGAATGTTCCAGGTTTGAATCCCCAGGCTGGCAGGGGTGAGAACCTTTCTTTGTTCAGTTTGAATGTTCTCCCTGTGCTGTGAGGGTTTCCTCCCACAATCCAAAAACAAGCTTTGAGACTAGAAAAAGTGCCATATACAGTAAATACAGGTTCACTGCTTGAGCTTCAGTTTCAAAACCTGGGTGCAGAGACAACCTAACTGATGTCCACTGAAATTTTCTGTCTGTTTGAGGAATTTCTAGTCTATAGAAATTCTCAGTGGAAAAGAATATTGACAGTTGTGACAATATAGTGCATCTGCATACTAATTTTGACAATAACAGGAAAATACGGGCATTAGCAAGCAGATTCTTTAAGATTCTGAACCCCAAAGCAGCAACTTCTTTGCAAAATTTCATCATTGGTGTCATAGTTTATAGTTTATAGTTCATAGTTGGTCTGCACGGTGGCGCAGTGGTTTAGCACTGTGGCAGCACAGTTTTACCCTCGGCCGGGGGATCGCGGGGATCATGAGATCGTGGGTTCGATCCCAGCCCCCGACCAACAGTGAGCTGTGTGGAGTTTGCATGTTCTCCCCGTGTTGCGTGGGTTTACTCCGGGATTTCTCCGGTTTCCTCCCGCATACCAAAAACATGTAGGTTTAGGGCGCTCGCGCACGCAGCGACCAGCAGCCGGTGGCTTGTCACCAGACTGCAAACCAAATCTACCTACGGGTACAAATAAGTAACAAAAAAAAATAGTTTAGTAAAGGAGCAGGCCTAGATGCAGGCAGGATTCAGATCACGGGGATTTATTTACATATAGTCACAAACAGGGATCATTGGGTTCCAAGTAGATGCAGACTTCAAGGTCTTGTGTTGTTTAGCAACAGCATTTAAGACCCAAGTGTGTACTAACATAAGTTTCCAAAGCAGCACTATGTAACTTTCTTGCTTCTGGTAGGAACACTGAAAAGACAACTATGGTGACTATGACCTCATTCCCAACAGTTGAACACAGAGTGCTTAGTTGTTCGTGGCTAAACTTGTGCTGTGTGACTGACTGTTGGGACTGAGGTAATAGTCACCATGGTTGTAGTCTTTTCCGTGATCTTACCAAAAACTAGTTGTTGCAGGCAATGTCTCCCGCTCAGGCTCTTGGGAAGTGACATTGACTTAGTCAAACATTGAAATATCATCAAAATATTTTTCTAAGCATTATTATAAGGTGAAAATCTTGCACAGTTTTCATCTTCTTAAGCACTTAATCCCCTTTTGGGTCACAGGAGCCTATCCCAGCATCTTTGGGAAAGAGGCAGGGTACACCCTGGACAAATCGCCAGTCCAACACAGAGGCAGACAACCATTCACTCTCACATCCATTCCTTAGGATAATTTATCCCCAGCTGATGCCAATTAACATGCATGTCTTTGAGAGGAAACCATAACACCCAGTGAAAACCCATGCAGACTCCACACGAAAGGGTCACCACTGGCCAGGGGGTGGGACTGAACCCACAACCTTCTTGCTGTGCTGCAGCAATGTTAACTACTGCACCACTAAGCTGCCCATACTTCAAAATGCACAGGAGAGACATGCTGTAGTTTAGTTGTTCAAAAGAATGAGACTTTCCTGACAAGGCTTGAACCTGGGACCTCCAGCACACCAAGCCATTTGATTAAGCACCATACCACACAATTGCTTCCCCACACACTCTAATTTTCTCAAATGATAAATTGAAAGAATTCCCAGCAGCAGTAGCACAGCATCTAAAGTGTGTTGCACATTGTTTTCAGTTGCACAGGAGAGACATGTTGCATTTCAGAAGAATGACACATTGCTGGATTTGAGGCTCAGCCTCCAGCATACCAAATGATCATCTTAACCCCACCACTGCTTTTGGTCTCAACTGAGTTTCTCCCATACTAATAAAACATTCCATTGACAAGACACAAAGGCTGATAGACATGTTATGAAGATGATTTTTTTCAAGTTTGACTATACAGTATATGACTATATCATCTAAAAATACACTCCAAAGAGAAACTGTGCAACTTGATTGGCCTACAAAATCAAAACAAATTGACATTTGTGGATAATTTTAACAACTTATCAATGTTGGTAGATGATCTCTGCTTAATTTCAAGCAATTTGGATGAATGGCCTAAGACAGGGGTCTGCAACATGTGGCTCCAGGTCCACATACAGCTCTTTTACCCATATTCAATTGCTCCTGGTGGTTTTGAAAAATTATAGAGAAATGGTCTCAAATTTATGAAAATAAATTCACTAATGTACAAGAAAACTGCAAATTAAAGAAGAAAAACTAAAATGTGAGAGAAAAATGACACACAAAATGAGAATATATTGCTAATTTACAGTCGTGAAAAAATGAGGACACCCTGTATAAGCCTGTGTTTTTTAAACATATTTGGACATATGGATATTTAATATCAATGTTAAAAATACTGGGAGATTCATGTAGTACAACTGAACGATTAAAAATGAATTTAAGACTTTTTCAGATTTTCTGTAAAATGTAATGCTAAACAAATAGTGAGGAATAAATTAGAACCCCCCCCCCCCATCTTTTTTAGGACACCCCCACATTCATTCCCATTTAAAATGGCTAAAATAAATGTTAAAAATGCAAATTAAAAAACAAAAACAAGGTTAGACATCGATATGTGAACATTTCTTAACAAAGAGCTGAATATTTAAAGGGGTGTCCAAATTTTTTTCACCTGACTGTAAGAACAAAATTGTGAATTTACAAGAAAAGGTTCCAAATAAAAGATAAAAAAATATATATAAATTTGAAAATTATGACATAAATATGAGGGGAAAAAAAAAACAAATTTTGCAAATTTTTAAAAAAGTCAAATTTATGTGGAAAAAGGATGCAAATGCATAGTTAGTTGCAAATTAAAGAGGACAAGGTCACTGTGGTGGAAATATGATGCATTGCGCATGGAGAGAGATGAAATAAAGAATCCCACTGAAGTCATTTTATATATTTTTGAATGCGCAGAAGTGGTCAAAGTGGTCAGTCCCTGCGTCTCTCTCCCCAAACTGCCCCAGAAGTGTGCGTGTGTGTGTTAAATAGGAAACCATAAGGTGCACCAGGGTTCCTGTGAACAACAAAGGCAGAACCTAACAAAAGAGTCATGAACTTGGGTGATTACAGACAGGCAGGAACCAACAGGAGCTGTGGAGTGAGGAGGAGGGCGTTGAGTCAAGTTCAATGCAATGATCAGAATACACTATATTAAATTATTGCTTATTCATTATTAATTGTATTACACAATATTAAAAATGCCCCTTTCAGTCACAAAACTGAGAGCAAAATTAGGGCGAAGCGTGTTCACCACACCTGGATCCTGCTCACCTCCTGTTTCCTTTCCGATGAAAGAAGGCTCCAAAGAGGAGAAAAACAACACAGCTTTGTTCTTGAGGCTGCTGGCAGGAAACCAGCAAAGCTGGGACACTGTGCTGGACCAAGCTAGCTGCTAAAGCTAACCTTAGCTGGAGTTAAGGCTTTTCAAGAACAATGCTGAGATCCAGACTTCACCAGCATTCAAGAGTGTCACTTGTCTGGGAAGTCTTAATTCTTCTGAACAACAGCTGAAGAAAATGACGGAGTCATAACCCAAGGTTAGCTGTTCTGATGCCAAAATATCAGAACACCGGCTAAGTAGCCCGTGGCTTTGAGGATTATTACAAGTAGCTGGGAGTCTACAAATCATCTGCTTATTGTTATCAATAAGGGATAATGATTAGATACCAAGACAAAGATGTCTAACTTCATCTGAAAGCACCTGGACAGGTGAGTGTGCTGAATGAAGCCAGCCTTTAGCTAATGCTAAATCAAATTAGATCACACACACACACATACACTACCGTTCAAAAGTTTGGGGTCACTTAGAAATTTCCTTATTTTTGAAAGGAAAGCACTTTTTTTCAATGAAGATAACTTTAAACTAATCAGAAATACACTCTATACATTGCTAATGTGGTAAATGACTATTATAGCTGCAAATGTCTGGTTTTTGGTGCAATATCTACATAGGTGTATGGAGGCCCATTTCCAGCCACTATCACTCCAGTGTTCTAATGGTACAATGTGTTTGCTCATTGCATCAGAAGGCTAATGGATGATTAGAAAACTCTTGTGCAATCATGTTAGGTCTGCAATGCTGTAATTGCTGCAAATGGAGGATTCTTTGACGAAAGCAAAGTTTGAAGGAAAAAATTATTATTTCAAATACAAATCATTATTTCTAACCTTGTCAATGTCTTGACTATATTTTCTATTCATTTTACAACTCATGGTGGTAAATAAGTGTGACTTTTCATGGAAAACACAAAATAATTGTCTGGGTGACCCCAAACTTTTGAACGGTAGTGTACTGTATATGTATATGTATATAAACAGAACAAAAACAAACAGGAGAAATTAAGTTGGAGGCTCTGCGAATAATTTATAGGTTGATGTGGATAAACATGCATGATAAGTGTTATGAAGTTCAAGAACTATATTTAGCTTTGTACATGTCTGGATAGGTGATGCTAGCCCACTTCTCTGTGTCTTTTGGCCAGTTTTGCTTTGGAATATGAGAGGGAACCTGCTCAGTTAAAACTAATTTGTCGTCATACCGCTGTCTGTCATTATCTAGAGTTTCATAATAAATTTCGGACGTTTTCACTTTTTTTGTTCCATTTTACTACGTGATTAAATCCCTCCCCCCCCCCCCAAAAAAATGGCAGGTGATCTCGCCGGAAGTCACGTGATCGAAAACTCTGACTTAGCAAGTAGAAACAAACAAAAACAAAAATAAAAAAAACCTAGACGTTGCAACTGCTGCGATCGATGTGAAAATGAACCTGGGAAGAGGAGACGAACATCTGTGCTGGACACAACATGTAAGAACATGTAGCTGAGCAGCTGAGTTAACCATCAGTGATAAACCAGAGCTCGTTTTACTAGCTTAGTATTTCAGGGTGTGTAAAGTGGCTTTGGAGGAAAAAGTACTATAAACAGAAGAATACTTAAAAGAAAACAATAATAAAAGTACAGTGAGAAGCTTAAACAGTTTTTTAACTTTAATATCCTCCAACAAAAGATTTGCTGCTGGAGTGGCAATGATCATCAAAGAATGAGCCTGGACCAGTAGAGGAATGGCACCCATCACCCGGCCCAGAGTAAGTGATTCTTTACATTATTTCCTCCTTCCATACTCTACTGTGCAAAGAGCCAATCTTATCAAATGTTAGCCAAATAAATCTGCTTGTAGCCAGTATTTCAGTCATTAAATGAAAATGAAACGGCAGTTATGAGTATCAGCTGGCCTGTTAACATTAGTAATGCCAGAGTATTCCTTTTTGCTTGAAAAACGTTATGTGTAAAGTTTGAGGTTTTACTTTTCATTTGCATTTTCCAGACAATACTGTTTTTGAACATTTGTGAGCTTTTCTTTCATACATAATTCCATCACTTTTGACCCATATTTTTCGTTCCTTGTAAATTAGTGAAATATTCATGCCATTTTGAAAAACTTTCTTATAAATTTACAGTTTATTTTTCATAAATTTGCAACTTTTTTCCTAATAAATATAACCTTTTTTATTGTAAATCTTTTTTTTTCTATTAAATATGCAAGTTTTTCAAAAATGTGTACCCATCTATAAATTTGTGGCATTCTCTGTTCATTTTACATTTTTCATGCAAATGTATTTACTTTTTATATCAAATCTGTGACTTTTTTTTAACGTGCTACTTTTTCATTGTAATTTTTGATTTATCTCATAAAGCTGCAAAGTTAAGTGTTTTCCTTGTAATTAATTTATTGGACAGACACAGAGTCACTGGATTTGCTTAAAGACTAACAGGTCATTTTTTTATATTTCTGATTTGTCATGCAGGGTTGTTTGTGCAGGTCAGCTATTTTATTTTTGGTTTTGGGGTGGCAGTCACATTGCTTGATAGTTATTATCTTTAGCCATATTCAAACACCAAATGTGCAAAAGTTTTATCATTGTTTAAAGAAGCTCATTTTTGTATTTTTGTAAAAGTTTACTTTCTGTCACTTTGAAATAACACAGCAAAACTGCAAGTCCAACAATACCTAAACAGAACAAAAATGGATTACTTATAATATTCCTAAAATTCTTAGGCTATCTCAAAAGTAAATATTTAAATGAACATGTCTGTGCCAACATCCTTCTGTTGTTTACCTACCAAAGAGTCAAAAAGCATTGCAATGGTGTCAGTATGTGTACTTTGTATTTTTTTGTGAGAAGTACAATCTTTTAAAATGTACAAGGAGAAACTGAGGAGAAAATTGAGTGGAACATGCTGAGCAAGATTCCCATATACATTTGTTGCTCAGTTGCATTACTTTTGAACATTTGTAAAAACTTGTGGTCAAACTGTGGAAACACCTATGTTCATTCTTATCTGATATGAAACTATAATACAGTGCCTACTGTAACAGTTTTTTTTTTTTTTAAATTTTCCTTTCAGTGAACACTATTTCTGCCAATGCAAATACTGGTTAGCAAGATAATTTATAGAGGTATGGATGTTATTTCTTCATTTCTTATATGTAAAAGTATAGAAAATTGTTCTTATTCCTTTTAAATTTTGACTTTGCGACCTCGATAACGACATTTGAGAATTAAATTATTCTATGTAATAATGACACTTTGACACCTTTTCATTGACATAATCTCAGAAGAAAACATATGAGTCAAAATTCACACATTTGTACTAAAGTTATACAAGACTATTTAGAAGTGAGTACAGGTGCATTTCAATAAATTAGAATGTCATCAAAAAGTTGATTCATTTCAGTAAAAAATTATTTTTCATAGAAATGTTCGCCGACTGAAAAGTATGCCCATGTACACACTCAGTACTTGGTTGGGGCTCCTTTTGCATGAATTACTGCATCAGTGCGGCTTGGGATGGAGGCGATCAGCCTGTGGTACTGTTGAAGTGTTATGGAGGCCCAGGTTGCTTTGATAGCAGCCTTCAGCTCATCTGCATTGTTGGGTCTGGTATCTTTCATCTTCCTTTTGACAATACGCCATAGATTCTCTATGTGGTTTAGGTTAGGAGAGTTTGCTGGCCAATCAAGCACAGTGATACTATGGTCATGAAAGCAGGTATTGGTACTTTTGGCAGCGTGGGTGCCAAGTCCTGCTGGAAAATGAAATCAGCATCTTCATAAAGCTTGTCAGCAGAGAGAAGAAAGGTATCTGGTGTATCCAGTGGACAGCGGAAGGGAGAAAAGGAGACTTGGTGGTGGAATGAGGAGGTACAGGAAAGTATTCAAAGGAAGAGGTTAGCAAAGAAAGAGTGGGGTAGTCAGGGAGATGAAGAAAGTAGACAGGAGTGTTTGGAATCTAGGCGCATGGAAAAGAGAGAGGTGGCAAAGGCAAAGGAAAAGACATATAGTGAGTTGTATGAGAGGCTAAACACTAAGGAAGGAGAAAAGTAGTTGTATCGACTGACTAGACGGAGAGCTCGAGCTGGAAAGGATGTGCAGCAGGTTAGGCTGATTAAGGACAGAAATGGTAATGGACTAACAAATGACAAGAGTGTGTTGAGAAGGTGGAAGGAGTACTTTGAAAAGCTGATGAATAAAGAAAATAAGAGGGAGGAGGATGGATGAAGGAAAGATGGTGGACAAGGAAGTCCTGAGGATTAGCAAGGCAGAAGTGAGGGCAGCTTTGAAGAGGATAAAGAATGGAAAGGTGGTTGGTCCAGATGACATACCTGTGGAAATATGGAGATGTTTAGGAGAGATGGCAGTGGGCTTTTTAACTAGATTGTTTAACACAATCTTGGAGAGTGAGGGGATGCCTGAGGAGTGGAGAAGAAGTGTTTTGGTACCAATTTTCAAGAACAAAGGTGATGCTCAGAGCTGTAGTAACTACACAGGCATAAAGTTGATCATCCACACTATGAAGATGTGGGAAAGAGTTGAAGCCAGGTTAAGAAGAGAGGTGACAATCAATGAGCAGCAGTACGGTTTCATGCCAAGAAAGAGTACTACAGATGCAATGTTTGCTTTAAGAGTGTTGATGGAGAAGTATAGAGAAGGTCAGAAGGAGTTACACTGTGTCTTTGTGGATCTAGAGAAAGCATATGATAGTGTGCCAAGAGAGGAAGTGTGGTACTGTATGAGAAAGTCAGGAGTGACAGAGAAGTATATGAGGTTGGTGCAGGACATGTATGAGGACAGCAAGACGGTGGTGAGGTGCGCTGTAGGAGTGACAGAGGGGTTCAAGGTAGGGGTGGGATTACATCAGGAATTGGCTCTGAGCCCCTTCTTGTTTGCCCTGGTGATGGACAGGCTGACAGACGAGGTCAGACAGGAGTCTCCATGGACCATGATGTTTGCAAATGACATTTTGATCTGTAGTGAGAGTGGGGAGCAGGTGGAAGAGAACTTGGAGAGATGGAGGCATGCTCTAGAGAGAAGAGGAATGGAAGACAAAATACATGAGTGTGGATGAGAGGGAGGCAGGTGTAACGGTGAAGATGGAAGGAGTAGAGGTAGTGAAAATAGATGAGTTTAAATACTTGGGTCAACCATCCAAAGCAATGGAAAATGCACAAGAGAGGTGAAGAAGAGAGTGCAGGCAGGGTGGAGTGGGTGGAGACAAGTGTCAGGGGTGATTTGTGACAGAAGGGTAGCAGCAAGAATGATAGGGAAGATTTACAAGACGGTAGTAAGACCTGCTGTGATGTATGGTTTGGAGATGGTGGCGCTGATAAAAAAGACAGGAGAGGGAGCTGGAGGTAGCAGAGTTGAAGATGCTAAGATTTTCATTGGGAGTGACTAGGAGGGACAAGATTAGAAATGAGTATATCAGAGGGACAGCTCAGGTTGAGCGGTTCGGAGACAAAGTAAGAGAATCAAGGCTGAGATGGTTTGGACGTGTGCAGAGGAGGGATAGTGGACATATTGGACAAAGAATGTTGAAGATGGAGCTGCCAGGCAGGAGGAAAAGAGGAAGACCACAGAGAAGATTCATGGATGTAGTGAAGGAGGATATGGAGAGGGTTGATGTTACAGAGGAAGTAATTGATGAGCTGTAATCTATAACCATCAAAATTAAAAGAAATAAACACCTGAAATACAGATGTGGACAAACTCACACACATTATTTTCAGTCTTTTCTAGGGGGTATCCTGTTGAACCACAATACAAAAGCATTGTCCGATTTTCATTGGTTAATTTTCATAGAATTTTTATTTATTACCACTTTTGTCAGATTCAAGTTATTTCTGTGACCATTGTGGGTTTTTCTTTCATTAACAGAGGGGTACCAACAATTTTGTCCACGGCTGTATATTACTCTGTGTGTAATGAATCTATATAATATGAGTATCATTTTTTTAATTGAATTACTAAAATAAATGACATTCTAATTTACTGAGCTGCACCTGTAGTTTGAGATTTACAATTGAAAAATAAAGCTTGCAGGGTAAAAAAGTACAGTTGAACTAACAATTATTACGTCTCCATTAAAATTTTATTTTCGAAATTGACAACTACTTTAATTATTTTTTTGTCTGAATTGTTTTGTGTAATTTTGAGTGAAAATTTAATTAGTTGAGTAATTTTGAGATTAGGTTGACTGTAGGTCTTTTCCATTTATTTTAGCCATTGCAACACTTTCTCTCCAGGAACATGAAACATGTTACTACACAGTGCAATCAGTAGATACCTTGAGTTGTAAGTATTAGGTTGTAAATTTATAGTGTTATTTTTTTAATAAGCATACACTCAAAAAGATTTGTAAACCTAAATATTATACAACTTTTTTTAAAGTGATTCAACTTCTCATCATCATAATGAAAAAGTTCTGCTATTAGGTCCTCTGTCTTTTCCATTATTCTGACATAGCAACAGTAATTCAACCCTGGTACTTTATAATGAAAAAATATCACCAGGAACTCACCACTACAATCCTAACAACACCCTGGAGTATTGCGACTTTCTCAAGAGTTCCCGTGTAACAGACCTTGACTTCATGGCTGCTAGTCTTCTCTAATTGACATGTTTATTCTATCACTTGTTGGTCGCTATCAAGTGCTTTTTTAGAGATAGTTTTTTTTTTTCCCCTCACAACTTTTGCCAACAACTGTCTCTTACAGCACTAGCCTTCTGAGCAGTGATTGGCTTTATTTGGAAGTTGACCAAAATGTGGAAAAACTGTTGGGTTTATTATTGAAATTGGAGGAACATTTTATAAAGGTTTTCCTTGGTCCCTGTAGTACTCCTTAGCTGATCTAAATCTAAAGGTATTCCTGTAATGGGAAATCATGGCTGGCTACTGTATTTCTCTTTGGTTGGAAAATATTCTGAGGTTTAAATTGTAAGTTTAGTATAATGGATATACTGCTCTTCAAAAAAGTTGACACACTGTAATATTTCAGTGGACTGTCTTTAGCTTTGGATTACGGCATGCATTTGCTATGGCATCATTTGGATAAACTTTTGCAGAATCACAGCATTTATTTCTGTCTGGAGTTGTGCTAATTTTTGGTCAAGATGTTGTATTGATGATGGAAGAGTTGACTAGAGTTCATGATGAAGATAATCGTGCACTACTTTTCTTCAAGGACAGTAATGGTTTGGACAGTTCTTTAACCAACTTAAGCAGTTCCACCAATCTCCTTAGTTGTTTTCTTTGCTTGATACAGGCCAATAATTTGACCTTTCTGAAGCAGTACAACATTTGTTTCATGACCACAGAATGTTTTCTGACATAGTTGTTTAAGAAATGAGAAGCTACTCATTGCAGCAGTTATCCAGTAGAATTCCTACTGTGTAACTTGTACCAATATAAATGGCCATTCTCATAAATGACACTATGTAACACAAATTTTGTTGGAAGTGCTCTAGGCCTGACTCAGATTTTGGGTCAACAGGTCAAGGATCAAGGTTATATGGCCTCTTAGCAGAATTTCACATTTGTGATCATTATTATTTTATTGCTATTAACACCAGGATCACCAAACTTAGTCCAATGTTTGAGCTTGAGGTCCCTGTGACCTAACTTTCTTGTGGGTCAAAAGGTCAAAGATCAGTTACAAGGCCATTTGTTTTCTAACTAGAGAGCAGATGAATATGTTGCTAGAGAATGCAGAGAAGAGGTGTGGATCTGCAGTTCTAGTTTTCAAATGATCCTTGGGGGTTTGATGAACTTGTGTTGTATTCGCTCACATCATTTCTGAGTTAAGAAGGTCATATGAAGCAAAGCGACTTAAATTTTGTCAGCACTATTTTATCAGTGACATAGTATGTCGACATGCTTGTTATTTCTTTCTTGGTGTGGTGTCAACATTATTTGTGGACAAAACATATTTTTAGCAACATATCTTATAACTTTGTCATTGACATTAACCCCTTTCATTCAGATTTAGCCAGTAACAACCAACTGCTGACCAGATTTTTGGTTATTCTTTGATTATCATAGAGCATCGTCACACCCGAAAGTTCGCACTAAGGTCCGGACTAAAGTTTTTATTGTTACATTGTATACATTTGGTTTGATTAGGTTTGGTGTCACACTGCTCTTTATCCAAGCAGCACAAACAGCTTTACGTAACACACTGACATCCTGTTGTCATGACAATGTTTATGTAGTTAGCACAGATGCTATAGTCAGCAAGTGTGGTACTCACCTTTGAAGGTGTTTTCTGCAGCTCTGGGCACATCGGCAACCACACTTTACGGAAGTGTGAACTGGTTCAGACTCCATCATATTAGTTGGTGAACTAGTATAGTGAGGCTAAAATATTACCCAGGTCTTCATTCAAAAGGATGTTTGTCCTTCTCATTAGCCGTGATGATCTTCAGCTGACATTGCTCCTGCTAATGAACCATATTTCAATTAAAAACCAGGTCCATTCCTCTCTCCAAGTCCTACCATGGCTCATTTTCCCTCTGTTTGACTGCCTAAACTTTCTGCACTTGGTCCAAAATGGCAAAACTTTCTGAAAATTACCTTCACACTCTAAAAAAAAAACTGGACCAAGATTCATTTTGATCCAGACTGAGACCACCTCTTTTTGCTGGACAAAATTTTGGCTCTTTCTTCTGGACCGTGGTTCGGGGGAGCGTTCACGCCTAAAATTTTGGTCTGAAAAGTATGAAAGTCCAGACCAAATGGGTTAGGTGTGAAAGCCCCCTCATTAGAGTATGAAACCAAGGTGTGATGGGTACATTGGATTTTCTCTAAATATGCAGTATTTGCAGTTAAAGGATTGTTTGTCTTGTGGGGAAGCGATAATTAAAATATCCAGTGAAATATTCAGAACATAGCAAGGAAACAGAAAATATCTCAAACTACAGCATCAGAATGACTTTATTCCAGTTACAATACTTGAATGTAAATACAACATATTACAAAGTATTAAGTCTCATCAAATGTCATTGTAATAATGAAAAAGAACATGGTGGTAGAAAAGTGGCATCTTTGAAATTTTTACTCACTTTCTGAGTGGTGATCAACAAATATATTTTAGTTAATTAGTCGGAGGCACATGGGGCTTATTGTGAGTAGCCATGTATAAACTCCCATCTCTTAATGAAGGAGATGAGGGCTGCTGCTCGGCTTGGATCAGAGTCTCAGTGGAGTTGGTGAAGTTGCCAGATCTCTTGAGCGTCTCTGGACAGGCATCTGTCACGTTTGCTTCATCACCATCTGGACTGCAAAGTAGGAGTGAGAGCTGCAATGTCTGAAACTATGGGTCATAGAATTTTTTTGCTGGTGTACAACTCTGTAAAGAAACACAAGAGAAACAATCGTAGTGCCCCCCCCCCCAAAAAAAACCCCTCTTGTATCTTAAGGCAAGTGATGGAGTGGATCAGCTAAGAGGATAACCTGTTGTTTTTGTTGTTTTTTATACATTGGAGTCTTCCTCTTCTCCTTTCGGCTACTCCATTTAGAAGTCACTATAGCCGATCATCTGCCTCCATCTCACCCTATCCCTTTCGTCCTTCTCTGTCATGCCAACCCTCTCCATGTCTTGTTCTTCAACAGAAAATGCAACACAGTCATTTTTACCACGAAGTATCGCAACTTATTTGTATATTTTGCCATTAAACAACCTCTAGTGGTCGTAGAAATGATGACATAAAGTGACATGGAAGAGGATTGCAATTGTAATGTGTGCAAAGTGAACCCTAATAATTTCCATAACATCCAAGTATTATAGAGCTACCCCATCTTTACCACTGAAAAATGCTTATTTAAAATCAAAGGAAGTGATGTATTAGCAGAAAAACTTGCTACTAAATTTAGTTACTTTTATTAGTTTACTTGTTTAGCTGGATAGCACTCATTCATGTATATTGACTTTAGGGATGAGCCAGTACCACTTTTTCAAGACCGATACTGATACCGATACTGTGACTTTGAGTATCGGCCAATACCAATTGTTACGGATGGCTCTTGCGAGCCATTAATAAGAGCCAAAGGCCAACTGGTGAGTTTGCGTAGTTTATTAATAAGGGAAAAGGAACAAAGGAAACAAGCCTCGCGGGGCAAAACACAAATAATATAAGAGGTACACTTACGGATAACGATGAGAGAAGAGAGGAGGGCTGGAGCCGGACGTAGGGGCTCCAGCCTAATCCACAGCGAGAGGTACATGTGGACAATGTGAGGTCACAGCCCTGAACAATCAGGGCCGCTCCCTTGTATAGTGGTTGACAGCGCCTCAGCTGATGAGAGGTAATTGGCCTCTCATCAGAGGCCTCTCAGGCCTCTCATCTCATCCGGCCTGACAGCCGGAAGCCCGCTGAGACGCTGTCATAGCAAAAGCCGGGCTTAGGAGATGTATGGCCTGAGCGCGGATGACATCGGCGCACAGACCATGACAGGACCTCCCCCTCAAGGCCGGCCTCAGAACGGCCAGTAACACCCAAGCCCCCCCCGCCCCCCAGGGTGGACGGATGGGGCGCAGGCCAGGAGGGCGTGAGTCAGAAAAAGAGGAGAGAAAAAAACCCCACCACACTGACAGGGAACAAACGAAGCAATTACAGAGTACGGGAGAGAGAAAAGAAAAAAAAAAAACAGTACTCCATAAAATGCGGACAATATGCAGACAGGACCCAACAAAAAAAAGGCAACAACAGGAGGCCTATAACTAAAACACAGAGGCTCCTAAGGCGTAATATGGCAGATACAAAACATCCCTCAAACAGGAGAGGGGAAGAAAAAAAGACATGCTAACCGCGATGGGACTACAAGAAATCATAATATCATACCTGTACCTCCATAAAATCACAAAGGAACAAAGGCACAGGAATGACAGGCACAATTACACAGTTCGGGGGGCCTCCCCGCACCCAGCATCCAAACCGCCAACAGGGGTAACGGGAAGAGTTCAGGCGGCCTACCCGAATCCCAGGCCAGGAAAAACAGTACTTCAGGTGGCCGGACCAGGCCACTGAATAGAGAGTCCAGTGGGTCGGGTGGCCGGCCCAGAGAGCCAAATGGGCGCGGCAGTCCCTCTGGCGGCCGACCCGCATTGCTCAGCCACCAGGACCGCAGGGGAGAGAAAGGCAACGGCTTCTCTGTAGAGGGGGCTAACGAGGGCGAGCCAGGTGAGGGCGAGCCAGGTGCCGTATGGCGAGCCATACGGCACCTGGTGGAGAAGGCTTGGGGGGAAGATGAGGGTGAAGATGAGGGAGAAGATGAGCCGGTCTAGTGTCCAGTGGCAGGGGATCTGCAGCTCCCTCACCAAACTTGGATCCTGCTGGTGCTGCACCCTCGTCGGACCCCGATTGGGTCACGGTTGCACCCACAATGGACCCTGATTGGATCACGGTTGCACCCGCGTCGGACCCCGACTGGGTCAGTGCCGCACCAGAACCGACCTCCAACCCCGAACCTGGAACCTCTGGCACAGCGGGCAAAAGCAGCTCCTCGCCGGCGACCCTGGGAGAAGGCTGGGGAGAGAGAACAGAACCGGGATCAGGATCACCGGCAGCGCCAGAACCCGGCGAGACAAGCTCAGACGCAGTGGGTGGCTGCACCCGGCTCGTCTCCCCAAGAGACAGGCAAAAATGCTCGAGAAAGGAAAGGAGAAAGACAATACAGAGCACTTGCCTGATCTTCAGGTTCTGACGCCGTCCAGGACTCAGACGGCAGGAGGTTGTCATCAGGCTCCCACTCAGCTGCGTCGGGCTCCGCAGCTGGCATGATGGTGTCCGCAGCCTCTGGATCCTCCGGCACCGATGCCCACACCGGCGGCCCGCACGGCGTGGTGGCAGGGGACCCTCGACCCGCTGGACCAGACCGGTCGTCCGTGGAGACCCGGGGACGCTTCCTCGTCGGCGCAGGTTCCACGCTGCAGTCCGCTCTTCTCCTCCACCCACGATGTGGCTGCGGGACCGGAACCAGGCTCTCCAGAACCGCAGGCCCCCTCCTCATCCGGCGACGTTGGCCTGGCGTCGAGGACCGCTCAGCGGAGGTAGACACAGAGGATGCGGGATTAACAATCAAAGCCACAGCAGGTGGTGGGAGCTCGGGGGGGTGCGAACCCCGAGCTCCACCCCCAGGAGTCTGACAAGGCAAATCACAATAATGAGAATATGGATAAACTTGGACTTGCCTGTCTCCTGGAGGCTGGATGGTTCCTGCTGCGGCGGACGTTATTCCTCCCTTTCCCCACCGGATGGTGACAGAGGGCCCCCTGGGAGGACGAGGGGGAGCCGCTTGTGGAGGTTCCGGGATGGGGCTCGCCGAGACAGGACTCCAGGCACACACAGCATCCGGGAAAGACGTCGTGGTGGAGGGGGTGACAGCCGGGACGAGCCGGGCACGGAGCGCTGACGGGACAGCAGGAGAAGATGGCCCGGGAGATGAGGCTGCGGGGATTCCCCTCTGACGAGGCGCAGGAGTGACAACTGTGTGGGGGATTGAGCCCTTGCGGCAACCCGGAACTGGATCTGGACGGGATTCAAGCCGAGGTTGTCTGTGGAGGTGACGACGGTTTCTGGCAGAGGGCGAGGCGAAGGTGAGGTCCGGGAATCGTCGCTCCTGTGCAGAGACTGAGGCGAGGAGGTCGGCGAACTCAGGGAAGTCACTTAACCCGGGATTCCTCTCCACCAGTCTGACTGCCGCCGCCACATGCTTAATTATTTCAGATGGATGCACAGCGGAGCGAGCAGCAGCCACTCGGTCCCAGATCTTGATTGCTGTCAGCTGCAGCTCCTCTGGGGGAATCCCGACTGACGTCATGCTCAATGGGAGAAGACCTCTGGACGGTGCGAACTCCCGGGCCGGAACGGAGGCAGGAGCGGGATCCTGAAGCGAGGGGCGACGCTTCCTCCTCTTCGGCTTCCTGCCAGGATTTCCCTCCAGCCCACGGAGTATCTCGCGCTGTGCGGCGATGTCATTTCTCCGCACGACAAGAATGTCCTCGGCTTGGTCCAGGTACCCGTGCACGTTGCTGCTGAAGTCGAGGAGGGAGGCGGTGATGAGGATTTCATCGACGCACTCAAGAGCGTCTGCCAGATCGTCGCTCTGACTCTGAGTGCGGGCCCTCCGCAACGGCATGTCTCCAGCACGGTACCCAGACAGGTAGGAACAACAGTCCAATTTATGCAACACTCACGGTGGCCGGCAACTCACTGGTTGCGACCTACTGTTACGGATGGCTCTTGCGAGCCATTAATAAGAGCCAAGAGCCAACCGGTGAGTTTGCGTAGTTTATTAATAAGGGAAAAGGAACAAAGGAAACAAGCCTCGTGGGGCAAAACACAAATAATGTAAGCGGTACACTTACGGATAACGATGAGAGAAGAGGGCTGGAGCCGGATGTAGGGACTCCAGCCTAATCCACAGCGAGAGGTACGTGTGGACAATGTGAGGTCACAGCCCTGAACAATCAGGGCCACTCCCTTATATAGTGGTTGACAGCGCCTCAGCTGATGAGAGGTAATTGGCCTCCAGCCATCCCGTGGAGCATGACAGCCGGAAGCCCGCTGAGACGCTGTTATAGTAAAAGCCAGGCTGAGGAGATGTATGGCCTGAGCGCGGATGACATCAGCGCACAGACCATGACACCAATCTAAACCCGATACCATCTCTCTTATTTAAAACAACAGTACAGAACATGCTTTAGTAATGACTGGCTGCATTTTGCACACACATAAAAACAGAAATCTAAAAGTCAAAGAATATATTACAAATTTGACTCAGTTCAGCAATGCTGCTGCTTTTTTTAATTTTAAACTTTGCAACATTGGAAGCATTTCACTGGTCAGCACTATGTAAATATGCATTCTAAAGTTTTAAATGCAAGTTTATTGCAAAACTTTAAAGATGAGTATTAAAATAAACATTCAGATGAAATTCAAAGTGCCATTGTGCATGAGGTAAAAAATGCTGTTGAGCTGAAATAAGGAACTAACCCTTTAAGTTGTATTTTTGTCATCCATTGTTATTATTATTATTACTGTCATAAGTATTCTCCTGGTCCTAAGTTTATTTAGTAGTTTATTCTCTGTCCAGTTTTTAGGTTTGCTCTTATTTTGAAGTCATCCCTGTTCCATTTCATGTAGCCTTGTTAGTCCTGCTTCCAATTCACCACTATAATTTGCTATTTATGTTTGTCACCTACCTCTCATCATCTGTAACTGTCCATCTAAAGGTAAGCCCATGCTATGTCTTCATACCTGCTCCTCTGGTTTTTACTTTCAGTTTTGTTCTTTTAGTTTCACTTTTAGCATATTTCAGCAGTAAAACAGCGGCTGCTGCTGCACGACACACTTGCTTCTGCTCAGTTCTTGACAGAATTCAGCATACTCCTTTACCGTGATACTTTTGCAAGTGTTTTATCAAGTTGGTGGTGTTAATATTGTAAAGGCTGGTACCACACAGCAGCTTTATACGTACTGAGACGAGTCCCACAGACGGGCTGCAGTGATTTGACACGTTGCTTTTGTTTACAGAAGCCTCGCACAGCGCGGCTGAGAATATAATCGCACCTTCATTGTAATATTATTATGGTATTGGATCGGTAAATTACTTTTATTCCTTACTGATACTGATCCAGCCATTTTGCCTGGATTGAACCCGATACCGATACGGCGGATCGGATCGGCTCATCCCTAATTGGCATTATTTGTGTTGTGCAGTAGATTATCAACAACAGCTGTTTTTCTTACTATTAAGCCTTTTGTCTAAAAAGTGAAGCCAGTGCAGAAGTGCCCTAAATATACCCACGTCTATCTCATAGTAAACAGGGGTAACTGTTATTTTAAAAAAGTAAATATCAATTTACCAATCAATGACCCATGTTAGAATCAGAGAGGATGATAAAAGTAGAATGTGGTTTCATTATTTAAGTTAAATTTGCATTGCTTGGCTCAGGCTCGATCCAAGCTGGGAGCTAGTCAGCTAAGATTAGCATTAAGAAGGAGGATGGAGTTAAACATGGCTCTTAGAGAGCTTAAAGTTCTGAGGAAGGCTGCAAATGAGGATTCACGATGCTGCAATAATTAAATATTTAAACACTGTTTGACCAAAATGTGTCGCAAACATTTTATGCAGACCTGTGGAAGCTGTCAGCGTGTGGGAAAAGTGCAGTGAATGGAACTTTTCATATTTCCATATTTATACTGACAGTGATTTTTACTGTGTTGTTTCTTTGCATTTGATAGAGTATTTAAGACCTGGAGGTGGTTTCAATGTTGCCATATGTCTTAACACATGTAATATGATATTTTTGTGGTCTGTCACTTCTGTTACAATTGTGCCACTAAATAAATCTAAACAAGAAAGAAAGAAACCTGTCTAAAACTCCATCTGCGTATCTTTGCATTGCAGTGCCACCATGTGGCTAAATAGAGTTTGAGTGCTTTGTTGGCATTTTGTTCATACTTGACATGAAGACTTCTTAGTGGATCTCCTTGGAGCTTACAGTACAGTCAAATATTCTTGTAAATTTATTTCTTAAATGTTCCATTACCTGCACAACAATGTTTTATGGGTTTTAGTCTTATAAATTAAATCTGTGGGTCACAGTTGTACCATTAAAATATTAAAATGCTCACTTTATAAAAAAGTACACATTATTTTTATTTACTTAAACTCTTCAACAAATGAGCCGTTTGCGCTTAATGAGTTTTGGGAAATCTCAAACCAACACCCCTGCCTGTAGTTCTCGAAGTTAGCAAATCAACTTATGCTTCCTTACTTGTGATTGACTCATTAAAAAAAGCTTTACCCAATCAGATTAATGGCTCAGGGACAGGATCAGTGCAGGCTGAAAGTTGACTCTTTCAGACAGAAATTGATAGGATGCTGATTTCTACTCCATGTCAGGTCCATTCATACAACTGGTAGAAATTCACCAGCACGCACACTCTCTGTGGCTCTTTTACAGTAATTGCATTTTTATTGATTTATTTACTTTACATACAGCAATATTATACACATGCTGGATTTGTGAGAGGTGCAAATAATTTGATAGTGTCATTTTTTAAATCTTTACACCTATGCATTGGTTTTCTAAAAGGAACTAATTTTTAATTGCCTCAGAAATATTATGATTTTCTGTTTGTCTTAACCATAAGGTTATTTGCTGAGATTATGCATACAGTTATAAGCAAAACACAAGGTCAACTCATTATTTAGTTCTTTATCAAAAATATCGGCATATCCATATTTAATAGTTTTTTAAGTTTATATCTTTAAAGGTGATGTACAGTGGTGTGAAAAAGTGTTTGCCCCTTCCTGATTTTTCATTTTTTTTGTATGCTTGTCACACTTAAATGTTTCAGATCATCAAACAAATTTAAATATTAGACAAAGATAACACAAGTAAACAGAAAATGCAGTTTTTAAAGGAAGGTGTTTATTATTAAGGGTAAAAAGAAATAAATCCAAACCTACATGGCCCTGTGTGAAAAAGTGACTGCCCCCCGTTAAAACATAAATTAACTGTGGTTTTTCACATCTTTGGAAAGCTGAGTTAAATTTCTCTAGCCAAACCCAAGCCTGATTACTCCCACACCTGTTCTCAGTCAAGAAATCATTTAAATTGGACCTGCCTGACAAAGTGAAGTAGACCAAGAGATCCTCAAATGCTAGACATCATGCTTCGATCCAAAGAAATTCAGGAACAAATGAGAAACAAAGTAATTGGGATCTATCAGTCTGGAAAAGGTTATGAAGCCATTTTTAAAGCTTTGGGACTCCAGTGAACCACAGTGAGAGCCATTTTCCACAAATGGCAAAAACATGGAACAGTGGTGAACTTTCCCAGGAGTGGCCAGCTGACCAAAATTACCCCAAGAGCACAGCGCCGACTCATCCAAGAGGTCACAAAAGACCCCACAACAACAAAAGAACTGCAGGCCTCACTTGCCTCAGTTAAGGTCAGTGTTCATGATGCTACCATAAGAAAGAAACTGGGCAAAAGTGGCCTGCATGTCAGAGGTCCAAGATGAAAACCACTGCTGAGCAAAAAGAACATAAAGGCTCGTCTCACCTTTGCCAGGAAACATCTTGATGATCCCCAAGACTTTTGGGAAAATACTCTGGACTGATGAGACAAAAGTTGAACTTTTTGGAAGGTGTGTGTCTCATTACATCCGGCGTAAAAGTAACACATTTCAGAAAAGGAGCATCATACCAACAGAAAAATTTGGTGGTGGTAGTGTGATGGTTTGGGGCTGTTTTGCTGCTTGAGGACCTGGTCGACTTGCTGTGGTAAATGGAACCATGAATTCAGCTGAGTAGTGTGGAAAAGTTTCTGGTAAATACTGTAATTATAGGAAACATCACACAGCGGTTGTTTAAGCCAAAAGGAAGAACAAAAAGCTATGAGGGCATAAAGTGTTCTTTAACTTTTTCCCAGTTTGTCAATTTCTTTCATTAAATGTGTTTGTTTATTTTTTATTTGGATAGGTGATGTAATTACAGTGGTGTGAAAAAGTGTTTCCCCCCCCCTCCTGATTTCTCATTTTTTGTATGTTTGTCACACTTAAATGTTTCAGATCATCAAACAAATTTAAATATTAGACAAAGATAGCACAAGTAAACACAAAATGTAGTTTTTAAATGAAGGTGTTTATTATTAAGGGAAACAAAAATCCAAACCTACATGTCTCTTTGTGAAAAAATGATTGCCCCCTAAACCTAATAACTGGTTGGGCCACCCTTAGCAGCAACAACTGCAATCAAACATTTGCGATAACTGGCAATGAGTCTTTTACAGTTCTGTGGAGGAAATCTGGCCCACTCATCTTTGCAGAATTGTTGTAATTCAGTCACATTGGAGGGTTTTTGAACATGAACCACCTTTTTAAGGTCATGCCACAGCATTTCAATCTGATTCAGGTCAGGATTTTGACTAGGCCGCTCCAAAGTCTTCATTTTGTTCTTCTTATGCCATTCAGAGGTGGACTTGCTGTTGTGTTTTGGATCACTGTCCTGCTGCAGAATCCAAGTGCGCTTCAACTAGAGGTCAGGAACAGATGGCCAGACATTCTCCTTCAGGATTTTTTGGTAGACAGCAGAATTCATGGTTCCATTTACCACAGCAAGTCTTCCAGGTCCTGAAGCAGCAAAACAGCCCCAGACCATCACATTACCACCTCCATATTTTACTGTTGGCATGATGTTCCTTTTCTGAAATGCTGTGTTACTTTTACACCGGGTGTAATGGGACACACACCTTCCAAAAAGTTCAACTTTTATCTCGTCAGTCTACAGAGTATTTTCTCAAAAGTCTTGATGATCATCAAGATGTTTTCTGGCAAAACTGAGACGAACCTTTATGTTCTTTTTGTTCAGCAGGGGTTTTCATCTTGGAACTCTACCATGCAGGCCATTTTTGCCCAGTTTCTTTCTTATGGTGGAGTCATGAACACTGACCTTAACTGAGGCAAGTGAGGCCTGCAGTTATTTGGATATTGTTGTGGGGTCTATTAGATGAGTGGTTGCTGCGCTCTTGGGGTAATTTTGGTCAGCCGGCCACTCCTGGGAAGGTTCACCACTGTTCCATGTTTTTGCCATTTGTGGATAATGGCTCTCACTGTGGTTCGTTGGAGTCCCCAAGCTTTAGAAATGGCTTTATAACCTTTTCCAGACTGATAGATCTTAATTACTTTATTTCTCAGTTGTTCCTGAATTTCTTTGGATTACAGCATGATGTCCAGCTTTTGAGGATCTTTTGGTCGACTTCACTTTTGTCAGGCAGGTCCTATTTAAGTGATTTCTTGACTGAGAACAGGTGTGGGAGTAATCAGGCCTGGGTTTGGCTAGAGAAATTTAACTCAGCTTTCCAAAGATTTGATAAACCACAGTTAATTTATGTTTTAACTGGCGGGGGGGGGGGGGGTGTCACTTTTTCACATGATCTGAAACATTTATGTGTGACAAACATACAAAAAAAATGAGAAATCAGGAAGGGGGCAAGCACTTTTTCCACACCACTGTATATACAGAGTGTATTGCTGCTAGATGGAATAAATAGCATTACGGTTTGTTAGATTACCCTGCAGAATATGAATATGTACCCAGACAGTATATTTCACATTTGAATCACAGTGTTGTTACCACCCTCAGTAATGATTGTTATTGTCCTAGTTGTGTATTGGAGGGGATGATTTCTATTGTGCAAAGTTGTTATGTTTAGTACATTTAATATGACCTCTACGAGCAGCCCTGTTTAGGTTATTAAGTCTGACAGCCGTAGGTAGGAAGGACCTGCGGAACCTCTCCATCGTGCACCTAGGATGGCACAGCCTAACGTTAAATGAGCTCCTCAGTGCATTCAGTGTGTCCTGCATGGAGTGGGACTCGGACTCCAGCAAAGATGACAGCTTAGCCACCATCCTCCTCTCTTCTATCTCCTCCACTGGGTCGAGGCGTCGCCCAGAGCTGGCTTTTTTGATCAGCCTGTTCAGTCTCTTCCTGTTGGCTGCCATGATGCCGCTACCCCAGCAGACCACTCCAAATGTGATGGCTGATGCCACCACTGAATCGTAGAAGGTCTTCAGGAGTGCCCCTTGCACTCCAAAGGACCTGAGTCTCCTCAAGAGAAACAGCCTGCGCTGCCCCTTCTTGTAGAGCTCGTTGGTGTTGTGTGACCAGTCCAGTTTATTGTTCAGGTGAGCACCCAGGTACTTGTAAGATGTCACCACCTCAATGTTTGTTCCCTGGATGTTTGCATTAGGATGAGGTCATGGGACCCAGCCCACACCCTGACAGTATCCCTCTCTAAAGGGGCGGCTTCCAGACGACCCCAAGAGTAACACCAATAAAGGAAAAAACAAAACAAAAAACAAAACAACTCTCACAGGGTGGGTGGTGGGGGTACAAGTCCAGGTGGGCTGAAACAAACTGTAGTCCCCCCACAGTGACCAAAGCAAACACAGTTCGAAGGCCAAATAAAGTCCAAGGCCCCAAAACCCAAAACAATGCGGGTCAGGTGGTCTACCTAAGTCCATGGGCCACCAGACCGCAACAAACAATGGGTCAGGGGGCCTACCAAAGTCCATAGGCCCTCAGACCAGAGAACCTTGTGGGTAAGGGGGCCTGCTCCAGTCCATGAGCCCCCAGATCGGAATGCAGGGCCAGTCCGGTGGCCTGCCAATGTCCATAGGCCACCGAACCAGAGGACAAGGCAGAACAGCGGCCACAGGAACACTGAGCTTGCCAAACAAACACAGAGGAGCCCTATACTCTGACCAATGACTGCTGCACACTGACTCTGGCCTCTGGAACAAAAGGTGGAGGCATGCCGGCCTCTTGGGCTACAGGTGGAGACATGCCGGCCTCTTGGTCTATGGTTGGAGGCACGCTGGCCTCTTGGGCTACGGTTGGAGCAGACTGCTCGGATGGCCCAGGTGGAGCGGACTGCTTGGCCTCTGGAACGATGGGTGGAGGCCCCCCGACCTCTGGAATGGATGGTGAAGGAGCGTCCGGCCCCGACGCCTGGAGAACCACCCCCGCTGCAGCCACCTCAGATGGGGGAGAAGGAGCTAGACAAGTCTTAACACGTATTGATGTTATACAAGTAAAGAAAAGAACTTGCCTGAGCTCCTGGTCCTCTGTTGCTGGGGTGACCTCCTCAGGATTAGCCGCAGGAGCTGTGGCGTGCACCTCAGGCAGAGCAGGAACTGGAGTGTGCACTGTGGGAACAGCTGGAGCTGTGGCTTGCACCTCGAGGACAACTGGAGCCGTTGTGTGCACCTCGGAGACAGTGGGAGCTGTTGTGTGCACCTCGGGGATGGCTGGAGCTGTTGTGTGCATCTTGGGGATGGCTGGAGCTGTGATGTGCACCTCACAAGTAGCTCAAGCTGTCTGGAGAAGAGCCGGAGCTGGTGGTGGTGCTGGGAAGCGATGTGGAGTTGGTACTGAAGCTGGGGAGCAATGCGGTGCTGGTACTGGAGTTGGGAAGTGACATGAAGCTGGTTTGGGAGCTGGGGCTGCTGGGCCATCCGACGCCAGCTGGTTCCAACCCAGCTGGGATACATGCTCTGGAAGGAGCCACAGTGTGCAGTCCAGCATTAGCTCCTTCAGAGCTAGTACAGCCTGCCGGCACTCCTGTTCCTTCTCATCACCCCCACACAGGGGTACCAATGCCGCTGCCCCAAGCCGGCAAACCACGGGATCCTCTGGAGCAGCTGACTCCTCCCAAATGAGCCGGTTCCCCCCAGTATGACCAGTCTCTCAGAAAAAACAGAATAGGACGCAGGAGATGCAGGTGAGGATGGGTGGATGGATAGGGCAGCAGAGTTAATAGCAGAGTTAGATGGAGAGAACTCAGCAGGGTGGGGGCTGAGTCTCCCCACCGGAAGCCAGACAAGTCCCTTCATTTAATGATGTTAAAAAATGAACAGGTACTTGCCTTTATTTCCACTCTGCTGCCGCGGGCCCATCTAGTGAGTCCTCTCGGGAGAAGCTGGAGCTTGTCAGATGGGGGAAGGATGCCTGATGGTGTTGTGCTGGCAATGGGTCAAAGGAGGAGGAAACAGAGGCCTGGAGAACCTCCGCTGGAGACGGAAAGCCGGGCCAATGTGTCCCTCAGCACCGGCGACGATCACATCTACTCCTCTCCCGCTGCTGGAAGTGATTCCACCAGCCCACAGATGATAATCTGCATATTGATGCTCATCTCATGCAGACGGGTGAGCTGAGAGACCCGTCGGAAGGATGGAAACACCTCACTCAGCTCCTTGGCGCTCTCAAGGCAGCGGAGGGCTCCCTCCGGCATGTGGGAAGTGTGGGCATCCTTGAAGTGGGCCTTGATGTTGGTCGCCACCCATGCTTCATATGCTGGGTCCATAGATGGGTGTCATACTGTCATGGTTTGTAGACTGGACCCAAACACAGTACTTAACTTCACGTTTTTTTTTTTTGAAAGCTGGCCCAACTAGTGCAGCTTGAAGGTGAAACCCCCCCCCCCCCCCCCCCCACAAAAGATAACAGCTTGGAAGCTACAACAAAAAACTCACAAAACTAGGCAGGATCAGGCAAGGTCAACAGGCAGGATACAGAAGTGTGTTGTTCACACTGATATGACGACGACACCCATAAGGAACACAGATTGGAGCTTGACATAAATAGACACAGGAGTAATCAAACACAATACAGAGCAGGTGGGCACAGTCAACGGTAAACGGAGACAGCAGGGCATGGTCAGAGACAGAGAAACAGGATGGGCGGGCTGCACAGATAACCACACACAAAGGATCAGGAGGGACAAGACCATGGCAATGATGATGAATATGATGATAATAATACTGATAACAAACTAAAAGGACGATCCACAGAGAAATAAATATACAAAACAGAATAATAATAATGACAACCCAGGATAATGATAATAATCAGAGTGAAATACAGAAAAGTCCAAAATAAAACTTAGAGCAAGGGTGAGGGCTGGGACCCCTGCCCTGAAGACAAGAAAATACAAATTATGCATTAGGATGAGGGCATGGGACCCAGCCCATGCCCTGACAGACATTCTTATTTACTGAGATGCACCTGTAGTTGTGTCTGCGAATGTTTTAACACATTTGCAAATGTTCTAACATGTGTTGCTAACTTTCTTTTTGATTCGTCAAGTAGTGAATACAAGCCAGTCCCTCCAGGATTTTGCGACGTTGCAATTGCGTCAATTCATGTGAAATCAGCCAATCAGTGCAACTATTGCACAACCTTTCAACTTTGTCCAATCACCGCAACTTTGGTGATGATTTTGATAATTATAAAATTCAATTAAAAAGCAAGTTTTAAAACTTTTGATTATAGACTAAGTCGCTCTAAAGGCTATTCTTAAATATCCACATTAAAATAAATTGATTATTTTCCCTACAGATCATTTTCAGATCTTCTATCCTCTGTTAAAATACCACAACTGCACGAGAGAGGATCTACGCAAAAGTATTAGAAATAAACACAAGATGAATGAAAGAATAGATGCATTTCATGTTCCTAAACTTTATATAAACTTTTTTACATGTGTTAAAATGAGTTCAAAAGCACTACAGCACAGCATCACTGATTTATTTATTTAATTATTGAACTTAAAATCACATTTCTAGTTTTCCGTTCTCATTTTATTTTTACACAATTTAGGCAGTGACCAAACACTGAAATATTGATGGCTTATTATCACTGTATAGTGATTTAGCTCCTAGTATGATTCATCACCTTAACACTATCTTTTGAGTTTGTTGGTGTTTAAGGGTCCATTTGCAATAAAGGGAGCGCTAAAAAAATAAATTGATAACTAAAAAGTTACAGTGCTTCTTTCATCATATTTTTTTTTGGCAGCATTTGTCACCTCCTCCAGCCTGTTGCTTTTCCTGTCAAGTAGGGGTCTCTGCATATGGGCTGCACACTATTGATATAGCTAACACCAGCCCAGTGAGTTCCCCCTTGGCTGATTCCGAGAATAGAAGTAGACGCTAGTCTGCTAATGAGGAAAAAGGATTGGCATATGAGTGAAGTTGGTGTTAAAACAAGCATTTACCTCAGGAACAATTACTATAACTTCTTACAGCTCTATACTGATGGTTCAAAAGAATAAAGAGGGCTCTATTGGAGTATACATCCCAGAATTTAAAGTGACCATCGCAGAAAGACTCTCCAACAATACATCCGTGTTTACAGCAGAGATGGTGGCAGTAATTATTGCTTTGCAGTGGCTGGAGGAGGTCAGACTGGACCGGGTGGCGGTGTGCACGGACTCACTTGCAGTGCTAAAAACCATACAGACACTAAAATCTACAAGGGAAGACTTGGTGATTGAGCAATATCACAGTTTATTTAGGGTACACGAGGTGGTGGAGAAATTCAGTTTTGTTGGGTTCTTGCACATGAAGGGTTGAAAGGGAATGACTGTGCAGACAAATGAGCAAAAAGTGCTGTTGGAAAAGAGGTAACTATACTATTGTCTCTTGGAAAAGGTGAAGGGAAATCAGTAATCAAGAAAAAAGAAACTGAGTTATGGCAAAAAAGATGGGATGAAGATCATAAAGGTAGATCATATTACAAAATACAAAAATCTATTGCAATAAAGAATTTCATAACAACCTTTTGGTTGAAAGCGAAAGTGACAAATGTAGAGAATGTGGAGTGAAAGAAAATGTTGAGCACATCTTATTACACTGTCACAAATACGGAAATGAAAGACAGATAATGGAAAATAAAGTTTGAGAGGCTGGTAGGGAATGGGATTTAACTGGGATTCTGGGGACAGATGGAGATGGAGAGGCAATAAGAATCACGACACGGACTCTTTTCTCTTTTTTAAATAACACAGGATTAAGTCATAGAATTTAGGGGTCGGGCTCAGATGACGTAATGTTACACACTCTTGTACAGTAGGTAGCAGTATGCACCTTTCAGTTGTTTGCTATCCGCCAGTAACCGAGAGAAGAAGAGGAGGAAGAAGAGGAAGAAGAAGAGGAAGAGGAGTCCTCACCTTTTGGAGCTCCAAATATTCTCTCCAGTCTTTTTTCTCCCTTAGGAAACTTCAGTGTTTTATGTAGCACTGTGATGTTTCTAATGTCACTTTTTCATGAGTGCAACATTTTTGTTATAGTTTTACAGCTTTTCTTGTAAATTTGCCTACTTTTTGTATAAATATGCAGTTTCCCCCCCATGTTGTTTTCCCCCTAAATTCAGTTTCTCACAAAAATGTACAATTTTTCTTAAATTTGTCATGGAAAATAAGCCTTTTTCCTTACATATTTGCAAAATAATTTAAATTTCAGATTTTTTAAAATAATTTTTTGACTATTATCAAGTTGCTACTTTTTTCTTGTGAATTTATACTATTTTCTCCTAAATTTGTACATTTTTGTCTGGTAAATTTGGTGGAGGTGAATTTGTTATTTACCTTTTATGAGGGGAGGGGGGCATCACGCTTCATAGGACATCATAGGACGGCCTATGATCTCAAGCATCATGGGACGACAAATGTGTCTTTAGGATGTCACAGATCACAGAGATCATAGGACAATTTGTCTTTATGATGTCACACGTAGATTTTATCTCCCCCTCTCCCTCTCTCTGTTCTCCTTCTTTCTCTCTCTCTCTCCCTCTTCATTCAGCAGCACCCAAGGATTTTGACAACATGACAGTCTCCGGCCTTCCGCCAGGCCCCCAATGCTGTGTGTGTGTGTCTGTGTGTGTGTGTCACGCTTCATAGGACATCATAGGACGGCCTATGATCTCTGCCTGAACATCATAGGACGTCCTATGAACTCAGGAATCATAGGATGACAAATGTGTCTTTATGATGTCACATAGACCACAGAGATCATAGGACAATTTGTCTTTATGATATCACACATAGATTTGTCTTTGTGCATAGGACACATAGACAAATGTGTCTTTATGATGTCATATAGACCATGTGTCTTCATGAGTTTCATGATCCTGTCTATGAACTAGAATTACGATGCACCTATCCCTCAATCAGTGGTATCAACGAAGAAGAAGACCCACCAGATGGAGAGCAATAGAATGACGACAACTGCTGCACGTCAGAAAAGATGCCATGAGAAGATGAAACACCTGAGGTTCCAGCAGTGCATCACACCCGTCTGAGACAGGAGGACACCCTTCACCAGCATAGGGTACGACAGACTTTAAAGCCCATTTCTAGGACATCATAGGACAGCCTATGATCTCTGCCTCATCATCATAGTGCGTCCTATGAACTCAGGCATCATAGGACGACTCACCATGCCTATATGACGGCAAATGTGTAACATCACAGGACGACTTGCCATGCCTACATGACGGCAAATGTGTAACCTTGACGAATGCCAGTCTACACTACAAATGTGTAAAATGCCAAGCAACGTGCTGATTTTTTCCAGGTGCTCCGGTTTCTTGGTTTCTACAGGCATGCACGGGCCTTCCTGAACAGGGTCGAAAGCCACTTTTTCAGGATTGTGCCCATGAACTGGAATTACGACGCACCTATCACTCAACCAGTGGTCTGAACGAAGAAGACCCACCAGATGATGTCTATATGACGGCACATAAACAGAGCACATGACTCCCTACAAGACATATAGACACAGGTAAGCAACATAACACAGAACAGTGACAGGCAGGAGAAGAAGTAACAAGCAGGGGCAAACAGCCCCAGATGGCAGGGCATATTTTGTGTGATTTTTATGTTTTGCTGCATGCAAAAGCCGTCACATGTGATTGCCACTTAGTGCTGTGTTGCTATACCAACTGTCCTGTAGCTGGCAAGAATTTTGTTCCAATGCATCCCCTCTACGGGCATGCACGGATATGTACCAGTTATCATTTAATGAGTGAAACATAACACACCTATGGTGTGGTGTGCTATGTTCATAATGCCTCTGCAGGCAGGATAACTGTTACTTTCTTAGAATAGGATAACTGTTACTGTCCTTAGTTCATCTACTTGGTAAAAAACAGCTACACAGTGGTAAGCCTCATCCACGCTCAGCAACTGCATTAACTGGCTAGAATGCTGAACATGGTATCAAAATAAACTAGACGACCTAATGCACCTACTCATAGCACTGTTAAGATGCTATTAAGAGGGAAGAAGGGGGGGAAAGCATCTTACATCTTTCCAAGTTTTTCACGTAGGAAATTCTTGCATGAATTACATCTTCCAGAACTGTCAGTGAAGTACCTCTCTTCAACCATTTGAACATTAATTGAGCTTATTTTATGTCAGGAGCAAGAATGTGAACGTGACAGCAGCAGGGATAACAAAGAGGGAGAGAGGGAGGAGAGAGATGGCCCAGGTGACCAGAGGGAGAGCAATGCAGCACAGGAGGCACAAGTGACCAGCTAACAACAAAAAATTAACTTTGCACCTTAGAGAACAGACTGCTGACTCGATTGTCAAAATAATGTTCTGTTGGACACACTAATGAATTTTAGACTTGTCCTGATAAGTGATTGACATTTTCTTTTTGTTCATGTGATTTCCTCACAGAGAGACACAGGGTGAGGGCAGCAGTCAGGCAAATCCATTGTGTTATTATCACTGTATAGTGATTTAGCTGAGGCTACGGTCACACTGCAGGTTTTAAGGCTCAATTCCGATTTTTTTGCACAAATGTGACCCATATCCGATTTTTTTTTTTTTTTTTTTTTTTTAATAATGACGGTCTGAACAGCACATATCTGATTTTTTTCACACCAGACCCAGGCCACTTTCATATGTGGTCCTAATTCAGATACGTATCTGATATTTTCCAAAGCGACCTCTGTCTGAACAGTCATGTCACATTTCATCCAACTTTTTCCTCATTGAAGTGAGACAGACGCTACAATTCTGTGGCGGAGGATGCAGCCAGCATGGGAAACACAGCTGATTTGTGTTCTCTTTTTAATCAATCTCCTTCCCTTTATCACTGGATTGTAATTTTGTTGGCTCCGACTGCACAATAACTTCAAAATTTCGGGGGGTGGGGGGTGGGGGTTCGGGGCTGAAGCCGTCAGACATTACACGCGCACAGTTACGGCACATTTAAGGACTGTTTAACTGATCAGTTCTGTTAAAGCAGAGCTGATCACAGCGGTCATCTGTCCTGTAAAGGAATAAAGCTGGTTTCATATTTATGATTTTAACATTTTATTTTGCTGCGCTGCATCAGGGTTAAGAAGTTCTGTCTTCCCCCCCACTCCTCAGTCGTTCTACAATGCTGTGTCTGACGTTACATTTTCTTCTGCGCATGCGGGTCACTTCATAGCTGTAGACTGTTCACACTGGAGTCTGATGGGGGTCGTATTTAAGTTGTAATGTGATTGCCCACACAAAAAAATTGGATCTCAGCAAAAAATCGGAATTGAGCATCAAGACCTGCAGTGTGACCGTAGCCTAGAGTCAGGCTAAGATTAATCCTCGTGACTTGTCTGTCAGTGCAGGGGTCAATGCTATGAGAAATCAGAGCTTTTCACATCACTAAAACTAGTACATACCAGTGCATACCTGTCCATGCCCGTAGAAACCAAGTAGAAGCAAGTATTTCTGCATGTCTGTTGCTGAAGGGTCTCCTCCTGTCTCAGACAGCTGTGTTGTTCACAGTCGTGCCTGCGGTGTACTGGTGGAACCTGAGGTGTTTCATGTTCATGGCATCCTTTTTGACGTGCAGCAGTTCTCCTCATTCTATTGCTCTCCATCTGGTGGGTCTTCTTCTTCTTCATTCAGACCACTGGTTGAGGGATAGGTGCGTCGTAATTCCAGTTCATGGGCACGATCCTGAAAAAGTGGCTTTCGACCCTGTTCAGGAAGGCCCGTGCATGCCTGTAGAAACCAAGAAACTGGAGTACCCAGAGAAAATCAGCACTTTGCTTGGCATTTTACACATTTGTAGTGTAGATTGGCATTCATCAAGGTTACACATTTGCCGTCATGTAGGCATGGCGAGTCGTCCTATGACGCCTGAGTTCATAGGACGCACTATGATGATGAGGCAGAGATCATAGGCCGTCCTATGATGTCCTAGAAATGTGCTTTGAAGTCCGTTGTACCCTATGCTGGTGAAGGGTGTCCTCCTGACTCAGACGGGTGCGATGTACTGCTGAAACCTCAGGTGTTTCATCTTCTCATGGCATCTTCTCTGACGTGCAGCAGTTGTCGTCATTCTATTGCTCTCCATCTGGTGGGTCTTCTTCTTCTTCTTCTTCATTGAGACCACTGGTTGAGGGATAGGTGTGTTGTAATTTCAGTTCATGGACAGGATCATTACTACACTACTACTACACTTGATCTTAGCCAAAAGGCCGAGAAGTGATCATGAAAATAGATCTGAGCAAAAAGAGGCTTTTCGGCATGGACTCACTGTATATGACATCATAAAGACATGAAGGCAGCCTTGATGTATATAACATCATAAAGACAATCGCAAGTTGTCCTATGATGCCCGAGTTCATAGGACATCCTATGATGTTCAGGCAGAGATCATAGCCCGTCCTATGATGCCCTATAAACGTGACACACACACACACACAGACAGACACAGAAATTTCTTGCTTTTATAGAGTGACAGAGTGATGATAGTGATGTAACTGTGCTTAGTGATGTGGGATGATGGGAGCTGCTGTCTGCTAGTCGTTTAAACAAAAACTAAATATTACTCTGTTATTATATGACAGCCGACAACTTTAATTATATGGAAAGTTATCTTTTAAATTGACAAACATCATATGGGTAACTTGTTTCAAAATTTGACCGGGATCAAAAGATATTGTTGCTCTTGCCATTCATTTCAATAGAGAATTTTTTTTTCTTCAAATTAAGGTCCAATATGCAGAAGTAGAAGGGGCATGACTTAGGCTCTGGATATGGGCAGAGATCTCACCCCCCCCCCCCCAGTGTTTACGCCCTTGGCTGTTGCACGAAAGAGTTTTTCTGTATAGCAGAAGTTTCTGCTTAATTTACAGATCACTGTAATAGGAAATGTTTGACAATCCTGTGCTTTTCTTGTATTGTTAGATAGAATATCACTGTGGTAAGCTGGAAAAAAGCATCCGCTTTAAAATTTGTAATCCTTCCTTCAACTTTTAGTGCAAAAAAAACTCTCAAAACGTTGCAACTTTTATCGCAACTTTTAAAAAACGCTCCCACGAATTCAGGCTTTTTGGGCCGCAACAATCATAAAAGCATCCCGCAAAATCCTGGAGGGACTGACATGCAACTTTTTAATACAGTTTATGACCAAACTGTTTAAGACCTTAAAACCAGTGTACAGCCTGTTTTGCATTCTTTTATGAACCTCTCAAATCGTAACATTCTTGATCGTTTCTTAGCATTCGCCGTTCTCTAAGATACTAGCTTGATTTTTGTCAATATATGTCAGAAAAGTTGGCAAATCCAAAAATCGCTACATTTGTCAGCATCCGCCGCTCTGTGAGATACTCCTCTTCATCTCTGTAGTCATGGAAAACACACCAAAAAAAATTATTGGACTGAATTCACCAGTAAGGGCATTGTTTTCATAACCTTTTACACAGTTCTGTTTGTTTTCCCATACTGGATATCATGTTACACATTATGTACAGTGGGGCAAAAAAATATTTAGTCAGCGTCCAATTGTGCAAGTTCTCCCACTTAAAAGATGAGAGAGGTCTCCAATTTTCATCATAGGTATATACCTCAACTATGAGAGACAAAATGAGAAAAAAAAATCCAGAAAATTACATCGAAGGATTTTTAATGAATTAATTGGTAAATTCCTTGGTAAAATAAGTATTTGGTCACCTACAAACAAGCAAGATTTCTGGCTCTCACAGACCTGTAACTTCTTCTTTAAGAGGCTCCTCTGTCCTCCACTCGTTACCTGTATTAATGGCACCTGTTTGAACTCGTTATCAGTATAAAAGACACCTGTCCACAACCTCAAACAGTCAGACTCCAAACTCCACTATGGCCAAGACCAAAGAGCTGTCAAAGGACACCAGAAACAAAATTGTAGACCTGCACCAGGCTGGGAAGACTGAATCTGCCATAGGTAAGCAGCTTGGTGTGAAGAAATCAGCTGTGGGAGCAATTATTAGAAAATGAAAGACACACAAGACCACTGATAATCTCCCTCGATCTGGGGCTCCACGCAAGATCTCATCCCATGGGGTCAAAATGATCACAAGAACGGTGAGCAAAAATCCCAGAACCACACGGGGGAACCTAGTGAATGACCTGCAGAGAGCTGGGACCAAAGTAACAAAGGCTACCATCAGTAACACACTACGCCGCCAGAGACTCAAATCCTGCAGTGCCTGACGTGTCCCCCTGCTTAAGCCAGTACATGTCCAGGCCCGTTTGAAGTTTGCTAGAGAGCATTTGGATGATCCAGAAGAGGATTGGGAGAATGTCATTTGGTCAGATGAAACCAAAATAGAACTTTTTGGTAAAAACTCAACTTGTTGTGTTTGGGGGAGAAAGAACACCATACCTACTGTGAAGCATGGGGGTGGAAACCCCATGCTTTGGGGCTGTTTTTCTGCAAAGGGGCCAGGACGAATGATCCATGTAAAGGAAAGAATGAATGGGGCCATGTATCGTGAGATTTTGAGTGAAAACCTCCTTCCATCAGCAAGGGCATTGAAGATGAAACGTGGCTGGGTCTTTCAGCATGACAATGATCCCAAACACACCGCCCGGGCAACGAAGGAGTGGCTTTGTAAGAAGCATTTCAAGGTCCTGGAGTGGCCTAGCCAGTCTCCAGATCTCAACCCCATAGAAAATCTTTGGAGGGAGTTGAAAGTCCGTGTTGGCCAGTGACAGCCCCAAAACATCACTGCTCTAGAGGAGATCTGCATGGAGAAATGGGCCAAAATACCAGCAACAGTGTGTGAAAACCTTGTGAAGACTTACAGAAAACGTTTGACCTCTGTCATTGCCAACAAAGGGTATATAACAAAGTATTGAGATGAACTTTTGTTATTGACCAAATACTTATTTTACCGAGGAATTTACCAATTAATTCATTAAAAATCCTTCAATGTGATTTTCTGGATTTTTTTTTTCTCATTTAGTCTCTCATAGTTGAGGTATACCTATGATGAAAATTGGAGACCTCTCTCATCTTTTAAGTGGGAGAACTTGCACAATTGGTGGCTGACTAAATACTTTTTTGCCCCACTGTACATTATGGTGCTAAATTACAGCAATCTTGTCACCAATGCTGTTTGTGCCAATAAGGGCTCTAAACTGGCCAAAAAACACATAGATAACTATCACCACCTCTAAAAATACTTTCTCCCTGCATGTCGAGCCTTTTTAATAATACAGTACTTTCATATTATATTCATAATATGCTACGATGAACACTGTCCAAGTCTGCTGGGTTTAATTTAATGTAATTTCAGGACCTAATTTGGCTTCCTGCTTGTCAGTAGCAATGAAACTTTTGTATTTGATCTGGATACCCGCCAGTTAGATTTTCCCAAAGACTTTCAAGATTTCAAAATGAACTTTGTGCATAGCATTAAATTCAAAGAGAAAAATAATCCCATGGGTTTTAATTGTGCAATGGAAAGATGAGGGCTTTAAAATCAAAGAGGCCAAAGAAATACAGGCAGGATATTTCAAGTTTAAAAAAAATCCTATTATTATTGTGGCGCTGAAAATCTTTACTTTTAGCTAATGCTACTCTCACAAATTCTTGTATTGTATATCACATTGACCATCAGAATAAGTACAAACAAAAAGTCAGCATTTTTAGTACAGAGAAAAAGAAATTTGTCCAGTTATAGAACCTAAATCATTTTGCTCTTCATATTTGTGGAAAAAAAGTAGTTTTGTCAAAATAATGTAATTTTGCTTACGATACTCTAGGTGGCAGCAAAGAGCCATAAAACTGTTCCCCATTCATCCATTTTGTGTATATGAACTATAATAGAAATTGACTTGCTTGTTTCTTCCCTGTGTGAGATTTTCACTATTCATATTGCAAAGGCCGAATTTCCCTTATATTACATTCTTTAAGTAAAAATGACACATTAAGGTAACTTAAGTTTAATGAAGATATCTCAATTATTTTAACAGCCAGATCAAGAAGACAAGAAGTCAGGAGGTCGATTCATCATTTTTTTATAGTACTGAATCCATAGTTTGGTGTATTTATATTGGTATTGATGATTGGGTTAAAATCTAATCTGTTGATGCCGAACATATGAAAGTAAAATGCTTTGTTAATTTTAACCGTTACTAAATTCAAGTCACCACAGGCCTTCTTGAGCAAATCTTGAGTCATAACAGGGTCTTACTTATGTTTGTGTATATATATATATACAGTATATATACTGTATATATATATTGTGTGTGTGTGTGTGTGTTAAAGACAACACTGACATGTCTAAAGACTCTCATCCTCTGTCTTTAGCTCCTCTCTCCTATCTTACCCCTATATCTCACAGAGCAGCGAATGCTGAGGAACATTCACAAACGTTGCACTTTTTGGGTTCTGTCAGTTCATCAACAGTTTTTAATTTTTGTCAGCAATTTTTTTTTAAATGTTAAAAATTTTGTGTTTTTCTGCAAACAGTTGCAAAATAGTTAAACGTTTGCAAATGGTTGTAAGCATTTGCAAATGGTTTTAACGTGTACCGTTAACGTTCTTTTTTGTTTACCTCGTAGTGAAACCTAGCAACTGTTTCAGGCTCTTTAAAACAAAGCTGTCGGCGACCGTGAAAACTGCGTGCAAACTGCTTTGCAACCTTTTACGAACCCAGACCAAAGCACAACATCCGTGAATGCTCCTCAGCATTCGCCACTCTGCGAGATACTAGCTTGATTTTCTCCAACATTAGTCAGAAGAGTTTGCAAATCCAAAAATTGCCACGCTCATCAACACTCGTTGCACTGTGAGATACTACGCCCTTTGTAGGCACAGGAATACCTTGAGAGTACTCTGAAACAGAAAAAGAAGGCCTGCTAATCACATTGGCCTATTCAATGCTGATTTGTTTAATTGTAAATGACAGATGGATTTATACAAAGCAGTGCTTGGTGAAGATGTCTATCTGATATTCTTTTTCAAGAGAAATACACAACATGTAGTTCTAATTGTTAGCCGTCTCATTAGGAATGGTGCCATGGGACTTTGTTGGATAATGAAATCGCTTTAATTTGATGGCATTCATCTTATCTTGTGTGTCTTCTAAACATGGAGACAGAAGCTGGTTCATTTACCTCCAGCTAATATTAGTGTATTGACAACTTCATGGACATTTGTGTGAATTTGTATTTTTTTTAAAAAGAAACGGTTGATTCATTATTAGGATCCAGTTGAGCCAGGTTTTTTTTTTAATTTACTACTATTTATTTATTTTTTTTATTGCTATTTATTACTATTTTTCCTTCTCAATACCTATTCCAAAACCTGATATTGCGTATTGGATGATACAAAGTGCCAGGCCAATACCAAAGCCTAAAAAGATAAATTCTTCTTTTTATCTTTAACAGCTGTATGCTACTAACTCAGTATGGTTGTGATATGTTTATGATCATTGTTATATGGACTGGCTCTGGTTAGTAAATTTTATCTTGCAAGCCCCGTGAGCTCGCTCTTTTGCAGCTCTTAAATTAGCAGTTGCCAGTGGCAGTACAGCTTCCTGTGTGTTGTTTTAGAGCATTGAAGAAGAATTGATTTCTGGTATGCAATACTAGACAGAGCTAACTGTGAAGTCACTAGGTACCATTTTGTGGCTAATACATTGTGTTGTATTGGATAAGTGGTCAGGCTGGTGTACTCATTTATATCAGTATCAGTGTTTTTGTGCAGTATTAAGGATTTCTCCTCACCTTTTTTAGTTAAATACATAAAGTCAACAGATTTACTCTGAAAATATTTTTGTTAGTTTGACCTAGGGGTAGGCAGTATTTTGGTATCACATCACCACTGCTGTGACTGTGTGCCATGACACTGTTCACGCCGTTATCAATCAAATCAACAGCCTAATTACACAACAGCCTATTTATAAAAGTAAAATATTTTATTTTTTCAACACTTCCGTTGTAGTATGAATTCACATTCTCATGCCATACAGTATGTAACTGGCTTCTCTTCATTGTGTGATTTTTTGTAATTTTTTTTTTAAAGCACACTGATACTGAATTTATCAGGAGGAGAGGTTGTGCTCATTTTGAAAGCTGCAGTGAAAGCTGCCAGCAAGATCACTGGTGCCCCTCTGTACCCCTCTCTCGGACATCTGCCTCACCCACCTCACCTGCAGAGCCATCAACACTGCAGGCAACACCTCCCACCCCTCACACTCCCTCTTCAGCTCCCTGCCCTCGGGGACGAGGTACCAAACAGCTTTGTTCACCAGGTCATCAGGACCTTGAACTCTGTCCACTCCCCCCGCCACCCCTGGTCCGTAACACACTCACCCGCACAATAACTACCTCAGTTGTTGGCACATGAAGACTGGCACACCAACAGTAATGCATCTGCTGCTGTATGTCTCTGCACCTTACTGCAACAATTTGCACAAATGCCATACCTGCTGCTGTCTGTTATTGCAATATTGATCATGTGAAGTCCAATCTGTCACTGTCTGCACCTACACTACCACATCGAACTTGCAGCTACGAGTATTACTGCTCTACCTTTTCTGTATATAGAATTGCTGGGTTTTATCATTCATCTTTATTTGCACTATGGGATGCCTGGGTTTTATCTTTTACCATTATTTGCACTAAGGGTAGCATTACTGTATATAGACTGCTGTTGGTTTTTTTTCCAGTCTTATTCCTTTTTTTTTTATATTGCGCACACCACTGAAGGGAGAGAAACGGCATTTCAATTCTCCTGTATGTCCTGTACGTATAATAGTATTGACAAATAAAATCTTCTCCTTCTTTTAGATTTGATTGGCGGTTGGCAACCAGCTTACAGGTGCATTACTGCCACGTATTTCACTCTATATCATCACTCTATCTGGTCAGGAGCTTGCAGTCCTCACCGCCACGCACTTCACTCAGCAAACATCACTCCATACATCAAAAGTCAGAATTCCTCTCGGCTGGCAACCCCCTTCTTCACTCTATATCTTTGTACAAGGAGTTCTTATAAGGAGCTCTGAACAATCCTCCTCCTCTTCTTCTTCTTCAAACAGTGAGATTTTCATGTCTGCATGATGTCTATAACGCTCTATCTGGTCATTACTCTATAAGTTCTTATAAGGAGTTCTGATCAATCTTTTTCTTCTTCTTCGACAAATAAAATCTTTGAATCTTGAATTTTCCACCACATCATCCATCACCTCACTTTTTCCCATTGGGCAGCCGTGTGAGGGAAGGGGGCAGGAACAGGGGGCTGGCACACATATCAGCCTGTGCAACTTTTTTTTTAGCGTGAGAAGCACTTGTTGATTCTTTTCACAGAATTTACGTAAATGGGAGAAAGAAAATAAATTGTAACTGCCCATGGTTTACATATTGTTGTGTGGAACAAATTACACTTCCTCTTTTGTGAAATTTCATTTTATATACACTGTAAGCAATTGCTGTTAATTTAAGGCCAATTTTCAACTTAATATACTGTATTAATGTAATACGGTTTTGTACTGTAATTTGCAATGCATTGTGGGCTGTTCAACAAGAAGTAACAGCACACAGGCCATCAACAATATGCTAATGACTCTATATATCACTCTATAAATTCAAGAAATCTGTGTGTGTGTGTGTGTGTGTGTGTGTGTGTGTGTGCGCGTGTGTGTGAGACGACCAAAGATCATAGGACCGCCTATGATGTTCCTATGATGTCTGCATGATGTCCTATGATGTTCCTTCCTTCTTCTTCTTTTAGATTTGATTGGTGGTTGGCAACCAGCTTACAGGTGCATTACCACCACGTACTTCACTCTGTATCATCATATGTCTGTTTTTTCCGGGCCGGTCTCTTCGCCATCTACATCACTCTCAACTCTTATCTTCAGACATCACTCTTCTTCATCTCCTCGTACTTCATTCTGTATCATCACCCCATCTGGTGAGGAGCTGCAGTCCCTCCACCATCATCGCTGTGTCCAATTGAACCTCAACTCTATCTTCAGACATCACTCTTCTTCATCTTCTCGTACTTTACTCTACAGTATATCATCACTCTACACATTGCCACGGCCAAGATGTCAGCCACCCAGGTCGGTACCACCGCACACTCTCCTATGATGTTCCTATGTATAACGACTCATTATGTATGAAATGCCCTATGATGTTCCTATGTATAACAACTCCTTATGTGCATACCGGCTCAGACGTCGCCTAGGTTAACAAGGTCAGGAGTTCCTGGCAGTGGAGGGCGAGGGACAGAGCTGCGTGGAGGAATCTGATCAGACCTAAATGAAACAGTCATTGTCGCCCCCGACAGACTGCTATGATGATGATGATGATGATGATGATGAAGTGTGAAAAAATTACCTGTCCTTGGACTGCATCACTCACGATCATAGGACTTGTGATGACATCATCAAAGATCAAAGGCAGGCATCATTCATGCTCACTCACGATCATAGGAAATCAAAGATCAAAGGCAGGCATCACTCACGATCATAGAACTCGCTATGACATCATCAAAGATCAAACGCAGGCATCACTCACATTCCTGTCTTGCTATGACATCATCAGAGATCAAAGGCAATCATCACTCATGATCATAGGACTCGCTATGACATAATCAAAGATCAAAGGCAGGCGTTACTGAACGAGTGCTGATGTGCTTGCTTACACTTGGTTTCTGTGGACATAAGATAAGATAAGCCTTTATTAGTCCCACAACGGGGAAATTCCAGGATTGCAACAGCACAGGGATAGCAACACTCAGAGCAACAATCAGAAGGCAAGAAAAAACAAGCAAGCAAGAGCAGCTAATATACATATGTACATATTACTATAAAATATATATATACACACACACACACACAGACACACAGTGCAGAGCATTGTAGCTAGATGGAATAAATATGTAAATATATAAACACCCACAGTACGGAGCATTGCAGCTAGGTGGAATAAATATGCAAGTATATAAACACACACAGTGCGGAGCAATGTAGCTAGATGGAATAATATGTAGATATATAAAAACACAGTGCGGAGCATTGTAGCTAGATGGAATAAATATATAGATATATAAATATAAACACACCCAGTGCAGAGCATTGTAGCTAGATGGAATAAATATGTAAATATATAAACACACACAGTGCAGAGCATTGTTGCTAGGTGGGATGAAACAGCATAACCGTCTATTTAGTTATCCTACATGGTATGATTATGTGCCCATACATATTCTCACCCTCCATAGCGACCGGTATGTTCCTAGTTGTATGCCGGAGAGGACCATTGTGTAAGTCTATTGCATCTTTTGCATTCAAAAAAAACAAAAAACAAAAAACTATTAGTTTGTTACGTCTTTTTGCTATCTCTGCGAGCAGCCCTGCTTAGGTTGTACAGTCTGACAGCCGTTGGTAGGAAGGACCTACGAAACCTCTCGGTTGTGCACCTGGGATGATGTAGTCTGCTGCTAAATGAGCTCCTCAGTGCATCCAGTATGTCCTGCATAGGGTGGAACTCGGACTCCAGCAGAGATGACAGTTTAGCCACCGTCCTTCTCTCTCCTATCTCCTCCATCGGATCAAGGCGTTGCCCCAGGACAGAGCTAGCTTTCTTAATCAGTTTGTTCAGTCTCTTCCTATCGGCTGCAGTAATGCCACTGCCCCAGCAGACCACTCCAAAAGTGATGGCTGATGCCACCACCGTGTCATAGAATGACTTCAGCAGCGCCCCTTGTACACCAAAAGACCTGAGTCTCCTCAGCAGGAACAGCCTGCGCTGTCCCTTCTTGTAGAGTGCGTCAGTATTGTGTGACCAGTCTAGTTTATTGTTCAGATGAATACCCAGGTACTTGTAGGATGTCACCATCTCGATGTCTGTTCCCTGTATATTTACTGGTGCTGTGAGGGGCTGCCCATGCCTGCGGCAGTCCACCACCAGCTCCTTAGTTTTCCTCGCGTTGATCTGGAGGCAGTTCCGATGGCACCAGTCCACAAAGTCCTGGATAAGCCCTCTGTACTCAGCTTCATCTCCGCTGGAGATGAGACCAACGATCGCAGAGTCATCAGAGAACTTCTGTAGATGGCAATGTGTTGTGTTGTGTGAGAAGTCCGCAGTATAAAGAGTGAACAAGAAGGGAGCCAGCACCGTTCCCTGGGGGGCCCCCGTGCTACTGATGATCGTGTCGGAAACACAGTCCCGGGTTCTCACAAACTGAGGCCGGTTCGTGAGGTAGTCCAGGATCCATGATGACAGGTGCTGGTCCACCCCTGCGCGCAGCAGCTTGTCCTTCAGGATCATTTTTCCTCTTTTCTTAATTTAATTTTCCAAGTGAACCATGTTTATGCTCTTATATACTAATTTTACAGATTTTGTTGTCTCTGATATAAATTTAAGAAGGTTAGCCTTCAGTGTGGTGCCCAAAATGGCTGCTACTCCTTGAAAATTATGATTTATCCATCGTAAATTGAGCATATTTAACACACACATGTAATCGTTTCTGGATGTGGATCTTGGTTGGTGTGGTGCAGATCCCATTCAACCATTTTTATAAACTACAGTTGTGACTGTGATTGCAATTAAAAAAAAACAAGAGTGATTGTCAGCACACAACCAGGGCACACTGGTGTCAATCACTGCTGTGTAACTCGGCATGGGGTTCAGTGTCAACTGATCTAGCTTTACTAACACTGCAGTATTAGACTAGTTGTAGTAGTATATGCATAGTTTAGTGTCCCAAATGCTTTCTAACAGCCCCATATCATGTAGCTACTAAACTGTAGTTTTTTAGTTATTAGATACTAGTTAGAGAGTCGCACCTGAATTGACAGGATGTGCCAGCGCGGGAGAGCCGAGCCAAGGGTAAGGGGGTTATGCATGTCTCGCCAAATGTTCATGTACTTACCCGGATGGTGTACAGATCACACGGGACTTAAATGGCACTGGATGAATGATCGGGCTAGGTGTAGGGCAACCGAACCTAGTTGAATCCCATACAGTAATGTGTGCACAATTTGATTAGGGTGGTAAAAGGATAGCCCCTCGGCCTTAATCAAGACACATCATGGCAGAAGCGAATGTGATATCTGCCAATCGGAAAACAAATTGGAGCTTGTGTTGCCTTTGCCAGAAGGACAAAATAGGTGAGGGCCTGACATCCACTCCAAGTCATCATTCCCCAGAACATGATGGATACAAAATGCTGGCAAGGAACATTCCCATGTTCAGCGAAATCAATGACATGCCATTGAGAATAGATCCAACGAGGCTGGATGAAGGTGATGGCATAGAAGCCACACTCAGGAAAAATATGGCAAAATACCATGTGAGCTGTCGCTTGTTGTTCAACAACACTAAATTGCAACGGGCACAAAAGCGCCATTCCAGTAGTCAAACCAGTGAAACTGAGACTGGAGCTTGTCAGTCAAAACTGCGGCGAAAAAGTCATGACAGTCAGACATGCATTTTCTGTGAAAAAGTGGCACCTGCATCAGACCTCAGAGAGGCCAGTACAACGGGCCTAGACAAGAGGCTGCGCGACATTGCAGAGATGCTTGGTGATGGTAAGCTTCTTGCAAGATTGACTGGTGGTGATGTCATTGCACAGGAGTTCAAGTACCATAATGTTTGCCTTCGGGCTCTCTACAACAGGGAAAGGGCGCACCTGAGGAACCTTGAGAAACGTGACACTAAGTCACAACCAGATGTGTATCCAATGGTGATCTCAGAATTGGTTGCATACCTTGTTGAAAGCAACCTATGTTCAGAAGGACCAGTTACATTTCGCATGCCAGATATCTGCCACATGTACCAAAAGCGTCTGGAACAGCTGGGGGTGGACTCACCAAATGTGAATTCCACTAGACTGAAAGAAAAGCTATTGGCTGAAATTCCAGGACTTGAGGCTCACAGATCTGGCGCAGATCATAGAGAAGTGATACTTACATTTCAGGAAGATGTAGGCAAAGCGCTTGCTCAATCCACAGATCTTTCAGATGCACTTATCATTGCTAAAGCAGCAAAGATCCTCAGAAGATGTATACTTGACCACAAGTCTAGATTTGAAGGTACATTTTCTCAGGGTTGTGTGCAAAATGCTATACCTCCCCTTCTGCTTCAATTTGTGGGGATGGTTGAGCATGGTGCTGACATAAAATCACAGCTGAGATTCGGGGCATCAAAGTCAGACCAGGCAATTGCTCAGCTCATGCAATTCAACTGCTACACCCGCTACAAGGAAGGAGCAGCAACTCACAGGCATTCTAAAGACAGAGAGACCCCATTTCCCGTGTACATGGGGCTCTCTGTTTATGCCAAAACCAGAAAGAGGAATCTGGTTGAGATGTTGTTCGATCATGGTCTCAGTATCTCTTATGACAGAGTGCTGGAGATCTCTGCTCAACTTGGAGATGCAACAGTCAGCAAGTATGTTGAGGAGGGTGTGGTTTGTCCTCCAGTGCTGCGGAAAGGGTTGTTCACTACTGCAGTGATGGATAACATTGATCACAATCCCTCTGCAACAACTGCAACTACCTCCTTTCATGGCACAAGCATCTCTCTGTTCCAACATCCCACAAAGGATAATAGTGGACAGGAACGAGGGCAACTCAGGTTTGGGCCTGAGAAAGTAAAGTCAGTTCCTGAACTTCCTGATACATTCACAAATATCTCTCCAGCTTCCTTCCGGACAACAAATCCTGTTCCACCAGGTACTGCAATGCCAAAACCACCCACAGATATTCTGGGGCCACAACTAGCACTAGAGTACCAGTGGCTGGACAAGGTCTCAGTGACACAAGAAGTTGATGATGCATTGAACCTAACATGGTCAGCACATCATGCTTCAATGAAGAGAAGCCCTGAATTTGAAGTTACCATTACTTCTTTGCTTCCTCTCCTGCGGGATCCAGCTCATTCAGTTGCTACAGTCAAACATGTAATGAACAAAGTAAAAGATGTTGTTGATTTCCTCAACCCTGGCCAGGTACCTGTCATCACAGCTGACCAGCCAATCTACGCCATAGCAAAGCAGGTGCAGTGGCAGTGGCCAGGTCAGTATGGTGAGGACAAGTACCTGGTCATGTTTGGTGGTCTGCACATTGAGATGGCAGCACTGAAGTCGCTGGGTACTATCCTCCAAGCCAGTGGATGGACAGGAGCTCTAGTTGAAGCTGGTGTGGCTTCATCTGGCACTGCAGAGTCCTTCCTGTCAGCTGCAAGTGTTACCAGGACGCGACAGATGCACCAAGTGACAGCCTCCAGCTTGTACAAACTCTTGAAAGCTGCATATGATGAGTACTGTACTGAGCAGGAAAATCAAGATGAAGAGGCACTGGACTTTGAGAAGTGGTGTGACTCCCGAAAACAGGATAGTCCACAGTTTCACTTCTGGCACATGGTACTATCCATGGAGCTTGTTGTCTTTCTGCTGATTAGATCTTTCCGCGAGGGAAATTTTGCTCTCTACTGCCAGGCACTACATGAACTGATACCCTGTTTCTTTGCCAACAACAATACAAACTATGCTCGTTGGCTGCCCATCCACCTCAGGGACATGCTTATGCTAGAGATTTCACACCCAGAGTTAGACAAAGAGTTTAAAGCTGGCAACTTTGTGGTGCACAAGACCCGTCGTCCTTTCTCAGCAATGGCTCTAGATCAAGCCCATGAGCAGACCAATGCCATCATCAAGGCTGATGGTGGAGCCATTGGGTTGACAGAAGATCCATCTGCACTCAGGCGATGGATGTTAGCTGGCCCAGAGGTCAGTCGCTTGTTATCTGTTTATGACACAGAGGCCCAACGCAAAGAAATTCCCGAGCAAGCAACACACCATGAGCAAAACCCACAGGCACAGAAGACTTTTCTGGACAAGGTCAACAAGCTTTCTGCAGCCTTGCAAAACCTAGGCAGTCCTTTTCAGGAAGAAAGTTCTGACTTGTATTCCATTGACACCAAGGATATTGCCCACCCCAACACAGCAGAGCTTCTCAAGACACACATGAACAGAGGCCATGCCAAGTTCCAGGAGTTCTCAGATGCTCTGGCAAGCCGCCCTGCCTCCATGTATGAACCCATCAAGAAGAATGTGACCGACTTCTTCCAACAAGAATCGGCTAGTCCTGTACAGTCAAAGCAAAGGCTATTGAAAGAAGACTGTCAGTTATTCTCCTGACAGTCTCTCTCTCTTGTGAGAAACAGTTCATGATCACAATCCCATGATTTAAAGTTCATTTAAATGAAAAAAGCATGTTTATTTCAACAGATATATGGTCTCGGTGTGAGATTGCCAGATACTGATGGCGGCCATCTTGAAAAAAGGTCGCCATCTTGAATTTTCACGTGGCCAGGACCCTAATCTGAAAGAGTATATCCAGGAGGGTATCTGTGCAAAATTTCATGCTTGTGTCACCATTTGAAGGATTTTTTTAGTTATCTGCTCCACTATTTGTATAAGGAGTTCCTAAAGGCAGTCACCACTCTTGATCACAGGACTCGCTATGACATCATCAAAGATCATAGGACTCACTATGACACCATCAAAGATCAAAGGCAGGCATCACTGAATGAGTGCTGACGTGCTTGCTTACACCTACTTTCTACTGGGATGCAGAAATACTTGCTTATACTTGGTTTCTGTCATAGACGGCCCTTTCAGGGCAGAAATAAGGCACCAATCGCCTGCTGTGAGTTTGCACATTTAATGATAAAGAACTCAAATGGAAGCAACGACAAATAACTACAAAAGACACAAAATAACCACGAAGGGTAACTTACAAGTTGACCAGCGAGGCTGAGAACAGAGCAGAAATAAACAGGAACCAAATGGGATTCCTCTGTAAGTACAGGGAAGGTCGCTGCGAGGAATGAATCACGCAAGCAACCTTCAATAGGCAGCTGGGGAGAAACCAAAATGTAGAACAGCTGTGGATGCATGAGTGAGAACATAATCAAAATGACCAAACAGCTGTGACAACTTGTAAAAAGATTTGGCAAAAGGAAGTAGCATACGGCGCTGTCAAAATAAAAGTACAGCGAAGAAAACAGTGGAGACAAACAAATAAAAGCACAACCCATAATGAATGAAAGCGAGAACAGGGAGCGGGAGTGACAGAGTTGGATCATATAATAATGTTCTTGTTCTTTTAGATTTGGCGGTTGACAGCCAACTTACAGGTGCATTACCGCCATGTACTTCACTCTTCTTCTTCTTTTAGATTTGATTGGCGGTTGGCAACCAGCTTGCAGGTGCATTACCGCCATGTACTTCACTCTATATCATCACTCTATGCTCATAGTCAAGAACACATCTGGTAAGTGGCGGTAATGCACCTGTAAGCTGGTTGCCAACCACCAATCAAATCTAAAAGAAGAAGAAAGCAAGAGCAAATACATATACAGAAAATTACCAGCAAAACCTTAAGATCCAAGCACGGCACTGACCCAAGCTCAGAATCATGACAGTGCCCCTCCCTTAAGGGTTGGGTTCTTAGACACCCTGACGTAACATCAAAAGGGACAAAATTACACCCCCCCCACCCCAACAGGAATAACCCTAAAAACAGACCCCGGGAGGGTGGTGGGGGGATCCAGGCTTGGAGGGAGAGACACAAAACAAAACACACATAACCCCCAGCCCAATGAAATAAGGTGCTAAGGAACGCTGCAATACTGGATGAACAAGGGAACGGTTCAGGTGGCCTTCCAGAGTCCCGACTCCACCCGACCATCAGGTGGAAAAGGCCGGGCGGTCTACCAGGTCTGCTGAGCCACCAAAATGGACGAGAGAGTTCATTGGGTGGTCTTCCATAATTCTGAAGCCACCCAAGCAACCCAGAGAGTTCGTCTGGTGGTCTCCCCACATCTCTGGGCCAACGGGTCATGGAGCACCACACACCTCCCCCCGGAGGTGGCAGTTGGAATCGGTGCTTACCGCGGACCCCCGAAGCCAGGAGATGGGCACTCAACGAAGGGAATGGCAGAGAAAGAACCATGATGGAACCAGATGTAGAGTGGGGACCCGCAGCAACCTTGGGCATAGGTGCAGCACCCTTGGTGTCCCCGGACTGGGGAAGTAGTGGCACCCTTGGTGTCCCCAGACTGAGGTGTAGCGGCACCCCCGTTGGCCCCGGACTGAGGCGTAGCGGCACCCCCGTTGGCCCCAGACTGAGGCATAGCGGCACCCCCGGTGGTCCCGGACTGAAGTGTAGCGGCACTCTCGGTGGCCCCAGACTGAGTCAGAGCTGCACCCTCGGTGGACCCGGACTAGGACAGAGCTGCACTCTTGGAGGTCCCGGGCTGGGACAGAACACCCGCGATGAACTCAACTAACTGGGAAGCAGCACCCTTGGAGGCCCCGGGCTGGAACGGTGCACTCGCAAAGACCTCGTCTGGAGGGGGAGCAGCACTCACGGAGGCTCCGGGCTGGGACGGAGCACCTGCGACAACCTCGGTAGGCGAAGCGGGACCCACGAAGACCTCAGTCAGCGAGCCTGAACCCACGGAGACCTCAGGCAAAGCTGGATGATCCTCGGCGACCCTGGGGGACAGCTCAGACAAGAGAGGCAGAGAAACGGGGTTAGGGTCACTGGCGGCAGTGGAGCTCGGCGAGGTGAGCTCAGGTGCAGCTGATGGCTGCACCTGGCTCTCCCCACCAAGAGCCAGGCAAGATCTCACCAACATAGAGATAACGAAAACAAAGGAGAGCACTTGCCTGAGCTCCTGCTCCTCCGTCGTCCAGGACTCCGTCAATCCAGACGATGATGTCTTGGGCCTGGCCCTCTGGAGGTCCAGCTCGTACTCTGCTGTGGCGGCCCCAGCAGCAAGCATGATGGTCAATGCAGTCCTGGGGCCCCCCAGTGATGTGACCCATGCAGGTGGCTTGCCCGGCGTGGCGACAGCAGGTCTGCTCCGTGTTGGCGCTGGATCCTGCACAGCTGAAGCCTGGGGATGCTCACTCGTCGGTGCAGGCTCCAGATTGCAGGCAGCGCTCTCCCCCCGTCCAGACCATGGCTACGGGGCTGGAACCAGGTTCTCCAGGGCCGCAGGCTCCTCCTCCGTCTGGCAGCTTAATCCTGGAACCAGTGGACACTCAGGGGGCATAGGAGGAGACACGGGGAGAGCAGGTGAAGTCTTTATGGCTGCAGCAGGCGGTGAGGACTCAGTGGACTGCAATGACTGAGCCTCACCCCCGCGAATCAGGCAAGGTAATTCATATAATGGTGATAAAGAATGAAAGGGCACTTGCCTGTTTTCCCGGGGCACGGTGGTTTCTGCTGCAAAAGGCCCAGTCTCATCCTTCTCTGTGGCTGCGGTGGTAGTGGACCCCCCTGGAGAACACGGAGGAACCGCCCCTGCAGCCTTGATGAGGGGCGAAACTGGGGAAGAGACAGCCGGGCTCTCAGCAGTGAGAGGAGGCGCTGTGAAGAAGGGGGAAACGGCAGCGACGACCCAGGGAGAGGGAGCTGACGAAACAGCTGGTGAGGAAAACCTAGAGGTGGAAGCTGCTGTGGTACCTTTTTGACACGGTGATGAGAAAGCTGCTGGCTGAGAGGTGGAGGAGTACCTCCGATGGCCTGTAGCTGGATTATGGCGGGAGGTTTGCGGCGTCTGGACCTGGTGACTCTCCTCCATCCGTTTTGGTACGGCTGTGTCTTGGGGAGGAGTGGAGTTCTGTGCTGGGAGGCAGCATCTACGGGCTGGTGGAGCTGGAGCCTGGCGAGGAACCGATTGGACCGAGGCTCCAGAGCGCTTCCCTGTCGGTGCCGATCTAGGCTTCCTGGTGGAATTCTTCTCCAACTCATGGTTCTCCCATTGCAGAGCCGACACCAGGGATATCCTCTCTCTTCCCTCGGCATGCTCGAGAATGGCGAGAATGACGCAGCACAGCCGCCTCCACGAGGTCCAGGTAGCACAAAGCATCCTTTGGGGTGGAATAACTACGAGCTCTGGCTATAAGTCCATCTTTGTCCATTAAAGCCTGACAGAGCTCCCACCCCAGGCTCATAGGGTACCGTTTCACACTCGCTGCCATCTCAGCGAAAGCAGACACCCAGAAAAGGGGGAATAATAGAACAAAGGAAAAAAAGGCAAACCCACAGCCGCTGGCACCTACTGGCAGTGACCTTCTGTCATAAACGGCTCTTTCAGGGCAGAAATAAGGCACTAATCGCCTGCTGTGAGTTTGCACATTTAATGATAAAGAACACAAATAGAAGCCACGAAGAGTAACTACAAAAGACACAAAATAACCACGAAGGGCAACTTACAAGTTGACCGGCGAGGCTGAAAACAGAGCAGAAATAAACAGGAACCAAATGGGATTCCTCTCTAAGCACAGGGAAGGTCGCTGCGAGGAATGAATCGTGCAAGCAACCTTCAATAGGCAGCTGGGGAGAAACCAAAATGTGGAACAGCTGTGGATGCATGAGTGAGAACATAATCAAAACGACCAAACTGCTGTGACAATCCGCAAAAAGATTTGACAAAAGGAAGTAGCATACGGCGCTGTCAAAATAAAGGTACAGAGAAGAAAACAGTGGAGACAAACAAAATAAAAGCACAACCCATAATGAATGAAAGTAAGAGATAGACCCGACCAGAAGATAGAGTGAAGTACGTGGCGGTAATGCACCTGTAAGCTGGTTGCCAACCGCCAATCAAATCTAAAAAAAGAAGAAAAATGACACAACAATGATGATGGGACTACAGCTCCTGACCAGATTGATGTTGAGGAGTGAAGTATGTGGCGGTAATGCACCTGTAAGCTGGTTGCCAACCGCCAGTCAAATCAAAGAGAAGAAGAAGAAAGCAAGAACAAATACATATACAGAAAATTACCAGCAAAACCTTAAGATCCAAGCACGGCACTGACCCGCACATGGAATCATGACAGTTTCTACGGGCATGCACAGGTATGCACTAGTGCTCAACCAGACTCATGTCATTCATCACTGTTTTTTCTGTTGCATTATCAACTGCACTGTGGTACCCCATATTATCTGCTACTTGCTAATTTTTTTAAAACTGCCTTGACTAGTACTACTATTATTATTATTACTTATTTTTCTACACTTATTGCACGTTTTTAGTCCTTTAGTTTTTTAGTTTATCTCTTTATCTCATCATGTTTTTAATGTTGCAGCATGGCACCGAGACAAATTCCTAGTTTGTGTACTACATGAACAATGGCAATAAATCTGATTCTGATTCTAGTGTTTTAAAATTCAGTAAACTACAGTATTTTTTTAGAATGGGTGTGGCAAACTCACAAGGGAAAATTTGGAAAGCCTTTCAGAGCATTAGGACATGTGCTGCTACTCATGAACAAGAAATCCTGCTTCATCTGCATCAACTGGATTGTGCATCTACAAATAACAAGGTAATTAAAAACTAACTTATCTTTACTTCTTTGCCAGTAGAGTATTATCAAAAATTATGTTTGAAATGGTCAGTGAGCGCTTCTTCTTCTTCTTCTTTTAGATTTGATTGGCGGTTGACAACCAGCTTCCAGGTACATTACTGTCACATACTTAACTGATATATATCATTCTATATTCTGTTGTCCCATCACTCTCAGGTCAGTGAGCTCTCTCTTGTGTCTTGCTCTTAACTCCACATGTTGTTCTGACAAACCATAAGAGCCTTTGATATTATCAACTTCATAAGCATGTAATGTTATTGTACCCCCCTAAGTTATTTTGATTTTGTTGGTTGGTATTTTAGAGCGGCAACGTCACTCTATATACTATAATTCAAGAAATCTGTCTGTGTGTGTCTGTCCCGATCATAGGACTTGCTAAAAGATCATAGGAGTCACTATGACATCATCAATGATTAAAGGAACGCATCACTCACGATCATAGGACTCACTATGACATCATCAAAGATCATAGGACTCGTTATAGCATCATCAAAGATCAAAAGCAGGCATCATTGAACGCGTGGTGCTGTGCTTGCTTACACCTGCTTTCTATGGGCATGCAGAAATACTTGCTTATATTTGGTTTCTACGGGCATGCACAGGTATGCACGAGTTGGAATAAAGCCAGGGAGAGGAACAATGACCGGCATGGTGGTGATCATCTTTCTTTGACAGACAATAGTAGTGAAGCAGTTACAAGTTTTGTTGTGTTTTCATGTTTGGTAAGTTCTCTGACATGCAGAATTTTAGTTCATTGCCTTTGCAACTGTTTTTTTTTTTTTTTTCAAAATCTATTTGGCTTGTGTATTTGGGACATCTAACAGTTTGTACTTTTTATAATTACTATTGTTTTTTTTTTTTATAGTAGCAGTATTCATGTTAATATGGACTGTTTAAATAAACATTTGTACCATTAAATTTCTTTTTAAGTTGTTTATTATTTAGCAGGTTTAAACACCTGTCTGGAGCCCACAGAACAATGCTGTTTTTAATTGCATTAAATATTGTGATTTTAGATGTTCTAAACCTCTAAACTGATTCACTGTATTATGCCTGCAGTAAACAGTGAAAATTTAAAGTAACCCCACAATGTTACTGTAAATTAGAATAGTCACAGAAATATACTGCATTTTAGTTTTACTGTAATAGGCTGTGAATATGTAGGTAATGGTATGAATACTGTAAAATTACAGTATTGGCATCTCGGCTGCCAGTACTTTTCTGTAAATTAAAAAAATACAGAAATATAGTTTTTCACTATTACAGTAATAAGATGTAAAGTCATTTCACAGTGAGAATACTGTAAAATAACGGTAAACTACCATTATTTTACAGAAAAATCCTTTAGTGTATGTGATTTCTGTTATTTAACTTTCATGCTGCTATGCTGCATTATGCTGCTCTCATAAGTGGAATTAAACCCTTTAAACACAGTATGTATAGTTTGATAGTTTTACTGATAAAGCTGCTTGTAAGTAAAAGCAATAATTGAAAAGTCCACTTCCCATATCACCCATCATTCATTATATATTATAAAAATATGGCTGTGGGAAAAATAAGAGACCACTGCAAAATCTTTCCTAAATTAGCATCTCAACATGTATGGCAGCCATTCAATTTGAGTATCTGTTTAATTCCAACACAAGGACACCTCAGTCTACTTAAGAAGGAACTGATGAGGTGATCATCTAAGCATGGTAAGACACAAGAAAGCTTTGAATAAAAATCAGTTATTACTCAAATACAAATTTGGGTTCTTCTTAAGTTAAAACTTAAAGACACACTCTGGTGGATATAAATTGCTGATAAAAGCAAATATACATTGTCTAAAATGGTATCATATGCCCTTTTTTTTCTACAAACAACACCTTTCACTCTTAGTTTTTTGTCAAAGTCTTTTCACTTTCCACCTTCCTTCAAATGCCAAGATCTGTGATTACTAGACCCACCCACATCCCACAAGGCCAATAGTGGCTAGCACTACATTATCAGAATAAATCCTGTGATAAACAGACTTACTGGTTGAAGGACATTCCAGTTGTATGCACGGTGGCCCAGGATAATGACTGAAACCTGAACCTGAACTGCATTGGTCCTTAAAAGCAGTTTAATGGAAAAGGCTATCTTGATTTGGGTCAAGTTTTCAAAGCAGCTGGTTAAAAAAATGCTAACTAGCCTGGAGGATGTCTTCAGTTAGGCCAGAGAGTCCTGACTGGGGCAACACTATGGACGTGCCAGTGCCATGCATAGTTGCATCACCAAAAACACTCCATCTAAACTCACCTTTTTTCAGAGGGCGGGGCTTAAGTGAAACTTTATAGCAAAACAACAGAGACAGACATTTGAGTGATTTTGCTCCTGATATGTCTTGTAAATCATAAAAACATGTTACAGACATGTTAACAACTTGCTTGCTAAATTTTGGGCGACTGTGACGCAGGTGTAGTGTGGCCGACTACTGATCAGCGGGTCATGGGTTCGATTCCCGCTCTGTCTGCAGTCTGCATGTCAAGGTGTCCTTGAGCAAGACACAGCCCCCAGTTGCTCCTGGTGGTCAGGCTAGCGCCTCTGTGTGTATGGCAGTCCTGCCGCCATCAGTGTGTGAATATGTGTGTGAATGGGTGGATAGCAGGATCTGTAAAGCACTTTGGTCATCGAGATGAGAAAAAGAGCTATATAAGTGAACACCGTTTAACAAGAAAAAAACCCCTCAATTTTTGGTGGAGTGTCACTTGAAGTATAGGAGTGTTTGAGAATATGAACATGAACTTGTTTTCTTTGCATTATTTGATCTACACGCAACATCTTTTGTATTGTTTTGGCCTTTTGTCATTTTCTGTAAATAAATGCTCTAAATGATGATATTTTGACTTGGAATTTGGGTGAGTTGTTTTCAGTAGGGTGGAGAATAAAACAAAATTGTTCATTTTACTCAAATATGTAAAATAGTAAAACCAGCTAAAGTGGTAATTTTTCAGTGTTCTCTTTGGCCTCTTATTTTTTTTTTCCAGAGCTGTATTTTTATTTGTGTAAAGGGACAGGACATGTTACTCCTCCCAAAACTTGGGAATAAAGTAATACAAGATGTGTTAACATCACTGTCTAAAAAGTGAAAAATACAGCTTTAATCATTTTGGCTCATATTCCTCACCCCTAGTTTGACCTGATTGTCTCCATGATGCTTACATAGACATGTGCCAGTGTTAACCAGTTGCAGCCTTTACTTTAGTCTGGCTTACTTTCACGAGTCAATAAAGTTAATTAATTCAATGTCTCTGCCCTCTGTGGATCACCACTTTATCGTGGTGGAGGGGTCGGTGTACCCGAATGATACCCGGAGCTATGTTGTCCAGGCCTACTCGCCTTTGGTAGGCAAACTGGTTCTGGGTGAAGGGCCAGAATAATGGCCCTTTTCCACTAGTACCTGTTTGGCCCAGTACAGTTCAGTTCAGTTTAGTTCGGTCCGCTTGTGTTTCCATTACACCAGAGTACCGCTTGATGTGGGTGGGATTTGTTACAGGGAGGTGGTGCAACCCTCCCGTTACGTAAAACAAGCGACCCAGGCAAAACGCAAGATGGCAGGATACAAGGTGACTGCAGTCTCTGGCTTTTTTTTTTTTGCCAGAGTAAAGGCAGAAAAGGAGAGCAGAAGGCTATAGGCAGCGAGATGACACACTATGGAGAAGTACTGGAGCGTTTAGGAAACCATGTAGAGCAGTATAAAGTGGAAGACATGAGGATACGAACTAGATCACATATGAAGGTAAGCTAATGATTGAGAATGCTGCTTTGCTTTAAGTCCGCTGTACTACATTGTAATGTCAGCAAATTATCGCTATTAGGTACTAAAATATGTATTCTCTGTGTGTGTGTTTCAGATGGCTCTCTTGTGGCAAAATTATCGCTTCAAACCGTGGGTCTGGGCGTTCAACACAGGCTCCCAGTGATGAGATATCACCCCAGCTTCACGAACGCGCACTGGTTATAGAACTTCAGAATGTCTGTAGAAATGTTTAGCTTCCTGTGCAACAAATTGCTCTGATCTGTGTGAAAATCATGGAGAGACTGGTGAGATGTCATGGGATGTGCCTGCTCCAGCCAGTGGTGTCGTGACAAAACATGATCAGCTGCCAAAACTTGATCGCCAGGTGCCATATTGTACTTATGGGGTTATATTAATATTATTATATTATTAAATATATATTTCAACAGGTAAACGGTACTGAGTTAGGTATAATAAGATATATTTAACAATTATGATGCATTTTAAGCCTAAACAAACTGGATCTAGGATTACAAGCAATTAAAATAATGCAGTAACAAGGTTACATGGAGAAATACATGGATTTACTGGATATATATCATATCGAGTATTGCTGACTACATGTACTGTATAAATATACTGTATATTCTCTGCATCAACAGTATATTATATATATAATGTATATTCTCTGCATACATGTATTCATTTAGTATAGCACTAGGAATTTTGACAATAAACCTTTGTACTTTTTGCAGATGCATCTCCACTTTTGTTTTATGTGTGGTTACCACCAAGTGACACAAATTAAATACTAAAAGATTGGAAAAGCTGTCTAAGAACAATCCAGCAGTTTGAGAAATCACTTTTGGTTTGATGTAAGTCTGCCAACGGAATTATGAGTCATAAAGCAGTTTGTGTTAAAATGTTAAATCCCATTAAACCCTAACCCAGGGGTGTCCAATCATGTGCCATGGAGGGCCAAGACCCTGCAGGTTCTCTCTTCTACCCAGTCTCTTCAGCAGGTGTTTTCACTGATCAGCAGCCAGTGGAAGAAATTCAGTGGAATCTGCTGATGAAGACACTGGTTGGAGGTAAAGCCTGCAGGGTCTTGGCCCTCCATGGCACATAATTGGACACCCCTGCCCTAACCCATTATTAGAAAATACAGATGCTAATATGGCCCAGAATTCCTCCATATACTGGTACTATCACTAAAGTGTGCAGGGTCTTCTGCACTGACACATCCAACAATACAGTCTTCAGTAAATAAAATAATTGTTTTTGGTTACTTTTTCTTAAAAATAAGCCATTGATTTCAACATCACGGATAAATGGTTTGTACTGTTGACTCTTTTCCCACCGGTGTCTTAACAGACAAAATAGAAAATCATGATGCAAACACATAAGTCACTAAATTGTTTATTACAATCAGCAGCAAATTCCAAATTATTTAGACTGTGCAAAATTCAAACTGTAAAAAAAAAAAAAGAATGGGTCACACACGCTGGCCACACTGCCTCACTGAGAAGCAACTGGATGTACCATGCAAGCTGGTCCCGGTTCAGCAGATCTTCAGCCTGCATCTCTATAAATAGTGACACACGGTCCAGTTTGGGGTGGATCATTTTCCTGTTGCCTAGACAAAAGACAGAAATGGGTGGTGGTTAATTAAAGCAAGTTTAAAACGTATTTGGGAAATACACTTGTTGCTAAAGGCCAGTGGTGGAATGTGACAAAGTGCTTTGTTGTTGTATTTAACCACAATTTTCATGTAGCTGCACTTCAGTAAAGTAGATTTTACAAGGGCTGGGTTATGTTTAAAATCATTTTTTACTGTGGCCTCAGCAATCAGAATGAGTTGATACCTTCAATTGAATGGAATCTAGTACTTTAACTGAGGGTGTACATCCCCGAGTATGGAGTCGCTCAGTCAAAATATGTAATTTTTATCAATAAAAGTTAAGCCACCAAAGTGCAAGATACACTATTATGAGTATAACTCACAAAGGATCACACAAGTGATCTGACAAAAAAAAAAAATAAACAAGCGGTTTATTTTACGGTGGCTACTATTGGATGTACCATTCATTTTCAATTATTCTGTAATTAATATTCACACAATCAAATAAATCTCAGTTCAGTCCCTTTCATATTAAGTGGAAATTGTGCTTAATTTTGGCACTTTACCTATACTGTAACTTAAAAAGCAAAGGATTTGAGTACTTTGTCCACCACTAGTAAAAATAACGGGATGCGCAACTTACAACTCATAACAGCTAAACGTTGCCAGTGTCACAGCAGATGCTGGTCGGACTCTAGAACGAAAATACACACAACTTAAGTACATGCACAGCACGAAAGTGCAACATGTAAAAAAACCACCGTTTTCACCAAGATTACAACTAGCTTATTTCATCAGATGTTGTCAACACAAGCGCAAAATACAAGGAGAGCACAGAGCACGGAGTTAGCATTGACGGCTAACTAGCTAGCTCATTGTTTGCACACAAGCAACAACGTTGTTGTCTGTTCAAAGTGAACTTTCCACTGCTGGGATAAATAACATAAAAGATGCATAATATCACATTGTATCACATCACTCACCATCCTCTATATCCTAATATCACAGCTTTCGACTGCTGAAGTTGAGTGCTCCCGCAACTGTAAATTCATTTCGGGTGGCTCCGTCTACTTCCCTCTGGATTCTCTCATTAGCCGAAAGGCACAGAAAACTCTGCTGGACCGCGGTGTTGATTTCTGTGGGTCTGATTTCTGTGAAGCCATTCTGTCGTTGTTGTTTATACTGACGCTTGCTTGCTGGCTGGCTCACGGACGAATCTTTGCAAATGATGGCTCGAAATTCTGTAACTCAGCCTCAAACGTTGCTCTCATGATGTTACGCCTGGACCAATCAGTGGCCTGCAGTGTTTTTACGTCACATTTTCGGGTTGGTACAGCACGGTTAGAACCACTCTCCAGCAGGTCCCAAAAATCGGGACGGTAACTGTTAAGTCCCTAATGGAAAAGCCTGCAAAGCGTACCGTACCGAACTGAACTGGGCCAAACTGTCACTAGTGGAAAAAGGCCATAAGAGTGGTCCAGCAGATCCCCATGAAACAGTTACAAGAAAGAACACGTATACCCCGCCTGGTATGGGATTACCAGGGCCCTGCCCTGGAGCCTGGTCAGGGGGTAGTGCTTCACCGCAAGTGCCTGTTGACCAAGTTTTTTTTCCCCACAGAATCTGGCAGGGCTCAGCATGAGTGAGCCACTCATGTCCACCTTGTAGTGGGCTCACCACCTGCAGGAGGTATCATGGGGATAATGGTGCTATGTGAATTGGGCAGCAGTCTGGGCTTCTTTGCTCTGACTGCTGCCCCCATGACTCGGACCCCTGGATCAGCGGTAGAGGATGGCTGGCTGACTTGCTGGATGGATGGATGGAATTTAATGTTCTTATGTGTCATTCACCCATTTATATTTCTGTATTCCTCCTATACTTCTTTTGCATATTTTTTTCTATATAAACCCTTGCGTTTTACCAATAAATAGCAGTTAAGAGTTGCTGCTCTCATCTTCCTATATGCACTGCATTGACACACATCTTTCTGTTGTACAGTAGGGACACATCCCCATCCCACCTTTGCCCTTATGTTGCACTGCACACACCATAGATACTAGATGTTCACACGCTGTTCATATTGTCTTGCAGCCACACTTTTAACTTCAAAGACTTGCTCACCCATGTGTCTCAGGAGAAATGGAGGCACCATAGCAGCAGACCTTCATACTTTGCCATGGTTAACTATGGCTTCAGGCTCAAGCACCTCCTCAACTCTCCTGATACCAGAGCAAGGGTGGAGGAGAGAGGAGTTAGTGTCCTGTAGCGCCACACTACTCTCCCCCTTTTTGCCACCATGTACATATGAGGGGGGGCTGAAAAGTTCATAGATTGAAAAGTTCATAGTGGTCAAATTTGACCAAATGTGGTTTATTTTTCAACATACTATAGTTTCCCCTTCGGTCCACACACTTCTTCCATCGGTGTTGCAGCGCTTGGATCCCTGCAGTTGAAAAAATAAACCACATTTGGTCAGATTTGACCAATATGAACTTTTCAGCGCCCCCTTATGTCCCTGTAAGAACTACGCTTGTTTAGAGTAGTGAAATACCTTTACACCATCTTGCTCTCAACCAAGTGGACCATGTGTAGATTTTTAATGTAGATATTAATGTGTACTGTGTGATAAGAAAAAAGAATCTCTTTTCATGACCTGGACTGCATCAGACAGAATCAATGAGGCTACAACTTTTTATTTCTAAATTTTTGCCAGGATGTGGGATGCATTCATAGACACATTCATGCTTTGCTCCAGTCTGGAAAGTGTCCTCCCAGTAGAAATGGTGATGTTCAGCTCAAAGGAACAATGTGGTGGATTTACTTTATTATGAACAAAGCCTTTGTCTGAGGTGCTCACATACTGAACAGGGGTCCAGAGTCCGGGAGCAGCTTTGAACTATCAGGTCAAAGACATCACAGAACTGACGCACTGTTTCGCATTCATCTTGTACCTCACGCGGGAGGCCCGTCACATTTGTCCTTTTGATTGTTCTCCATTTCTTTAAAGGTCTGCCTGGAATCATAGGTCATCTGGAGGCTTTCATGTTATCCCTACTCCTTCATTTTTGGAAAGAACTGCATGGGGTCCACTTGTTAGTAGCCTCCCTGCAGCAGGACAGAACAACAATCAAAATTGTACTTCAGTTTAAAAATAATAGAAAACCACTTGAAAACCAAAAAAGAGAGTAATTTTAATTGAAAAATAGAAAGGCTTTGCACATATCAACAGAAAGGTGGGCTTAGATATGAAATCCACTGCCATGAAATATGCAAAGCAAGCCCACCACAGAGAATAGCTGAAAACACAGGTTCTTTTGATGTTAAGTCCTTTGGTTGTGCATGTCTTCATTCAACTAGCCTGTGGATGTTTTAACCTTCTGTAAAACTTGCTCCAGCACTGCACTCTCTACATCAGAGTAATGTGGATCTGCAGTTCTGCCCATGATTTTTATTTCATGAATGCTGTATTTCTTTTTCCAAGGTTTATAAGTAGCCCACCGTAGCGCTTGCTGTTCTGTGGTCACTATCCTGCTAGAGCTACCAACATTATACAATTGCATACTGTGTGGAGCTTGCATGTTCTTCCCATGTCTGCATGGGTTTTCTCCGGGTACTCCAGTTTCCTCCCAGAGGCCAAAGACATGCACCTTAGGTTAATTGGCATCAACAGGATTCTAAATTGTCCTTAAGTATGAATGTGAGAGTGAATGGTTGTCTTGTCTCTCTGTGTTGGCCCTGCGATGGACTGGCGATCTGTCCAGGGTGTACACTGCCTCTCGACCAAAAGATGCTGGAATAAGCTCCAGCCCCCACGACCATAAAGGATTAAGCAGTTGAAGATGAATGAATGAATTGTTATCATTATTATTGTAAATAGTTTAATAGGTTGTTAGATTGTAAACATTTAATAAACATTAATAAGCTGTTATAACACATGAGCTAAAAAGCGAAATAGTGGCAATTTCCTGCAAATAGTGACCTTGCATCTGTGTGTGAAATGTATCCTAAAACTTATTTATAATTGCTTATTCATGATTTAGCTGTTAGCATTTATAACCTATATAATGGATTGGGGGGGGGGGGGAACAACACTGTGCAATATCACAATACTTGGCAGTCATGACAATCCGTCGATCCCTAAACGCACGTCTTGAGCTTTATATATATGTATATACATTATAATATAGACGTGAATTTAATTTAATTTAATTCATTTATTTATCAGGGACAATGCAGTGAAACATAGTGGTCATATAGAACATCTGATGTTCCGCACAAAGAGTATATAGCATTAAGCTAGTTTGCAACTCCTGTCCCCGGTTGAACTTTTCAAGAAGAAATACAAGTAAAAAGAAAAAATACTAGTAAAGCAACAACAAATAAAGACAGTATAAACAAGCAGCATAGGAACCTAATACACATTCACCCAACACAACACGAACAAACACAAAATAACACATTAAAAGTCTGACCTTGCTAACACCACAAGTCCTAGATGTGGGTACATTCTTGTTTTGCCTTCAGCCAATTCTTAATCTTTACTGTGAATGTTTTGAAATCTGTCGTTAGTTTAATTTCATTTGGCATTGTGTTCCAGATGTGACTACCTTTTATAGAGAAAAGTGTCTGTCCAAATGTGGTTCTGCGGTGAGATATTTTACAGTTATTGCTGTTAGAATTCCTGGTGACTCTGCTGCCGTCCTGTCTTTGGTTAAAACCACAGAGTGGCTCTGGTGCTGATTTATTCATACATTTGAAGATTAGTTTCAGAAAGTAGAGATTGGTGAAGCTTTCAAAACTCAATAAATTATATTTTTTTAGTATATGACAATGATGCCAGCGAACTGGCTTTTTATCCATGATTTTCAAGGCTTGATTATATAATGAACTTATGTGTTTTATTGTAGAGGGAGCTGCCTGAGCCCAAACTGTCAGACAGTATGAAGTATGGGAGAAGATCATTGCATGCATGTACAATAGGGCTGCCTGTTTTGGTTTGTAATTTCTGATTAATTTAAAACAGTTCAGACTTTTTTTGATCGTTTTTAAAATTTTCTTTGTGTTCATTGAAATTGAGTTGAGGGTTTAGTACAACTCCAAGATATTTGAATTCTGTCACTGAAGTAATTTCTAGATTATGTATGTTAACTTTAAAACATTGCTAGTTATATTTCCTAATTGAGAAACACATAGACACTGTTTTTTTAAGGTTCAACAGTAAATGATTTTGAAAGGGCCACTCTTGGACATCAACCATACACTTAGACAAGACATCAGCAGCCTGTGTCGGTGTCTTGGCAGCTGTATGTATCACTGCATCATCTGCATAAAGTTGGCATGTTGCAGGTGAGCAGTTTAACGGCAAGTTATTAATAAAGAGGCTGAAAAACAGTGGGCCAAGAATAGACCCTTGTGGAATGCCCATGTTATTATTTAAACAGGAGGATGTGTCCTGATCAGCTTTGACAGACAGTTCTCTATTCTGGAGATAAGATGTAAACCATTCTATTGCTTCACTAGAAAAATCAAAAGCTGACAATTTGGACAGAAGCAAACGGTGGTTGACAGTGTCAAATGCTTTTTTAAGGTCAAGAAAAACAGCTCCCACCACATTACCCCTATCCAAAGACTTAATATTTTCGGTGAGGCAACAATTTTTCTTGAGTATTTATTAACCAATCACATTTTCAGTCCTCTAGATGGCACAAAGTAAGCTTCCATTGTCTGGTGAGGTCATAGCTTGTCTCGTGAGATTTGCTGCCAGCTGTACTAGTTAAGATAACGGATGGCGAAACAACACTGGAGAAAGAACTGTGAAATGCACTGGAAAAGTTTAACTCAAATGTTTGGACTGTTTTTTGGATTTTGTAACACAGGCAAAAGGAAAGACCTTGACATGGCAACCAAACAAGGTGCACTGCAAGGGGGGGAAAAAATAAACGAACAAACAAAAAACACTTGGGCAGCACTCCAAAGCCATGGGCCTGGTTCCATCCAGCAGCAGCAGCAGCATTAGTGGGACAGTCAAGCCAAAGCAGTGGCAGGTAAAACTCAACCAGCTCCATACACAACCAGCCCGACAAAGCCACCTCCACACTCTGAGCGAGCCAAGAAGACATCAGTCCACTGCGCAACCCACATGCGAAGACATACATCCATACAGTGCGGCAGCAACAAAAGAGCCCCTGCCACATAGTTAAGACACCAGAGCCCAGGCATGTGACCCCGTCCCACTGCCGTGGTAGTCCCAAAACTTCACCAAGAAGTTAAGCCTAAAGTAGAGAAATCCCTGAGCACAGCAGAAATGATTGCACCAACCCACGACACATGGACCTTGAGAGCAGTTAACCCACACGCAACTACAACAGCACACAGTCCCACAGAGGACTGAGATCCTCCAGCCGTTAAAACAAAAATGACCATGGTGAGTTGATTATACTGAAAATGAATAAGGGGGGAAAATGAAATATATGGTATCACAATACTCAATCTAGCTTGAAATTGCAATACTTAAAGAATTGTAGTATCATGAGAGTATTGCATCGAGAGGTCTCTGCCAGTTCCAATCCCTTCTAAATAATAACAAACTATTTACAAGTCCTTCATTAGGGCAGTCTTATTTAAAAGTGGTACCCAAAACTTGCGCTTTTGTATGCGTGTATTTTTATATTTCCTTTTTTTTCCTTTCTACATGCATTTTGCCTCATAAACAAAGTGATGCAAAAGGGACTAATAATCAATCAACCGTGGAACAAGTATCCTTTGACTCCAGGCTATTATTGCTCGGCTGAGCCTGTGTGCGTTGCGCAGTATCGACTGTTTGAGATTTGATAATCCATTCTGAAGTGAGAGGAAGCATTTCAGGGCACGCACCGTGACATAGAGCAGAAAAAACCCAATGCTTCACACCCTGGAGCGGATAATCACAGAAAATATTGTACTCTCTCAATTCATGCACACCCCACCACCACCATCACCACCCTCTAAATTTCCCTCTAATCTACAGAATTCACAACTTGTAATGACCAGGCAAAGTCCCAGCAGTGAACTAGACACCACTGGTCTTACAGGCTTATGACACTCCATAAGAGAAACTCGGGATTAGTTAGTATTCACTGGACATAACAAGGCCTTTGATGTTGCCAGTATTCTTTTTACTCACCAGGAGCATCAACATTTAATGAGACCTGATATCAGCCTTTTTAGAGGCTGTGAATATTTCAGATTAAAGCCAACTGCGTTCACCAGCGACAACAGTCTGTGAGGTGGTCGGACTCAGTATTGTCACCTGTGTACACTGAGTGATACAGCGGCCCCGTGCCTTTGTGGAATTAGATATGTTCATTAAAACAGACCCATTTCACTCCCTCTTAATCAGCTCCACATATGTCATGGGAGCACAGTGCCTGGAGCTAAAAACCAGTGCATAATTTATAACGGCAGGTCAGGCTGTGCAATGAGTGCATATTATCTCAGCAAAGATGCATTACTCTTGTGTCATTTCATATTTACAATTATGTCTTGATGCACTGTTAATTTATCACACAGTAGTCTAATAATGATAATAATGTTGAGATTATTGAAAGATTAGCATTTATGTAAAATACTTCACATTTAAATGAGATGGCGCTATAACCACCTTTCTCTTCTCAAAGTCTTCAGGTTCTCTGCGACTCAGCTTTTATGTGTGTCTCTGTGTGTGAGAGGGACGGAAACCTTGTGAGAGTGTGCAACAAAGTGTCACAGTGAGCTGTGTCACTGCAGGTGTTTAAACTGTGGTGATGTAATTGGTCACAAGGGGAGTAGAAACAAGAGCTTCACAGTCCTTGATTTGATCCCTTGGTTATTGATTTCTCAGTCTGCTTCTAACAGAAATAATTGCCACATGTAATGTATTATTCAATTACAAGACACTGCTCTCAAGTTTGGGTTTGATGGTCCTTTTTGAATCACCGAGACCTATAGATAATTCAGCACTGTCAGCCCCATTAAGCAGCGTGAATATTAATGGGCATGTGTTAATCCTTACTATTTATTAGGAGCTGTGACATTTACCAGTCCTCAAAATCCACCACTTTCACCCTTTGTATAGTTGAAGGGAGTGGGCTTAACTTTTGTTCTGACTCAGATATGTTTCTATTGTGACTTCATTATGTGGTTTATGGACAGTGAAGCAGTTTTTACTGTAATCAATGGGAGACATATTGTTGTGCCATTTGTGAAATTGTGACATTATGGTGGCCTAGTGGTAGAGCATCCGACCCACAGCCGGGAGGTCATGGGTTCAAGCCCCAGCCAGGTCATACCAAAAACCATATAAAAAATAGTGCTTCTCACCTTCTAGCTTGGTGCTCAGCATAATAGAATGGGGGAAGGAAAAGTTATTTGTGGCAGTGGCCCCTCTGATTCTAGATGTGATTAACATTGTAGATAAGAGAAACTTAAATTTATTCTGCTGTACATGATTGGCTGTATGGATTTAATGACAATAAAACTGGCTTAAGCTTAAAGGCTTAAATTTTAAACAACTGCACTATCAAGAAGTTTTTTAAATCCTTGATGGAAGATTTTTTTTTTCCATTTTTAAAAAAAACTATTTCATGATCTAATTGGATAACTATCAAAATGTTCAAAACCCAGCATATCCTGAAATATCCAGTGTTGGGTTTCTTGGTGTAAATTCATGCTGAAAGTTTCAATTTGCCATTTTAATAATTAATTGATTGAATGGTACAGTGTTACTTATACAATAGTTTTAGGGCCTATACAATATAGAGCAATACTTTTAAAAAAGGCCAAATATATGATAGTTTTGGCATTTCCATGCAACCCCCCAAAAAAGACCCCCCCCCCTCAAAAAAAACAAAAACAAAAAAAAAACGAGGTTTTAATGTACATGAACACCTACCCATCATCACAAACCCATGCCTGCTCATACTTGATCAGCTCTTAACTGGCTGGCTCCTCCTCACTGCCAATTACATCAGCAGCGTTCAGCTCATGTTTGTTTGCGCAGCTGTACTAGCACCTCAAGAAAACAAAGCCACCCTGCCCAGCACAGCAGCTTTATTGCCCTGCCTTGGCGTTATACCATACATTTAAAGGATGGCTTCAACCTGTTGCTGAGAACAAGGCTAAAGCATTTTGCCACTCCTGCAACATTCAACTGATGTCAGACATTACAGTTCTGAAAAATATTGTGCTGAAGGAAATAAACACACACAAAACGTATAGTCTCTGCCTCCAAATCAAACCTCTGTTGCTCACTGTTTGTAACAAATGTCTTTATTCCTTAGGTCATTGCAGTTCCATGCACGTGAAATAGCTTTGTTTTTAAATGCACTGTCCTGTGATTTTTCAAGTTGTTTTAGTACAGACAATAGTTTGGGTCAAGATATGGTCATTTTAAAGCAACAGTATGATATTTCTTCATTTCCTATTTAGCAACATTGGACTGGTATAAAAATGGTCGGTGTAATTTATGAATTTGAAAAGAAAAGCCAAAGCAGAAGTATGTTAAGCATTTACAAAAAATGGAAAAAATTGTTGACTGTTATGTTAGAACCACAGGAGCACCCAAGAGCAGCATGCAGCTAAACAGGGAAACGGGGAGTCAATTAATGCATTGAGAGATAAAAGGGACAGGTTAAGTGGCTAGAATTATGGCTAAGGTAGGTATGTAAATATATTTTTAAAGAAGAGATTCTTACAGGTAAGTAGCAGAGTCCAAGAGGCAAGGATTGGAGGTGGAACTTTGATAAGGGTCTTCAGCCCATAGGTCATGGGCCAAGGAGGGTCCGAGATCAGAGATGTTATGTTATTTGAATGTGTAAAGATTTTGAATTCTTACTTGATGCTTTTCCTGAGGTCCAGTGAGTTTGGGGAACTAGGGCCCACCAAGAGATACACGAGGGAGGTGCAGGGGATCCTGGGAGGAGAGGGTAGTAAATGTAAATTGTTCCTTGAGCTTACTTGGTGGGTCTTTCTGGTGTCAAGGTTAGAAGGGGAGGCAGATTGAATGGGGTAGTGAGTTGGGTGAGTGCACAGGAGCCAGGAGAGCTGAGCAGCTGTGAGGCAGACTGGTAGGTTTACCATGAGACAGTTCTATGATGAGCTGCTCTCAACTGGAGCTTATATAGTCGTGGGGCCCTTAATCACCTGCAGGTGAGGGTGATTACACAGGTGCTTTCAGTTAGCCTTTTGACTCCTGATGAGAGAGGTTATGTAACAGCCAAAGAGTAACAAGCAGCAAGATAATGCTGTGCTCACCCAGCTCCATGGTAGTGACTACTGTAGAATAAAACTTTGGAGTCTTTTTTAATCAACAGAGGGGGCAAAAGTTCATACAGTAATTACTCAAGTGGAAGTACACATACTTGTATAAAAACAACAACGTGGGTATACATAGAAGCACTGATTCATCTTTTTTACACAAAGTTATTAAAGCAGCACTCTGCACTTACCTGTTCTAGGTAGGAACACTGAAAGGATTGCAACTATGGAAACTATGACCTCATTCTCAACAGCCAATCACAGGGTGCCTACAGACGTGGACAAAATTGTTGGTACCCCTCTGTTAATGAAAGAAAAACCCACAATGGTCACAGAAATAACTTGAATCTGACAAAAGTGGTAATAAATAAAAATTCTATGAAAATTAACCAGTGAAAATCAGACAATGCTTTTGAATTGTGGTTCAACAGAATTATTTTAAAAAACAAACTCATGAAACAGGCCTGGACAAAAATGATGGTACGCTTAACTTAATATTTTGTTGCACAACCTTTTGAGGCAATCACTGCAATCAAACGATTTCTGTAACTGTCAATGAGACTTCTGCACCTCTCAGCAGGTATGTTGGCCCACTCCTCATAAGCAAACTGCTACAGTTGTCTCAGGTTTGAAAGGTGCCTTCTCCAGACGGCATGTTTCAGCTCCTTCCACAGATGTTCAATAGGATTTGGATCAGGGCTTATAGAAGGCCACTTTAGAATAGTCCAGTGTTTTGCTCTTAGCCATTCTTGGGTGTTTTTAGCTGTGTGTTTTGGGTCATTATCCTGTTGCAAGACCTATGACCTGAGACTGAGACCAAGCTGTCTGACACTGGGCAGCACATTTCTCTCTAGAATACCTTGATAGTCTTGAGATTTCATTGTACCCTGCACAGATTCAAGACACCCTGTGCCAGATGCAGCAAAGCAGCCCCAGAACATAACAGAACCTCCTCCATGTTTCACAGTAGGGACAGTGTTCTTTTCTTGGTATGCTTCATTTTTGCGTCTTAACATAGAGCTGATGTGCCTTGCCACAAAGTTCCAGTTTTGTCTCGTCTGTCCATAGGACATTCTCCCAGAAGCTTTGTGGCTTGTCAACATACAGTTTGACAAATTCCAGTCTGGCTTTTTTATGATTTGTTTTCAACAGTGGTGTCCTCCTTGGTCGTCTCCCATGAAGTCCACTTTGGCTCAAACAATGACGGATGGTGCGATCTGACACTGATGTACCTTGACCTTGGAGTTCACCATGAATGTGCTTAGAGGTTGTTCTGGGCTCTTTTGTTACCATTCGTATTATCCGTCTCCTCCTGCGGCCACGTCCAAGGAGGTTGGCTACCGTCCCGTGGATCTTAAATTTCTGAATAATGTGTGCAACTGTAGTCACAGGAACATCAAGCTGCTTGGAGATGGTCTTACAGCCTTTACCTTTAACATGCTTGTCTATAATTTTCTTTCTAATCTCCTGAGACAACTCTCTCCTTTGCTTTCTCTGGTCCATGTTTAGTGTGGTACACACCATGTCACCAAACAGCACAGTGACTACTTGTCACCCTTTAAATAAACTGACTGACTGATTACAAGTTTGTAGACACCTGTGATGTTAATTAGAGGACACATCTTGGTTGAACATGTCCCTATGGTCACATTATTTTCAATCTTTTCTAGGGGTGCCATCATTTTTGTCCAGGCCTGTTTCATGAGTTTGTTTTTTAAAATAATTCTGTTGAACCACAATTCAAAAGCATTGTCTTATTTTCATTGGTTACTTTTCATAGAATTTTTACTTATTACCACTTTTGTCAGATTCAAGTTATTTCTGTGACCATTGTGGGTTTTTCTTTCATTAACAGAGGGGTACCAACAATTTTGCCAACGTCTGTAATTGTTGTGCCTTGTGAATGACCGCTTAGCATGTTATTGACAGCTCAATACATCATATCCTCTCTCACTAACTTGTTATGCAATTCACCAAACCTCTGACCTAACCAGCTGTCTGGGAGTTTATTCTAGTTGTTTATACCATGCCATGACCACTGTCACTGTGCGATCACACATTACAATTTTTTCTTAACCCCATGTAAGTTATCCTTCATCTGATTAATACACATCCATGACTCATGTTGTCTAGTGTGAAATATTTAGACTATTTTGTATTATTTTTCATAATAACAAATGCATGATGGGGTGGAATTTATTGCTGTTCAATTATTGCTAGTTACTTACTTACTTACTTAGCCCCAAGGGGCACCACCAATGACTTTTTGACAAGTTCCCTCCGTCTTGTACTGTCCTCTACTGACCTCAGTGTGCTGGCGAGAGGTAGGTCTGTCCATTCCTTGATGTTGTCATCCCATCTTTTCTTCTGTCTGCTGCGTCTACTTCCTCCAGGTACGGTGCCTTGCATGATGGTCTTCACAATTCCAGTGGATCGTGTCACATGGCCATACCACTTCATTTTCCTGCTTTTCACAATAGAGAGGAGGTCCTCATATTGTCATGTTCTGGACATGGCTTCCAACCATGTCCATGCTTTTTTGTTATTTTTGGACTTCTTTGGTTATTTGGTTGTTTGGATACCCCCCCACCCCACCCGAGTTCAAACCCAAACAACAGTCTAGTGGGGTCAACCCAAGTCCAAAGCCCCAAAACTGGTCAGGTGGTCTGTCCCAAGTCCATGGCCCACCAGACTGGACCACAGGGTGTATCGGGTGGTCTGCCAAAGTCCGAGGACCCCCGAACAGGAATGCAGTGTAGCTCAAGCGGCTTGCCACTGTCCTTAGGCCACCAAACCAAAGAACAAGGTGGAACAATGGCCGCAGGGGCACAGAGCTTGCCAGAAACTAACAAGGGAGCTCTACAGTCTGCGACCAGTGCCTGCAGCATGCTGATCTTAGAAGCTGACGGTGGAGGCACACCAGTCTCTGAAATAGCAGTTGGAGACCTACTGGCCTCTGGAACAAGTGGGTGGAGGCCCCACCGGCCTTTGGAACGATGGGTGAAGGCCCACCAGCCTCTGGAACGACGGGTGGAGGCCCACTGGCCTTTGAAACAATGAGTGAAGGCCCACTGGCCTCTGAAACAATGAAAGGAGGCCCGCCAGCCTCTGGGATAACAGGTGGAGGCACGCCGGCCTCTGGGATGACGGGTGGAGTGGACTGCTTGGACGGCCCAGGTGGAGCGGACTGCTCGTTCACTGGAACGATGGATGGAGGTCTCCCGATCTCTAGAACGATGGGTGGCGGTCCCCCAACCTCTGGAACAACGGGTGGAGGTCCCCCAACCTCTGGAACGACAGTTGGCGGTCCCCCGACCTTTGGAACAATGGGTGGAGGTCCACCAACCTATGGAATGACGGGTGGAGGTCCACGACTTCTGGAACAACGGGTAAAGGTCTGCCGACCTCTGGAACGACGGGTGGAGTCCCCCTGTCCTCTGGAACAGCAGGTGGCTGAGGTGGAGCATGGTCTTCCTACGTCTTCTTCCTCAATGTGGCCACCTCGGACTGGTGGGGAAAACATGAGGTCAGTGAGGCGACACCACAGTCATAAGCAGCCGAGACTGGTGGGGAGGGCCCAGAGGCAGGTGGAATCTGCAATGGGTCCCCCCACCAGAAGTAAGGCAAATCTTTTCTAAACTTGATGTTGAAGATAATAGAAAAAGTACTTGCCTTAGCTCCTGGTCTCCTGCTGCTGGAGTGACAACCTCAAGATGAGCTGCAGGTGAAGCAGCAGCGGAACCAGGCAGCGCAAGCTGATCAGTGGCAAACCCAGATGACCCAGGCCGATAAGCGATGCTACCCAACGATGGTGGCTGACCAGCGGGAGGAGCTGCAGCCGACACAGTCATGACAGGAGCATGCGCATGAAGAGGAGCAGTCTCTGCAGGGGCGTGTACATGGAGAGAAGCAGTCACTGCAGGAGCGTGCACGTGGAGAGGAGCAGGCTCTGCAGGAGTGTGCACGTGGAGAGGAGCAGTGGCTGCTGGGGAATTCATCCTCTTGGAAGTAGAGGCCGTGGAGGTGGCGACAACCTCAGGAGGGAGAGGAAAAGCAGAGGTGAGAGGCAGCATGGGGATGGCAGCAGAAACAGGTAGCGGGGGGCCAGAAACAGCAGGTGGCTGTGACTGGGAACCCTTGCTTGGAGCAAGGCAGTACGTTTCATTAATAGTCATTAAAACAGATGAAAGTACTTTCCTTGCTCCGCCCTCTGTCACTGCTGGAGCTGCCGCTGGCGATCCAAGGAAATCCCTTTGAGTGGCTGCAGAAAACCCTCAGAGCGCGGACGAGACAATCTCCAGAGACGCCGCTGGTACGGGCCAGATGGTCTCGGGAAATGTTGCTGAGATGCCAACCTCGAGAAGAGCTGCTGACGAAGCTGCAGGTGAGGAGGTAAGGAGTGAAACAGTGATTGAGGCGATCTCCGGCGATGCTGCGGAGGTCATCTCTGGTGTCGGACAGGAACGGCAAGGACAGTGACGTCTCCCTGGGACTCGCTCCCTCGCTGGCCCCTTTGAAACCGGTTGGTCCTCTCACTCAGGGAATAAGACCTCAAGATTGAGCCAGGGTTTATAATCCAATAAGATGTCTTCATGCGAGAGGACCACCTGCCTCTGCTGTTCCTGCTCCATAGTGTCCGCTGCCGTGGCTGGTGGAATAGAGGTGACGGGTAGCGTAGGAATGGCGGAGAAGGCGGAGGGCGGCTTACCAGGAGCTGGAGAAGGGGTCAGTGAACCGGGGCCAGGCTGAGAGGAATAGTGCGGAGTACCCAAGCGAGTCCCAAACCAGGTATATGCTGGCGTACAGTCTCGCTAGCTCGGGATTACGCAACAGATCCGGGCGGCTGAAAAGGAGTCCCTCTGCTTGTCACAGAATTCCCAATCCCTCCAGCAGATTGGGATAATCGAAAAACTGGTCTATGAGCTGGGAGAACTGGTCAACAATCTCCGCCACTCCTCCAGGCTCGGTGACCCTCTCCTCCTGCCATTTTCGCCCGCTGAGTCCTTTACTGATGACGTTCTGTCACAATTGACCCTATGGGGCTTAAGGATGGACTCACACACTGGGCGACGTTTTGGCATATTTATTAACAAAGAAAAACAGCTCGTGGGCTGAGAACAAGGAAATGAAACCGGAACGGCAAATACAGCTTACTTCATCAAGTGTATTGACAGACTGGTGGGAAATGGCAAGAAATGACGAGAAAATAACTAATGGCGCTGTCACAACAAGTAAACACAAGATGATGGGCAAGACAGGATAACAGTAACCATACAAAGAATAAAACATAACTAAGGTTGAATATAACTGAAGGCAAGGAAGAACATACTAATAATGATGCTAATAATAATAATACACAGCACCTCACCCTTGGCCGGGGGATCCTGGGTTCGATCTCAGCCCCCGACCAACGGTGACCTGTGTGGAGTTTGCATGTTTTCCCCGTGTCTGCGTGGGTTTACTCCGGGATTTCTCCAGTTTCCTCCCACACGCCAAAACCATGCAAGTTAGGTTAATTGGAATCAAACTGAGGATTCTAAATTGTCCTTAGGTATAACTGTGAGAGTGAATGGTTGTCTGTCTCTCTGTGGAGGCCCTGCGATGGACTGGCGATCTGTCTAGGGTGTACCCTGCCTCTCGCCTAAAGATGCTGGGATAGGCTCCAGCCCCCCTGCGACCCGAAAAGGATAAAGTGGAAGAAGATGGATGGATAATAATAACTAGAAAAGCACTCATAGAGCGCATAGGCTCCTTCCGTTTCTCATGGATCACCTCCAAAATGTAATGGGTTTGTGTGTAGGCCTATAGCCATTTGTGGTGAAAATTGCATCAAGGTCTATCCATCAGTTTTGGAGTATTGTTGCTAACACACTGTGAGAAGATAAGAGCCTTGGCTGAGGTATGCATTCTGAGATCATCACCAAAATATAATGGGTTCCTCTCTAGCCCAAGAACCACCTCTGGTGAAAATTTCATCCAAATCCATCCAGTAGTTTTTGTGTAATCCTGCTGCACAAATACAAACAAAGCACTTGGTGGAGGTATGCACTCTCAGATCATGACCAAAATCTAATCATCTGTTCCCCGTGCCATTACACACCTTTCCTGAAAATTTCATCAAAATCCGTTAATAACGTTTTGAGTTATGTTGGTAACAGACAGACAGACAGACAAACCCCGGTAAAAACATTACTTCCTTGGCGGAGGTAATAATAATAATAATAAGAATAATAAGAATAATAATAATGAGTCCAAACAAGAAGGCATGGACAGGGTCTGACCCTGTCCAGATCACTACACATACTGTATATTACCACTTATTGACTACAGTCATTATTTGTCAATGCAGCCTACCGTATACGCCTGCTTCTAATCTGGATAAAACATAACACCATCTTAGTTTTGTTATTTGGCCAAAGGAAAGGCAGTTTATGTTGAACCCTCTGTCTCAGTGTAACAGTGCAGCACTGTGTGACACAGTTTTAATGCTCAGCCATCCAGCGCTTGTTTACAGCTCTGCTTCCCAGTCTTGTTCACTTAATACCCATTCCTGTTAATATTTATCGTCAGTCTTAATTGGTTTGATGTCACTACACTAGTGCTTTTTTCAGCTGGCTTGTTGAACTGATCTTGCTGTTGTTTCAAAGTCTTTATTATCTTGACAGTCAAAATTCTATTCATTAAAGTTTCACTTTCCATTTTCATCAGTCTGAAGCTGATTCTGTTAATGCAAGGGGGCTGTGAAGGAGTCAAACCCCGCAAGCGATCACAGGGGAGGCACATAGTCTGTATAAATTATCAGGAATATGAACCCGATCGAAGATGTTAATTGCACGAATGGTTAGTTATGTAGGGAATTGCCATGCATTTCATGCAGCGATAATAAAATGAATTTTTGAACAAAGGGATCTTAAAATAATATCTAATCTACAGAGAATACCCACATCAAACGAATAATTCAGAGCTTTGAAATTTATCTTTGTGGTCCAAAATGTTAAGTACTAGCCCTCCGAATACTGTACTCACTTTAAGTTAGTCAAAGGAAAAGCACAAAACCAGAGTTAATTAATGGTTATTACAGACCTTTTCAACTTTAATTTGACTTTCAAATATTGGTTCTTATATATAAACTCTGCTTCTGGCATCTGCAAATTAGCTTAGTGTATCTCCTCTAATTAGGCCTCATTGAACCCATGGTAACCCACACACAATAATATTAATAATTCAGCAGTGCACAAGATGTATTTAAGAGCAGTCATTAGACTTTTTTTTTTCAAATTGTAATAATTTGATACATATCACCTTTGCAGTTAAGACCCTAATCTTAGGTCAGAACAAAATTCAGTGATGAGGTGATCATGAATATTAAACTCTAGGAGTTTTAATCGCTTTCAGTGAGGTTTGGAGAAGTTCTCATTATCAAACAAGATGACTGGTGTGTATTCTGAAGCCCATTTCATTTAAATTCAAAGCTATATAATACTCGACCCTTGTGTTTTTTGAATTTGACCTATTCAAAAACGATTAAGTATTTCTTATAGTTCCCCGGTAAATGATCTCACATAAGAAACCAATTTGTGTGTCTGTGATAAATTAAAATGATAAATAAAGGTTTAGGAAACCTGCCCCTCCACCCTAACGTTTCTCTCTCTCCTCCTCCCACTTACCCTCCCATCTCCATCCTCCTCTATTGCTCTCTGTCAGCAGTGATTTTGCCTCGTGCCGCTGATCAAACACACCTGCCAAAGCCTGCTAACATTTCCAAGCATGTTCACTAATTACCCACAAAGCCTTGCAGATTTATACTCCTAATGGGGGATTTGCCTCAAAACGGGGGCAGGGCCGTACTGCATTACAATGGTGTTTATTTGCTCATTTGGAGAACAGTCTCTAGGGATAATGTGTATAATAAATGTTTTAAGGGAGATCAACTTGTTATTTTTTTCATGAAAACAGTACTTATTATGTCTTCCCATTTATTTTCAAATGTGGAGCAGTTACGTCAAAAAATGTTAGATACATTGTCATATTTAACTGTTCGCTTATTACGTGTGCACTTCATGGATGAAATGCTTAGCAAATTGCTCATTTACAGTTATGTTTAAAAACTGCAGCATGACAAAGGGAAAAAAATACCTACAGACACAATCAAATTCAAAACTAGCAATTGGAGATTGTTATACAGCAGTAAAAATAATGTGCAGGACAGTATAAATTTTACTGTTTAGCAAAACAAACAAAAATTTAAAATTAAGATCTTAAAACCTCACATTAGAGTAATGGTTATTGTTTTCATCACTTTTGTAGTTATTAAAAAGCAGTATTTAGCAGTGTTATTAAAATATCAGACATTTATTCTTCCAGAAGATACTGATGTAAAGTCTAAAAAATGCTGTCAACTGAAATTAAGAAGAAGATGCATGTGTGATCACCCAGTCTTGAAGTTCATAGGGTCACTGTGAATTTTGTATTGTTCTTTCTCTGCATAGTCTTCTTCAAGTTACTGGATTATTTCCCAAATTAAACAAAAAAAATGAGTTCACAGTTTGGGTGCCGTGAAGATGTCTCAGCAGAAATCTTCAGATTAAATCAATGTGCTCAAGCAGACGGTCCAAACAGAAATTTTAAATTTTAAGACAGCCCTAAAAGACTGCCCCCCCCCCCCCAAAAAAAGAAGTGGAGCTTTGTCCACCACTGTGGTTAATTAATTAATTTATTAATTAATTTTGTTTTTGTCCACCCCTTTTATTTTGTACATATAAGAGGATTTGTTTAGTGGTGTGGTTCTGCATTATATCATAATCTGCATTATTCTCCAAGTGTAAATATATTTAACACCTATTCATTCACTTCTTAAAGTCAGCAATGCATGATGTTACGACAGATACAAACAATGTGATCTTGTAGTGACGTATATACAGCTCTGGGAAAATAAATTAAGAGACCAAAGAGACCACTGAAAAATTATCACTTTATCTGGTTTTACTATTTATGTGCATGGGTTTGAGTAAAATGAACAGTTTTGTTTTATTATCTCTCCTACTGAAAACAACTCACTTAGCTTCCAAGTCAAAGTATCGTCATGTAGAGCATTCATTTACAGAAAATGACAACTGGCCATAACAACAAAAAAGATGCTGTTTTTTGATGTGCTTTTAGATCAAATAATGCACAGAAAACAAGTTCATGCTCATTCTTAAACACTACAGTACTTAAGTTTTAAGTTAGGAAGAAATCTGTATTTGTGGAAAAACTGATATTTATTTACAGCTTTCAAGCATCTAACCATACTTGGATGATCATCTAATCAGTACCTCTTTAAGTAGACTGAGGTGTTACTGTGTTGGAATTCAGTGGATACTCGGACTGAACGGCTGCCATACTGTACATGTAGAGATGCTAATTTAGGAAAGATTTTGCAGTTGTCTCTTATTTTTTTCCAAGGCTTTTCATATATAAACTGCAACTCAATTAGCTGATGGAGTCATAGGGTCACAGGACAGTATTTATTGTCATTTAGGCAGTTAATAGAGGTCAGAGTTCTTTTTAGGCCCCATATATACAACAATTTCACTGAAAACGGAAAAGAAAACCCAATCTGAGTTTACCTGTTGGCATCAAAGAAAAATCGTGCCCACAGATTCACAAAAGCTGGAGAAACCAATGCAGTATGTATCACAGGCCAGTAGGTGGCTATTCTTTTTAAACAGCAACATTACTGGCATGTGTTTCTCATACATTTCATGATCATTTTTGTTTTGTAAGGCTGCATCTGAGAGGGGACATGGTAAAAATGAAACTTTTCCAGTGCTGCTGTACATCTGGCTACCAACGGAAGTGACTACCACTACCATGGTCTCAGTAGCTCTCACTAAATGAGTGGTTTTGATTTGGCTATGGTTATGCCGTATGATTGTGCTACTACAAAGTTAGCTTAGCTACCACATTTTATCATTATTTTCTTTGAATTCCATTCACCCCAGCAAACATCCTTGTTCCCACCTGGTTTACTAATCCAGTCGATAATATACAGACGTGCTGAAATTTGTTGGTACCCATCCATCCATCTTCTTCCGCTTAATCCTTTTCGGGTTGCAGGGGGGGCTGGAGCCTATCCCAGCATCTTTGGGCGAGAGGCAGGGTACACCCTGGACAGATCGCCAGGCCATCGCAGGGCCAACACAGAGAGACAGACAACCATTCACTCTCACAGTCATACCTAAGGACAATTTAGAATCCCCAGTTTGATTCCAATTAACCTAACTTGCATGTTTTTGGCGTGTGGGAGGAAACCGGAGAAATCTCGGAATAAACCCACGCAGACATGGGGAGAACATGCAAACTCCACACAGATCACTGTTGGTTGGGGGCTGGGATCGAACCCAGGATCCCCTGGCCAAGGGTGAGTTGCTGTGCTGCTGCAGTGCTAACCACTGTTGTTGGTACCCTTCCACAAAAAAAACAAAAAAACACAACTATCTCTGAAATAATTTGAAACTTACTAGAAGTTTAATAGTATCCATTATTGTTTGTATTATTTAACACAAATCAGACTTGGCTTTTCATTATTGATTCGGTTGAATATTTTATATAATTAAATTTGAGTGGCATAGACAAAAATGATGGCATGCTTAATTTAATATTTTGTGGCACCACCTTTTGCAGCAATCATTGCCAACAAGCGATCTTCTGTACACAATGCGATGTCTGCATTTGCCATCAGCCATTCACCCTATTTAAAGGGGAAAAAACATGCTACTGTCATGATTGAAAAAAATAATGCACAGTTAAGGAAAGACACCACTCGCCAGAGGAGGACTCAGCCTGTAAGGGGAGACAAGAGCTAATTAGTGGAGGGGGGGCGGGGAATAGGACAATACTCACGTGGGGTGAGCAGGGAGCCCAGCAGCTAAACCCAGGAGGGACATAGCAGGAGTGGAGCTGGGTGAGGTGTCTGACCAGGTGGAATACAGCAGCTAAGATAAGACAAGATAAGATAAGCCTTTATTAGGCCCACAATGGGGAAATTCCAGGATTGCAAGAGCACAGGGATAGCAACACTCAGAGCAATAATTTAGAAGATAAGATAATAAGAGCAGTGAATATACAGACGTGGACAAAATTGTTGGTACCCCTCTGTTAATGAAAGAAAAAACCACAATGGTCACAGAAATAACTTGAATCTGACAAAAGTGGTAATAAATAAAAATTCTATGAAAATTAACCAATGAAAATCAGACAGTGCTTTTGAATTGTGGTTCAACAGAATTATTATAAAAAAAAAACAAACTCATGAAACAGGCCTGGACAAAAATGATGGTACCCCCAGAAAAGATTGAAAATAATGTGACCATAGGGACATGTTCAACCAAGATGTGTCCTCTAATTAACATCACAGGTGTCTACAAACTTGTAATCAGCCGGCCTATTTAAAGGGTGACAAGTAGTCACTGTGCTGTTTGGTGACATGGTGTTTACCACACTAAACATGGACCAGAGGAAGCAAAGGAGAGAGTTGTCTCAGGAGATTAGAAAGAAAATTATAGACAAGCATGTTAAAGGTAAAGGCTGTAAGACCATCTCCAAGCAGCTTGATGTTCCTGTGACTACAGTTGCACACATTATTCAGAAATTTAAGATCCACAGGACTGTAGCCAAGCTCCCTGGACGTGGCCGCAGGAGGAGACGGATAATACGAATGGTAACAAAAGAGCCCAGAACAACCTCTAAACACATTCATGATGAACTCCAAGGTCAAGGTACATCAGTGTCAGATCGCACCATCCGTTGTTGTTTGAGCCAAAGTGGACTTCATGGGAGACGACCAAGGAGAACACCACTGTTGAAAACAAATCATAAAAAAGCCAGACTGGAATTTGCCAAACATGTTGACAAGCCACAAAGCTTCTGGGAGAATGCCCTATGGACAGACGAGACAAAACTGGAACTTTTTGGCAAGGCACATCAGCTCTATGTTCACAGACGCAAAAATGAAGCATACCAAGAAAAGAACACTGTCCCTACTGTGAAACATGGAGGAGGTTCTGTTATGTTCTGGGGCTGCTTTGCTGCATCTGGCTCAGGGTGTCTTGAATCTGTGCAGGGTACAATGAAATCTCAAGACTATCAAGGTATTCTAGAAGAAATGTGCTGCCCAGTGTCAGACAGCTTGGTCTCAGTCACAGGTCATGGGTCTTGCAACAGGATAATGACCGAAAACACACAGCTAAAAACACCCAAAAATGGCTAAGAACGAAACATTGGACTATTCTAAAGTGGCCTTCTATGAGCCCTGATCTAAATCCTATGGAACATCTGTGGAAGGAGCTGAAACATGCCGTCTGGAGAAGGCACCCTTCAAACCTGAGACAACTGTAGCAGTTTGCTCATGAGGAGTGGGCCAAAATACCTGCTGAGAGGTGCAGAAGTCTCACTGACAGTTACAGAAATCGTTTGATTGCAGTGATTGCCTCAAAAGGTTGTGCAACAAAATATTAAGGGTAGCATCATTTTTGTCCAGGCCTGTTTCACGAGTTTGTTTTTTTTAAAATAGTTCAACAGAATTATATGTGTGTGTGTACATACAGTGGGGTAAAAAAGTATTTAGTCAGCCACCAATTGTGCAAGTTCTCCCACTTAAAAGATGAGAGAGGTCTCCAATTTTCATCATAGGTATACCTCAACTATGAGAGACAAAATAAGAAAAAAGAAATCCAGAAAATCACATTGAAGGATTTTTAATGAATTAATTGGTAAATTCCTCGGTAAAATAAGTATTTGGTCAATAACAAAAGTTCATCTCAGTACTTTGTTATATACCCTTTGTTGGCAATGACAGAGGTCAAACGTTTTCTGTAAGTTTTCACAAGGTTTTCACACACTGTTGCTGGTATTTTGGCCCATTCCTCCATGCAGATCTCCTCTAGAGCAGTGATGTTTTGGGGCTGTCGCTGGGCAACACAGACTTTCAACTCCCTCCAAAGATTTTCTGTGGGGTTGAGATCTGGAGACTGGCTAGGCCACTCCAGGACCTTGAAATGCTTCTTACGAAGCCACTCCTTCGTTGCCCGGGCGGTGTGTTTGGGATCATTGTCATGCTGAAAGACCCAGTCACGTTTCATCTTCAATGCCCTTGCTGGTGGAAGGAGGTTTTCACTCAAAATCAAAAACCACAAAATCAAAATCAAAATCTTACGATACATGGCCCCATTCATTCTTTCCTTTACACGGATCAGTCGTCCTGGTCCCTTTGCAGAAAAACAAAGGGACCTTGTCATGTTTCTCCTCCAAACATGACAAGTTGAGTTTTTACCAAAAACTTCTATTTTGGTTTCATCTGACCATATGACATTCTCCCAGTCCTCTTCTGGATCATCCAAATACTCTCTAGCAAACTTCAGACGGGCCTGGACATGTACTGGCTTAAGCAGGGGGACATGTCTGGCACTGCAGGATTTGAGTCCCTGGCGGCGTAGTGTGTTTCTGATGTTGCCTTTGTTACTTTGGTCCCAGCTCTCTGCAGGTCATTCACTAGGTCTCCCCATGTGGTTCTGGGATTTTTGCTCACCGTTCTCATGATAATTTTGACCCCACGGGGTGAGATCTTGCGTGGATCGAGCAGATCGAGGGAGATTATCAGTGGTCTTGTATGTCTTCCATTTTCTAATAATTGCTCCCACAGTTGATTTCTTCACACCAAGCTGCTTACCTATTTCAGATTCAGTCTTCCCAGCCTGGTGCAGGTCTACAATTTTGTTTCTGGTGTCCTTTGACAGCTCTTTGGTCTTGGCCATAGTGGAGTTTGGAGTCTGACTGTTTGAGGTTATAGACAGATGTCTTTTAAGAGAAGATAAGATAAGATAAGATAAGCCTTTATTAGTCCCACAATGGGGAAATTCCAGGATTGCAACAGCACAGGGATAGCAACACTCAGAGCAACAATCAGAAGGCAAGAAAAAAAAAAAAAAAAAAAAAAAAAAAACAAGCAAGCAAGAGCAGCTAATATACATATGTACATATTACTATAAAATATATATACACACACACACACACACACACACACAGTGCAGAGCATTGTAGCTGGATGGAATAAATATATGAATATATGAACACACAGTGCAGAGCATTGTAGCTAGATGGAATAAATATGTAAATATATAAACACCCACAGTATGGAGCATTGCAGCTAGGTGGAATAAATATGCAAGTATATAAACACACACAGTGCGGAGCAATGTAGCTAGATGGAATAATATGTAGATATATAAAAACACAGTGCGGAGCATTGTAGCTAGATGGAATAAATATATAGATATATAAATATAAACACACCCAGTGCATAGCATTGTAGCTAGATGGAATAAATATGTAAATATATAAACACACACAGTGCAGAGCATTGCTTTGCATTTGCATAAAAATTTGCTTTGCTTTGCATTTGCATAAAAATGCATCAAAACATGTAACAAATAAGATAAGATAAGATAAGATAAGATAAGCCTTTATTAGTCCCACAACGGGGAAATTCCAGGATTGCAACAGCACAGGGATAGCAACACTCAGAGCAACAATCAGAAGGCAAGAAAAAAAAACAAGCAAGCAAGAGCAGCTAATAAACATATGTACGTATTACTATAAAATATATATATATACACACACACACAGACACACAGTGCAGAGCATTGTAGCTGGATGGAATAATATATGAATATATGAACACACAGTGCAGAGCATTGTAGCTAGATGGAATAAATATGTAAATATATAAACACCCACAGTACGGAGCATTGCAGCTAGGTGGAATAAATATGCAAGTATATAAACACACACAGTGCGGAGCAATGTAGCTAGATGGAATAACATGTAGATATATAAATATATAAACACCCACAGTACGGAGCATTGCAGCTAGACGGAACAAATATGCAAATATATAAACACACACAGTGCAGAGCATTGCCGCTAGATGGAATGAAACAGCATAACCGTCTACCCAGCTATCCTGCATGGTATGATTATGTGCCCATACACACTCTCACCCTCCATAGCGACCGGCATGCTCCTAGTTGTATGCCGGAGAGGACCACTGTGTAAGTCTATTGCATCTTCTGCATTCAAAAAACTATTAGTTTGTTACGTCTTTTTTGCTATCTCTGCGAGCAGCCCTGCTTAGGTTGTACAGTCTGACAGCCGTTGGTAGGAAGGACCTACGAAACCTCTCGGTTGTGCACCTGGGATGATGTAGTCTGCTGCTAAATGAGCTCCTCAGTGCATTCAGTATGTCCTGCATAGGGTGGAACTCGGACTCCAGCAGAGATGACAGTTTAGCCACCGTCCTTCTCTCTCCTATCTCCTCCATCGGATCAAGGCGCTGCCCCAGGACAGAGCTAGCTTTCTTAATCAGTTTGTTCAGTCTCTTCCTATCGGCTGCAGTAATGCCACTGCCCCAGCAGACCACTCCAAAAGTGATGGCTGATGCCACCACCGTGTCATAGAATGACTTCAGCAGCGCCCCTTGTACACCAAAAGACCTGAGTCTCCTCAGCAGGAACAGCCTGCGCTGTCCCTTCTTGTAGAGTGCATCAGTATTGTGTGACCAGTCTAGTTTATTGTTCAGATGAATACCCAGGTACTTATAGGATGTCACCATCTCGATGTCTGTTCCCTGTATATTTACTGGTACTGTGAGGGGCTGCCCATGCCTGCGGCAGTCCACCACCAGCTCCTTAGTTTTCCTCGCGTTGATCTGGAGGCAGTTCCGATGGCACCAGTCCACGAAGTCCTGGATAAGCCCTCTGTACTCAGCTTCATCTCCATTGGAGATGAGGCCAACGATCGCAGAGTCATCAGAGAACTTCTGTAGATGGCAGTGTGTTGTGTTGTGTGAGAAGTCCGCAGTATAAAGAGTGAACAGGAAGGGAGCCAGCACCGTTCCCTGGGGGGCCCCCGTGCTACTGATGATCGTGTCGGACACACAGTCCCGGGTTCTCACAAACTGAGGCCGGTTCGTGAGGTAGTCCAGGATCCATGATGACAGGTGCTGGTCCACCCCTGCGTGCAGCAGCTTGTCCTTCAGGATCATCGGTTGGATGGTGTTGAAAGCACTGGAGAAGTCAAAGAACATGATCCTCACCATATTCCCGGGCTTCTCCAGGTGGGACAGAGAACGGTGAAGGAGGAAGATCACCGCATCCTCCACCCCAATGCCATGCTGGTAGGCGAACTGGAGTGGATCCATCGCTGGTTCCACCAGGGGGCGGAGGTGAGCAAGGAGCAGTCTCTCCAGGGTCTTCATCAAGTGGGACGTCAAGGCCACCGGTCTGTAGCTGTTCAGGTCTTTGGGGTGGGAAGTTTTTGGTACAGGTACCACACAAGATGTTTTCCACAGCTGTGGTACCCTCCCCAGTTTCAGGCTCATGTTGAAGATATACGTCACAATCCCACACAGCTGGTCTGCACAGGACTTGAGGAGCTTTGCGCTGATGCCGTCCGGTCCCGGCGCCTTCCTCGCCTTGATCTTCCTCAGCTCCGTCCTCACCTGGGTCCTGGTCAGGGTCAGGATGGGGGGCTGTGTGTTGGGAGTGGGGGGGTGTTGGTAGAGTGGGGAGTGGGCAGCAGGACTTGATTTCTTTAGAGGCAGCAGTGGTTGTTGTGCAGTCAGGGGGGAGGGCGGTTGGTCAAATCTATTGAAAAACAGATTCAGGTTGTTCGCCCACTCCCTGCCCCCTGTGGCCTGGGGGGAGGTATTCTGGAGCCCCGAGATGGTTTTGAGGTTTCTCCAGACCCCGCTGATGTCGCTCTGTTGCAGCTTGTCCTCCATCTTCTTCCTGAAGCTGTCCTTGCCTTCTCTGATCTTTCTCCTCAGCTCCCTCTGTACGGACTTCAGCATCTCCCTGTTCCCTGACCTGAAGATCCTCTTCTTCTCTCTCAGAAGTGTTTTAATCTCAGGGTTGATCCAGGGTTTGTTGTTTGAGTGACGCCGTATGGTCTTGGTGGGAACGGATTTGTCCACACAGAAGCTGAGGTAGCCCGTGAAGGTGTGAATGAGGCCATCGATGTCCTCACCATGTGGATCGCAGAGCTGCTTCCAGGCGGTGGCTTCAAAACAGCCCTTTAGGGTGTCCATTGTCTCCTCAGACCATAACTCCACAGTGTGCATGGCCGGAGGTTGTCTGTGCACTAGGGGTTTGTACACCGGCCGGAGATGAACCAAGTTGTGATCCGATCTCCCGAGTGGGGGTAGTTGTGATGAGGTGTACGCCTCCTTAGTGTTTGCGTAGAATAAATCCAGTGTTTTATTGTCTCTAGTGTGGCATGTGACATACTGGGTGAACGTGGGTAGAATGGGAGACAGTGAAACATGGTTGAAATCGAAATACATGTTACAATTAGATTACTGCACAATAAACATAAAATGAGAGTTGTACATAATTTAAAAAAAACAAAGAATAAAGTAAAGAATAATAAAAATTATGTTCATTTACCGTTTAACTGCTATCGTCGTCGTCGTCACCTTTTGCCTTCTTTGGTTCATGTTCTCTCTCATCAGTGGTTTTTGCCTGACGTTTTGTGAAGAACCGATCCAAGGACGTTTGCTTTTGTCGGCTTTTAACAATCCTTCGGCTTCCTTTTGTTTTAATACCGTGCCGATCGTAGATGTATTACGGCCATATTCTTTGGCGAGATCAACCAAACGCATCCCTTTTTCATACCTTTCTATTATCTCTTGCTTTGTTTGTATGGACAAAAAAACTCTCTTCTTCTTCTTTTCTCCTTTTCCACTTATCTCCATCACTTTCTTGGGGCCCATAGTGAATAAAAGTTAATACTGTACTGTACACACACGTAAAACTGCCCGAACTTCCCGAACACTTCATGGCCAATGGGATACCAGGAAGATGCTAGGCGATAGCCAGTGGCAGAGCAGCTACAAGTATGTTTACGTTCGGTAAACTACGGGAGCTGCGAGGAGCGCGTACTTTTTTGCCTTTCGTATCCTGAAATTTCTTTCGTAACAAGAGGCAATATTTTCCCGTTGAGGCGTGTCGTAACCTGAAAATTCCGTATGTAGAGACGTTCGTAAGTAGAGGTACCACTGTATATATATATATATATATATATATATATATATATATATACTGTATATATATATATATATATATATATATATATATATATATATATATATATATATATGAGGATGATGGGGCAGGTGAGCGCACAATGATCCCCGAAGACGCACCACAAAGATGGCAGCAACCTGGAGGAGAAAGAGGACAAGAGGAGTTAAATAGGATTCCTCAGAGAGCAAAAACATAGACTTACTTGCTGTTGAGACAGTTTACCCAACGAACCAGCCCTGGAACGTTCGCAAACTGGTCCTTTTCAGCGCTGCCAGGGAAGAGGCAGCAGGTGCGTCTACTCACGCAGGTGCAGTGGTTACCTGCGGAGCTGGGGAAAGCCTCGCAGGAAGGGAGGGGGAGCGCACGCTCACCTGATCATGACAGCTACTGTGTACTGTAGTTTGGCATCATTGTGTGCGCCACACTGAAGATGGACCAGACAAAGGAGAGAACTGTTTGGGAAGTTCAGAAAGGAGAATATAGATAACCATGTTAAAGGTAAATGCTATAAGACCATCTCCAAGCAACTTCATATACTCATTTCTAATCCTGTCCCTCCCAATCACTCCCAGTGAGAATCTTAGCATCTTCAACTCTGCCTCCTGTTTTTTTGTCAGTGCCGTTTCCAAACCATACATCATAGCAGGTTTCACTACCGTCTTGTAAATCTTCCCTTTCACTCTAGCTGCTATCCTTCTGTCACAAATCACCCCTGACACTCGCCTCCACCTACTCCACCCTGCCTGCACTCTCTTCACCTCTCTTATCCATTTTCCATTGCTTTGGATGGTTGACCCCAGGTATTTAAACTCATCTACCCTCATTACCTCTACTCCTTGCGTCTACACTGTTACACCTACCTCCCTCTCATTCACACTCTTGTATTCTGTCTTGCTTCTACTGACTTTCATTCCTCTTCTCTCCAGAGTGCATACCTCCACCTATCCAGGTTTTCTTCCACCTGCTCTGTACTCTCACTACAAATCACAATGCCATCTGCAAAACATCGTGGTCCACGGAGACTCCTTCCTGACCTTGTCTGTCAGCTTGTCCATCACCATGGCAAACAAGAAGGGGCTCAGAGCTGATCCCTGATGCACCACCCTCACATATTTCTCTGCCACTTCTGACTTTCTCATACAGTACCACACTTCCTCTCTTGGCACCCTATCATATGCTTTCGCTAGATCCACAAAGACGCAGTGCAACTCCTTCTGACCTTCTCTGTACTTCTCCATCAACACTCTTAAAGCAAACCTTGCATCTGTAGTACGCTTTCTTGGCATGAAGCCATACTGCTGCTCACTGATTGTCACCGCTCTTCTTAACCTGGCTTCAACAACTCTTTCCCATATCTTCATAGTGTGGTTGATCAACTTTATGCCTGTGTAGTTTCTACAGCTCTAAGCATCACCCTTGTTCTTGAAAATTGGTACCAAGACACTTATTCTAAACTCCTCAGGCATACTCTCACTCTCCAAGGTTGTGTTAAACAATCTGCTTAAAAGGTCCACTGCCATCTCTCCTAAACATCTCCATACCGCCACAGGTATGTCATCTTGGACCGACTGCCTTTCCATTATTCATTCTCTTCGAAGCTGCCCTCATTTCTGCCTTGCTAATCCTTGGAACTTCCTGGTGTTCTCTCTCTCTCTCTCTCTCTCTCTCTCTCTCTCTCTCTCTCTCTCTCTCTCTCTCTCTCTCTCTCTCTCTATATATATATATATATATATATATATATACTATATATATATATATATATATACTGTATATACAGTATATACAGTATATACAGTATATATATACTGTATATACAGTATGTATATATACTGTATATACTGTATATACAGTATATGTATATATATATATATATATATATATATATATATATATATATATACTGTATATATATACACAGTATATATATACTGTATGTATATACGTATATATATATATATATATATATCATCCATCTTTCCATCTTCTCAACACACCCTTGTCACTTGTTAGTGCATTACCATTTCTGTCCTTAATCAACCTAACTTGCTGCACATCCTTTCCAGCTTGATCTCTCTGTCTAGCCCATCAATACAAGTCCTTTTCTCCTTCCTTAGTGGAAGAAGGAGGAGGACTATATGCCTTTTCCTTTACCTTTGCCATCTCTCTCTTTGCCATGTGCCTAGATTCCAAATACTCCTGTCTACTTTCTTCAGTTCCCTGACTATCCCACTTTTTCTTTCCCAACCTCTTCCTTTGAATACTTTCCTTTACCTCCTTATTCCACCACCAAGTCTCCTTGTCTTTCTTTCCTCTGTCCAGAGGATACAACACATACCTTCCTACCCGTTTCCCTCAATACTTTTGCTGTACTTTCCTAGTCATCTGGTAATCCTTCTCTACAACACAGATTCTGTATCAACTCCTTCCTGTACTCTGTGCAACCTTCTTCCCTCTTTAACTTTCCCCACTTAATCTTTGGCTCTGCCTTTACTGTATTCACTCTTGATTTTTGTTAAATATAATGTAGACATTAAGGGATGCCATTCAACTTTTGTCAGTTTCAAATTATTTCAGAGATAGTTGCATTTTTGGAAGCGGTCCAACAAATGTGAGCACATCTGTATATTGTCTCCTTCTGGCTTATTTTATTATATTTTTGCTGTTATAGTCAGTCAATTGAACCTTTGGCATTAGCTTGGATAGGTGTTTGGTGCTGAGCCATCTACTGCGTTAGCGCTCAGCATGGCAGGGATAGGCTGATAGGTCAGGCTGCCTAGTACTAGCTTATCTTTTAGATTGTGGTAGGTTCTTATTTTCTATATTGTGTTAGCTCATGCTGTGTTTGCTAATGGAACTAGGAGCTAGCCAGCTAACTGAAGCAATAAGGTGTCAACAACAGACTTCAGCAGTAACAAAAGAGGGAGGGTGGGGTGAACTGGGTCTAAATATTTAAAGGGACATTCACTGAAATGAACTGTTCTGAGGAGGCCTGTAAAAGATGGCCTAAAAATGCTTCTGCAATAATTAAACTCGTAAGCATTTTGACCAAAGTATGCCACAGACATTTCAATAAGACCTCTGGGAACTGTGTCAACATGTGGGGAAAGTGCATCCCATGTCTCATTTAAAGAAAAAAAAGATGCTGGTTAAGAGATCTTTTTTTTTTATTTAAACCTATACAAACATCAAGCTTTAAACAGATGTGGGTCAGAATTGTAGTATGTGGACTGACTAAAATCTATCCATGAAGTGGGACTGTGAGGTCACCGGTTTACAGCAACTGCCAACCACCAGTTTACACCGTGAAGGTACAGGTAGTGGGCCAGAAAGATTTCACTCTGGACTGCACTAATGTTTATGGTTTCACACCCCAGAACAGTTGTCTTGTAAACAGCCATGGCTAAACCCCTTACTGAAGGAGTAAGTAACAGCATTTTTCTTTTCTTATTCTTATGTATACTTTTAATTTTGTGGAGAGTGGCACCTTAAAAAACATAACTAGCGATATGCAAGTGTCCTGCATTCCAATTTTCCACAGTGATGCATATATGTTTTTTTAGAGCTAAATCTTGTATCCTACTGTATATACAAGAGAACTTCTTTTGCTTTAAAGGGGCTAAGGTCAGCTGATCTGTTACTTAACATGAAAAAACATCTATTTATCTTCGGGGTAAAAAAGACCCAGCTGAGCCAAGAGTCTGGCAGAGACCTCGCTATTGAGGGCTTCATCTGGGTCTAGTCAGTTGGTATAAGCATCAAATATCATTTTTGTCAGGAGCAGGCAGTCACTAGGGAGAGTGTTTACCGCCTAACCATTTAAAAGAGAAACAAGTTTTCCTTAAGCCTGCTGCTTTCTGCATGGTTAGTTCCCCAATGCTGCTCTAATGGAAGGCAACCCACTCTGGCAGCTCTCAGCAGCACTAACAGCAGTGTGGTGTGGGGAGAGGGGGAAAAAAGTGTTGTGGAAGAAGTGCTTGAATGCTTCTCAAAACAAGCCGGTCACAACACCATTGTTAGCACACAGACAAAGGGGGCAGACGAAACTGCTTGCCTCGTCTCTGCATACAGATTGTAGTTCAGCTCCATTCATTAATGTTCTAAAGTTCTGGTATATTTTAATTTGATACGAGGTACTCTAAAAAAGATTTTGCTGTGATTATCATAAGTCACTACAGACAGAATTTACTTTAACCTCAATTTTTAATTTGCTGCCTGTCTGTACACTTTGATATGTTTTACCTTATTCTACAAAATTGGTGATGTTGAGCTTCAGAGACATTACTTATGCATTTAATTTATTCATTTGGCTGTTTGAAATATTTTAATTTTATAATGACTCTCTCAAAAACAATTTATTTGTTTGTCCTTTGACCAGTGAGTGTAATGTGATGTGCTTTTCTGACTGTGGCTGCTATTCCTAAATCACCTCCCAGTCTACTGTCATACGGGGCTGGGGCCCAGACCACAATCACGGTCTAGTAAATTCAGTTACGTCATGCTGGCGCTGTGATCTAAAATACTTTCTTGGTTGAGGTTTTTGAATTAGCTGTTATACTGTAAATGAAGGCAAATATTATTGAGACACCTGCTATTAATCTGTTGATAAATGTTTATCAGCTTTCAGTGAAACAGCATGGATAATACAGATCCTATGCTTATAAAAAAACAATGTTTGATATGTTAAAATTTAACTAACTAACTAACTAACTAACCTGCACTTATATAGCGCTTTTCTAGTCACAAAGACCACTCAAAGCGCTTTCATTAATACTAACCCTCTATTCTAAGGGCCTATAGGAAACAGATATCTAAATCACTTGATGAAATGTAGAAAATCTTTGATTTCTGATTTACAGTATAATGGGTACTCAGTTCTCAATTTTAACCCTAATTTTTGTGAAAATGTTTTTTTTTTTTCTTCCTTTAGTTTTTTCAGTGTTTGTTGTGTTGTAAGTTGGGGCAATAAATTGAAATTTGAATTATTTGGTTTGGACAATGTTAAAAAAAATGAATATTGTGAAAATCAATTTTCTCATTCACAAGATTAAATATGGTAGCCTCCAGCCAGGGCTCGGTGATTGAAATAAAATTGAAATGACGATAGGGACATAAAACCGACATATTGTTCATGTGTTCCCCCCCCCCCCCTTTATTTCTCTCCCTTTGTGCGCCTGTGTATAATGTGCTGGGTAACATGATTTTGCACCCCGGAAGCTGTGCAGTTAGCGCTGTTTTGAAGCACCAGAACATGGTCAAAAAATTAAAATGGCTTGGATCAAAAAAATTGCAGTGTCCATCCACATAGTATGTGATGACTGACTCTTTATTTCATCCGAAGATTCCAAGAAAAAGCAAACGAAGTGCACTTAAACTAGCAGGGACTGCCACAAAGCCAAATCACTGTTAGCCGCTAACAGCTATCCATGTCAGATCAACTGTTTTACAGCAGGGATAGATGATAAAATGGACAAGCTGAGGTTGGATTTAAGAACCTGATCGGAGACTTGTAATCCCTATGTGGTGATAATATAACCATGGCAGTGTAAAGGACTCCCCCAGCATAGCTAACAGGCTAATTAGCTGCCACTGTGAATCACCTGGCCCACAAACCCTCAAGAGGTATGTCTATAAACACCGACTACTGCACTCGACGTTATTTAGTTTGGTTACATGTGTGATATATTCATTGATACTAGTAATTGAAAGTAATATTGCTCAATTACGAGCCAATGAAGTATAAGGGAGAAGAAAGGAGTGAAAAAACTAACAAAAACAACATGAAGGATTCAGTTAACCTTGATGCTGATTTAAGGTCAAATTGCCAAGCCCTACCTCCAGCTCTAACCCCTTTTCCACACCCTTAAAAGTAGGTTTTGTAAAATTTAAGTTGGGGCTTCATCTTTATTTGACCAAACCTTTTCTATAATAGCAAAGGTTTGGTTTATTAAAGCCAGGTTTACACTTTTTTTAGCAATAGGGAATCATGTGTTGGGGTTAAAAAAAAACAAAACCTCTCTATTTGAAATTTCTTGTCTTCAATTCAAAAATCCTGAGAAAAATCAAAAATCGAATGTGGCATGAAATTTGGGATTTTATTTTTAGGCTGTATCCTTTAGAACAACTTAAGATGTTTTTCAAGACTATATATGACATACTGAGCTTGATTTGAATAATGATGGGGAAATAATGCAGCATTAACTGTTAAATTTTACATTATAGGAGTCACTTTAACAAACAGAAAACCCCCATACACAGTTACCTGTAAATCACACACAGAAAAAAATACATTTAATTTTCAAAGGATGTTGTCAGTAGGAGAATAAGCAATGGAGACACCACATGTCTGTAACCTGCCACGACTGATCCCCCCAGCCTGCCTTCAAAAGCAAATGAAGAGCCTTAATAACAGCTGCCATAACATGAGATCTTTTTAAGTGAGACACCCTCCTTTCTTTAGCAGTCTGCTCCCCGGTGAGCACAAACCTGCTCTTCAATCTCATTTCCACCAATCGATAAACTTAGTCTTGTGAAGACAACTGAGCCGAGCTACAGCTTTGTTGCTGGTTGCTTCTGCTGTGCAGGTTAGAAACAAACATTGCAGTTTTATTTTCAGCGTCTGACATATTGGATGCTATTCTAATCAAGAGATTTTTGAAATAAGCTACCTGGGTTTGGGAAACAATTTGGTTTCTTCCTTGACTCGTATTCTTCCAGGTTATTAAATCTAAGCTAATATAATGACATTAAAAGCTTAATTTATTTTTCATTAGTTTCAGTAATCAGATGAAATACTGCTTTACATTATAATGTTTGTAGTACAGAAACAGTGATGACCAGATGGTGGAGCCACAAACTCAGAAGAGAACAAGTCTGTACTTTAATTTGCACTAATGCAAGTTTCCTGGATGACTCTGTAGTCTGCTGTGACTTTGTGCACGTGTGTTTGCCTGTGTGGCCATGTGTGAGTTCATGTGTGTATAAAAGCATGTGTATTTACCCTCGACTAAAAACACTCACTTGAGAAACAGAGAACAGGGCTCATTTTCCAACCAGCCCCGTCGGCTGGTTCTGGGCTATGGATGAATAATGGCTGAATTCAACTGCGCTGAAACAGAAACACATTCCACACACTCTGCAAAGCTAATAGCCAGAGCAAAACAACCACGTTTGAACATTTACAATTAAGAAACCTCGGTGATTGAATATCCGGGTGACTGGGAAGTCACGCTTTGGAGTAAAATAAAACGCCGCTCCTGGATATTGCTGAATGCTTCACAAAATCCTAACTATGTTTTAGATGTGCCTCAACAACACTACAAAATGAGTCCATTTGACATGGCAGCAGCAGTTGTTTGTGAAGAAAGAGCATAGGGGGTATAAGCATTGACTTTGTTGTGATGGTGCAAAATAACCTTATATACATTAAAAAATCATGATGAGTAATTCTGTATTCTTTTTTTTTTTGAAAATAAAGAATACAGAATTACATATAATATTTTTAAACAAGTTATTTTTGACAATTTTGGCAACATCTGCTCAATTATGATAATTTGCAGTTCATCATTTGTTATTTGTTTTTCCAGATTGTTAAAATTAATCTGAAGGAATCTGATCTTTGGTGCAGACAGTGGATTGTTAAAATGGTGAGCTGTAAAATCTCAAACTCAACTTTTTTTTCCACTGTGGATAAAATAGAGACATTTACATTCTGTGTCCTTTTTAGTAAACTTTTCGTATGGGCTAAAATTGATCCACTGTATGATTATCTTTTTTTTAAGTGAATTGCATTTAATTATATTTTTTTACATTGTTATTTTGTCAGCAGTTATTTTATTGAAATATTGCGTAGCCCACAAATAGACACAAAAATCTAATTAATATGCTTTGTAATTATCTTTGAAATAACCCTTTTATTGAGTAAATTACTCCCCCACCTCAGTAGCTGTGTTTGTGTAACTGTATAACTTTTGTGTTTTAATGGGGTAGTTTGGGCACTTACGAAAATGATACTCAGCGTTTTATCAGTCACTCTGATGGCTTTGAAGAAGATAACTTATCCAATGTGCCCTTTTTTCACTAGTCAGACCACTAATTGTGGTCTTACATCCAGTTGTAGCACTGAATCAACCTATACTTTTAAATAAATTTTAAGACATCATTTATTGCTACAACAGAGCTGTGTTCAAGGCTTGGGAAGTAAGTATTGACCTCTTAATAATTATAGTATTTTCTCATCCTACATCTATATCATATTTTTAAAAGATAAATTAAGGGCTCAGCCATACTTTCCATATCCTGCAATGGTATGAAAGTTCAACACAACAGAGGGTTTTTTAGTAGTAACCTAAATTTTAAAGCTATTCCTGTAAACTGGCAAAAGAATCCTATCAGTGATAACAGTAAATATCTTATTGCATCAGATCGAATACCATTTTGATGGATTTTAAGCTGAAATATTGTTGTGTTCAATCAAGAATTGCATACTTGCACAACACAAAAATTACTTGATTGCCTTAACTTGGGTGGACGTCGGGGTTGAGCACAGGAACCACAATCAACTTTGTGAAGAATGTTGAGAAACGTCTGTGGATTCATTCACCCTCGGCCTCTTGGATTGCCGTGGCCAGGCCATCGCAAACACTAATGGCTTTACCTGGAGGCCCTTCACTCACTAGACTGACATTTCATGTAGTTAGATTTGGCAGGTGTTCATTCCACAGAGCATTGCTAGCTTATTTCTCCATTTTTATCAGCCCCTGGTTAGAGAGCTGGCCAGAAAATAATTCTGCAGCAATTACCATATGTTGTGATTGTGGTTTTGGAGCAACACTACAACATCTGGGTTATACTGGCATCTGGGGCACTCTGAAAGTAACTTCCCCAGTCTACATTCCTTCCTTGCATTCACAGAACAGGTGCTGCCTGCAGCGCTGCTCTCTTACGGAGGGGTTTTGAGTCAACCGCATGGTTTCTCCCTGTTAAACATTTTATGCACCTACGCTATGTTTTTAATATGAAAATTACTGAGTTGTAGAATGTTATCTTTTTGCAGTCAAATTGATTTCAGTGCACTGTATAAGCTGATGAGTTAGTTCAACTCAAAGTGTTTGAGGAAACCGATTGCCATGACTCATTTAAGTTTGTTAACTCAAACTATTGAAGCACATCTAATTTTTTTCAGCTGAGTAAACTGATTAAATGTATCTTCTTCACACTAAACTATCGTTCACATTTGTGACCCGTGCTGGCAAAATGAGTCGCTTTGAGGAAATTATCAAAACTGAGGTAACGTTTTATCCATATTCTTTATTGAAAGACCTTCAAAATGATATTTAATTTGTAGGAAGTGCACAAAAACGGACCTGGATAAAGCCGATTTATTTATATTTTGGCTAGGTTTAAAACTTGCATTCGATTGGTCGGGAATTACGTCTTCCGCCAAAACATATGTGTTTTTAGAAAGTACAATTTCTAAGCTGTCAAGGACCCTCCCGTGCGCTTTTCCACAGCGCACGGCGAGGGGTGAAATAATAAGGGTTTATGTGCAGGGATCCACCAACACACGTTTATTAAACATAAAGACACGTGACAAACAGTTCAAAAGGTAAGACTTACAAAAAGGTACGACAAACACTTACAGCGGACGTTCGGGGGCCAGCATCACCCCACGAAGGCTTGAGATGAGATGTGTATCCACGCTGGCGTCCCACAGCTGGAATCGCTATGAGAACGCAAAGAACCACGAGCTGCACGGAGTGGATACACGCCGTAGTGGAGTTGACAGTTCACTGATACAACGCACAGTTGGACAGTCGATCAGTAGTCAAAGACCCAGCAGTACGTGACTGGCAACAGGCGCTTAAGTACACACACTGCAAGTTATGGTGTAATGAGGAGCACCTGGGCGAGGACCGGGAAAGATGATTAATGGGGCTGGGAACAGCTGATGGTAATGAGAGTGAGAGGGGGCGTGGCCGGACCGGCAGACTGTCGACAGAGCTCATAGAAAGTAGGACATGGTGGCTGTCTAACAGCTGCCGGTCAGGCAGTGGCTATGGATACGGGAGGCAGACTGAAATACATAATATACACATATGCTGCGTCACCTAGACCCACAGAGAAGGCAGGACCGAGCCGGGGAAACCAAGCTGGCTCGGCTCCTGACATAAGTTTTACAATGATACCAGGCACTCACGGAGGTTTTCCCGGGACTTGCCGCTAGCAAACAAAGAGAGTCATGATTTATGACTTCTCCCGCCTGTAGCTCGTAATAACGCGGTGCGCATTCCAACTCATTTTGCCAGCACGGGTCACATTTTACTTACTCTATTATATCTAGTTATGATGACTTACATAACAACACAGCACAGTCACTCCAAAGATAAGTGTAAGCAAATGCCATGGGCCCCTGATGAATGAGGGCTGCCCAAAGCTACAAATGCAGCCTCCATCTTAGAGCATCAATTGCCACTAATGTATGGCTGGGTGTTTGTATCACTGCCATAGCAGTTACACCCTTGGTGCCAAACACAAAAATTATTTAAAACTCAAATATCCCAGCAACATAAGCTTTGACGTATGTACAACAGTAACACACAATAAACTGACAGTCTAAGGAGATGTGGATATTTCCCAACCTTTAACATTTCCCATCAGCCCTTGTAGATGCATTTTTTTTTTTTGAGAGAGAGAGAGAGAGAGAGAGAGAGAGAGATTTAAAAGTACTTATCTTCATTTGATGATTATGGTTATCATTTTGGAAATTACAAATCATAATATTCAAATTTACCAAGAGGCACTAGTATTATTTTCTATAGGTTTAATTTGCTTGAGTCAACTTGACATCTTTTAATCAGGATTTTAGATCAACAAATCTAGCCAGTTTTCTTCTTAGTGTACCAGACTGATGCACTGCCATGAAACATCTTCCGCTGCTTTACAAAAACAGGAGCCTCCAAACCCTCTCTTTCGTAAGCGCCCCTCCCCCCCCCAAAAAAAAAAGCAGGAAGCGACCCTGTTCCTTCATTGTTTGGTTTTCAAAACATTAGACTATAGTAATTTTAAAAAAAAAGAAACATTGATCACTTTAGAACTCATGGTGATGCTGTCACTCCTGTTATGTTCACCTATAATTAAAAAAACATGAAAACTTACTTTAATTATGCCATTATCAAAGTGGTTGGTTAACTTTATGTGTGTTGACTAAACAAGGATTACAGGACTGCAACTCCTAATGTCAGTTTAAAGGAACATAAAACTATCTGGATTATTGGTTTATTGGAGCACAGCCTGATGATTTCAAACCCTGAATAAAAAAACAAAACAAATGTCAGCAGTCATTTTTATAGCAATATTGAAGTTAACTCAGATGAGTAAATGCAACAAACTGGATATTATATCACTAATACTTAAAATGCCCCCAAAATGCAAGTACACTCACAGCAACTGAGTTACTACTACAAGCATGTCTTTTTGAGTAAGGTAAAAAAATTTTTTTTGAAGGACTAAGTTATATTTACTTATTTTATTAAGAAGTACTTTTAGGTTTTTACAGTGTGAAGTGGCAACAGCCCATTGTTTTTGTGAGACTGTCCAACAGGGAACGCCCTGTGTGATCATTTTTACCAGCAGGGATTATCACCTATGAGGAGGGGCTGAAAAGTTCATAGTGGTCATATTTGACCAAGTGTGTGTGTGTGTGTGTGGGGGGGGGGGGGGGGTTCCAACTCGCAGGGATTCAAGTGTTGCAACACCAATGGAAGAAGTGTGTGGACCAAAGTGGAGACTGTGTTAAAAGATAAACCACATTTTGTCAAATTTGACCACTATGAACTTTTCAGCCCCCTCCCCGCATACATTTTGACATTAAGTGACCTCTTGAGGTTGTGTAAATAATGACATGAAGTGACATGATGGAGGGTTACAGTTGCAAAGTGTATAAATGAGTCTTTCAACTTTTTAAAATTGCTAATTCTAAACATTTCCCTTAACTATTTATTTGTAGGCCTAATTACCCTAACCTTAATCATCTAAAAAGGTTTATTTAATGAAGCTAATCATGAAAGCAAAGAAGAGTGGCGAATGGGGAAGTGAAAGATGACAGATGGTAGTGGCAAAAAGTCAACAACAGGTTGCAAACTGCACAGTCCTGCACATACTGTACCTCTGTAGTTGGATTTAAGCCTTTTTGACATGGGTAAATGCTTTCAAAGGCGCTGATGTCACCATCTTCAAGTAGCTACACAAGGTTTCATTCTGAAGTAAGGAAATTAGGATCTATATTTACATATTAATTAAAGATGACTGTTTTTTGTACAGGACAGCACAGTGCTTACTTTAATGACAGCAAGTCTAGTCAGTTCAGCTAGTCGACACTAGAAAATTAAAAAATAAACCAGTTGGCCTTAAGACAGCAGTCTACTTACAGTCTGTCATGAATAGTTATGCATAAATATACATAACTAAAGACTAAATGCATAATAGACGTAACTAAAGATTCAGACAAATCAGCCAAACTGGCTAATGAACAACACACCATAGGTAAATGAAGCCCACACAAGGGGATTTCCCGGCTTAAACAATCAATTATCCCTCTTAACTTGCGACATCCATCAACATTTGTCATAAAACATACAGCAGAGCAGGTGGTAAAAACACACAGCCTCCACAAGGGACCAGGATGGGGAGCCAGCAGGCTCCCAGTCAGGGCGGTGCATATTCCAGTGCTAAGTGATGCCTCCCAATGCAGGGCTGTGCTGGTCTGTCATACAACCACTCAGACCCTCAATGTACATGTCATTATTGCTCAGCAGAATGGCAACTGTCAAAGGAACCGACAATCTATTCCAAACCATCTTCGTGCTGTAGGTGTTTGGAAATACACACTTTGATTTTCTCACCAAATCAAAGGCTTCTCTCTGCTATTCTGCTCACACACACACACACACACACACACACACACGCACACACGCACACACCCCGAACTGCAGCCAACAATGACTATAAAGGATGCCATGACATTCGATGCAGTAAATCAAAAACTTCACAGGGCGTGACCTGAACAGGGTCTTTTCTTCATATGTCACTCGGATTTATAACAATGACATGTGATTGAGGATTTCGTTAAATCATTCAGCTGATGCCACCTCACTAACTTAATCAGTTGTATTCACAAAACCACTAGCTCAACGAACCAGATCTGTTTTTGAACTCCACAATAATACGTATATATCATTGCCAGTCATTAGTTAACTACATAAAATAGTTAAATTAAAGCAAAATATTACCAACTGCTGAAATGTATTCTGAAGTTTATTTACAGAAATTCCTTGACATTGCCTTCATGTTTCCTAACAGTGTGACAGGATGATTTACTGTAGATTTGGAGGCATAACAAGATAATACTGGAAGCAGAGGCAAAAAAAAGAAATATGAAATGAAACACTGCCAAGATGACAATCTGTTTTCATGAAGTGTATAATTAGGAGACCATCCCATTTTAACTTCAATAGAACAGCACTTGGCTCTTTAGAGGAAGGAAACGGAAAGAATTAAACACTTAGAGCATGACCACAGCATCGTGTTTGAATAAATGGGGAAGAATAAGTCAATTAAAAGGAGCTATTTCAGTTCATAAAAGATGGGGTAAACACTGGGTTAGCTGCAGGAGAATAATCACAATCACATTTTGTGGTGCTCTGAATTTGTCAAGGAACTGCAGAGAAGACAAAGACCCAGAAATTTTCTCAAAGACTATTCGAGAATAAGTAAATATTAATGGTTTGCAAAATAATTGACTTATCCATGGAAATGCAGTCTTTATAGCTGGATTTATATGACAACATTCATTGAAAAGACATGCAGCCAGCCTCATCCTCAGCAGGATATGCTCACACATCTGCACTCATTTTAACATACTGTTTGTGCAGCACAGAGGAATTAAGCACTCCTGCACATTTCAGCAACCCTCGACAATTATATGAAGAACTTTTAGATCTTTGCTCATTTTTAGGAAGACTCGTTGAAGTAGCCTAGAAAATTTAATTTCCCTGATATGGAAGGTCATATTCTTGTTTTGTGTACCTGCTACTAATGCTTATTAAAAAAAATAACTTTAACTCAGAGAAAAATTCAGCAGTTTTCTAAAAACAGGAAATGTGTTTTCTGGACATGATCTTAAATGGTAATTAATCATTTGTTTTATGTCTGTATTTAAAGATGCTTTGTTTTATAAATGTATTTTCTTTTATTTTTTTACAAGGACTGTATCTTTGTAATTTATATTTATAGAGACAAAGCTGGGAAATGTTCCCAGTTACATTCAATATTCAAATTCCTATGTTTCTCTCTCTCCCTCTCTCTGTCTCTGTGTGTGTGTGCACGCATGTGCACGTGCACAAGCATTCAGCGATCGCAGCGTACCGATTGCTGCTTGAAGTACTGTAGATTGCTGGCTTTGACATTTTCCCATTGTGCATGGCGGTGCAGCAGGCAATAATTAAATATCAGGTGCATAAGCTGCTCTTTAATTTGACATGTGTGCTTGAGGCAATAAACACATGTGGTGCAGTGGGGGCCGCGTAATTGCAGAGGAATAAAATATCATATCAAGAGTGAGAGGATCATTGTATCAGGTACCCGATGACAGCTCGTTTGATCATTATGCCAAGGCTAAAGAGGTTGGCTAATTAGTTGTCATTAAAACTCACCCTCTAATCAGGGCTCGCTCTTGCATAAAAAGTGTCCCTATCACAGGATAAGTGAACAATGCCCTTAACCCTTTCAGGCCACCGTTGGTACTTATAGCTATTAGCTATGGGAATACTGGAATATGAGGATAGAAGTATAAACTGTTCTCTTTTTTGTAACCTCAAGATAATTACAAGAGCATATAACATATACTATTTAAAATCTTGAAGATTATATTTACTTTTTAACCTACATGACCTGCAACTTGTGTTTTTGTTCAAGCTATTGTGCCTGTATTTCTAAGAAAAAAGAAGTGACATAATGGGATAAATAAGGCACAGAAGTAAATTGGTCAACAGAGATAAAGAAACTCTCCACGCACAGCGGCAGTGGGAATGACTTCTGCAGACAACACCCTGGTGGGAGGACCCCTGACGTCTCGGCAAACCATGGGTGCCTCATGCCATGATTTTCAAAGATGGCAGAAAGTGCTCTAGTGAGAGACCCATGCATTATTAGCTGACAGTCCCATATAAATAATAAGGTACATAATGCCAAGTGTGAGTGCATGTGTCTCCACAAGGACGCGCAACAAGTGCACCTCTTATTGCTGCATTTCCATTTTGTTCAACAAAGAGCCTTCCTGCGTGAACAACTTCGGTCTGAAAGCTTTGCTTGATCATTCTTTTATGTGCCACTTCCCAAAATGCACAACGCTCACAGGACCTCATGATAATAGGCTCGTCGGGACACAGAGGAAGGAGCGAGACACTTGTCAGAGTGGATACATCCACGCCCGACCCAAGGGAGATGGCTCAGTGCATGACACATCAGTAAGAGGACACTGAGAGACCCTCTCTCCCCCTTTGCCTTGTTGTAGACTAATGGTTGTCAAGTTAGTGAGGGCTTGTTCTCTTGTCTGGGCCCGGCCTGTTGTCATGTGAAATCCATTAGAGGTCGCAAGCACACAGGATGGGCGGTCGATTGATAAGGTAGGGGAGGAAGTGAGGCAGAAGCAAAGGAAGAAAATAAGCTTTTTATCTTCTGACTGTACTGTACTCTCCATAAGGATTTGTTAAAGGAACCTGAAGTAGAGTGGAAAATTGATGGAGATGTTTCACATTGCGATTGTACTTTTGAGGTATGGGTTGCAAGGTTGTTTTTTTTTTTCTGAAAGGGCAAGGAAATTGGTAAAAAAAAAAAAAAAGTCTCCTGTGTAATTCAAAGCATGTCAAGTGGAAACTGTTTTGCTCCTACAAGATACATAGTAGATCCTCAAAAATAGAAAAAAGAGAGCAACACTAAGCATGGGATTCAACATTCCCATTATAATACTTCATAATGCTGTTCTCACAAATGTGTTCTTAACATTAATTGTCCTAATTTCTATTTCCATGTTTAAACTTTATTTGCTATGCCTTCCAAAATGTCAGAACTTCTCTGGAGTCTTATTTTTTTACAAGACGATGCAACTACAAACTCTAAAAGACACTTTGGACTCAGCACACGACAGCACACAGCATCACACTGTGGATTTCATAATTAGATTAATTTGCGAGCAATTTTCTGTGGTATTACTGAAAAGCAGTCCATATGCTCAGTTACAGCTTTTTTTAAAAAAAAGTTTTGTAAACTGCGTGAGAGGCTTTCTGGACTATCTACCTTTGTGATGAACGAGTCAAAACAGTAGTATAACCGTATTCGTTTTGTCCGGTTTAGTTGTTTTAGTTGTCAGACCATAGGGGTCAGTACAATATATGATTCTTCACATCACAGACATGACTGTTCTGTACGTTTGTGAAAAATATGTTTGATAATAATACATCTTTTGACAGATTGTGCATTCCTCTATTGAAAGTTTATTTAAAATTCAGATATATAATGCTTGTCTTACAGTAATATTTGGTAATGGTAGCCATTGCTTAAAAAAGCAATATTACACTTGAGAGAGTTTGGTATAATGATGATGACTCGTGCCCTCCATGCCGAATCACGCCCTGCTAGGGTTCGTATATTCATGATACTGTAATGAACTCGAGTGTAATATTGCTTTTATACAACAGTTCTGGTAAGCAAAATGTATTGACAGCAATACTGGACAAAATATTATGATTTGTTTGTTTAACCAGTTATTTTGTGCGGCTGAGAAAAAAAGTCCCTTCTGAATGAAGCCACTAGCCACTAACTGCTGCTAAACATCTTAATCAGCATGAAGACGTCTATTGTCATTTCACATACACATGTAAACAAATTAAATATTATCAAGTGCAAAAGTAATAAGTGCTCATAAAGCATACCTGTTAAGTCGATACTTCAGAAAATCTCAGATCAAAACATATCTAATACTGTACCGGTGTAGTTAGCATGTTAGCGATTTAGCACATACTAGCGATTTAGCACATTTTGCTCGCTTTTCTTCACATTCAGTCCATCACAACAAAGGTTGTGGTTTGTTAATCGAGACAATAAACAAACTCTAGCACTGCCTATTTCTTTAAACAGATGTGAAATTGTTTAATGGTCATAAAATGACCGGGACGGAGGTAGACCTTTGCAAAAAGGTGGGACTTCCGGGTCACGGATGTATAATTTCTTCTTGTCAAAACAGCACTTCATTGTGGAAATTAAGGTATCCAAAACAGTACTGCAATTGTCAGAGTTGACAGAAAAATACTGTTAGTAATTGATATTACTAGAACACTTTTGAAGCGGAGTGATGTCAATTTTTTTATTTGTTGAGGTGTACGTCTGTCCCGCCTGCTTAATTTAATTGGTTAAGAGTTGACATTTGACCTGATTAAGGTTGGACGTGGGCCGGTAGTGAATCCGTGGACGAATGAATGAATGTACGATAGTGGCGTCAAAAAGAGAAAAAAGAAGAAAGAAAAACAGAAACATGAGGTTTTAAAAAAGACTTATAAATTGACAGGATTTTTTAAAGTTGCGATACAGCCGGACAGTGTCAACTTTACAGTCACAACAAGATGTTTGTCAAAATGTTAGCATTACAAATGCTAACACGGGACGCACTGGCAGAGCCGCTGCCTGAAGATCCATCAATCACAGCAGGCAGAAGCTCCAGGTCATCGAAGTTGTAAAAGACCTGTTGGAAGTGATAAAGATTTGTACACACCAGGACTACTGATCCAGAAAAGGACTGGAGAGCTGCCAGAACAAGGATGCTGATATCAGAGCATCTGAATGTTCCTAGAAACGGCAGAAACGTTTTTTCTCCAAGTGCCATTTCAATCACAAATTTGCAAATGAGTGCTTTTCAAGACAATGGCTTCTACTGTATATTCTCCTTCCACGGCTGTTTGTATTGTTTTGCTTGCCACATATACAGCAGTTTGGTCTGGCAACATTTTTTTCCCTCTGTGTAGTGAAAAACCCTGTTCTGGCTTCAAATAGTTAATATTTAACCCTTGAACAGAAAACACCAGCCGAGTGTGTTTTTTCATTGTAATAATTAAACTTGTGGGTTGATACAAGATATTTGTTGGTTGTTAGTCCTGATGGCATTATATCTGTCAGCTATTCAAGCTAAACCTAGAACTTGGTGGTCATTCACTTTATTTAGTAATTGGCAGTAGCTATGGATATGGAAGCTGTATCCCTATATGAAATGTCTATCAGTACGGAAGAGTTGACAATCTGACAAAACCTTTTCAGATTAGCTCCAAGCCAGCTGCTGCTGTGGCTTAGGTAGATAGTACGTTGGGCCTATGATCAGAAGGTTGCTGGTTTGTGTCTTGCTATCGGCACCTTGTCCAAACCCTTTTATTATGAGATGAAATTTAGACTTAAAATTAAGAGGTTAGCCTTTGGATTTGGGAATGGGTAAGATTAAAAAGGTAGTAAATAGGCATTGATTAAAATTTTGAAACAAATGCCTCAGATTTCTGTACTTGTAGATTGCTGCTTTTAAGATACGCATTAATAGAACGTACTGGCCAATCAGATTTGAGCCATATCTGTAACAAGAATTCTCTGGGTACAGTTCCATGTCCATAGCCACTGCCTAAGTAATTTAGGACCTTAAAGGTCAAGCTGATCCATCAGTGACCCCGGCTACATGGCCACAATAATCCGATAACTAGGAATAATCAGATAATGGTAATCAGATTTGACATGTTTACATGCACTGAATAAATGGATTATTAGACAATAAACTGTGTGTGTGTCTTAATGTAATTTCACTTTATGTAACACAATAATTGCCTTTTATCTGATTATTGTTGTTACATGACTAATAATCAGATAACTCCAGAAATCTGATTATAAATGGTTTATTACCGTGCATGTAAACATGGCAATCTTGCATATCACATAAATATGTGGGAGGGCCCCAAAAATTGCTCTAGCCCAAAGGCCCACAACCTTGTTAATCCGGCCCTGGTTCTGAATAATAATAATTGCTGATCTAACAGATGCTATAGGTTATTGATTTTGTTTGCTTCTTTTGTTTAGATAGATAGATAGCCAACTCTCATTTAGAATGGTGCCCTGGAAGAACAACTTTATAAAACTAACAAAACAAGTATGGACAACTACAGAGTCATGTTAAAATTAATAAAAACAATACAAATAAACATGCATTAAAAAGCAACATTTATTCTATCAAACATCCAACAGAATAATAAATTGTGATGTAATTGTTTGAGTCTTGATACTTGTCCCACCTATGGGCAGCTTAATGAATAAATACAGTTTTTCCCGATTCTGTTCATAAATGGCATATCAAAAGTAATGCATTCATATGGGTGTGCATTATAAGCTATTTATACTGGTCAAAAAAAATGATAACCCACTCATCATCATTCATCATTATAGCAGTCTGTTGTGGGTGACAATGACTGTTTCATTTCACCCCCCACTACCAAGTTGGATATTGTCAAGAAAACAGCCTTGTACTTGATGATAACCAACAGCATAAAGAAGCTTAAGAGTACAGACAGCAGCAGCATATACAGTATGTAAATTCCCTATTCATTATCTAGCACTGATAGAAAGCCAGGTTTATTGTCATCCAGTCCATATAGCCAATCATGTACAGTAAAACAGAAGTACATTTCTCCTATCTACAACGTAACATGTAGAAATGGAGGGCCGCTGCTGTTCAAGGTGCCACCATGACCAATTTTCCTTTCCCCTTTTATTATGCTGAGCATCAAGCTAGAAAGTGGGAAGTACCATTTTTATGGTCATTGGTATGACCTGGCTGGGGCTTGAACGCACAACCTCATAGCTGTGAGGTGGATGCGCTACCACTTGGGCACCACTGATTAAAAAAAATGCTACCTGTACATTTGTTTTCATCTAACCTGATGCACAGGTACTTATGACATGGTACTCTTACAATTAAATCTCTGTATTTTTTGTGATTGTCAGACCTGCTGTTTTTTTACTTATTAAAGAGTATTTGTTCTCCCTGTGCTGCGTGGGTTTACTCCGGGGGCTCCAGTTTCCTCCCACAATCCAAAGACATGCATGTTAGGTTAATTGGTTGTTATAAATTGTCCCTAGATATCTGTGTCCTATAGGCCCTTAGAGTAGAGGGTTAGTACTAGTGAAGCGCTTTGAGTGGTCTTTGAGACTAGAAAAGTGCTATATAAGTACAGGTCCTTATATAGTTTATTTCACTTGAATTCAGAACATGCTTTATTCAGATTAGTGTGCTCTGTATTCGATTCAGATAGCATTACTTGGGTCATGATAAGATCCTATCACAATTCAATCAATCATTGAATTAAAAAAAAAAAAAGAATTTAAAACAAAACAAAAATCAAGCCAAAAATAAAATGTTCAAAAGGAGTGGGAAGAAGCCAACGCTTATATAGTCCCACCCCTTTTCCATACCCAACAAATTACAATATCACTCTTAGTCATCATTCATCCCACAACCACATTCACCATAATACACCCCATAGTCAAATTATGCAATAGAAATGACACAACAATGACAGTCCATATTGACAACAATACCAACATCCAACAATAATTGTAACAATAATAAATAAATACTTCTGGTATGTTCAACACAAACAACACCATCACCATCACAATCACCATAGAACAATAACACACACAATAACAACCTTTTTCATTGAAGACACATTGTAATATTACTGCCCTTTATTTTACATTGCTCAAAATTCATGTCTTTATATGTTGATTTAAATATATGGATGTTTGGACATTACCTGTGTTTCTCCCCCAACCCATTCCACAATTTTACCCCACACACAGACACACAAAAACCCTTCCTAGTAGATCTTACTAAGTGCATTTTAAATTTTGTGTTCCCCTGTAAGTTATATTTCCCTTCTCTCTCACTTAAAAGATTTTGTATATTGTGTGGCAAAAGGTTTTTTACTGACTTTAAACATTAATTGTGCTGTATAATAATGAACCAGATCCTGTAATTTCAATAACTTTGAATGTAAAAACAATAAATTAGTATGTTCAAGGTACCCGACTTTGTGTATAAAACGGACTGCCCTTTTTGTAATATTAGCAATGAATTAAGTGTACTTTTATAATTGTTGCCCCAGACCTCTATACAATAGGTCAAGTATGGAAGTACTAATGAGCAATACAAGATATGAAGTGATTTGTAATCTAGGACCTGCTTAATTTTATTCATAATTGCAATATTTTTTGCAACTTTGTTTTGTATGTATCTGACGTGTGGTTTCCAACTAATTTTATCATCTAGTATTACACCCAAAAACTTGATCTCCTTAACTTTTTCAATAATCACATTATCTATATGAATATGTATATCTTCTTTATTTTTACAATTACCAAATATCATTACCTTAGTTTTATCTATATTTAGTGATAATTTATTACAATCCATCCATTTTTTCTTATTTAAGTTTTTGTAACCCTTTTTGGAGTCTGTGACTGGGGTGCTGGAGGGTGCTCCTCCTGGAGACTCCATTGTCCTACTGGGAGACTTCAATGCGCACGTGGGCAACGACAGTGAAACCTGGAGGGGGGTGATTGGGAGGAACAGCCTGCCCGATCTGAACCCGAGTGGTGTTCAGTTATTGGACTTCTGTGCTAACCACAGTCTGTCCATAACGAACACCATGTTCAAGCATAAGGGTGTCCATATGTGCACCTGGCACCAGGACACCCTAGTTCGCAGGTCGATGATCGATTTTGTTATCGTATCATCAGACCTGCGACCGTATGTCTTGGACACCCGAGTAAAGAGAGGTGCAGAGCTGTCAACTGATCACCACCTGGTGGTGAGTTGGATCCGATGGCAGGGGAGGAAGCCATTCAGACCTGGTAGACCCAAACGTATAGTGAGGGTGTGCTGGGAGCGTCTGGCTGAGGCCCCTGTCCGGGAGGTCTTCAACTCCCACCTCCGGAAGAACTTCAACCACATTCTGAGGGAGTCTGGAGACATGGAGTCTGAATGGGCCATGTTCTCCACCTCTGTTGTTGAAGCGGCGGCCCAGAGCTGCGGCCGCAAGGTGGTCGGTGCATCTCGTGGTGGCAACCCCCGAACCAAGTGGTGGACACCAGTGGTGAGGGGGGCCATTAAGCTGAAGAAGGAGTCCTATCAAGCTTGGTTGGCTTGTGGGACTCCCGAAGCAGCTGAGGTGTACCGGCAGGCCAAGCGGAGTGCAGCTCGGGTGGTTGCTGAAGCAAAAACCCGGGTATGGGAGGAGTTCGGTGAGGCCATGGAACAAGACTTTCGGTCGGCTTCAAAGAGATTCTGGCAAACTGTTCGGCGGCTCAGGAGGGGAAAGCAGCTCCCCGTCCACACTGTGTATGGTGCGGATGGGACACTGTTGACTTCAACTGGGGATATCGTTGGGCGGTGGAAGGAATACTTCGAGGATCTCCTCAATCCCACTGATACGCCTTCCACAGAGGAAGCAGGGTTTGGGGACGAGGGGGATGACTCGCCTATCACAGGGGCTGAGGTCGCCAAGGTGGTTAAAAATCTCCTTGGTGGCCGGGCCCCGAGGGTGGACGAGATTCGCCCTGAGTACCTCAAGGCCCTGGATGTTGTTGGGTTGTCATGGTTGACACGCCTCTGCAACATTGCGTGGAGGTCGGGGGCAGTGCCTTTGGCATGGCAAACCGGGGTGGTGGTTCCTCTCTTCAAAAAAGGGGACCGGAGGGTGTGCTTCAACTTTAGAGAGATCACACTCCTCAGCCTCCCTGGGAAGGTCTATGCCAAGGTACTGGAGAGGAGAGTCCGGCCGTTGGTCGAACCTCGGATTCAGGAGGAGCAATGTGGTTTTCGTCCTGGCCGTGGCACATCGGACCAGCTCTTTACCCTCTCGAGAATTCTCGAGGGTTCGTGGGAGTTTGCCCAACCAGTTTACATGTGTTTTGTGGACTTGGAGAAGGCGTTTGACCGCGTCCCTCGTGGATTTTTGTGGGGGGTGCTTTGGGAGTATGGGGTATCGGGCTTGTTGTTACGAGCTATTCGGTCTCTGTACGACCGTTGTGAGAGTTTGGTTCGTATTGCCAACTCTCAGTCGGAGTCATTCCCAGTGAGAGTTGGACTCCGCCAGGGCTGCCCTTTGTCACCGATCCTGTTCATAATTTTTATGGACAGGATTTCTAGGCGCAGCCAGGGAATGGAGGGTGTCATGCTTGGTGACCACAGGATCTCATCTCTGTTGTTTGCAGATGATGTTGTCCTGTTGGCTTCATCCAGCAATGACCTACAGCTCTTGCTGGGATGGTTTGCCGCTGAGTGTGAAGCGGCTGGAATGAGAATCAGCACCTCCAAGTCCGAGTCCATGGTCCTCAGCCGGAAAAAGGTGGATTGTCCTCTCCGGGTTGGGGACAGGCTACTGCCCCAAGTGGAGGAGTTTAAGTATCTTGGGGTCTTGTTCACGAGTGAGGGGAAAATGGAGCGAGAGATCGACAGACGGATTGGAGCAGCATCTGCAGTGATGCGGACGTTGTACCGGTCTGTTGTGGTGAAGAGGGAGCTTAGTTCTAAGGCAAAGCTGTCGATTTACCAGTCAATCTATGTTCCTACTCTCACCTATGGTCACGAGCTTTGGGTAATGACCGAAAGAATGAGATCGCGGATACAAGCGGCTGAAATGAGCTTTCTCCGTAGGATTGCTGGACTCACCCTCAGAGATAGGGTGAGGAGCTCAGTTATCCGGGAGAGGCTCAGAGTAGAACCGCTGCTCCTCCACATTGAAAGGAGTCAGTTGAGGTGGTATGGGCATCTGATTAGGATGCCTCCTGGACGCCTCCCACTTGAGGTGTTTCAGGCACGTCCCACTGGGAGGAGACCCCGGGGCAGACCCAGGACTCGATGGAGAGACTATGTCTCCCAGCTGGTCTGGGAACGCCTTGGTATTCCCTCTGAAGAGCTGGAGCAGGTGGCTGGGGAGAGGGAAGTCTGGGCTTCTCTGCTTGAACTGCTGCCTCCGCGACCCGGACCTCCGGAAAAGCGGTAGAAGATGGATGGATGGATGGTATACATGTCATTACAGCATTGCATTGTTTACATTTTCATCACATATTCCCTTTTTTTGTTTTTTGACAACATTGGAAAAATAATTATTACAACACCCTTTTTTTAAGTGAAAGAAAAAGAGAAATTAAAGAAAGAACAAAAAAAACAAACAAAAAAAACAAAAAAAAAACAAAAACAAAAGAGCAGAAAAAAAAATAAGAGTATCTGAGTAGCATTGGAACAAAGAGAGGTGCCATTATTGAAATGGTATTTGTCAAAGATTAGATCTAATGGAAGACACATATGCGTTCCAGGGTTGCCAAAAGTTCAAGAACCCATCCATGTCCTGTCTCAGTGCGAATGTCAACTTTTACATCGAATAAATGTCTTGAATCACATTAATCCAATCTTCAGGTGTAGGACAATCTTTCAACATCCATTTTTTTAACTTTTAATATGACCCTTCTCTCTTACCTCTGGTTTCTCCCTCATCTCTTTGTCTTTTTATACCCTGATTGATGGAGCCTTGAGTATTTTTATCATGTTTATAGTCAGCTTCATGTGTGCCTGTGTTTGTGTCTATGTTGAATGTAATTAGTGGCTTGTAAATATGGATGTCACCAGACTGCAAAACAAATCTACCTACGGGTACAAATAAAGTAACCTGAACCTGAACCTTTGTTAGAGCTTTTACACTTGCCAATTTTAAAACAGTGAATAAGTATTTTTCTCCTCGTCTTTCCAGTGATTCCGGTAGTAAACCCAAATACAAAGTTACAAAAGAAAAGGGAACTGTTATTTTGAATATTTTCCCCAATATTGTCTGTACATTGGTCCAATATTGGTGGATAACTGGGCATGACCAAAACACATGAAAATGATTTGCAGTCTCTTCACCACACAAGCGCCAACAATTCAACCCCTTACGAGTAAATTTGTTTTGTGCAGGTGTTCTGAAAAATCTTACCAAATTTTTCCATCCAAATTCTCTCCACTGCAGGGATGAGGTACTTTTCCATTGTTGTTTATTTAGCTTTTCCCATATTTCCAGTTGTAAAGTGAAATTCCCCTCTTTTTCCCCATCTCTCTTTTATATATGATGTGTTGTCTCCTTTTAAGTCTTGAAGACCTTGGTATAATTTAGAAATGTATCTGATCCCTGGGATCCCTTTATATGCCATTAAGAAGACCTTCAGAACACCTGACTGGGCCCTTTCCAAATCCTCCTTTTTAAGTATTTTGTTTATGTGGTGTCTAAGCTGAAAGAACCTGTAAAGGTCTTGATTTATTAGACCTTGTTTTTTCAAATCTTCAAAACTTCTTAAAGTTTGCCCTTTAAAAAAATCATAATATTTTATCAGTCCGTTCTCTTTTCACTTTTTAAATCTAGTGTCTGTTTTATTAGGAGTAAAGTCTTGATCATAGGCAATCCATTGCAGTAATCGATAGGGTTCTTTAGTTTGATTCTCTCTGACTATCTTAAACCAAATTTTTAGCGGGGTCTCTATCCACGGGTTAGTGTTATTCAAAAGTTTAGGTAAGGCATTGTTCCCTATTATCGCCTGTAGGGGAATGCCACTTGTTATTTGGCATTCCATCTCCTTCCATTGTGCAGTGTAGACTGGGTTACATATCTCTACTAAAGTTTTAATTTGTGCGGCTTTAAAATAGTCCCTGATATTTGGCAGCGCGAGCCCACCTTTGTCTTTGTTTAGCTGTAGGGTTCTATATCTGATTCTAGGTCTCTTGCCCTGCCATATGAATCTTGAGATCCTTCTGTCCAGTTCTTGCCATGTTTTTTTGGGAGGTTCTACCGGTATTGTTTGGAAAAGGTATAGAAGACGTGGAAGTATATTCATTTTGACTGCTTCAATTCTTTGTGCAGTACCCAAGAATGGTATCATATTCCATCTTGCTAGATCAGATTTTATTTTTGCCATCAGTGGATCATAGTTTAGTGTTATAATTTTGTTGAATTGTTTCAGGATATTGACCCCCAGATATTTCATAGATTCCATCTCCCAGTTAGTTTTGAGTTTGCTTAGTAAATATTGATTTGGGTCATAGTTGAATGTTAAAATTTGGGTTTTATGCATGTTTAATTCGTACCCTGATAAATCTCCATATTCTGAAAAAACTGAGATTAGTTTGGAAAAGAGGTGTCCGGCTGCTCCAGGTATATTAAAATGTCATCAGCAAAGAGTGCTATTTTATGTTCCTTCTGACCAAGTGTAATACCTTGAATTTTTTGGTTCTGTCTTATCCATTGGCTCAGAGGTTCTATGAAGATTGCAAAGAGCAGTGGAGACAAGGGGCAGCCCTGACGACATCCTCTTTCCAGTTCAAAAGATGATGATAATTTACCGTTAATCCTTATTTTAGCTGTTGGTTTTTTATATAATAAGATAAGATAAGCCTTTATTAGTCCCACAATGGGGAAATTCCAGAATTGCAACAGCACAGGGATAGCAACACTCAGAGCAACAATCAGAAGGCAAGAAAAAACAACATCTAGTAAACATATGTCCATATTACTATAAATGTATATATATAGACACACAGTGCAGAGCATTATGGTTGGTTGGTGAATGTGCAGCAGAAAGTCTAAGCTCTCTCTCCGTGGATGCGGCGGGCCAGCTGGAAGTCTTTGGGCATGATGGTGACCCCCTTAGCAAAGAAGAGACCACCAGGTGGGCCTCGCTGGTCTCCTGCAGAGCCATGATGGCGAAGCTCAGGAAACGCAGGACGGTCTTGAAGTCCTGAGCGATCTCCCTCACCAGGCGCTGGGTGGGCAGCTTACGGATGAGCAGCTCCGTGGATTTCTGGCAGCGACGGATCTCTCTCAGAGCCACGGGCCTGTGACGGCGAGGCCTCTTCACTCTGCCGGTGGCCGGAGCGCCTCTCCGAGCAGCCCTGGTGGCTAGCTGTTTCCTGGGGGGCTTCTTCCTCCAGTAGATTTTACGGGTGGTCTGCTTGGTTCTTGCCATCGCTCTTTATTATTCTGTCTTATATTTCTTGCACGCCGCCTAAACTCCAGCCCGGCACCCGCGTCGTTTTCGCTACAGCTCCCGGTATGTCGAGTTTCCCATTAGCACCGGGTGGCGGCCAAGTGCTAGCTAGCACTAGCTCCTCCCCGCTGTAACGTCTCCCACTGCAAACCGTGGCTCCGTCCGCCGACCCGGGAGACCCCCGGGGCGATCCCTGCGTCCGTGATATATATACAGATGCCTGGATAATGCCTGGATAGTTCTAATGAAGTTGTTATGAAAATTGAAACTGGATAAGATTCTATATAGGAAAGACCAGTCAACCGAATCAAATGCTTTTTCAGCATCTAATCCCAATATGGCTGCATTTAAATTATATTTTTTTTAATATGATGAATTATGTGTAAAGTGCGTCTAATGTTATCTTGTGTCTGTCTTTGTCTTATAAAACCTGTTTGGTCTAAATGAATTAAGTCTGTCAGTATATTTTCCTAACCTTTTGGCAAGGATAGTGGTAAAAAGCTTATAGTCCTGATTTAACACACTGATTGGTCTGTAGTTGGAGCAGTCTAGTTTATCCTTTTCAGGTTTAGGTATGACTGCAATGACCCCTTCTCTCCAGGAGGGGGGGGGGTTCCCCTGTGTGGAGGACATAGTTAAATGTTTTCAGGAGGAGAGGAGATAGTTGCTGTTTAAAGGTTTTGTACCACTCTGCTGTAAAGCCATCTGCTCCTGGGGATTTGTTAGCTTTAAGTTTCATAATTGCTTTTTCTAATTCTTTAGGTTGTATTTCTGACAATAGTGTTTTATTTTGTGACTCAGTAAGTTGGGGAAGGTTTAATGTATTTAGGAAGGCTTCGGATGCGTTTTTATGTTTTTTGAGGGAGTACAAGTTCTTGTAGTAGTTCTCGAAGCTTTTAAGAATTTCCTGAATTCTTAAATTTTATTTCCTTTGATGCTGGGTCTCTGATTTTGTAGATTGCTCTCTCCGTTTGTTGTTTCCTCAATTTATAGGCTAGTAATTTTGCCGATTTGCTACCTGTTTCATAGTATTTTTGTTTCAGAAATGTAAGTTTCTTCTGGATTTCTATTGTGTAGATCTCATTTATTTGTTTTCTAATTTCCTTAATTTTGAGCGAGTCATTAGAATGAGTGTTGTCTTTGTGCTCTTTTTCTAGTTTCTTAAGTTCTGACTCTAATGTGATTAGTTTTTCTTGTGTCTGACATAATTTTGAGCGAGTCATTAGAATGAGTGTTGTCTTTGTGCTCTTTTTCTAGTTTCTTAAGTTCTGACTCTAATGTGATTAGTTTTTCTTGTGTCTGACATAATGCACGGCTCAGGAGACACACACGCAGGCTCAGGGTAGATCTAATAGCTTTATTAACAACAAGTGTGTATGAATGTGTGTCTGCGAGATGTAAATGTGTTGGTGGTGGCGTCTGCGTCGGGCACGGAGGCAGGAGGCCGTACAGCCGGACAACCCTATGGGAGAAGCAGAGGGAGAAGGGTAACGGGCACCACACCAACACAGGAGATATGGTAATGATAACTGGCTTACTTGGAAATGGCAGGTGGCTGGCACAGCAAGGGCGAAGCCCGGAAGACAGCGACCTGGAGCGCCCGGTGCAGCAGCGAGGGAACAGTGACGGAGAGGAGTGGTCCGCCGCCGGGAAATCCACCTGTGCACAGGGGAGCAGACTAGGAGAAGAAGGAGGTAAGAGATTCTTACTTGAATGTTTGCTGAGCGGTTGGGATTCCTTACAGCAAGGGAAGCGAGTGAAGACTGACGGCTTCAGGCCGAAGCCCAGGGCGAGGTGGCTTAAATCCCTCGCCGCTGATGAGGTGCAGGTGTGCGTGCAGCTGGCGCCGCAGATGAGCGGCGAGGTGTGACAGTACTCCCCCCTCTAGCAGCGCCTCCTGGCGATGGTTTCTCCGGGTGCGCTCGGTGGAACTCAGTAATGAGGGACGGGTCCAACACAAATGACGAGGGTACCCATTGCCGATGTTCAGGCCCATATCCCTCCCAGTCCACCAAGTACTGCAACCCGCGACCCCGGCGCCGGGAGTCCAGGATAGAAGAGACGGGCCAGGCCGGATGACCATCAATCATCCGGGGCGCGGGCTGCGCAGCAGGAGGAGGGTGAAGGGGGTCGGAGACTGCCAGCTTCACCTTGGATACGTGGAAGGTGGGATGGATGCGGCGGGAGGGGGGAATAGCTACACGCACAGCCACCGGGTTGATAATCCTGGTGATGGGGTATGGGCCCATAAAACGCTGTGCCAGCTTCCTCCTCTCACCCTTTAAAATGACGTCCTGGGTTGACACATAGACACGCTGGCCCACCTGGTACGCTGGGGCAGGTCTTCTGTGCTGGTCCGCCGTGGATTTGTTGCGCTCCGCCGTGCGTAAAAGCGCATTGCGCGCAGACGCCCAGATGGAACGGCACCGCCTGAGGTGCGCCCGAACTGAGGGGACAGTTACCTCACTCTCCTGCGCTGGGAACAGAGGGGGGTCGTAGCCCAGGGACGCCTTAAACGGAGACATTCCAGTGGCGGAAGAGCGGGCGGTGTTGTGGGCGTACTCAACCCAGGCGAGGTGGTTACTCCAGGACGTAGGCTTGGACGCAGTGACGCAGCGGAGCGCAGCCTCCAGCTCCTGGTTGGTCCGCTCACACTGTCCGTTGGTTTGGGGGTGATGGCCGGAGGAGAGGCTTACCTTGGCTCCCAGGGCGTTGCAAAAGGACCTCCAAACCTCTGAGGAAAATTGGGGCCCCCGGTCCGAGACCACGTCCACCGGAATCCCGTGCAGCCTGACCATGTGTTGGATTAGGAGGTCCACCGTCTCCAGGGCAGATGGAAGACCACGTAGCGGGATGAAGTGCGCCGCCTTGGAGAAACGGTCTACGATGGTCAGGACAGTGTTGAAGGTGTTAGAGACTGGGAGTCCGGTGATGAAATCCAGGGCGATATGCGACCAGGGCCTGCCAGGGACGGGCAGAGGCTGGAGCAAACCCGCTGGAGGGGCATTACCTGATTTACTGGTGGCACATACAGGGCAGGCCCGGGCGTAGTGGGCAGCATCCTTCCGCAGGCCCGGCCACCAGAAGGACCGCTGAAGAAGGTCGATCATCCGGGAGGAACCAGGGTGGCAGGTGAGCTTAGATGTGTGCAGCCAGTGGATGACCTCCCCCCGGACTGTGGATGGCACAAAAAGCCTCCCCTCCGGTCCGCCGCCAGGGTCAGGTTCCGATTCCTGCGCCTTCCGGATCTTACTTTCTATGTCCCAAGTGACGGCTCCCACGATGCACGACCTGGGCAGGATGGTGTGGACCGCGTCCTCAGACGCCTCAGGGGCAAATTGCCTAGAGAGGGCGTCGGGCAGGCCGTTCTTGGAGCCAGGCCTGAAGGTGATGTTAAAACGGAACCTGGCAAAGAACAAGGACCAACGCGCCTGGCGGGCGTTCAGACGCTTGGCAGATCTTAAGTATTCCAAGTTCTTGTGGTCAGTCAGGACCACGAACGGCAGGTCCGCCCCCTCTAGCCAGTGACGCCACTCCTGCAGCGCGAGCTTGATGGCGAGGAGCTCTCTGTCCCCCACGTCGTAGTTCCGTTCCGCCGGGGACAAGCGCCGGGAGAAGAAAGCGCAGGGCCGTTTGACTCCGTCATCAGGCGACCGCTGAGATAGAACCGCCCCCACCCCCGTGTCCGAAGCATCCACCTCCACAATGCATTGCAGCGAGGGGTTGACTTGGCTGAGGACCCGGGAGGAGGAGAACTCCGCCTTCAGTGCCTGGAAAGCGGCTGCGGCCTCTTTGGTCCACCGGAACGGGACCTTAGGGGACGTGAGGCGGGTCAGAGGGCCGACGACAGTGCCAAAATTCAGGACGAAGCGGCGGTAGAAGTTTGCAAACCCAATAAATTGTTGCACCTGTTTCCTTGATGTAGGTGTGGGCCAATCCACCACCGCTTTCACCTTCACTGGGTCTGGAAGCACCTGGTCTTGGGAGATGACGAACCCGAGGAAGGACGTAGTTTTAGCGTAGAATTCGCACTTTTCTGCCTTCACATATAACCGGTTCTCCAGCAGCCTTTGGAGGACCCGCCTCACATGGACCTGGTGCTCGTCCCTGGATTTGGAGAAGATGAGGATGTCATCCAGGTAGACGAACACAAACAGGCCGATGAAATCCCGGAGGACGTCATTTATTAGGCGCTGAAAGACGGCTGGAGCATTAGTCAACCCGAACGGCATCACCAGGTACTCGAAATGGCCGTTCGGGGTACGGAAGGCTGTCTTCCACTCATCTCCCTCCCGGATCCGGACGAGGTGGTATGCGCTGCGTAAATCCAGCTTGGTGAACCAAGTCGCCCCCTGGAGGGAGTGGAAGGCGGTGTCCATTAGTGGCAGGGTGTAGCGATCCTTCTCCATGATATCATTCAGGGCGCGGTAGTCGATACAAGGACGGAGGGAACCGTCCTTCTTGCCCACGAAGAAGAATCTTGCGCCTAATGGTGATGACGAGGGACGGATAATTCCAGCACTCAGCGATTCCTTGAGGTAGGAGTTCATAGCCTCCTTCTCCGGCGCCGACAGGCTGTAGAGTCGCCCAGAGGGTAAGGGTGCCCCCTGGCGGATGTTTATTGCACAGTCGTAAGGCCTGTGTGGAGGAAGAGACATCGCCTTTGACTTGCTGAATACCATACCCAGGTCGTGAAACTCTGATGGCACCAGGGAGAGATCCAGGGGCGCGGCGTCCTTGGGAGTTGGAGAAGAGGACGGGGAGCAGGCAGCGGATTGAAGGCAGGTGCTCATACAAAAGGTACTCCATGTCGACACCCTGGCGGACTTCCAATCCAGGACAGGGTTGTGGAGGCGAAGCCAGGGGTATCCCAGGATGACGGGCGACACAGAGTTGGGGAGGACGTAGAAAGTGATTTCCTCCCGGTGGTTCCCAGAGATGATCACAGGGACAGGGACGGTCTGATGTGTAACTCTCCCCAGGGAGACATGGGAGAGGTTGACCAGGGCGAGAGGGGATTTGAGAACTTGGCAACGGATGCCCAATCGGGTTGCCAGGCTTTGTGAAATAAAACTGCCCTCCGCGCCCGAATCCACCAGTGCGTGGGTGAGGTGCCCAGTGGTGTTGTGACAAAACCAGACGGGCAGCTTCAATTGGGAGAGGGGATTTAACCGATTGACGTCCGCGAGGCCCCCTACAGTGACTCGCGGACCTCCCCATTTGGCTTCTGTGGGCAAAGCTCCACCGTGTGTTGGCTGTCTCCGCAATACATGCAGAGACCCAACTCACGGCGGCGTTGTTTCTCCGCAGGAGGGAGCTTTGTCCAGCCCGTCACCATCGGCTCTGACTCCTCAGAGCGCGATGGTGGCGGCACCGCCAGGGGGCGAGCTTGGGACAGGTGCGACGAGGCACCACGAGGGCGAGAAGAAGATGACTTCCGCTCCGAGGTGCACTCGCGCAACCTGTTACCCAAGCTGATGGCTAGGGACGTTAGCTCCGCTAAAGTCTCCGGGATGTCCCGTCCAGCCAGTTCGTCCCTCAGACCATCACTGAGACTGCGGAGGAAGATGCCGCAGAGAGAACGTTCTCCCCAGCCAACCTCCTCCGCCGCTACCCGGAAGTCGATCGCGTAATCAGCTGCCGACCGGCTTCCCTGCTGAAGGCTGAGAAGCCGGTCGACCTGAACGCTCTCTGTACGAGAATGATCAAAGACCTCCAGGAACAGTCTCACGAATTGGCCATAGGTGAGGGTGGCGTAACTGGGCTTCGCCATCACGGAGTAAGCCCAAGTAAGCGCTCGCCCCTCCAGGAGATTCCCTATGTAGCCAATTCGGCTATGGTCTGAGGGAAAATCTCCGGGCACATGGTGGAACATGGTCTCACATTGCATTATAAACCCCCGTGCTCTGCCGAGCTTACCGCTAAAGCGGGCGGGGGTCGGAATAGGTGTGAGCCGAACCGATGCTACCGGAGCAGGCTGGACAGCCGCTGGAGCAGCAGGAGCCGCGCCGCCCTGACGAGCCGGGGGGAACGGCTGTTGGGGGTCCAAGCGGTCCAATCGGTTAGTTATGATGGACAATTGATTTAAAATCACCTGTTGCTGGTGGGCTATTAGGTCCATCCGAGCCTCGAGGGTGGAAAGTCGGCGTGTGAGCCCGCCGTCTGCCGAGCCGCTCTGCTGAAGCCGTACTGACATAATGCACGGCTCAGGAGACACACACGCAGGCTCAGGGTAGATCTAATAGCTTTATTAACAACAAGTGTGTATGAATGTGTGTCTGCGAGATGTAAATGTGTTGGTGGTGGCGTCTGCGTCGGGCACGGAGGCAGGAGGCCGTACAGCCGGACAACCCTATGAGAGAAGCAGAGGGAGAAGGGTAACGGGCACCACACCAACACAGGAGATATGGTAATGATAACTGGCTTACTTGGAAATGGCAGGTGGCTGGCACAGCAAGGGCGAAGACCGGAAGACAGCGACCTGGAGCGCCCGGTGCAGCAGCGAGGGAACGGTGACGGAGAGGAGTGGTCCGCCGCCGGGAAATCCACCTGTGCACAGGGGAGCAGACTAGGAGAAGAAGGAGGTAAGAGATTCTTACTTGAATGTTTGCTTAGCGGTTGGGATTCCTTACAGCAAGGGAAGCGAGTGAAGACTGACGGCTTCAGGCCGAAGCCCAGGGCGAGGCGGCTTAAATCCCTCGCCGCTGATGAGGTGCAGGTGTGCGTGCAGCTGGCGCCGCAGATGAGCGGCGAGGCGTGACAGTGTCAGTTTCTTTTGGATTGCCAGTTTTGCGATAATCTTTCCCCTTATTACAGCTTTGCATGCGTCCCACAGTATTAAAGGGGATACTTCTCCATTATCATTTTCTTCCAAATATCTGAGAATATCTGATTCCAATTCATCTTTCAGTGGACCTTTCAGCGCATTTGAATTTAACCTCCAAGAAAATGTATTATTTGTGTATTTTTGGATACTTAAGTCCATACAGATTGGACTGTGGTCAGAGAGATCCATCAGTCCTATTTTACATATTTTTACTCTTCCAATGTCTCTATTAAACATAAAAAAATAGTCAATCCTTGAGTATGATGAATGTGGTGCTGAGTAAAATGTATAATCTTTTACACTGGGGTTGAATTCCCTCCACACATCACAGATTCCCATTTCTTTTAGTAGCATCTGAGTTTTTCTACTTTGAATGTTATTTTGATGTGGAGAATTACCTGATGTATCCCAGTATGGATTCAGTCTTAGATTGAAGTCTCCACCACCTATCACTAAACCTTGGGCTTTAGTTATCATTAGGTCAAATACATTTTTATAAAATTTCCAGTTAGCCCCTGGAGGTGCATATACATTCAGCAGGGTGATATCTTCTCCCTCCAGCCGCCCAAGTACCATGCTGAATCTCCCTTCTTTATCTTTGTGTTCTGATTTTTTTTCAGATATAATTTTGGCTGAGATCAATGTCGCTACTCCCCTCCTCCTCCCTGACTTATATGAAGATGAAGAGATCATTTTAAACCCTTGTCTATTAAGTTTAGTGTGCTCCACGTCTGTTAGGTGGGTTTCCTGTAAAAATATTATTCCTGCTTTGTCTTTTTTCATTTTGCCTAGAATCTTGGATCTTTTAACTGGATTCAGGATCCCTTTTGCATTATATGAGATTATTTTGGTTACACCCTGTTTCTCCATTGTGTTGTCTTATTTAGTATAACAGTGTGGTGGCCCTCTTTTATGCTACTCAGAAACTGAAAGAACATTAAGAACATAAAAAACATTAAGAACATAGTATATAAAACTTTAAAACAAAAAACTGACAAAAGATCTTCCTGAGCTGAGGTCTTTTTAGTGACCTAAAAAGGGAATTTGAGTTTGAGGGAAATTCCTCAAACTCTGTTACGTGCTGAGGGCCCTCTCTTACTCCTGTAAGTTGTCCCATGTTTTTAACGTGAATTTCAGTTCCCAATCCGAACTTGTAATGATTTTCTTTTCTTTTCTTTTTTTTTTTTTATGCCTATACCCTATGAAATTGTGTGCAACCTCCCACCACCATCATAGCAAACAGTCATGTTAATACAATATTTGTTAGTGTGGAGAGATCATGTGGTTCATTGTCACATTAATATTTTAACAAGTTTTTTTTTTTTTTTAAATACTTATTTGTTTCTAATATTATGTCTGTTCCATGAAATGTTTTACCACTTGATACTTGCTGATTCTGCATCTCCTTTAATGTTTGTTACCTTGTAGGAGGGGGGTTGGATGCGCAGATTGACTAAAAATATCGTTATTCCCTCCTGTAAACGCTCAGTTTTTCCTTGTAGCTCTGGCGCTGGGTTTCCCGCTGCTGGCTCATGGATTTTGAGGGTCTCTGTGTGGACCACGTTTGAGCCTTGATTCTTTCAATCGGGTCTGCTGTGGGTTTATACACCGTTACCAGGAGCCCTCTTCTCGCCATATCCGTGGTTGCTTCTTCCGCTGAGTTGTAGAGACACGTCTCATCTCTGTAAAAAACCCGCAGCTTCGCCGGAAATGGAGTCTGAAAGCGCAGTTTCTTCTCTCGTAGTACCTTTTTAGCGTCGTTGTATTCCCGACGCTTTTTAAGGACCTCCGGGGCATAGTCGTGCTCCACAAAAACTTTTCTCTCTTGGTGCATAAATCCTTTTTTCTGCCAAGCCAGTCTCACAACCTCTTCTTTTATTCTGGAGTTGGAGAACTTCACCACCACCGATCTTGGTGGCGCTTCCGCCGACGGCCTTGGGGCTAATGTACGGTGCGCCCTTTCTGTCTTCAAGTCGGTGGATTGGGGAATTTCCAACTTCTCTCTCAGTATGGATTCCACGCATGCAGCCATTGTGGTGAAACCATCCTCGACTCCTTCTTTCAGACCATGAATTCTTATGTTGTCTCTTCTTAGTCTTCCTTCTTGGTCGTTTAACTTAGCCTCCAGTCTTGACTGTCGTTTAAGTAAATCCAGCACAGTGTCTTCCAGCCCTTTTATTCTTTCCTCTGCTTTCATGATTCGGTCCTCAGCCTGGTCCACTCTGCTGTTTGTCCTTTTTATTTCGTCTTTAATTTCACGAAATTCGGCCCAACACTCTCGGCGAAATTGTCTTAGTTCTTGAAGTACCATTTTTAAGCTAACCTTGTTGCTAGCTTCATTCAGCTCCTCCGTTTCTGAGGGGATGTCCTCCGGGTCAGATTCTTCGGCCGATGCGTGTCTTGGCCTGGTAAATGTCGATCTCTTCTGTTTTCCTTTAGGCATAATGACTTAGTCTTTTGATTTTCACTCTTCCAATAATCCGTTAAATCTGATTTTCAAGGTATTTTCACAGATCAGGTCTGGGAGCTTCAGCGTTAAGCTGCTATCACCATGGTGTCCAGACCGGAAGTCCACAATCCATCCATTTTTTAAGCTTATTTAATTCATTATTTAGAGTATGGATTAGTTGATTATAATTATTTCTAGAATAAAATATATTAGTATCATCAGCAAATAATATTATTTTTAATAATTTAGAAACTTGGAATATATCATTTATATATATGTTAAATAATTTGGGGCCCAATACTGACCCCTGGGGGACCCCACAGGCAATTCTCATACACCCAGACAGATATTCTCCCATCTTCACAAACTGTTGTCTCTCAGATAGATAACTTGTAACCCAATTCAGAGCCATTCCCCTAATACCATACACTTGCAGTTTATTAAGAAGTATTGAATGATTTATTGTATCAAATGCTTTTCTAAAATCTATAAATACACCAATTGCATATTTTCCTTGATCTAATGCATTTATTATTTCCTCTCTTGCTTCCATTATTGCCATCGATGTTGTACTCTTGGCTCTAAATCCATATTGGTTCTGATTAAGCACATCGTGTTTATTTAAAAAGTTTTCTAATCTGTTGTTGAAAAGTTTTTCCAGAATCTTTGAAAATTGTGGGAGAAGCGATACTGGTCTGTAGTTTGTGTATTGGTGTTTTATTTCCTTGCTTGAATAATGGTATTACTTTTGCTATTTTCATTTTCTGCGGGAATGAGCCACTTTGAAATGATAGATTACAAATATATGTGAATGGTTTTAATATGCCATCAACAGTTCTTTTTACTAGTGCCTTATCAATACCATCACAATCAGTAGATAATTTATTTTTACTCTTTTCAACAACAGATTTTACCTCTAGTTCATCCACCGCTGTAAGAAAGATTGACCGAGGGTTATTTCCAATCAATGTTTCACTCACGGTGTCTCTTCCTTGGTTTGGAATTTTTGCTGCCAACTCTGGTCCAACATTTACAAAAAAAATATTCATTTTATTTACTACCATATTCTTATCATAATTATCACCACAATTATCAGTAAAATACTCTGGATATATCATTTTCTTAATTTCTTAATGATAATCACGATATCGCAATATCAAGTATCACAATCCCATATTTTTCAAAATTTTCACCTTATTCAACCTCAAATCATGTCCCAAAGTAAAACTGTTGACATCTCTTTCATATAATAAAGTATTCTCGGGGCTTCATTTTCCGCTAAGACACGTCTCTGCACACAGGGAGGGTGGTAGACTGTTGTTTGGAATTAACTCCCACTCCAGCTACATTTAGCTGACTCTGCGGATGCTTTTAAAAAGCAGCTGAAAACTTGGTTTAACGAGAGTTTCCACTGAGTTTCAGTTCAACTGCTTTTTAATTGTAAGTCTGATATTTTTTAAATTATTTTAATCTTGTGTTTTAACTTGTTTTTGTATTTTTATAATTATTTTTTATCTGTCAACTTCCTTTTATTCCATTTTATTGTAGAACGCTTTGTGACTGTTTGTCTGTGAAAAGCACTCCATAAATAAACTTTACTTATTTGGCACTCGGATAAAAAGCAAGCATCATGCTGGTGTCTCTTTAGCTTAGACATTGCTAATGCCACTCCGAGATGTGTACTGGCCCACGTGTTCCACGTGGGGGTTTTCGTGCAGTGCTTCTCGTGGGTTGTGTGTCCTGTCAAGGTCTTTCCTTCCATTTTTGTTATAAAATCCAAAAAAGGCCCAACATTTGAGCTAACTTTGAGCTAATTGCTTTCTAACTTTTAAAGCTGGCTTCAAATCTGGCGAGACAAGCTATGACTTCACTTGACTGGGTGCTTGCTTGGTGCCATCTTATGGACTGAAAACGCAACTGGTTGGATACCCAAGAGAGTATGCAACGTTTACATGAATATATACTGTATATAATTAATATAAGATTGAGCCATGCGTTTAGGGATCAGTGCATCGTCGGTAGTGTCAAGCATCGCGATTCATCACTGAATCGATTTTTTGTCCCACCTTACTGAATAATTAAAAAAACATCTAGATAGGGTCTTTTCAACAGGGGTGTAGATGAATAAACACCAGCATAATAATTATTAAAACTGTTTTTAATCATTGATCCAAGATCATTTATGGTTAAACTAAACAGTAAAAGGCCAAGTTTTGAGCCCTGTGGAACACCTTTTGTGACTTTGAGAATACCAAATGGCTGACCATCTATTTTCCCTTCATATGTTAGCATATAAACTCTTTGTTACTTTTTTCATACAGTAGGTCAAATGCATACCACTTACAGCTGAGATTATGTTTGCCCAGTTGGTCACATAGTCAAAGCATTAAAACCATCTATTGAATTATTCATATTCAGTTTGACGGTAAATAGCTGTTTAAAGGATGAATGGCATTTATCATCCATCCATCTTCTACCACTTTTCTGGCAGTCCGGGTCTCGGAGGCAGAAGTTCAAGCAGAGAAGCCCAGACTTCCCTCTCCTCAGCCACCTGCTCCAGCTCTTCAGAGAGGATACCAAGGTGTTCCCAGATCAACTGGGTGGGAGACTCAGGGCGCATTCAGACGGCCACAGTTTGTTCTGGACCAAAGGACAAAACATTGGCTTTCGCGGATAGTTTGGTTAATTTGGCGCTGTCTGAACGCGCGTTGGAACTCTGGTGCACACCAAACAAGCGAAGTCTGGTCCCCCTTGAAAACAGGGGTCTCGGTTCACTTGCAAACGAAGTCTGGTGTGCTCTGCTTGCAGTGTGAATCCAAACGGACTATCCAGTGGACCAAAGGGCAGAAGTGCCCCTCGGCATTTGTGTAGCCACAGCAACATGTTGTCTGAGAAGAGAAAGTGGCGTTTACTGTAGTACATTTTGGATAGAAAATAACAATAAATACAACCGAGAGAATCCGAGAAATCCTTTTATCGGAGAAAGCTGAGGAGAAAAGTTAAAAAATGTCTCGTTTGTGCCGGACAAACAACCCAAACTGAAGGGAACGGATTTCCGTTTTGGGTCCTGGTCCATCAATGAGTCTGATATTTCTTCTTCGCCGAGATTTTTTTCTTCCTGGTCAGTGGTGGTTTCGGCTACAGTGCCCCAAATGAGCAGTTGCTGTAACTGCGTGACGTTGTCCAGGCAGTTTGGTTCGCTGCAGTGTGAATGCAAACCAAACCAAACGAAGGTGTGAAAATTCTCGGCATTCCCTGCCCAGTCGAGCTGAGACCCCTGGACTATCTTGGTCTGAATGCAGCCATAGTCTCTCTAACATGTCCTGGGTCTGCACCGGGGTCTGCCCCCAGTGGGATGTGTCCGAAACACCTCAAGTGGGAGGGGACCATAACAAAAGGTAGTGTTAATAGTTAAAACCACACAGAATGAAACACATAAACTATTTATATATACACTACCGTTCAAAAGTTTGGGGTCACCCAGACAATTATTTTGTGTTTTCCATGAAAAGTCACACTTATTTACCACCATGAGTTGTAAAATGAATAGAAAATATAGTCAAGACATTGACAAGGTTAGAAATAATGATTTGTATTTGAAATAATAATTTTTTCCAGATACTCAACCTGCTCAAAGGAAGGTCAGTTTTATAGCTTCTCTAACCAGCTAAACTGTTTTCAGCTGTGCTAACATGATTGCACAAGGGTTTTCTAATCATCCATTAGCCTTCTGAAGCAATGAGCAAACACATTGTACCATTAGAACACTAGAGTGATAGTTGCTGGAAATGGGCCTCTATACACCTATGTAGATATTGCACCAAAAACCAGACGTTTGCAGCTAGAATAGTCATTTACCACATTAGCAATGTATATTAGATATTAGAGTGTATTTCTGATTAGTTTAAAGTTATCTTCATTGAAAAAAACAGTGCTTTTCTTTCAAAAATAAGGACATTTCTAAGTGACCCCAAACTTTTGAACGGTAAGATAAGATAAGATAAGATAAGCCTTTATTAGTCCCACAACGGGGAAATTCCAGGATTGCAACAGCACAGGGATAGCAACACTCAGAGCAACAATCAGAAGGCAAGAAAAAAAACAAGCAAGCAAGAGCAGCTAATATACATATGTACATATTACTATAAAATATATATACGTATATACACACACACACACAGTGCAGAGCATTGTAGCTGGATGGAATAAATATATGAATATATGAACACACAGTGCAGAGCATTGTAGCTAGATGGAATAAATATGTAAATATATAAACACCCACAGTACGGAGCATTGGTAGTGTATATATATATATATATACTGTATATATATATATATATATATATATATATATATATATATATATATATATATATATATATATATACACACAGTATATACGTATATACAGTATATACGTATATATATATATATATATATATATATATATATATACAGTGATCCCACGCTACTTCGCGCTTCACCTTTCGCGCCCTCAGTGCATCGCGGATTTTTCAAAAATATTCATTAAAAATTCAAAATTGAGAAATAATGGGCGGGCACTAGCAGAAGGCAGGTAGACTACATTAGAACATCAGGTATCAACACAGAGAGCCCGCACAACTCAAAATCCACCTCTCTGTTCGCTGTTCTCGTGTTGGCTCAGCTCGGGAATCTCGCAAGCTGATTGGCCGAGATGTTTCACCCTGCAAGCTGATTGGCCGAGACGTTTTACCCAGCTTCTCTCCCTGCCGAGCGCCCACCCAGCGAAGGAAGACCGCATTCATTGCTCTTTATCGCTCGTGTTGCTTAGTCTCGCCGCGTGGAACTTTTTGCTGTTCTCTTGTGCCATTTTGTGCGAAATAGTCTTCCCGTCGAGCCACTACGCCGCCTCCTGCAGCTTCTCCAGCTCTATCGGAAGCTGCCCTCGACGATCCTGTGCCTCTAGCACCTGACGATGAGGCGTCACCTGAGGAGCAGTAAAGCTCTCATTAACCTGTGCAGTAAATCATCTTCATCTTGAGTTACGTATCTTGTTATAAGAATAAAAGAGTTCTAAAAACATATTTATGTACACTTTATTTACATCTACGTATGTATGTACACTTACACACACACACACGTATCATATGAGAGAGAGAGTGAGAGAATGACCGTACGTATTATTTATGGGTGACGTCATTAGGGGTGACGCTACTTCGCGGTTTTTCACTTTTCATGGTCGGTTCTGGAACCCATTAACCGCGATAAGTGAGGGATCACTGTATATACAGTATATATATACTGTATATATATATATATATATATATACTGTATATATATATATATATATATATATATATATATATATATATATATATATATATATATATATATATATACACACTACCATTCAAAAGTTTGGGGTCACTTAGAAATTTCCTTGTTTTTGAAAGAAAAGCACTTTTTTTCAATGAAGGTAACTGTAAACTAATCAGAAATACACTCTATACATTGCTAATGTGGCAAATGACTATTCTAGCTGCAAATGTCTGGTTTTTGGTGCAATATCTAGATAGGTGTATAGAGGCCCATTTCCAGCAACTATCACTCCAGTGTTCTAATGGTACAATGTGTTTGCTCATTGCATCAGAAGGCTAATGGATGATTAGAAAACCCTTGTGCAATCATGTTAGGTCTGCAATGCTGTAATTGCTGCAAATGGAGGATTCTTTGACGAAAGCAAAGTTTGAAGGAAAAAATTATTATTTCAAATGCAAATCATTATTTCTAACCTTGTCAATGTCTTGACTATATTTTCTATTCATTTTACAACTCATGGTGGTAAATAAGTGTGACTTTTCATGGAAAACACAAAATAATCGTCTGGGTGACCCCAAACTTTTGAACGGTAGTGTATATATATATATATATATATATATATATATATATACTGCTCAAAAAAGTAAAGGGAGCATTTTGAAAACACATCAGATTTTAATGGGAAAAAAATAAGCTGGATATCGAAATTGTGGCAGGCTAGTCCAGCTTACTCAGATTAAAAAGTGTTCCTTTAATCTGAGTAAGCTGGACTTCAATTTCGATATCCAGCTTATTTTTTCCCATTAAAATCTGATGTGTTTTCAAAGTGTTCCCTTTATTTTTTTGAGCAGTATGTGTGTATATATATATATATATATATAACACTACACACACACAGAGGGTTTGTCTTCTAATACTACATCAATCATGCAGCAAGAACCTGTAAACGCTCCTTAATACAGCCATCGTGCTTTTTTTTTTTTTAAACATGCAAGCACACAAACATCACAACATTGGAGCTTTTTTTTTTTTTTTACAAACCCACACTACTGTCCATATGGTGAAGTAGGGGAGAACCGGCTTACGGGGGCCCCAGGCAATCCCTCAGTAAGTCTGCCCCTGGGAACGGCATGTCCCCAGGGGCAGACTGGGGACATGCCGTCGTAGCCCCAGATCCTCCGGCCCACTGCAGCCATCCTCTGGGGAAAACTGGAGCTAGCTTGTCAGCATCACTCGTTGACTCAGGTGCCTCGCTGTCACACTCGCTACCCTCGTCCAAGGTATCTTGAGTGCTGGCACTGAGACCCTCCTGCGTTGAACCTGAGCGAGGCTGGTCCGGATCGACAGCCGTGGTGCCCGGTAGATTGTCGTCCCACACTACGTCGTCCTCCACCATCGGAGCCGGCCGGTTTCACTTTCCACAACCAGACCACTCCTCACCAGCGTCGTCTTTAATGGTGAACCCCAGACCGTAAAATAGGTTGCAGCCCATGATGGTGTCGCCTCGGGCCATCACGTGGAACTTAAAGTCAATCATTTCCACGTGACTTGTACCGTACCATCAGCACCAACATTCCAACTGTGCACAGCCGTCCACCACCGTAACCATAGAGCGGCGCTGGGTCTCCTGCAGTTCTGTAGTGGGGAAAGGATTTTCTCACCGCAGCCCAATTCAGTAGTGAGCCCTCCACCCCCATGTCGATCAGCAATGGCACCTCCTCACCATCCGGCTCGACTGTGCAGAATGTGTACCCGTTGATACTCGGAGACACCGCGTGGACAGTTGTGGGGGCGGGGGGAGTGATTTTCCCTGTGGGCTTCCCGGCTCGGACATACGACACACCCTGGCATAGTGGTTCAAGTGTCCACACTTGCCACAGCGCTCCCCTCTCGCCGGGCAGTTCCAGGCCTTGAAGCGGTGTTTCACGGACCCACAACCCATGCACACGGGTTTTCCCGGGGCAGACCTAAGTTTTGCAGCGTTGGTCTCCACAGCGTCATTCTCCATGCTACCATCGCTGTCTGAGTCTGCTACTTGCACTGTGGTGGGAAACTCCAGCTGCCGTTGTGACTGGCACCCATTTAGCTCAGAAGCTAGATTGCCCGCAGTCTCCAATTGGAAAGCTAACTCGATAGCTCTAGCCAGTGTCAAGTCACCCAGTACTGTGAGCAGTTTTGTCCGTATCGCGGCGTTGTTGGTGCACTATGCCAGCTGGTCGCAAACCATCTCCTCCTCCAGCGTCCCAAAACGACACTCACTAGCCAGCAGTTTCAGGTTGGCGACGAACCGGTGGATGACTTCACCCGCCCGTTGGTGGTGCTGCCAAAACCTGATCATCTGGATGATGACACTGTCTGGGGAGCGAAAATGGTGGGCCAGGAACTCAACCACATCTTCGTACTTGTCCGAGTCCCCGAGTGTGCTTAGGATCTGCTGGCCTTCAATTCCCAAATTGTGCACTAAAAGTGCCCGTTTCCTCAGCTTGTCCATCTCACCCAGGTTGAGCGTCACAACGTAGGTCTTGAAGGCCACAAACCATCTCGGCCAGGGTACAGGTGACTCGTCCAGGAGCTCCAGGAAGGGACGAATCGGTAAAATACACGCCTCCAAACTTTTTTCCTCATCACCAAAATGTTGTGCACAGAAGTACCTTCCAAATAACGAGACCAGGTGCTCGATAGAACTCAGCTTTATTTGTGATACTATCCACAATACAGCCGCTAGGCAGAGGCATTGGCAAAAGAGGCTGAACCAAGATGCCCGCTGGTATTTATAGGGTTTGTGCAGTGGCGGATGAGGAAGTGGCTGCCACTACACTGCACTTCACAAATAAAAGCATAAATTGTAATACAACAGGTAGGAATATAGATTGACTGGTAAATCGACAGCTTTGCCTTAGAGCTCAGCTCCCTCTTCACCATGTCAGACCAGTACAACAAGTGGAGGAGTTTAAGTATCTCGGGATCTTATTCACGAGTGAGCAGAAAATGGAGCGAGAGAGTGACAGACGGATCGGAGCAGCATCTGCAGTGATGTTGACGTTGTACTGGCATTTTTTTTTTTTTTTTTTTTTGTTACTTATTTGTACCCGTAGGTAGATTTGGTTTGCAGTCTGGTGACAAGCCACCGGCTGCTGGTCGCTGTGTGCGCGAGCGCCCTAAACCTGCATGTTTTTTTTGGTATGCGGGAGGAAACCGGAGAAATCCCGGAGTAAACCCACACAACACGGGGAGAACATGCAAACTCCACACAGCTCACTGTTGGTCGGGGGCTGGGATCGAACCCACGATCTCACGATCCCCGCAATCCCCCGGCCGAGGGTAAACTGTGCTGCCACAGTGCTAAACCACTGCGCCACCGTGCAGCCATTTATCATCCATATTGTAAGTTAATTTATTAGAATGTTCTTTTTTAGTGTTTTAACTAAAAAAAGGAGATAATCATTTAGCCTTTTATATATGTTTTACCTAATACTGTGATGGTCTGGCGAGCGTGCTCCCCCTCCCCTCCTGTTCCTGGTTTCCCGCTCCTGTGATGAGCACACCTGCGTGATTATCCACCTGCTGCTCCTGATGAACCGGCGTATTTAAGGCCCAGCATGAGGGGAGCTCACCGCTGCATCGTCTGGGTTTGCAGCCTCAAGTTTGTCTAAGTTTTCTCTCGTTATCTTGTCTCCCCATATTTACCTTCTGTGTGTCTCCTGTCCTCAGGTTGCTGCCACCCACAGGTGTGTCTCCCGGAGCTGATCACACTCGCCTGACCAGGAAGATCATCACGTCCACCCAGGTCCTGCCTTCCATCTGCCCTGGTCCATGCTGGGGTTCCCTGCCAGACTCCACTGCTCTGACTGTAAGTGTTCTTTCCTGCATTATTCTCTCATTGGAGAATCTGTCCCTTATCTCATTTTGCTTTTTGGTTTTCTGTTTTTGTTCAATAAAATTGTGAAACTTTTTATTGGAGTCTGTGTGATCGTTCTAGCTGCTCTGCATTTGAGTCTGATCCCGGTCTGAATCATGACAGAACGATCCAGCCAGAATCAAGGCTCAGTGAGCGCTTTGCCAGGCGAACACTCAGCACTCAAACATTTGGGTGCCACGGAGCTCCAGGTTGCTTTCTTATCTGAGCAATTACAAACCGTCACTCAGCAATTGGCAACTGTTACTGAGCACCTGTGCCGGCTTCCTGGTGTGGCCCCTCCCCCTGCATCTGCTGCCCCGGCAGCTTCTGTTTTCCACAGGAACATCTCTGTTCCCACACCTGCCCCCTATGGGGAGAGGTGGGGGGTTGCAGGGGGTTCCTGCTCCAATGTCCATTATATCTTCGGCAGGTGGAGGGGGACTATAGGGATGATGTGGCCAAGATCCACTTTATGACCTTGTTGTTGTGGGGTCGAGCTCTCGAGTGGGCTCAGTCCATCTTGAGCAGCCCGGATGGACCCCTTTATTCACTCGAACGGTTTGTGCGGGAGTTGTCCGGGTTATTTGACCATACAGAGAGTGAGGGGAATATTGTTAGCCTGTTCATGGGGCTCCAGCAGGGGGATCGGTCGGTGGCCGATTTCTCTACCGAGTTCCGGGTCATTGCGGCAGACTCCGACTGGAACAATGCTGCGCTGCGCAGCGCGTTTCTCTTGAGTCTGAATTCGCAGCTCCGTGACGAGTTGGCTATCCCTACGACTCCCTTCTCTCTGGATGAGCTCATCTCGCAGGCCGTGGCCCTCGATAACTGGTTTAGGGAGTGAGCGAGAGAGCGGAGGGCAGCTGCCTCTCGGCTCGCCTCCCGACTGGCTACCCCACCCCTTGGTGCTACTCCACCGGCCTCCTCTGAGCCAGTGCCAGTGGCACTTGGCAGTTCCCATTTGACTCTGGAGGAGTGTCAGTGTCGAGAAAGGGAAAGGGCGTGTTTTTATTGCGGGGTCCCAGGTCATGCAATTTCGAATTGTCCTGTGAGGCCAAAAAGACCCAGCCCGTCAGTAACCGTGGAGGGGTCTGGCGGGAGGGTCTTCGCAAAATCCTCCCAACCGTTTTGAACTTTCGGCCCTGATTCAGTCACCAGGGGCCGAGTTCAAAACCTCTGCCCTGGTTGACTCGGGGGCGGAGCAAAATTTTATTCAACAGGCCTTAGTGCAGAAATTACAGCTGTCCACTAGGAAAGTTCCGACACCTTTATCGGTCTCAGCAGTCTTGGGCAGCACCATCGCGGTGGTTACTAAGCAGACTGAACCTGTTCCGGTCATTCTGTCTTTTAACCACCACGAGGCTGGTCAGTTTTATGTTCTGTCTCAGTCTAACACCCCCATGATCCTGGGGTATCTATGGCTGTGTATTCATAATCCCATCATTAAATGGAGCCAGGGCTCCATTTCGTTCTGGAGCCCTTTCTGTCTCGCGTCGTGTCTCCAGTTGGCCGCATGCTCTCCTTCGCTTTTGCTCTCCTCCCCTTCGGCTGAGGAGGTGGATCTCAGCTCCTGCCCAAGGTTTATCATGACTTAGGGGAGGTCTTTACCAAGTCCAGAGCCCTGTCTTTACCACCTCACCGGGGCTATGACTGTGCTGTGCTATCGACCTCCTCCCGGGTGTGTGGCTGCCATCCAGCCGGCTCTACAGTTTATCTGGGCCGGAGAGGGAGGCGATGGAGACGTACATAAAAGACTTCCTGAGTGCTGGTATAATCCATCCGTCATCCACTCCACTTGGCGCGGGGTTCTTTTTTGTAGGGAAAAAGGATGGGTCATTGCAAAGTCCTCCGGATTGGCTGCATGTCCCTGCGGCGCCACAAGGAGAAGTTATCCAGTGGGGACATACCAGCATTTTTGCCTGTCACCCCAGCATCTCTAGGACCATAGACCTATTACGCAGAGTGTTTTGGTAGCCCACACTGGCGAGGTATGTGCGGGAGTACGTTAAAGCCTGTCACATCTGCTCCACAAATAAGTCCAACTCCTCCCCTCCTGCGGGTCTCCTCCATCCCCTCCTGGTGCCGGGTCGCCCTTGGTCTCACATTTCTTTGGACTTTGTCACGGGCCTCCCTCCATCCCAGGCGAATACTGTCATCCTCAGCGTTGTCGACCGCTTCTCCAAGGCCGTCCACCTTGTTCTTCTCCCCAGATTACCATCTGCTGACTCGGCTGACTCGGCATGTGGCTGACTCGGCATGTCATCGGCTCGGCATGTCATCGGCTGACTCGGCTGACTCGGCATGTCATCCCGTTGCATGGTATCCCCATCGACATCGTCTCTGACCAGGGTCCCCAGTTCACATCCCAGGCATGGAGGGCATTCTGTTACTGTTTGGGTTCATCCGCCAGTCCGATGTCAGGATATCATCCACAGAGTAACGATGAGGCTGAGCATGCTAATCAGTCCCTGGAGGCCACCCTACGGTGTGAAGCATCCTCCAACCCCACCACCTGGAGAGCCCACTTGACCTGGGCGGAATACGCATTGAACGCTGCGATCTCCTCTTCCACTGGGCTTACACCATTCGAAACGTCAATGGGTTACACTCCACCGTTGTTGCCCATGGCGGAGAGGGGCCTCGCCGTCCCATCTGTGGAGGCCCATGCGCGCCAGTGCCACCTCCTGTGGAGGGCCACGAGGGCTGCCCTCCTCCGCTCTGCGGAGCGCAACAGGCAGTACGCTGATCGCAGATGAGCGCCGGCACAGAAGTACATGGTGGGACAAAGGGTTTGGCTGTGCACCGACCTGATCCCACTTAAGACTGAATCCAGAAAGTTGTCCCCCCGCTTTCTGGGTCCCTTTACCATCAAGCGGGTGATCAACAATGTCACCGTGTGGTTGGACTTGCCACCCTCTATGCATATACTGTACATCCCGCATTCCATGCCTCCTGGATTAAGCCCCTCTCCGCCAGTCCCATCTGCCCTCCTCTGCCCCTCCCACCCCGGATTATCGATGGCCAGACTACATACACAGTGGAGAGGATCCTGGACTTGTGCTGTCGGGGGCGGGGATGTCAATCCCTCGTCCATTGGGAAGGATATGGTCCGGAGGAGAGGTCGTGGATCCCGGGATCATACATCTTGGATAGGCAGATGATCTCGGCTTTTCATTGCACCCATCGACGTCAGCCCAGTGGGACGCTGGGAGGCGTCCCTTGGGGGGGGGGCACTGTGATGGTCTGGCGAGCATGCTCCCCCTCCCCTCCTGTTCCTGGTTTCCCGCTCTGGTGATGAGCACACCTGCGTGATTATCCACCTGCTGCTCTTGATGAGCCGGCGTATTTAAGGCCCAGCGTGAGCGGAACTCACCGCTGGATTGTCTGGGTTTGCAGCCTCAAGTCTGTCTAAGTTTTCTCTCGTTATCTCGTCTCCCCGTATTTACCTTCTGTGTGTCTCCTGTCCTCAGGTTGCTGCCACCGGCAGGTGTGTCTTCCGGGGCTGATCACACTCGCCTGACCAGGAAGATCATCACGTCCACCCAGGTCCTTCCACCTTCCACCTGCCCCGGTCCATGCTGGACCCTGCTGGATTCCACTGCTCTGACTGTAAGTGTTCTTTCCTGCATTATTCTCCCATCGGAGAATCTGTCCCTTATCGTCTCTGTCTGCTCTCTTCTGTAGGCTACTTGCGCTCCAGGGCACTCCTGTCTTGGCTGAAATTCAAGTTGGCATTTTTGTGTTTCGCTTTTCCTTTAGTTTTGCTTTTTGGTTTTCTGTTTTTGCTCAATAACATTTTGAAACTTTTTATTGGAGTCTGTGTGATCGTTCTGGCTGCTCTGCGTTTGAGTCTGATCCTGGTCTGAGTCATGACAAATACATTCATGCTTACACTTGTTATACTGTATGTCTTAATATAAAAATATTTCAAACATATATTTTGTATGTAATAGGACTTAGGGTTAGTAACTGTGCATGTCCATGTTTGTTTACCCTCAAAATTAAACTATTGTCAGATGTTGAAGCTATCTAGGAGTCTTTTGAAGGATCCTACGACCTTCTCAGAGTGAGTATGAGACTGTCTCTGTAGCTTCTTAGTCTACCTAAACCCTCCCCCTTTTTCTTACTTGTAGCTTAAAATTTTAATTACAAATCCTTAGGGTTTTAAAGTTGCAGCTAACTTGTTTCTGTTCCTCTGGCAAAGACAAATGCCAGTTTTAGACTTTCTTTATTCCCATTCATTTACACCGACATGTCAAACATCCTGGATTAAATAGTGGTGCTGATGAGATAGAACAGAGTATATAATGGGAGAGGATCTCTAAAAGCTCTTTAATTAATCTTCCACTTCTGTGCTGTATTAATCGTTTTTATCTGGATGTTCATCAAAAAAACATTTAATACTTAGTATTATAAGTTTCACAAGATTCATGGTTGAAAAAGAACCTTGAAAAAAGTGTGTGCAAGACTTTTAAAAACCAACAGACCTGAAACAAAAGAGGCAAAGTGGCAAGTGATGCTAAAATTTGTACATGTCGGTAGAGCTGGGCAATTGGACCTTAAATCAGCATCATGGTTTAGTGACCCTTTCAGGTCAGTTTTCGTTTTTTCACCTCCAATATTACACAGCAGTGCAGTATCATATCACTAGCAGAAGTCAGTCTTTACATACTATGTGGATCACATGACTTGTGACAGTAGTTGTAGTGTCATGGGCTCCCTCCGGCAGACACTAAATGACTCCTTAAGGCGAGCATGGCGTAAGGTAGACAAGGATTTATTCCACAACAAAAGATGAACACAGACTGGGCTGTTAAATACACACATAAACATAAACTGGATTCAAACCAAATGAGGAAGAAGGAACGGGCGCCGGAGAAGCAACCCGTGCAACGATCAGCACGACGACGCACAATGTTCTAACACCAGGCAACAGAAGAGGATGGCTAATAATGGAAACGGGTGATTACTCAACACAAAACAGGTGAGACTTAATCAGGGGCCAACAGATAACAGGGGATTAGCCACAGGTGAGGGAAACAGGATGGGCGGGGCTGTGCAAAAATGGACACCTGGGAGCTAGAGAATGATAATAAACATACACACAGGAACAAAACTACAGAACATAATTAGAGACATGATAATGAAAAATAAACACAATGATTGACCAAGGCTAAAGTAGGGAAACCCAGAGAAAACATACAAAAGTAACAGCTGGCGCTAGACATAAAGAACTTAAATAATATGAATGATAACATGAAGATAATAATGGTGCAACTGATTCAAAAAACAACAAAGTGTGGACAAGATGTCCAAATCATAACACTTAGCTTGTCCATTGTGGTCATCCATTCCGGCAGAAAAAGCAGTTGAGATTATACTTTTGCGTGGCTTCTTCAGATGAAATAAAGAATATGTGAAGGGAAACCACTTTTTTTTTTTCATTACAAGCCATTTCACTTTTTTTTTTCTGCACATGCCAACGTAACTCTGCAGGCATGTCTTAAAGGGGAAGTACATTATGACCTCTCTATAGACACGCACACACCAAGGAGTAGGAAAAACCAAATGAACTGACATGAAGAAGATTAGGTCGGTTCTGCACCCCAAATGTCAGTTTTGTTTTTTTTTTCAGTTAGTCCCCCAGCCTTATATGGCTGCCATTAAAATTTTTCTTTGAGAAGTCCTATATTATGAATGCTTCTGAAGTAAGATAAGATAACATCCTCCACAATGGGGAAATTTACAGTACAGCAACAGCAAAGGGATGGCAGCACTCAGAGCAATAATATATTAGAGGAAAAACAGTATACTGTATACACAGTGCAAGAAGTAAAACAGTAAAATAGTTTTTACAGTTAAAAATAAGTAAAAAGTTATTGACAGCGCTAGTAAGCAGATTAAATTATTCATATATATACTGTGTATATATATTTACAGATACATTATTCATTCACTCCAGACAGACAATGATAGTGGTAAGCTACTACTGTAGCCACAGCTGCCCTGGGGCAGGCTGACTGAAACGTGGCTGCCAATCCGGGCCAACGGCCTCTCCGGCCACCACCGAACATTTATACACATTCCTACCCAGTGTTATGGACACTGAAGGCAAGGTGGGTAAAGTGTCTTGCCCAGGGACACAACGGCAGGATATCTGAGGAGAGCGGGATTCAAACCGCCAACCATCCGGTTATTGGACGACCTGCTCTACCTCCTGAGCCACTGCCATGCATGTGGAACTTACAATTTGAAGTATTGTACAACCAAGGCTTGAATGTTGGAATATTAGGCCATTTGGGGTCCCACCCAGACGTCCTGTATTTGGACTTTTTACTGGTGTCATCCTTCTCTCCTTCCTCTGCTCTCACCTCTCCTGGACCCTCTGCCTGAACACTTTCCTCTCCTTGGCTCCTCTCTTCTGTCTCATCTTGCCCTCTCTGAGCTCTGTCTAATTCAGCTTCTCTCTCTGTCTGGTGGTATACAGACAGGTTAGAAAATATCAAGTGCCATGTAAATTAAAGGAGACAACCAAAAATTTCTAGTTAAGGGTACAAAGAGCACCCACTTAAAATTTGAGTAATGATTTCAGTCTTGAAGGTTTGAGTTTTTTCTCTAAAATTTATAACAATTTTCTTATAGTTTTCTACTTTTCTCTGTAAATTTATCTAAATTTGAAACCATTTTCCTCAGATTTGTAATTTCCTCATGTAAAATTGACTTTTCTTGTACATTTGAAACGTCATTATAAATTTGTGGATTATTTTATGGTTTATTTTTGTCTGTTTTTTTAAAATAAAATTACTGTTTTTTAAATAAATTTGAAACAGACTGTGGTATTTTTTTTTTTTTTTTACTTTTTCCTTATAACAACTTAGATTTTTGACCATAACTTTGCAGTCAGAACAGAACAATAATTTATTTAACTCTCATTACAAAGAAAAAAATATTAATAAAATTGTATTTAATGATTTAAATTAACTTAAATGACCAAGGATGCCGTTATTTCTGTTATGATATTTCTGTTTATTTATAGTTTTTTTTTTTTTTTTTAATTAATCTCCTCACTGCCAAAAAATTTGAAATCCAAATACTGGCACGTTTAGTTTGTCTGAAGGCTGCTGACGGATTAAAGTCATTGACTTTGTGAATGTCGGTCATCTTAACTTGCCAGGTACATAACTGGGAACATAACTTAATATTGTAGTGGCTGGTAAAATCTATCCTCAGCAATTCATCAGTCCCCCTTGCCTTTCCTTTCATATGAAGCCGGCTGCATTTGAATTCTAACCACATCTCTTTGCTAAGTGACTCTTCCATTATTGCTCCTGTTTCCAGTGGGTAAAAACCATGATAAATGCCTCTAGTGCTTACATACCTTTTCTGATTTTTTTTTCTGCATTTAAAGTACTTTAATAAACTTATATTTCTGTCGGACAGTCAAGCCTTATTATGCTGCATTTCCCTTCTAATCCGCCTTGGTCCGTGTACGCTTTGGATGAGCCCGGTACGCACGTGGCGCTGTACATGCTCACTTTTTTCATCTACCCAGGCCAAGCGATTGACGCATGCACACAACCATCATTTGTAGTTTCACTCCTGCCCGATAGGTAGCGCCAAGGCGCTGGCGCGCCAGGATTTTCACCAACAAAGAAACGGCGGACTTCTTCACAAAGTTTCTCTTCAAATAGAGTCTATTTCTGCTGTTTGAGTTCCTGGTTTTCACTCCTTTTCCATGAAGATGCTGCTGCCGCAAGCGAGACACTGCCTGCTGACTGACTGGAAAGCTCGCGTGGGCGGGGCACTTCTAAACTCCACGCGGATGATAGCCACGTGCGTTGTTCATGTGCGTGCTTGCGGAAAGTCATTGCTTCATATATTTTTCTTAAATTCATATCTCCTTCTTGGCGCGGCAGTAAATTTTCTGGCGTGGTGGGCCGCCACTGAGAAATGTTACCAGAGGGAAACCCTGTATATTTAATATTCACAGTATATTCCACAGTTGAATTAGTACAATGTCATTGCAACACTTAATGATAATGATATTAACAGTGGATTGGAAAGGAAGGTTCCTTATTTGTGCAGAATAATAGTACTGTTATGTGCGGTTTCTGTGAGCAGTGCAGACTGAAAACTCTAACAGCAGCATGTAGGAAAGACCTGCGAAGCCTTTCCCTTGTGCACTTTGGATGGAGCAGCCTGCTGCTAAGTGAGCTGCTCAGTACACTCAGTGTGCCCCTCATAGGCTGGGACTCGGACTCAAGCAGAGATGGCAGCTTAGCCACCAACTTCCTGTCTCGTATCACCTCCACTGGGTCTAGGCGGCACCCCAGAACAGAGCTGGCATTATTGATTAGCCTGTTCAGTCTCTTCCTGTCGGCAGCTGTGATGCTGCTGCCCGACTAGACCACTCCATACAGGATGGCTGATGCATCACAGAGTTGTAGGTCTTCAGGAGTGCCCCCTGTACTCCACAAGACCTGAGTCTCCTCAAAAGGAACAGCCTGCTTTGCCCCTTCCTGTAAAATATGTTTGTGTTGTGTGACCAGTCCAAGTTATTGTTCAGGTGAACACCCAGGTACTTGTAAGATGTCACCATGTCAGTATGTGTTCTCTGGATGTTTACTGGTGCTGTGGCGGAGTGTCTACACCTGCGGGAGACCACCACCAATTCCTTGGGCTTCGCTGCATTGATCTGGAGGCAGTTCTGCAGGCACCAGTCCACAAAGTCGTGGGTCAGTCTCTATACTTTGAATCATCCCCATCAGAAATGAGGCAGATGATCACAAAGTCATAAGAGAACCTCTGCAGGTGGCAGTGTGGTGTGCTATATGAAAAATGAGCAGTGTAGAGGATGAACAGGAAGGGAGCCAGGACTGTTCCCTGGAAGGCCCTTGTACTGCAGATGATTGTGTCAGACACACAGTTCTGGGCCCTCACAAACTGTGGCCAGTCTGTGAGGTAGTCCTGGATCCAAGATGACAGGAGTTGGTCCACCCCTGCACACAGCACCTTGTCCCTTAGGAACACTGGCGTACTTGCTTGGCCTACTGATGAAGCCATTAGATTTTGGGGGTGATCCAGGTCAGGATGCATGAGATATGGCCTTGGCGGAGCAGAGCAGATCACCTCCAAAATGTAATGGGTACTGGTGCAGTGTGGTGGTACAGTGGTTAGCGCTGTTGCCTCACAGATAGAAGGTTCCAGGTTCAAATACCCAGGCTGGCAGGGGTGGGAACCTTTCTGTGTGGAGTTCCTCCCACAATCTAAAGACATGCATGTTAGGTTAATTGATGACTCTAAACTGTCCCTAGGTATGTGTCCTCTGATAGGTCCTTAGAATAGGGAGTGAAGAGCTTTGACTGGTCTTTGTGACTAGAAAAAAAAGTGCTATATACAGGTTTTTAATCCCTTACTTAGCCCAAGGGTCATCATTTCATCAAAAACCATCCAGTAGTTTTTGCATAATCCTGCTAACAAACACGCAGACAAACGGAACAAACAGACCCCTTGGTGGAGGTGTGGACTCACTGAGTGCCCTCTACTTATGTATGTACTGCTTTAAAAATGTATGCATGTTATTGTGTATGTACTGCAAATACATTTTTCCTTTTCATTTCATTTATACACTGTTTCAGGATGAATTATACAACAGTTAGTTCTGACATTCCAGGTCTTATGATATTCCTGCATAACTGTGGTCAGACATTTTACTGGATATACAGTTGTTAATTGTGGAAAATATTGGTGACTTCTTTTAATATGAGAAGTAAACTAAAGATAAGGCTTTGTAGTCCACCTTCTTTTTCATAGTTGGGAGCTGTTTGACAGAAGGCAGACTTCATAAATAGGATGTATCTGCTTGTTTTCTTGTCTGTCTGGTTCATGCTGACTTAGCCAAGCTTAGCTGTATTTTGGTATTTTTAAAATGAGTCACAGTATAGTTTCTATTAATGCCTCACAGTGAATCATTTTTATTCAGGCCCCCAGGGTAATATTTGTTTCTGACTGCTTCATTCGAAGATGCCAAGAAGAAGCTGGCAAAGTGAATGTAAAATGAAAGCATGAGTGTCGTTAGTTAGGCTAAATAGCCTCCACACTGACCACCACTCCCCAGCCTTCGTTGCAAATTTCAGGTCCTTTACCAACAAGATCAATGAACTGAAGTCAGATTTATCATTCCATTGACACCTCAGACTAGCTGGGATAATAATAATAATAATATAGTAATATTTAGGAATGGGATTTGATTAAAAATTTTAAATAATTAATTGCACATTTTCTGTCATAAATCGCCCCACAGGGCAGGACGAAGACCCAGACGCTGGACTGTGAGTTGCAAGACATTTAATAACAAAAATACAAAAACACAACACTTTCAAAATAGGGAAACCAGGAGGAAGTGGCATGCGGGGACGCCGGAGAAGACGGGGCTCACGTCTGGAGAAAAATGGGAGAAGAGCCTGGATGGGGCCAGGCTGAGGTGCATGGAAACGCCAAGGATACAGAGAATGAAGAGAGCTAAGACAGACCACACCCGTCCAAGCACACAGTCGGACGCTGCAACAAGTAGCGTTGCAGCTGTCCTTAAACAGGCACATGGGAAATGACAAATGATTAACAGGTGTGGGTGACATAAGCGAGGATGATAACCAAACTACTGGCAGCTGTGGTAGCCCGCAAACGTGAGCTGCAAAGGAAGTAAATGAAGACAACTGTCAAAATAAAAGTATAGGAGAACATGCATACAAAATGAGGTCAGACAAAATAATACACGAGGAGAAAATCATAATAATAACCCACCAAGGCCAGGATAAGATAAATACAAATACAAGAGATGCAATTCTTATAATATACATAGAAGCTAAATACAAAAGGAGAGGTGAGAGCAAAGAAGGGAGGCTCATATCCACACAGGCAAATAATAATTAAGATACAAAACTGGACAGTCATGGATGCATAATATCAAAGACAGAATAATAATAACTAAACTAGGGACAGAGACTTTCATAAACAGAAACAAATGGCAAACTCAAATAACAAAATGCATCCAACTAACCAGAATGAATCCGAAACTAAAGTGGGAATTTATAGAAAATAATCATAATGAACTTAAGGCCTGGACATGGCTCTCCACCCGTGCTCAGCATCATGACATTTTCTATAATAAATTTTGAATAACTGCTAAAATTACAATGAAGAAACAATGAAAAAGTAAAGCGCTTTGGTCATCTAGAGATGAGGAAAAAGCGCTCTATAAGTGAACGCCATTTACCATTTTTTACTAGAAAGAATTTGTAAAAGCCATTTTTAAGTGCATTGTTTTTCATAAAATATATCTGTGAATTTTGAGACAATCAAAGGACAAAATTAAGTGCCATTGTCTTATTTGCACCAATAAAGAGAGCTTAGTTTTTTAAACAAAGCACCAACTGAGCTTCAAACTCTATTTCACTTTAACAGTTCCCAGTCTTCGTAATGATTAAACTTTGCAAATTGGGGGAAGAAAAAAACTATTTGTAACCCTGAAAAGCAATAAAAAAACAACAAAATCTATACTTCTTTTACTCTGAGCCAGCTACTGAGACAACCAGTGCCAGGTGAGCTTCAAATAGTTCCTTTTTAACAGTTTATCATGCATTTATTTACTAAATGACGCTCTTCAAGTTCTACACTGAAATAGAGAGTCAACATCACAGCAATGGCGTCTGGATGCTCTGCTCCCAGGCAACAAAACTGAGATGAGCCGCTTCAATGACAATGAAATTCAGCCCTGCAGAATGTGCATACATCCCCCGCCTTGACAATCCACCATCCAGAAGTGCGTGTTCTTCCCCTCCATCATTACCACCTAGATACAGGAAGCAGCGCCTGTGACCACGAGCCAGCCTCAAGGTGCGACAGCACCACCAACTGTGCTGGACTATGGAAAGGAGGTAATGCAGGAAAATAATAGTAAATGATGTGAGGGTATTAGTTTTGTTTAATGCATTAATCAAAAAAGTTAATGTGTTAATATTTCCAGCTGTAATAATAATATACAGTATATTGTGTAATGATAACATAATAGTGATTTCTTTCAGGAATCCTAAATGCAGCGATCTAAAGCTGGCTAGCTAGAAGGCTGCTTGACCAAAGTAATTGGAACAATGGACTGTGGAAAGGCATGCATATAAATGATGGCAGGTGGACAGTAGCAAATTTTGTTGAACATATGTGTAAAATTACAGTGAAGCTGTTCTATATTATTCAGTTGTTTGTGTCAGCTCCTTGCTCTGGTTACCCACACCTGTACATCATTTGTTATTGATTTTCCCTGACCTATTTAAGGGTCGTCACGCCACTGTTTGACACAACATCCTTCTCATTTGTTCATCCGGTTTCCTGACGAGAGCTCCTCGTCTAACCTACTTCCTGGCGTTTCCACACACCCACGTCTTCATGTAATCCTGTCTGCCTTATTATAAGTTTTTGTTCGTGCACAGTTTGGACTTTTATGTTTTGGATTAAACTTTGCAAACTCACAGTTCGGTGCTTGGGTCTTCCTTCATTGCCCAGAGGGCAATTTATGACAATTTTAGCCATTTTAAGTGGGAATGAATGCAGGGGTATCCTGGTTGTATTACATGAATCTCCAAATATTTTTAACATTGATATTAAATATCCATATGTCCAAATATGTTAAAAAAAACACACACAGGCTTATACAGAGTGTCCTAATTTTTTCACATGACTGTAGCAATACTAGTCCTACCAGAGCAGCAACATTAAATAAACAAATTACAATCTGTTGTTGCTTTTTGCTGTTGGCTTATAAATTATAATATAAAAATACAATCATTTTATTTACAGTGTCATGAATATAGCACCACAGTGATCAGGTCATAGGCCTGACACACTCCCACTCATTGATGTTGCACTCCCTCACTGGTGCTTAAAAACAATCTCTTGGCACAAATTTAGAAAAATCCAGTATATAAATGTAAACATTGCTTAACCCTTTATGATATACATTTTTCAGCTTACAGTAGGAAAATTAAATATTTTGATCCTTGTGGTAAACTTCCATCCATCCATCCATCCATCTTCTACCACTTAATCCTTCGTGTTGCTGGGGGGGGGGGGGGGGGGTTGCTGGAGCCTATCCCAGCATCTTTGGGCGAGAGGCAGGGTACACCCTGGATAGATTGCCAGTCCATTGCAGGGCTGTGGAGAACTTTATGTGGATTAATTAGATTTTATTGTGTTTTAACCTTGTTTTTGATGTCAATATTTTAAACACTTTTAAAACATAATCAGAGTCCTGCTGGTTATGATATGTAAATAACTGGATATCTGTGATTAAGTGCAAATCTAAATGTGAAATTTCTCAGTGATAGAAGCATTTTCCCACTTAATTCATCATCCTTATTGTGGCTACATATGTTGATTGGAAATGACATGAGGTTAAATCTGCTTATTGAATCTAATCAGGGCATGACTGATTGTCATTATGGATGAGAACAGATTTTTTTCAAGTTGTTTTGGACACTATTAGTTGATAGGTATGAGCATGTAACTGTTATCCCCAGGCCTTATACATCAGTGCTAGTGTGACAGATGCACACAACATACAGTGCTTCATTGAGAATGGCCCCCACCAAGCCGTCATTAGACTCCCTGGCACCTGCAGTTTGCTCCTACATAAAGTGCAGTATAAATTAATCACACACAGCCTTATGCACTTTGATGCAATTTATAATGCACATTAATGAGGGCTGACAGCTGTAACTAAAAGACAGAATGATCACTTACAATTCAAATAAAAATCTCAGTGCAATAACAAAAGTCATTTGCATTACTTTTTCCTGTCATGCTGCATTTTCATCTTTATGGAGCTTTGATTCCTGCTGTTTTAGCAGAGGCCGAATGCATGTGAAAAGACTAAATGATCTGCAAATTGATGCAACTCTGGCTGTGTCTCACTCCAGAGTATGAGCCCTAATTGTACATTGTGTGAAGGTATGGCACTAGATGATAAAAAGGCTTTTCTTCACACCTCATTTCAATCTCAATGTCTTATCAGTTGCCTTTGTTAACTCACTGCTTGCTGATGGCCATTCATAACTTGTATAGTTGGAGCTTTATGGATAATTGCATTTCTTTTGCTCATGTTTCTACACGGGGAAAACTTTGCTTTTGTTATGTCTGATTACATGTGCAAAATCACAGTGAAAATACATTTACAATCCAACATTGTGCCCACATGACAACATTTGATCTGACCTTCAGAGGTGCTAATTGAATTTTGGATGTGTGGTGATGGTATAACTGATTTCATTCTTCGTTATGGCCTGTAATGACATTTCTCAGCTGTCAGAAGTATTATAGGCAGCTCGCTTAGGAAGGAACTGACTATCATACCACCACAGAGGCACATTACCACAAGCTGAAGTTAAATGTTTACATCAAAAGCACACTGACAAAGCTTTTTTAAAAAAAAATGATACTGTATGTTTTCTACCATTCAGATGCTTTTTAACAAGAACACATACAAGACTTTCCTGGCAGTAAAGTAAACTCATATGTCTTTGCCCACTGTAAAAGGCTTTAACAGGATCCTAAAGATTTAATTAAGATGTCAGTATTCATAGGTCATCTACAGTGCAGATTCTGGAGTGGAAGAGCAAGAGCAGAAAGAGCCCATCTCGGTCTGCAAGGACTTGTAGTGAAGAGAGATGACCCTGGCTTAAATTTACATGCTTAACCTTCTGTTAAAGCCAGTGGTATTTTGAATAGTGGTTCAGTTGCTCTCAGTAAGCGATGCTTGTATTGATGGAACGGTCAACCATTAGCCTGTTTTTAATGGGCATTCAGTCAAATGATAACAGCGTTAAAACTGTGTTTCCGACACGATCATCAGTAGCACGGGGGCCCCCCAGGGAACGGTGCTGGCTCCCTTCCTGTTCACTCTTTATACTGCGGACTTCTCACACAACACAACACATTGCCATCTACAGAAGTTCTCTGATGACTCTGCGATCGTTGGTCTCATCTCCAACGGAGATGAAGCTGAGTACAGAGGGCTTATCCAGGACTTTGTGGACTGGTGCCATCGGAACTGCCTCCAGATCAACGCGAGGAAAACTAAGGAGCTGGTGGTGGACTGCCGCAGGCATGGGCAGCCCCTCACAGCACCAGTAAATATACAGGGAACAGACATCGAGATGGTGACATCCTATAAGTACCTGGGTATTCATCTGAACAATAAACTAGACTGGTCACACAATACTGACGCACTCTACAAGAAGGGACAGTGCAGGCTGTTCCTGCTGAGGAGACTCAGGTCTTTTGGTGTACAAGGGGCGCTGCTGAAGTCATTCTATGACACGGTGGTGGCATCAGCCATCACTTTTGGAGTGGTCTGCTGGGGCAGTGGCATTACTGCAGCCGATAGGAAGAGACTGAACAAACTGATTAAGAAAGCTAGCTCTGTCCTGGGGCAGCGCCTTGATCCGATGGAGGAGATAGGAGAGAGAAGGACGGTGGCTAAACTGTCATCTCTGCTGGAGTCCGAGTTCCACCCTATGCAGGACATACTGGATGCACTGAGGAGCTCATTTAGCAGCAGACTACATCATCCCAGGTGCACAACCGAGAGGTTTCGTAGGTCCTTCCTACCAACGGCTGTCAGACTGTACAACCTAAGCAGGGCTGCTTGCAGAGATAGCAAAAAGACGTAACAAACTAATAGTTTTTTTGAATGCAAAAGATGCAATAGACTTACACAATGGTCCTCTCCGGCATACAACTAGGAACATACCGGTCGCTATGGAGGGTGAGAATATGTATGGGCACATAATCATACCATGTAGGATAACTAAATAGACGGTTATGCTGTTTCATCCCACCTAGCAACAATGCTCTGCACTGTGTGTGTTTATATATTTACATATTTATTCCATCTAGCTACAATGCTCAGCACTGGGTGTGTTTATATTTATATATCTATATATTTATTCCATCTAGCTACAATGCTCCGCACTGTGTTTTTATATATCTACATATTATTCCATCTAGCTACATTGCTCCGCACTGTGTGTGTTTATATACTTGCATATTTATTCCACCTAGCTGCAATGCTCCGTACTGTGGGTGTTTATATATTTACATATTTATTCCATCTAGCTACAATGCTCTGCACTGTGTGTTCATATATTCATATATTTATTCCATCCAGCTACAATGCTCTGCACTGTGTGTGTGTGTGTATATATATATTTTATAGTAATATGTACATATGTATATTAGCTGCTCTTGCTTGCTTGTTTTTTTTCTTGCCTTCTGATTGTTGCTCTGAGTGTTGCTATCCCTGTGCTGTTGCAATCCTGGAATTTCCCCATTGTGGGACTAATAAAGGCTTATCTTATCTTATCTTATCTTAAAAAACAAGTGTTAAGATGCAGTAAGTTGAATGTCGCCAGTGTGTTTTGTACAAATTAAATTGTCTTAATGAATTATTTGTGACCTATTTTATTAAAAAAAAATCATTATTTAATAATTGTAGCAAAATTTCAATGCATATCTCTAAATTTCTAAGACTGCATTTTACTCTGCCCTCACTCTGATGTTCCTATTGCTAATCTTAGCTGGCTAGATCCTAGTGATGTCTATCGGGATGGCTGAAATCTAAAAAAGAATAACAATAAAAACACAAGCTTCCTAGTACCGCTGTTAGCGCTTAAGCTAATGCCTTTTTCCTCGCTACCCATCTACATGAGTGACAGTTATGTTAACCAATAACAGACCAGCGAGCTGGAATCAAGGCTGGTGACATTTACCTTTTAGTGATGTTTCACATTTCTTGATATACAGGAGAATACCCATAAGAATCAAAACTGCTTCTTCAAGGGAAAAATGCAAACTTTTATAAGAGAAGTGAGTGTTTAATAATAATAATAATGATAATAATAATATTAATGGATTAGATTTATATGGTGCTTTACATGTCAAGTGACATCTTAAAGCGCTTACAGTGAGTCCATTATTTATTCACTCCAGACAGACAATGGTAGTGGTAAGCTACTACTATAGCCACAGCTGCCCTGGGGCAGACTAATGGAAACGTGGCTGCCAAGCCGCGCCAGCGGTCTCTCTGACCACTACCGAACATTTATACACATGCATACCCAGTGTCATGGACACTGGAGGCAAAGTGGGTAAAGTGTCTTTCCCAGGGACACAACGGCAAGATGGCTGGGGAGAGCAGGATTCAGACCGCCAACCCTCCGGTTATTAGACCATTTGATATTTTCTCAATATTCACATGACGAATAGATACATTTTACAAGTATATTGTGAAATTATGAAATTTATTATGAAATTTTTCAGTCAATGACCCCGTTAAAAGGAGTACACTATATTGAAGCACAGACTTAAGGTGCCTTCACACTAAATGCGAACGGGTGGCTCAAATTCATACAAAGACAATGGAAAGAGGCGAGCACATGTGAAATCGTGCATTTGCACGTTCATGTCCAAGAGATAGCGCTGACTTTGAGATTCTGCCGTCATCTGAGTAAAAGTATCAACATTGGAGAGTAAGCTAGTTTGAAAATGAGACTGACACTCACCTGGAGACAGAAGGATCAGGAGCTCTTCAGTTGAATCGGGATGTCGGAGTTATTTACCCACAGATTCCTGGTGTGGATGTGCTAACAAGACTAGCAAGCTAGCATTGGAAACACCCATCAAGTTTTCGAGGCAGAGACAGCTTTTTCAGTAAGTCCCCCCCATCTGATAATGTAAACCTAAGCATGACATTATTTTGGGGATTTCAACAGCAGGTTGTGTGGTGTCGGGTTCCAGCACCTTATTGTGAAGTGCGGGGTAGTGACATGCACTCCCTGTCACGTCACTGCACCGGCCATATATAAGGCAAGGGCATCATCTTGTGGTCTTTTTGCCAGATGACTGCTGGTGCATACTGTGTACTGTGCTTCTGTACATAGTTCTAGAATAGAGCTGTGTTTGCCAACCATCATCGTGCCTCATCCTTCGCCCAGGTATTTCCATACATAACATTTGGCGATCAAGGATTAACTCATAGAGGCGTGCATCACCCCGCTTCGTCCCTTTCTTGAGCTCCCGGGTGAACCAACGGTTTTATGGCCGCATTGGTGGGAGGCCTATCAGACGTACAGTATGTTACGGTGCTGGGCCACGGGGAGCTAGATGGGGCGAGAGCGTGGGCATTTCTTGTTCACAACCTGGGTATGGCGGGCTGGCGGGTCCTGCAGATGCTCGGCAAGGCGGACTCCTGTGAGGACATTGTGAAGCTGCTAGCTAAACATTTCTCCACCCCAGACAATGTGACTGTCCAGAGGATTCATTTTTGGCAATGATATCAGCGGGTAGGTGAGCCTATCCGCCAATATGTCATTGACTTGAAGCAGCTAGCCAGCGAGTGTTGTTTTGGATTGCTTGAAGATGAAATGGTTCGCGATCAATTAGCAGAGCACGTGTGTAATGCTGAGCTGAGTGCTAGGCTATTAATGACGCCTAATGACTTTACGTTAGCTAAAGCTATGGAGCTAGCTCTCTGGGAAGCCGTTGCTAAGCTAGCTGTGGCGCTAAATTGGCGCCAGCCACAAAAGAATCCGGAGCCACTTGTCTCAGCTAATGTTGTGGACCCTGATAGCGAGGATAGCTCAGATGAAGATTTTTGGGAAGTCAGTGCTGCCAGACAAAGGTCTGCCCCGGAAAAATCCCTTTGCAAGGGTTGTGGGTCTGCAACACACCGACATAAAGCTAAGAAATGCCCGGCTAGAGGGAAGCGTGGTAAATGTGGATGCTGGAATTATTATGCCAGGGTTTGCCGTTTGTTTTGCCCGGGGAACCCACGGGAGAAATCACCCCGCTCGCCCCCGACGGACACTGGGAGTGAACAGTACAAAGAGCTAACAGACGCCACGGTGGTCAAGTCGACCAGTTTCTCCCAGGGTCGGTACCCATGCCGGCGAGTGACACCATGCTAGCCCCAGATGCCTCCGGTACTTGGCCACAGTTGACTGGGGGGGGGGGGGTCTGCAGCTACAACAGTGAACACTATGTTTATAGAAGAGGACGGGGCCAGACCATTGATCATGGAGTTACTGCATGCTCAGCAGCAACACATCGGGCCGAGTAAAATTTTACTCCGGGTTATGGACTTGGTGCGGGTTCAGTGTGAAGGACGTCCACGGTAAAGATGGGCCAAACGACAGCCAGAAAAACATAGAGGGTTTCTGCACATTGTGGCTAAGCTGGGCACAGCGTGCTTCAGGTTGTCTGACGGCTCATTGAAGCATGGCAATCAGCTTCGGCATGTCCGGAAAGATGCTGTAGGTGGTGAGGCTGGACGGGAGTTGGTGATGGCGGTGTGGGATCCAGGCTCCATCATCCAGACGGTCTGCCATTGCTGCGGGGGTCTTCGGTCTCCAGGGACGCGCCTGCTGAGGGGCTGCCCTGGATCCCCCATGCAAGTTCCAGTTTTTTTTTCACCCAAATGACCTTGCAGTAGCACTTTATTTATAGTTCTAATGTTTTGCATGTTATGTTATGGGGGTTATATATGTGCTTTTGTGTTTTAGTTTGGGAGCATGGCTGTAATTTTAGTTTCAAATAAAGACTTTTAGTAACCCTCCATCCATCCATCCATCCATCCATCCATCCATCCATCTTCTGCTTTTTCGGAGGTGCAGCAGTTCAAGCAGAGAAGCCCAGACTTCCCTCTCCCCAGCCACCTGCTCCAGCTCTTCAGAGAGGATACCAAGGCGTTCCCAGACCAGCTGGGAGACATAGTCTCTCCAGCGAGTCCTGGGACTGCCCCAGGGTCTCCTCCCAGAGGGACGTGCCCAAAACACCTCAAGTGGGAGGCGTCCAGGAGGCATCCTGATCAGATGCCCATACCACTTCAACTGGCTTTCAATGTGGAGGAGCAGTGGTTCTACTCTGAGCCTCTCCCAGATGACTGAGCTCCTCACCCTATCTCTGAGGGTGAGTCCAGCAATCCTACGAAGAAAGCTAATTTCAGCTGCTTGTATCCACAATCTTGCTCTTTCGATCATTACCCAAAGCTCATGACCACAGGTGAGGGTAGGTATCGACAGCTTTGCCTTAGAGCTTAGCTCCCTCTTCACCACAACAGACCTGTACAACTTCCACATCACTGCAGATGCTGCTCCGATCCGTCTGTCAATCTCTCGCTCCATTCTCCCCTCACTCGTGAATAAGACCCCAAGATACTTAGACTCCTGCACTTGGGGCAAGAGCTTGTCCCCAACCCGGACAGGATAATCCACCTTTTTCTGGCTGAGGGCCATAGACTCGGACTTGGAGGTACTAATTCTCATCCCAGCTGCTTCACACTGAGCGGCAAACCGTCCCAGTAAGACCTGTAGGTCAATGCTGGATGAAGACAGCAGGACAACATCTTCTGCAAACAACAAAGATGAGATCCTGTGGTCACCAAGCATGACACCCTCTGTTCCATAGCTGCACCTAGAAATCTTGTCCATAAAAGTTATGAATAGGATCGGTGACAAAGGGCAGCCCTGGTGGAGTCCAACTCTCACTGGGAATGAGTCTGACCGAGTGTTAGCAATAAGAACCAAACTCTCACAAGGGTCGTACGGAGACCAAATAGCTCGTAACAACAAGCCCGATACCCCATACTCCCGAAGCACCCCCCACAAAATCCACGAGGGACGCGGTCAAATGCCTTCTCCAAGTCCACAAAACACATGTAAACTGGTTGGGCAAAATCCCACGAACCCTTGCGGATTCTCAAGAGGGTAAAGAGCTGGTGCAATGTGCCACGGGCAGGACGAAAACCACATTGCTCCTCCTGAATCCGAGGTTTGACCAACGGCCGCACTCTCTTCTCCAGTACCTTGGCATAGACTTTCCCAGGGAGGCTGAGGAGTGTGATCCCTCTAAAGTTGGAGCACACCCTCCGGTCCCCTTTTTTGGAAGAGAGGAACCACTACCCTGGTTAGCCATGCCAAAGTCACTGCCCCCGACCTCCACATAATGTTGCAGAGGCGTATCAACCATGACAGCTCCACAGCATCCAGGGCCTTGAGGTACTCAGGGCGAATCTCATCCACCCCCAGGGCCCGGCCACCAAAGAGATTTTTAACCACCTTGGCAACTTCAACCCCTGTGATTGGTGAGTTGTCCCCCTCGTCCACAAGCCCTGCTTCCTCTGTGGAAGGCATGTCAGTGAGATTGAGGAGATCCTCGAAGTATTCCTTCCACCGCCCAACGATATCCCGAGTCGAAGTCAGCAGCGCCCCATCCGCACCATACACAGTGTGGACAGGGAGCTGCTTCCCCCTCCTGAGCCGCCAGACAGTTTGCCAGAATCTCTTCAAGGCTGACCCAAAGTCTTGTTCCATGGCCTCACCAAACTCCTCCCATATCCGAGTTTTTGCTTCAGCAACCACCCAAGCTGCACTCCACTTGCCCTGCCGGGACACCTCAGCTGCTTCGGGAGTCCTACAAGCCAACCAAGCATGATAGGACTCCTTCTTCAGCTTAATGGCCCCCCTCACCACTGATGTCCACCACTTGGTTCGGGGGTTGCCACCACGAGATGCCCCGACGACTTTGCAGCCGCAGCTCTGGGCAGCCGCTTCAACAATGGAGGTGGAGAACATGGCCCATTCAGACTCCATGCCTCCAGACTCCCTCGGAATGTGGTTGAATTTCTTCCGGAGGTGGGAGTTGAAGACCTCCCGGACAGGGGCCTCAGCCAGATGTTCCCAGCACACCCTCACTATACGTTTGGATCTATCAGGTCTGAATGGCATCCTCCCCTGCCATTGGATCCAACTCACCACCAGGTGGTGATCAGTTGACAGCTCTGCACCCCTCTTTACCCGAGTGTCCAAGACATACGGTCGCAGGTCTGATGACACGATAACAAAATCGATCATCGACGTGCGAGCTAGGGTGTCCTGGTGCCAGGTGCACATATGGACACCCTTATGCTTGAACATGGTGTTTGTTATGGACAAAATGTAGTTAGCACAGAAGTCCAATAACTGAACACCACTCTGGTTCAGATCAGGCAGGCTGTTCCTCCCAATCACCCCCCTCCAGGTTTCACTGTTGTTGTCCACGTGTGCATTGAAGTCCCCCAGTAGGAGAATGGAGTCTCCAAGAGGAGCACTCTCCAGCGCCCCAATCAGAGACTCCAAAAAGTGTGGAAACTCTGAACCATCATTTGGTGCATAGGCACAAGTGATGGTCAGGACCCGTTTCCCAACCTGAAGGCGCAGGGAAACAACTCTTTCGTCCACCGGGGAAAACTCCAATATAGAGGCAGCATGGTGGGGGGATATAAGAATACCCACCCCTGCTCGTCGCCTCTCGCTGGGGGCAACTCCAGGGTAGGCCAAACTTCAGCACCTCTCCAGGAGACTGGTTCCAGAACTGGAGCTGTGTGTTGAGGTGAGGCTGACTATATCTAACTGGTATCTCTCAAGCTCATGCACCAGCTCAGGCTCCTTCCCCACCAGAGAGGTGACATTCCACGCCCCAAAAGCCAGTTTCGGAAGCTTGGGATCACCTTTGACTGCCACCTGATCCACATAGCTCCGGACCCCCATGATCCCTCCTGCAGGTGGTGAGCCCACTGGAGGGCGGACCCATGTAACTCCTTTGGGCTGAGCCCGGCCGGGTACCATGGGTGGAAACGCAGCTACCAGACGCTAGCCATTGAGCCCCTCCCCCAGGCCTGGCTCCAGGGTGGGACCCCGGTAACCCCATACCGGGCGGGGTACACTGAATCCTTGTTCTAGCATTCATCATGAGAGTCTGTTGGATAATTTTAGTTACCAGTGGCAGCGTAATCCACACCTGTCAGCCCTATTTTAGTTATTTTGAGTGAGTGGGTTAGGCTAATTTAGTACCTTAGTTTTCATTATTTTAGTGCGCGATTCGGGTCTCAGATTTGGAGAGGTTTTCAATTGTATGTGTGGTTTTGGACTTTTCTAAGTAGGGGAGAGAATGTGGTGTCGGGTTCTGGCACCTTATTGTGAAGTGTGGGGTAGTGACATGCACTCCCTGTCATGTCACTGCACCGGCCATATATAAGGCGAGGGCACCATCTTGTGGTCTTTTTGCCGGATAACTGCTGGTGCATACTGTGTGCTGTGCTTCTGTACATAGTTCTATAATAAAGCTGTGCTTGCCAACAATCATCGTGCCTCATCCTTCACCCAGCTATTTCCATACATAACAGGTTGAACACTGCTGCACAAGTTATAAAGGCATCTTCACCTGTCCGCATCTCACCCAGATGGTGAATTCATGTCTATTCATGTATTTACATAGAGTTATAATGTAATTATGCTGTGTGAAAAATTTGCCCGTTCACGTTTGGTGTGAAGGCACCTTTACAGCAATAAAGTGCATTATTTCTCCACTTTTTATAGATCAGTAAAAATAAATTCAATACTTCAGCATTCAATTTAGATGATATTATGCATTTTTATTTTGACTGCAATGCAAACAGACAAAAATTTGCTCAACATTTTATATAAGGTATTCATAAAATGTTTTAAAGACACACTCCGATGGATATAAAGCCCCTATAAAAACAAGTCTACATTGTCTAAAGTGGTATCTTATGCCCTTTTTTTCCTACAAAAAAATACCCTTCATTTTCTTATAGTTTCATGTCAAAATCTTTCAACTTTTCCTCTTCTTTCAAATGCCAGGATCTGTGAATAGGCCTACCCATATCCCACAAGGCTAATGGTAGCTAGTGCTACATTAAATAGAATAAATCCTGTAATAAAAAGACCTACTGGTTGAAGGACATGCCCACTTGTATGCACAGTGGCTCAGGATAATGACTGAAACGGCATTGGTCCTTAAAAACTGTTTAATGGTTTAAGAGCTTGGAATAACGAGGTGATGTGACTTATAAACCAAAGTTTATTATCAGCTTCGCTCCTCTAACAAGTCTCATCTCAGTGCAGAAGCAGAATAAGAGGTCGAACACATTCAGACCTACATACTTATACCTACACATCACAAAAGACATTGCACATCAAAGCTGACATCCCGCATTAGCTTAATCCCCCCTCCTTTGTCTTCCTACTCCTCCACCTGACCCTGGGTGGTCAGGGCGATCAATCTCCTCCATTGTCCTCTGTCTCTTCCACCTGGCCCTGGGAAGTCAGGGCGATCGATCTGGTCTCCACCGCTGCGCCTCGGATGCTCTTTGATCTTCGCTGGCGGTTGAGACCTCTTGTCCTGTTCTGAGGCGTGAGGTCGTTGTACATATGTAACCACTAAACATTCTAACATGCTTATACATATGTAGGTTATGGGATATATGATTAATATAAACCACAGTGAAACCCATTTTAATATGGGTCAAGTTTTCAAAGCAGCTGTCCAAAAATGGTAGCTGGCCCTGGGGGCTAACTTCAGTCAGGCCAGAGACAGTTCTTGCATCCCAATTGGCTCAACACTGCAGACCTGTTATAGTTGTGTCACCAAAAATGTTCCTTTCTCCAGTGGGAGGAGCTTAACTGAAATTTCACAGCAAAAAAAAAAAAACTACAGACATGACACATATGAGTGATTTCGCTCTTGATATGTCTTGTAAGTCATAAAAAAAACATGTTACAGACATGATAACAAGAAAAATAAATAAATTTTTGCCAGTGTGTCACTTTAAAAATGTGAATGAAAAGGCATTTTTGTATAGTACAGCTTAAATGCATAAACCTTTTTTTCTCAATTCCACAGTTCCCCCTTAAATAACTCAAAAGTAAAAAAAAAAAAAATAATAGAAATGACCAGTTTTTGATGTCTATCCTCTCTTAGAGACTTTGTGCAACACAATAACATCTGAAGTGCTACTCATCTACAGAGAGCGACAATAAGTAGAAGGGATGCTGGCTGAGAAAAGGATAAAGGGTGACTGACACAGTTATATGATTCATTCCCTGGAGGTTGGCTGTAGATCTTTGTCTATTTCGCTTCTCTCTGCTCTATCCGCCTGACTGCCTGTCTTCTTTTGATTGTGTAAAGGGTCCGATCCCACAATGTCCAGTGAAAAGTGGTTTGCAAAAGTTTTCTCTGACAGACAGAATTTGAGTAAAAAAGGGAGGTTTCACAAAACTCTTCAATCAGAGCCAAATAAAATAGACTAGCGAATATTTAATGTGAAACTTCATGATTTAGATGGAAAGTATTGAACTACATGAGACCATTTTGGAAATCAACAGTTTACCTCAGATTTAAAAAGAAAACAACATCTTTAATTTTTTTAGCACAAACTGAAGTTACTTTAAACATACACTTGAAATTGAATTGCCACATTTTCCTACTAATCATAAAAAATAGTTTAATAATTATAGTTTAGCTTATGGGTCAGATTCAATTCAATTCAGCTTTATTTATACTGCGCCACATCACAACAGAAGCCTTCTCGTGGCGCCACTGTGCAGAAAAAACCACACAGTCTCAGAAAAACCCAGCAATCAGACGATCCCCTATGAGCAAGCACTAAGCGACAGTGGAGAGGAAAAACTCCCATTTGGCAGGAAGAAACCTCTAGCAAAACCAGGTTCAGGGAGGGGCAGTCATCTGCTGCGACTGGCTGGGGGTGAGGGGATAGGGAGGATGGAGAGGATAGACATAAAGAACATAACAGTAAGATGCCAAGTACATTATTGGAGGTCAACCAGCAGTACGGATCAAATAACAGCAGAACAAAAGTTGGGTTAAGAGACACAAAATCCGTCCTTAAACGTAAGCTATATTAAAAAGGAAGGATTTTACCCTGTTCTTAAAAATAGAGACTGAGTCTGACTCCTGGACCCAGAGTGGTAACTGGTTCCAGAGAGAAGGAGCTTGGTAGCAGAAGGCTCTGCCTCCCACTGTACTTTTGGAGATTCTGGGCACCACAAGTAAGCCAGCATTTTGGGAGCGTAATTCTCTATTAGGATGGTAAGGTAATATCAGCTCTTTTATATATTGGGGGGCCTGATTGTTAGAGCTTTGAAAGTAAGAAGAAGGATTTTAAACTTGATTCTAAATTCTATGGGAAGCCAATGAAGGGAGGACAGAACCGGGGAGATATGATCTCTTTTTCTAGAACCAGTTAAAACTCTAGCAGCAGCATTTTGAATCAACTGAAGATTTTTTTAAGGATACTTTAGGACAACCAGATAATAGCAAATTACAATAATCTAATCGAGAGCTGACAAAGGTGTGAATCAGTTTCTCAGCATCATTCAGAGACAAGATGCTCCTGATCTTGGCAATATTGCGTAGATGATAGAAGGCAGTCTTAGAAACAGTTTTAATATGTGAATTAAAGGACAAATCTTGATCAAAAATAACTCCAAGGTTCTTCACAGAACTGCTCAGAGTGAGAGTGGCGGCATCTAAATTAAGGGCATAATTTGAAAAGGAATTTCTAAGATGTTTTGGGCCAACAAGAATGACTTCAGTCTTATCAGAGTTTAATAGTAAAAAATTACAAGTCATCCAAGCTTTGATGTCCTTAAGACAGGCATCTAACTTGGCTAATTGATTACAGTCATCGGGCTTCATTGACAGGTATAGTTGTGTGTCGTCTGCGTAACAGTGAAAATGTATACTGTGCTTTCTGATGATATTGCCTAACGGGAGTATATATAAACTAAAAAGAGTAGGGCCCAATACAGATCCCTGTGGAACTCCGTGACTGAGCTTAGAGTTGGAAGAAAATTCATCAGTGATATGAACAAACTGAAATCTATTGGACAAATAAGATCTAAACCACTGCAACGGAGTTCCACTCAGTCCAACAAAGTGTTTTAATCTATCAAGTAGAATGGCATGATCGATAGTGTCAAAGGCTGCACTGAGATCTAAAAGAACAAGAACAGAGACAAGTCCATTATCAGATGCAATCAGGAGGTCATTAGTGACCTTCACTAAGGCAGTTTCAGTGCTGTGATGAGCTCTGAACCCAGATTGAAACACCTCAAACAAACCAGCTCCCTGCAAATGGTCAGATAATTGTGCAGCAACAACTCTTTCCAAGATTTTTGAAATGAAAGGCAAATTAGAGATTGGTCGATAATTGACCAAAACTCCTGGATCAAGCGTCGTTTTTTTGAGTAAGGGTTTAATTACAGCAGTTTTAAAAGCCAGTGGTACATAACCCAGAGTTAAAGAAGAATTAATTATAAGAAGAATACGGCTACCAATAATTGGGAAGATAATTTTAAATAACCTGGAAGGAATAGGGTCCAAAAGGCAAGATGAAGACTTAAGATAAGATAAGATAAGCCTTTATTAGTCCCACAATGGGGAAATTCCAGGATTGCAACAGCACAGAGATAGGAACACTCAGAGCAATAATTTAGAAGATAAGAAAATAAGAGCATTGAATATACATATGTACACATAAATATATACGTATACACACAGTGCGGATCATTGTAGCTAGATGGAATAAACAGCATAACCGTCTATTTAGTTACCCTACATGGTATGACTATGTACCCATACATATTGTCACCCTCCATAGCGACTGATATTGTCCTAGTTGTATACTGGAGGGGACCATTTGTGTAAGTCTGTTGCGTCTTTTGCATTCAGTACTATTAGGTCGTTACGTTTTTTTGCTATCTCTGCGAGCAGCCCTGCTTAGGTTATACAGTCTGACAGCTGTAGGTAGGAAGGACCTGCGAAACCTCTCGGCTGCGCACCTAGGATGATGTAGTCTACTGCTAAATGAGCTTCTCAGTGCGTTCAGTATGTCCTGCATGGGGTGGGACTTGGACTCCAGCAGAGATGACAGTTAAGCCACCATCCTTCTCTCCCCTATCTCCTCCACTGGGTCAAGGCGTTGCCCCAGGACAGAGCTAGCTTTCTTGATTAGTTTGTTCAGTCTCTTCCTATCAGCTGCTGTAATGCCGTTGCCCCAGCAGACCACTCCAAAAGTGATGGCTGATGCCACCACCGTGTCGTAGAATGTCTTCAAGAGCACCCCTTGTACACCAAAAGACCTGAGCCTCCTCAGTAGGAACAGCCTGCGCTATCCCTTCTTGTAGAGTGCGTTGGTATTGTGTGACCAGTCTAGTTTGTTGTTCAGATGAACACCCAGGTACTTGTAGGATGTCACCATCTCAATGTCTGTTCCCTGGATGTTTACTGGTGCTGTGAGGGGTTGTCCTTTCCTGCAGCAATCCACCACCAGCTCCTTAGTTTTCCTCGCGTTGATCTGGAGGCAGTTCTGATGGCACCAGTCCACGAAGTCCTGGATAAGTCCTCTGTACTCAGCTTCATCTCCATTGGAGATGAGGCCGACGATCGCAGAGCCGTCAGAGAACTTCTGTAGATGGCAGTGTGTTGTGTTGAGTGAGAAGTCTGCAGTATAAAGGGTGAACAGGAAGGGAGCCAAAACCTCTTAGATGAGGAAATTATTTTATCCAACTCTAAGAGGTCGATTGGAGTAAACTTATCTAAGCAGATATCAATTGAAGGAGTTGCAGAAGTTAATGTACCTGAGTTTACGGTAGTAAGAATCTGACTGATTTCATCTCTAATAGATAAAATTTTAAGATTGAAAAAGTTCAGAAAGTCCTGACTAGAAAGCTTAGGGGGGATGTGAGGATTGACTGAGTCCTGGCTCTTTGTAAGCCTGGCTATAGTGTTGAAGAGAAACCTGGGGTTACTCTTGTTTGCTTCTATTAATGCAGAATAATAGCTTGATCTAGCTTTTCTAAGAGATTTTTTATAGATTAAGAAATGATTTCTCCACGCTAAGTAGAATTCATCTGAATTAGTTGAATGCCATTTCCTGTCCAATTGACGAGTTTTCTGTTTTAAGCCACGAGTTTCTGAGTTAAACCAAGGGGTTAGAAATCTCTGGTTAGACTTTTTCTTTTTTAAAGGGGCTATCAAATCTAGAGTCTGATGCAGAGAGGCAGTAACACCATCAACCATGCTATCAATCACGAATGGAGCAGACTCTCCATCATTTATTTCTGTTGTTTACTCTTTCTCTTAATAGCTCTGTGAGGAACCTTGGAATTATTTTTAATCAAGATCTGTCTTTCAATTCACATATTAAATTTGTTTCTAAGACTGCTTTCTATCATTTGCGTAATACTGCCAAGATTAGGAGCATCTTGTCTCAGAGTGATGCTGAGAAACTGATCCACGCTTTTGTTAGCGCTAGATTAGATTATTGTAATTCTTTATTATCAGGTTGTCCTAAAACATCTTTAAAAAGTCTTCAGCTGATCCAAAATGCTGCAGCAATTTGCAAGAGCAAGAGTTTTAACAAGCAAGAGTTTTAACAGGTACTAGAAAGAGAGATCATATCTCTCCGGTTCTGGCCTCCCTTCATTGGCTTCCCATAGAGTTTAGAATTAAGTTTAAAATCCTTCTTTTTACTTACAAAGCTCTAAACAATCAGGCCCCTTTTTATTCAAAAGATCTGATACTACCGTATTATCCTAACAGAGCACTACGCTCCCAAAATGCAGGATTACTTGTAACACCTAGAATCTCCAAAAGTACAATGGGAGGCAGAGCCTTCAGTTATCAAGCTCCTCTCCTGTGGAACCAGCTGCCAATCTGGATTCGGGAGTCAGACTCGATCTCTGTGTTTAAGAATAGGGTTAAAACCTTCCTTTTTGATATAGCCTACAATTAGGGAGGGATCATGTGTTTCTGAACCCTCCCATAGTTATGCTGCTAATAGGTTTAGTCAGCCGGGGGACCTCCAATAATGCACTGGGCCTCACTCCTTTCTTCACTCTCAGTGAAATATTTTTTTTTTGCTGGTCATTAACATCTGTTTATTCTCTCCCATAGATTGAGTCCCCATCGTGCTGTTTGCTCTCTACATGTCTGTTCTTTTCATCTTCTCTATCCCCTCACCCCCCAGCCAGTCGCAGCAGATGACTGCCCCTCCCTGAGCCTGGTTCTGCTGGAGGTTTCTTCCTGTTAAAAGGGAGTTTTTCCTCTCCACCGTCGCCAAGCGCTTGCTCACAGGGGATTGTCTGATTGCTGGGGTTTTTCTGCAACTGTGGGGGTTCCCACTACAGTTGACAGTGCGATGAGATGACTGCTGTTGTGAAATGGCGCTATATAAATAAAGTTGAATTGAATTGTTTCTGTTGAGTTGACCCATGGCATAGACGAGACAATCTGCAAAAATTTGGCAGCAACGTCATCAGAAAGACATCTGCTGTAGTAGTATTTTTCTTTAGGAAACAAGTGATCAGAGATAATGAAATCAAAAATTAACAGACAATGGTCAGACAGTACGGGATTATGAGGAGACACCACCAGATTTTCGATATCTATACCATAAGCAGTATATACCAGACCAGATGGGTCTGTCACAACTCTGGAACAAACAAAGCTAGAGAGATAAGCCTTGAACAACTTGGAAAAAAAATTATTTCTTTTTTCTTGCTAATAGCAAACAACGAAATAATTTTTTCTCTGCAGTGTCATTTTCATAGAGAAAACTGAGGTCAAAGTTCAGGAGTACAACTAGGAAGCTGGCATTACTTTAAGAAATTAGATTAAATAACCATCCATCCATCCATCCATCCATCCATTGCTTAGCTGGGGTCTGGGTCACGGAGGCAGCAGTCTAAGCAAAGAGGCCCAGACTTCCTTCTCCCCAGCCATCTCTTCCAGCTCTTCAGGGAGGATACCAAGGCATTCCCAGGGCAGCTGGGAGACATAGGGCCCTATTATGACAATCTAAAGTGGGCATATGTGCCACACTTTGCACCTTGTCCCAGTGCTTTTGTTAGTTTCTGTCAGCACATCGTCTAATTAGGAACTGACTGTGCGCGGGGCTTGCGCTCGTAGGAGTGGACTCAGTTGAAGGGATAAGGTCCTGTACTTGTATAGCACTTTTCTAGTCTCAAAGACCACTCAAAGCGCTTCACTAGTACTAACCCTCTATTCTAAGGGCCTTTCAGAGGCAGATACCTAGGTATCCATCCATCCATCCATCCGTCCATCCATCCATCCATCTTCTACCACTTTTCCGGAGGTCCGGGTAGCGGAGGCACCAGTTCAAGCAGAGAAGCCCAGACTTCCCTCTCCCCAGCCACCTGCTCCAGCTCTTTAGAGAGGACACCAAGGCGTTCCCAGACCAGCTGGGAGAAATAGTCTCTCCACCGAGTCCTGGGTCTGCCCCGGGGTCTCCTCCCATTGGGACGTGCCCAAAACACCTCAAGTGGGAGGCGTTCAGGAGGCATCCTAATCAGATGCCCATACCACCTCAACTGACTCCTTTCAATGTGGAGGAGCAGCAGTTCTACTCTGAGCCTCTCCCGGATGACTGAGCTCCTCATCCTATCTCAGAGGGTGAGTCCAGCAATCCTACGGAGAAAGCTCTTTTCAGCCGCTTGTATCAGCGATCTTGTTCTTTCGGTCATTACCCAAAGCTCGTGACCATAGGTGAGAGTAGTAACGTAGACTGACTGGTAAATCGACAGCTTTGCCTTAGAACTAAGCTCCCTCTTCACCACAACAGATCGGTACAACGTCCGCATCACTGCAGATGCTGCTCCAATCCATCTGTCAGTCTCTCGCTCCATTTTCCCCTCACTCGTGAACAAGACCCCAAGATACTTAAAGTCCTCCACTTGGGGCAGGAGCCTGTCCCCAACCCAGAGAGGACAATCCACCTTTTTCCAGCTGAGGACCATGGACTCGGACTTGGAGGTGCTGATTCTCATCCCAGCCGCTTCACACTCAGCGGCAAACTGTCCCAGCAAGAGCTGTAGGTCATTGCTGGATGAAGCCAACAGGACAACATCATCTGCAGACAACAGAGATGAGATCCTGTGGTCACCAAGCATGACACCCGCCATTCCCTGGCTGCACCTAGAAATCCTGTCCATAAAAATTATGAACAGGATCGGTGACAAAGGGCAGCCCTGGCAGAGTCCAACTCTCACTGGGAATGACTCCGACCGAGTGTTGGCAATGTGAACCAAACTCTCACAACGGTCGTACAGAGACCGAATAGCTCATAACAACAAGCCCGATACCCAATACTCCCGAAGCACCCCTCACAAAAAACCATGAGGGATGCGGTCAAATGCCTTCTCCAAGTCCACAAAACACATGTAAACTGGTTGGGCAAACTCCCACAAACCCTCGAGAATTCACCTCGCGATACCTAGGTACAATTTTGGAATCACCAGTTAACCTAGCATGCTTGTCTTTGGATTGTGGGAGGAAACCGGAGCACCTGGAGTAAACCCACGCAGCACAGGAAGAACATGCAAACACCACACAGAAAGGTTCCCAACCCTGCCAGTGTGAAGATTTAAACCTGGAACTTTCTATCTGTGAGGTTAGGCTCAATGCAAAATTGAAGGTGCTACAATCCACAGGATCAAAGCAAGTAACACAGATTTTATTTAGTAAACACAATAAATTACACTGTATTTTTAAAACTTATTTTATGGACCTTGATCTCCCAGTGTGAGCAGGGCTGTGGATGGTCCTTAAATGCATTTTCACTGTGTGAATGAGCCTACTTTGTTCCCAGCACAAAACAGATTTGTCCTCTCATTTGAATAGCATTATATTAGTATTGCCCCTTAGATCTGTTTGGTTTATTGCACATCTACCAAAAGGCACCTCTGAATAATTAAGATCATTAGGACAGCCCCTTTGCTCTTTGTGCCAGGTGAAAAATTCATTTTTGTGCTACTGTAATAATAATAATGCATCAATTTTATATAGCGCTTTATCATAGATACTCAAAGACGCTTTACAAATAGGTACATTATTCATTCACTCCAGACAAACAATGGTAGTGGCAAGCTACTTCTGCAGCCACAGCTGCCCTGGGGCAAGCTGACGGAAACGTGGCAGCCAATCTGTGCCAACGGCCTTTCCGGCCACCACCGAACATTTATACACATTCATACCCAGTGTTACGGACACTGGAGGCAATGCGGGTGAAGTGTCTTGCCCAGGGACACAACGGCAGGATATCTGGGGAGAGCAGGATTCGAACCAGCAACCATCCGGTTATTAGATGACCTGCTCTACCTCCTGAGCCACTGCCGCCCCTAAAAATGGACTTGGACATGCCCACAAATGAGCTCTGTGCCTTAGACAATAGACTGTTGACGTGATCATCGTAATAGGGCCCTTAGTTTCTCCAGCATATCCTGGTCTGCCCCGAGGTCTCCTCCCAGTGGGAAGTGCCCAAAACACCTCACATGGGAGGTGTCCATGAGGCATTAAATGCCCAAACCACCACAACTGGCTCCTTTTGATGTGGATATGTAGGGGCTCTACTCTGAGCCTTTCCTGAATAACTGAGCTCATCACCCTATCTTTAACCCCTTAGCAGTCAAGCCAGTTTCCAGCCAATGTAAAATGCAAATTAATTATTGGAAAAGGTAGCACTACTGCCTTACAGCAAGAAGTTGGGTTAATTGGAGAGTCTAATGAAAGGCTAACCCCCATGTCTCACAGAGTGGTGAATGCTGGCAAACATGGTGATTTTTTTTTTTTTTTTTAGGTTTAGTCGGGGCAAGTCAGGGTCTGTAAAAGGTTGCCAAACAGTTTTTAAGGTCCCAAGCAGATTTTCTTGTCACCCCCAAAAATTTGAACATGTTTGAATTTTTTGGGCCAATTTTTCTGCAGTTGCAAACATTTGCAAAATAGTTGTAAGCGTTTGCAAATGGTTGTAATACATTCGCAAGTGGTTATAACACATTGCTAGAGTTCTTCTTGGTTTGCCAAGTAGTGAATACTAACCAAGAACCACTAGACAGTCTGACAGGCAGTCTGAGATTTTATTATGTAAATAACTTTGTTTGAACAAAATCTACAGGTCTCCCAGTCCTTGACTTTTCCTAAATACAGTATGTGTTTTATGTTTTCTAACGTATGGAATGTATTACAATAAAACACACATGATTTCAGAGTACTTATTCCTTGGACAGCCACTCGCTGTCATTTAGACCACAGATGGCTACAGTTATATCCATATAAGGAATTATGCCCATGCAAGGAGTTACTACAATAATTGTGGTAACTTGACCACAGCTGAACTTGTGCCCATTAGGGGTGTAACAGTACGCCTAAAATCACGGTTCTGTACATACCATGGTTTTAAGGTCACGGTGTTTTAAGGTCACGGTTTGGTTCATTTTTGGTACAGTAAGGAAACAAAATGCAAAACATAAAACTGCTTATCTTTTGTATAAGCGGGAAGAGCTTTAACCAAAAAAAAAACAAAAACTGCAAACTGCCAGCAATAACTTCTCCAATAAATAAAATGTATACAATAAAATAAACAAATTCTCATTTTATCAAATGAACGATGTAGACCAGTGCAACAATAGAAGTTTGAATAGTCTGAATTATTCTTTTATTTTTTAGGAAATTAAAGTTCCTTATTGCCTGAAGCAGTGTTTTTAGCCAGGGTGTAATGGTATGTTCAGGTTTCTGTGAGAAATTAATTATCTAATTTCACTTGTTAATTGGACAAAAAAAATGCAAATAATTTATCATTGTTGTGTATAGGTTCTGAAGGCACCCATGCACATCAACAGCAAATTATTTGCAATTTTTTGGACAATTAAGTTAAATTAAATAATGCCCCACAAAAATCTGAACAAACCAGGGCACCCTTCAAAACTGCAGGCCTAAAGTGAAGCATTAACAGATTTAGCTTTTTCTTAAAAGAATGGAATTATTTTCTGGCTGAAGTGGGCACAACAAGAAACTTCATACCGAAACTCGGTTACCTTCAGCATGTGTTTAAACCTGGTGTTCTCAACAACTGAATATGGCTTTAGATCCGCTGCTTTAAAAAGACCAGTGGCATTTATTATTGCTTTGTCTCGAGCTGAAAAGCCCTTGAGAGGCTGTGTAAATGCTGCTGGAAGCTGTGATTGTACTGCACTTTTTTTTTTTTTTTTCTGTAGCACTGATATTCACATTTGCATAGTGCTGTTTCAAATGAACAACATACTGCCAAAAACATATCTAATGCTGTTTTAGTCTTATTCACTTGCCTTTGTCCGTTCACATATTTCACTGGAAAGCCGAAGTGTTCCCAGACAGTAGACTTGTGAAGAGGGTCTTCAAGCTCTGGCTTCTCCATACAGCCAGCCATGATATTCGCTAGTCAGAGGCTGGGCTGCACTGTTTGTTTACATGTACGCTAATAGCATGAGTTACACTTCCTGTCCGTCACTCAACATGGTCCGTGTGGAACCTCGGTACGCTTCTGTACCGAACCGAAGGTGCCGTACCGAACAATGCAAGTACATGTACCGTTATACCCCCAGTGACCATAGATGGGCACGTGACCAGAGTTGGTCACAGCTCTAGCCATATAAGGAATTATGTCCATATAAGGAGTTACTACAGTGTTTCAGCTTCCATGGATAGTCTCCTGGCCTGTGCTTTCTTTTTCATTTTGTTGTCGTTTTCCTCCTAATATCATATTCTACAGTATATCCTGATCTGGAAGTGAAAACAAGAGAGAAGAGGGAGAGGAATCACCATGTTATTCACCAGATAGCAACAAACAAGTATAGATTGAGAAAAAAAACTGAAAACAGACTCAACCCTGAACCTCCTTGGAACCTCCTTGTCTGCTGACACATCTGTTAGTTGCCCTATGTCCACTCCAGGTAGGAAGGGCTACTACACACATTATTTTGTGCATACAAATTGATTTAGTATGTAAACAAATGAAATTGCCCTCATGAATGTAGAATTATAGCCTAATTCATTCCTATAAATCTACGAGGGGGGGCTGAAAAGTTCATAGTAGTCAAGTTTAACCAAATGTGGTTTATTTTTCAACATAGTCTTCCCTTCGGTCCACACACTTCTTCCATCGGTGTTGCAACACTTGGATCCCTGCAGTTGAAAAATAAACCACATTTGGTCAAATTTGACCACTATGAACTTTTCAGCCTATGAACTTTTCAGCCCCCCTCGTAAACAGCACAACCACCCAATTCAAGATTCAAAGGCTTTATTATAATGTGCACAGTTAAGAAATGCTACATTTCCTGAGCAATGACATTCTTACTTTGCTCTCCGAATGAATGCCAAGGTAAAGGTACAGAAACAACAATTCTAATTAGGTCATGACACACTAACAGAGTAACTCAATCTTAATACTAATGGATGCTAATAACACACACACCAACAGCACAGTTAGGCAGTTAGGACTCCTTAAGCCCACCTTGATACTAAGTACTAAAACTAATGAGTACTAATAACACACACAAAGCAGTTTGGGAAGTTAAGTTAAGATAAGATAAGATAAGCCTTTATTAGTCCCACAATGGGGAAATTCCAGGATTGCAACAGCACAGGGATAGCAACACTCAGAGCAATAATTAAGAAGATACGGAAGATATAAATAAGAGCAGTGGATATACATACATACACATCAATATATAAATATATACTGTATATACAAAGTGCGGAGCATTGTAGCAAGATGGAATAAACAGCATAACCGTCTACTTAGTTATCCTACATAGTATGAATATGTACCCATACATATTGTCACCCTCCGTAGCGACCGATACTGTCCTAGTTGTATATACTGGAGGGGACCATTGTGTAAGTCTGTTGCATCTTTTGGATTCAATACTATTAGGTTGTCACGTTTTTTTGCTATCTCTGCGAGCATCCCTGCTTAGGTTATACAGTCTGACTGCCGTAGGTAGGAAGGACCTGCAAAACCTCTCGGTTGCGCACCTAGGATGATGTAGTCTGCTGCTAAATGAGCTCCTCAGTGCGTTCAGTATGTCCTGCATAGGTGGGGCTCGGACTCCAGCAGAGATGACAGTTAAGCCACCATCCTTCTCTCTCCTATCTCTTCCACTGGGTCAGGGCACTGCCCCAGGACAGAGCTAGCTTTCTTGATCAGTTTGTTCAGTCTCTTCCTATCGGCTGCTGTATTGCCACTGCCCCAGCAGACCACTCCAAAAGTGATGGCTGATGCCACCACCGTGTCGTAGAATGTCTTCACCAGCGCCCCTTGTACACCAAAAGACCTGAGTCTCCTCAGTAGGAACAGCCTGCACTGTCCCTTCTTGTAGAGTGCGTCAGTATTGTGTGACCAGTCTAGTTTATTGTTCAGATGAACACCCAGGTACTTGTAGGATGCCACCATCTCGATGTCTGTTCCCTGGATGTTTACTGGTGCTGTGAGGGGTTGTCCTTTCCTGCAGCAGTCCACCACCAGCTCCTTAGTTTTCCTCGCGTTGATCTGGAGGCAGTTCCGATGGCACCAGTCCACGAAGTCCTGGATAAGTCCTCTGTACTCAGCTTCATCTCCGTTGGAGATGAGGCCGAGGATCGCAGAGTCGTCAGAGAACTTCTGTAGATGGCAGTGTGTTGTGTTGTGTGAGAAGTCCACAGTATAAAGGGTAAACAGGAAGGGAGCCAAAACCGTTCCCTGGGGGGCTCCCGTGCTACCGATGATCGTGTCGGACACACAGTCTTGTCTGACAGTCTTGTCATTCCTCTTGTCTGACTGCTTTAAAGCAGTCAGACAAGAGGAATGAAATTGAAAATTCACTGGATGACTAAAGTGATAGTGGTATATTGATATCAGAGATGATGTGAACCTGAGATGGCATGAACCTATGTACAGTGTGCAAATGAGCATTGTGCAACCTGATGTGAACCTGAGATGGCATAGACTTATGTGTAGTGTGCAAATGAGCATTGTGCAACGAGCAGTGTGTAATTACAGATTAGCACCTGGTGCTAATTTCTGTAATGGTAGTACCAGTAGACTGTGCATGATAAGTAGCAGCAGAGATGATATGGACATCAGACTGGTGAGACTGTATCTACTGTACAGGTGAGCAGTGTGCAAAGTTAGCAGCCGGTGTGTGAGTTCCTATATTCAAAGCTGTGTTACGAAGTTTTGGGAGTTGTTATCTGTTCAGGAGTCTGATGGCAGTGGGAAAGAAGGAGTTCTTCAGTCTGGTTGTCCTGCATTTCACACTTCTGTACCTCTGGCCTGAGGGTAGAAGTGTGAACAGTCTGTGCTGGGGGTGGGTGGGGTCCCGGAGGATGGCGTCAGCTGTCCTTTGGACTGCGGTGGTAGATGCTCTGCAGAGAGGAGAGTGGAGTCCTGATGATCATTCTCCACTGTCTTCACCACTGTCTGCAGGCATTTGCGGTCCAGGGCAGTAGTGCTGCCGTACCATGCAGTGATGCAGTTGGTCAGGATGCTCTCGATGATGCAGCTGTAGAAATTATTGAGGATCCTGGGAGACATGCCAAACTTCTTCAGCCTCCTCAGAAAGTACAGTTGCTGTTGAGCTCTCTTAACCAGCTCTGTGGTGTTGTGTGCCCGCTTAAGGTCCTCGCTGATGTGGATGCCCAGGTATTTAAAGCTGCTCACCTTCTCCACCTCAAGCTTCCTGATGAACAACGGCTGATGGGGTCTCCTCCTCCCTTTCCTCATGTCCACTATCATCTCCTTTGTCTTGTCCGTGTTGAGGGTGAGGTTGTTGTCCTCACACCATGACACCAGGTTGGCCACCTCCCTCCTGTAGGATGCTTCGTCATCACCAGTGATGCGTCCTATCACTGCTGTGTCATCCGCAAACTTTAGGATGATATTGTCCTTGTGGGAGGCAACACAGTCATGGGTGAAGACGCTGTAGAGGATGGGGATGAGAACACAACCCTGTGGGACACCTGTGTTTATGATGATGCTGGCTAAGGTCCTGTTACCCATCCTGAGCCTGGGGCCTGCCAGTTAGAAAGTCCAGTAGCCAGTCGCAAAGGGTGGGGTGCAGGCCAAGTGAAGACAGTTTGTCGGTGAGTTTGTGGGGTATGACCGTGTTGAAGGCGGAGCTTGTGTCGACAAAGAGCATCCTAATGTAGGAGTCTTTATCTTCCAGGTGAGAGAGAGAATAATGGAGTGCTGTAGCGATGACATCTGAGGTGGACCTGTTGGGCCAGTAGGCGTACTGCAGGGGGTCCAGGGTGCCTGGTATGCTGTCCTCAATGAGGGTCAGCACCACTCTCTCGAAGCAGTTCGTGATGATTGGAGTGAGTGCTACCGGTCTGTAATCATTCAGACTGGTCGGCGGGCTCCTTTTGGGGAGGGGGATGATGGTTGTCGTTTTGAAGCAGCAATGCCAGCTGCTGTCCAGTTCAGCACCACACTGCCCCTCTCTGTGAGACTGCTTCGGCCTGCATCATCTGCAGGTAGAATCATTGTAAAGGAGATATGACTATCATTAAAATCCTAAACAGAAAATAAGCAGTCAAAAATAATACCGTCATTAAAAAAAATCTCAGCAGAACCAACAGAAACAGTAGCTGTTCCAATGAGCACTTACACACCGTCTCCAGTTGAAGGTAGGGTTTGTTGCATTTACATGCTGATTTAAAAAAATACATTGTATATATTTAGCCTAAGGGCCCTATTTTGATGGTGATTAGCTGACTTTTGTGCCAGACTTTCCGCCGTATGCCAGTGTTTTTGCTAGTTTCTGTCAGTGCATTGTCTGTTTTTAACACTTTGCGTCACGCCATCTAATTACCAGTAGACAGTGCGCTCGCTTTGCACTGGGAGGTGGAGGCTCATTTCAAAGAGGTGTAGCGGCCCACAATCTCATGTGCATCACTATTATGGGGCATTTTATGACATTCCACTTTTGATCAGGCAGAAGGAGTTCTGTTGTATTCTTTAATGAAAAGCATTTGATACAGTGGATCATAATTTATTATTAAAGAAACTACAAAATTGTGGTATTAGGGGGGTAGCACTGTTCTGGTTATGTAGTTACTTAAAGAATAGATATCAGTATGTATGTGTTGGTAACAAAAACTCACAGTTACTGAAGGTTACTTGTGGAGTCCCACAGGGTTCAGTTTTGGGGCCATTGTTATTCAATATGTATATAAATGATATATGTAAAGTTTCAGAAAAAATGGATTTAATATTGTTTGCCGATGACACTAATTTATTATGCAGTGGAAGCAATTTGGAACAACTTTTGGATACACTCGGAAAGGAATTAGGAAAGCTTAAACTGTGGTTTGATTCAAACAAATTAATGCTCAATTTAAGTAAGACAAAATTTATAGTTTTTAACAACCATCACAACAACTTAGTATCTAAACTCAGTGTAATTGGTGTAGAGATTGAAAGGGTATCCGAAACTAAATTTCTTGGTGTAATAATTGATAATAAACTGTGTTGGAAGTCACATATTAATTATATTAAAGGTAAAATATCCAAATCAATTGCAATACTACACAGAGTGAAATATTTGCTGAATCAGCCCACACTATATACCTTGTATCATTCATTAATACGCCCATACATGACATATTGTACTGAAGTATGGGAAAATACATATAAAACAAACATATATCCAGTCTTTATGCTTCAGAAGAGAGCTATTAGAATAATAAACAAAGCTGCTTACAGGGAACCAACAAACCCACTTTTTCTTAAATTAAAAGCTCTCAAGTTGAAAGATCTGGTTGACTTTAAAACTGCAGTAATTATGTTTAAAGTGAAGAATCTATCACTGCCTGCAAATATCCAAAAGCTGTTCCAAATAAGGGAGAAACAATATCATTTCAGAGGAACATGTATATTTCAAAAACCTTCAGTGAGAACTACCACCAAGCAACACTGTGTTTCAGTGCAAGGAGTCAGATTATGGAACGATTTTGGACCTGAATTAAAATCATGTACAATGCTTGGACAATTTAAACAAAAACTAAAGGAAGAAATACTCCAAACATATATACAAGATGACATAAAATCACATAAGGATTGTCATATCAAGTCTGCGTTGTGTTGTTGCTTAGAATTTTTTTGTCACATTTTGTCTTAGCTTTGTTCCGAATTGTAATCGCTCTTGTTTTGTTTTTCTTTTGAATTCTTGGATGGAATATGGGTGGGCAATATAAGCTGCGGCTTCAGCCATCACCCATTTCGGATAACTTATGTTGAACTGTATAATCAGAGGAGTTATTGTCTAATTTGACCTTGTTGGATTTTCTTTCCCCCTTTGTTATATTATTCTGTTTCTTTTAATCTGTACTTTTAATCTATCCGAAATAAAGATTGATTGATTGATAATGCTATTTCAGTGGAATATTTTGAGATCGCGCAGCTCCAGAGCTCATTGGGAAACAGCATGCGCTGGGATCTTCTTCATAATATAAACGCCTGCCATTTTATTTATAAAATGATCACACGCTAAATAGTCACGTTGCAGTTCTCCCCCAGCAAGCTCCCTGGTTCTCATTTCTCAGCCCCCAGTAGGGGCCACCAGGAGTGAGCTCGCTTCGTGGCGGGGATAGGCAGCGGACAGGAAGCCGCACCAGATCTCTTCCTTCTCTCCTGCCCTGGAGGGACTGAGACAGAGAACCACAAACCTTGGCAGACCCCCCCCTCCCAATGGGGAAGACCTTTGGTCAGGGGAGCAGGCCGGGAGCGACTTCTGTGCCATTGTTAATGAAAGTTAATAAAGTTTGCACAGGCATCTCCTGATGTTTCAATCCCATTCATGGCTCTGTGTTGCATTTGTGTGCACTACATTAAACCATTCAACTGATTTTTCAGTCCATTCTTACCCATTTTTTCTCTCTAAAATAACTAACTGGATATCAACTGTGATTGATGTCTTCCTTATTACCAAGCAGCATTACTATCGCATGCGTTTTTGCTCACACGCACGGGCTTTGAGTAGTGCAAAACCTGTCTTCAACAAGCGGTCATGATCAGAGTTCACTTTACATAATGTGCCTCTGTGCATTAAAGGGATGGGCAGGAGTGCTTTGAATTGGATTATCCAAAACACACCTCTGAATAATTAGACCGGCCTCTTCGCACCTTGCGCCCAGGGAAAAAATTGTTTCTGCACTGCTGTGATAAGGTAATGGGCTTGGAAACACTCATAAATGCATTCTGCATCACTGACAACTGATGACTGACTGAGTCCTTGTAACCTAAGTGTGTGCGGTCTGTGTTTGTGTTTTGCAGTCTGGATCTCATGTCTAATCTGTCTGAAGAGAGAGTGTCTTTCAATTTACTATTTCACGTACATGTGATCAGACAGTACTTGTCATGAGCCGAGCCGGGTTGTTCTTTGGGCTCGGTTCTGACTTGCTGTGGCTCAGGGTTATCTGTGTAGTTATGTATTATGTTATCTTTTGAGTTTCTTGTTGTTTCTTATTTCCCCCTTGGTTTTTCCCTACCTGTAGCCGCTGCATTCTGGCCGGCAGCTGTGAGGCAGCCTCCTTTAGCCTACACTTGTGTTGCCGCTGTCTGACACTTGCCGGTCCGACCACACCCCCTCTCTCATGACAGCCAGCTTGGTCTCCTCCGATAATTGCCTCCCCCGTGCTTCGCCCAGGTGTTCCCAGTCTGTGTTGCCAGCAATGCTTGTACTTAAGCAGACCTTTGCCAATCAAGCACTGCTGGACTTGTATTGTCATTGATGTACATGTTTCCACGGTTCACTGTAGTCTGCCCGCTGCCCGTCCCCCCGTGTGAGCTGTAAGTGAACATTGTCTCCTTTTTGTATGTCAGCTTTGTGTTTTGAACTGTTTGTTTTTGTGGCCACTGTACACTGTGGTCTGCCCACTGCATGTCCCTTCGTGTGAGCTGTTTAGTGTACCCTATAGCCTTTTTGTATGTCTATATTTTTGGAACTGTTTGCCCTTTTTGTTAATAAATGTGTTTGTGGTGTAACCTGCGCCTAAATCCGTCCTTCCTCCTCACTCCTCGGTGCACTGCATAAAAGCGCACGAGGAGGGTCGTGACAGTACTACTTTAACCTGAGTTTTCAAATGGTCCATACATTGCACATGATTTGCTTCCAATAGTGAATGAACTGAAGGGCTGTTCCGTAGCCCGATAATGAATAAGGATTTTTCTTTTGTAACTGTAACCATACAAAGTATATGGAGCATTAACTGTCCCCAATAATTGCAAGATGAACAGTGGAATTTTAAATATGTCTTCACTGTGATCTGTACTGTGTTTCAAAAAAAAATATTCTGTAATTTTCCAGTTAGTATAAGGTTGTTTGCAGGTATAAACAAAGGCAAGATAATCTGCCATATCATTTGCTTGTGCCAAGTTTCTCTTTTGTTAACTTTTTTAAAAAAAAAACATGTAATAATGCTTACAAGTATGTTTAAAACATCTCCCGCACAACTGTATTTCTTCATGGACAGACCTGTTAGAAAATCTATGGTTAGAAATTGTTGGGGACATCATGTCCTCTTTAATACAACTTCACATGAGGCCAACCAAGTGAACCACTGGTGTCACTGTTAAATATTAATCTCCTGTCAATAATTAAATGCTCATTATTTGAACCCTAAGAGTGCTGAAATTTAATGTGCTTCTAATGCATGGAGCGATGAAGCACGCCTGATAGCTCTGCTGCATGATGAAAGGTAGAGTTAGACCCATTCTTTTTCAGTTGAACAGGTAGAAAGAATCCATGTTTCAAATGAAAAATTTAAAACCGTTGTCCAGCTTTTTCGAAGAACATCTGAGGTTTTTTGTATTCTGCGACTGTACAAGATTTTGAACAAATGTCAGAGAAAGGAAGCTTGTTATCACAGAGCCTTTAAATTGAATTCTCTGTAAGAGCAAGACTTTTTCAGGAGATCTGTAACCGCCACAGCACAATCACCCACCCACGCAAGAAATAATGACGCACAAGCCAATTTAGGTGATAAGGCACATTCGGGGCATGAATACACAAATACACAATAAATATGCAAGTTAGATCTGTTACCCAGGGGCAAGGGGCTCACATGATAATAATACAAGTATTGTCCTACAGCTATGCAGCACACTCAACCAACAGCGCTATCAATTAACTCCAGGAGGAAGTCAGTGCATCTACAATCGTTTGCCTCTTTCTTAAAACTTTAAAGGATTTTTAAATACATGATAATTTCCTTCTTTGATGTGGGGCATTTTTCATTGTTTGTTGTTATTATGATTTGCACAGTGAACATCTGAGAATTACCATAGCATTTTTTGTAAATTTCTCCAAGTGTGTGTGTGTGTGTGTGTGTGTGTGTGTGTGTGTGTGTGTGTGTGTGTATGTATTCTCTCATATGGCTCAAGGACCTGTCTGTGGTGTAAACACAGGGAGGGTAAACACACAGGCTGCTTGTAGTCTCCATTGTTATTATCCTGTTTGTATAATTAGCCTTATAAATTGCTCACATCAAAGGCATTGTCCCCTGAAATACTTCCATCCCTCTTTTTCAAGTAAAGGAGAATAGAGTGGGGAGGGGTCACTGTGGTCCCCCTGCAATTGAGATGTTTTTATTTCCTACAAGGCATGGGGGTTGTTGCAGGGAGACAACAACAACAATGGCATTTCTGTCACCCTCCTTCTGTCTTTATTTATTGTGGTGTTTTCGGTATTATGTTGCACTGCTGCAACATTAAAGCTGGAGTATAGAGCATGAGAGAAAAATGAAAGGGGGCCCATCACTGCGACAGAAAGCTTGATTGTTCACTCTCCATTTGTGGTGCTTCATTAACTTTATATTGCTTAAAGGTGAATTCTTGTCAGCTAGCAAAACATCTGATGAACGTCTAAAAGTTGTGGTACAGGGGCTGTAAAATTAACATAGCGAATACTGCAGAGCAATGTTTTTGTAAGCTGCCAAACTTAAAAAAGAAGTAGTGGGGACAGTTTTCAGCCTGGGACTTTAATGCACAAGACCACCACACTTTTTAATAGTGGAGGAAACTGACTAAATGAAGTAACAGTCCACTGACTACTAATCTGTATTTTATTGTCAATTTTCAACATCTGTCCATTCACCCAGTCATCCATCCATCCATTCATCCATCCATTGCTTATCTGGGGGTCTGGATAACACACCCCAGACCTCATACTCCCGAAGCACCCCCACAAGAAACCACGAGGGACACAGTCAAATGCTGTCTACATGTCTACAAAGCACACTGATTGGGCAAACTCCCATGAAACCTCGAGGATCCTTGAGATGGTAAAAAAAATTGGGCCAATGTGCCACAACCAGGTCGAAAAGCACATTGCTCCTGAATCTGAGGTTTGACCAACAGCTGGTTTCTTCTCTCCAGTACCTTGGCATAGACCTTCCCTGTGAGGCTGAGGAGTGTGATCCCGCTGAAGAGGAGAACTACCACCCCAGTTTGCCATACCAAAGGCTCTGTCCCCTACAACTTAAGCAGTGATGGGTGAGTCACTCCCTTGTCCTCAGGCTCTACTTCCACTATGTGAGGCGTGCCAGTGGGATTCAGGAGAAGTACTTCTTTCATCGTCCTACCATATCATATCCCCAGTCAAAGTCAGCAGCTCTCTAGCCGCATCATACACAGTGTCTTCCTGCAGCATGTATGTTTTTTCCGTAACCATAAAAGTACACAACTTACGTCAACAGCGTAATGATGTGACATCATTACACAGTCAGATCAGATTATTACGATATTAACTTTTACCCTGGGATCAAATTTTATACCAATATTAATGTGAACAATATGATATGGTTCACCCATACTATAAATGCTAATCATCAAAATTAACAGATCAAATGCTTGAAATATTTTACTTGATGTGTAATGTGTATACAAAACCTTACTTTTTTGAATTAGTAATGAAAGGCACAGGTTTTCACAAGGCTGCATTCAAATATTTGATTATTCAGATCTTTGGTTGTTGCACAGGTATGAGTTTTCAAATTTGGAATTCAGATATTCTCCTTCTTCCTTAACTGCTCGATTTCAATTAAGGTGAGTTAAAAAATTTACCTTTACCAAATGTACCAAAAAATTCCCTGCAAATTTACAAGAACAAACTAGCAACTTGATGCTATAGTTAAAAGTATATAAAACTAGAAAAGCACTCGGAGAGCGCAGACCTCCGCCAAGCGCCACAGTTCCCCCATACAGTGTTTGTGTGTATGCTTTCAGATTCCTTGACCATGAAAACATATGACTAGCAATTGGATTGACAATGACAGGATTAGTGGTTCAGTAGTTATTCACGAAAATCGCATTTTCCGTAATGGCGGTTTTCTTCTGGAAGGTGATCCGGATCGCCACCAAAATCTAATCATCTGTAGGATACCCCATTTCTGACAATGTCTGAAAATTTCATGAAAATCTGTCCATAACTTTTTGAGTTATCTTGCTAACAAACAAACAGACAGACAAACCAACGCCGATGAAAACATAACCTCCTTGGCGGAGGTAAAAAACACCAAATTTATATGAAAAGCCACATTTCTGAAAACAACAATGATGCAGTTTTTCTGAGAAGGAAGAAAAACTGTACAAGATATTCTGATATTGGCCTGATCCTGAATATTTGAAGTACCAAGACTGATATTTGGGACAGCCCTACTTGTCATGATATTCCAGTTGTTTTTTTTAGCTGCAACTATGTATGACTTGGTTTCACATTTAGCATGCTGGCAACATGATGTTTGATAAACAGTATTTTATCAAACATAGTTGCTCTCTATACCCATCACCATGAACTTGTTTGTCCTAAAAAAATTTGGTAACTTCATTCATTTAACTGTATCATCCTCTAATGATACCAGCCTAATTGCTGGGGTCTTTCTGCAATTGTGGGATTTTCCCCTACAGTTTGAGGGTGCTATGAGATGACTGTTGTTGTGAAATGGCACTATATAAATAAAGTTGAATTGAATTAATGCCTTTTCTTTTTTTAAGCACCTCCTGGTCTCTTATGAGCCATCTTCTTCTCCTCCCTTTTGCATGTTTTGGCTGCCCACCTCATGACAGAACTTTGGGCTGATTAGGCAATCCCAAGCGAAAATCTCCAGAATCTCCCAGTTAGCCACTCCAGGCTGGATGGATCCTGGGAATGATAGATGTTATGTTACTCAAGGGTTTCACTGGCAGCTGAACTACTCTGGTCACTGCCATTTTAACTTTTTGAAACTCATAAAACATTGCTATGATCCTGTTCACCCAGACTCCTTTAGTTTCTTAATAGTGTAACGAATGTCCAGAAATGTAGTGAAGTGCATCATACTCTGAGCTAAAATGTTTAGCTGTTTGCTAAACTTGTGAAAGGGGTATGAAAAGTTAGAGTGCCAAAATAATAATTCTGTAGGTTATCTCCCATTATGCTCTACACATATTCTATACATATTCTGTTTGCATTTTTATGAACAAATATGTTGTGTTAAACTACAGTCTGAAGTGGTAAGCAACCACCATCTGATAAACAGGAATTAGGCAGCGCTATAGAGCCCTCTTCCTCTCTCTCTCCCTTCTATCAGTCAGGTCTATTACATTAGTTATACACCCAAATCAACACTCACACACACTTTGCATACTACATCTTAGGAGATAGTTAACGTGAATAGCGGATGGCCTGTTCACGTCAGAGTTAAACTGGCCAATCAGACGGCTGCGTACAAGCCCATCCTATTTTTGTGGAGTTGGTCCAACCAACCCAAGAAGATGAATGTAAGTTGCACCCTGAAGTCAGGGTCAGTCTGGCGACGCTCCCAAGGGAGCTGTGTCACACTGAACCCAGCGCTGCTTGCTTTACATGTGACCTCTGAATAAATGTTGCATCTTTGAATTGAAGAATTCTCTGGCTTATTCTTGGATCTTTCAATCAAAGAATCGGGATTATAACACTTGTAAGACTTACCTTGGTACTGAAGACCTTTCATGAGCTGGTGGCATTATCTATGAACTGGTTGTGGTCTATGGATGATGCTGCCTGTCCTGGTGCTGTCTTGCATGGTAGCTTCCTGCAGTACCAAAGTTCTGCTTGTTGTTAGCTCCCACAGTTCAGTTGTTGGATGATAAAGATATTACAAACAACCATTCACAGAGTATGAGGGCTTTTGTCCCTTCCACCCAAAACAGTTGTTTGTGTCCAAGAGTATAATGTAGCTTTGACTCCACAGTACTCTGTGTGACTATGTAAGTGTTCAGCTCTCGCTTTCTTAATGGCATGTACAGGTCTACTGCCACCTACAGTCCACATCCTACACTTCACAAGACTGTCAAAGCTAATTTTTTTTACTGATTATGAGTCAATTGCTACACTCCCAATAAATAAGAGAGAACATTAAGTTTAGAAAGATGTTTTCGGACAGTGGTCGATGATCCAGCAGTCATATGTTTGAAAATTAAAGTATCTTTAATTTAGATATATAATTAACCATACTGTCAGTGAATTATCACTATATAACTTGAGTTGCAATCATTAGAATTGTTGTTTTTCAGAATCACAGTTGACATTTGTATGAAATTTAAAAAGTCACGACAGACACAAGGAGCATTTTTCCTTTTTCCCCACACCCCTGTCCACATAGTGGCAACATATTTCATATTGTATCACCTTCAGATGACCCCCTCTTGCTTAAAAAGTTTTCACATTATATTTAATAACCTATAATAAGTGTGCAGATGGGAAAGTGCTGTATGTGCTGATTCTGCTGCACTTTGAGATGTTGGCGTGAACAATGATGGCTTGGCAGTGGGAAGTGATGAGAGACAGAAAGTGTCAGAGGGGGTTTGCGCAAATTTGATTGACATTACCAAAGCTGCCTCTGCCATCAATTTAATGGTGATTATTATTTAATGTATATTACTTAAAAGCATATGCAACATTAAGAGTTAGGCACAAAAACACATTTTATATGGTATTTAAAGAATAATATGCATAATATATTGCTTGTTAATATTTATGGCAAAGAAGTTCAAGCATTTCTTGTCTGAGACGATCCCTGCTGAAAGCGTTGACTCTCATGATCTCAATTAATAACTAACAAAGTAAGAAAAGGAAGAAGCAGCACAAAACTGGAAGCTTTTTACACAGAGGAGAAAAACCTGCCAAGGGGAATTTATCTCAGACTCAGATTCACTTATGTGTGAAAACAAGAGTCTGGTCTCCTTCGGGGTATGCTTCAAGAAAGGGCAGAGTATTGATAAAAACAAACTTTGATTATGATGGATTTGGAAAATGACATTGTTGAATAAACAAATGCTAAATAACTCAACTATAGATATAAGTAGCTCCTTTTGCATATGTACTATAAAGGAAAAAAGGAAAACAATGAATCCCTGGGATAGTAGCATGTACAATATACATAGTCTTATAGGCTACTTTTAGTCTATAAATGCAGTTTTAAGTGCAAACTGCAGATAAATATGGCAGTGATAATCTGAGTATACACTCCTTCAATAAAGCAGAACTTGGGGATCAGATGATTGAACAAGGTGCTGGAAACATTCCTCAGAAATATTAGTCCCTATTGGTATGCCAGACTCATGCAGTTGGTGCACATTTGTTTGCTGCACATCCATGATACTCTGTGCATTCTTTCTGTCATGAATGGGATACTACACTACTCACAAAAAGTTAGGGATATTTGGCTTTCGGGTGAAATTTATGGTAAATGTTAAAATTCACACTACAGTGATATATCATGAAAGCAGGGAATTTAAGTAGAAGCATGCAATGGTGATTTTCTCAAACAATTTATTGAAACAAAAGCCAACAACAGTAGTGGGTATACTGTTATGTATGCAAACCTGGTGATGAATGAGGCGAAGATGAGGGGAGCGTCGAACACAGCTTTATTGATGTAAATAGGCAGCAGTACATGGCAAGCACCTGGCGTGGGCATCTGGCACAAGACCGTGTGCTATGGCGGCTCGCACCGCTATATAGGGTAGTGCGGTGACGTGACAGGAAGTCAGCGTCACCACACTGCACTTCACAATAAGGTGCCATCACAACATTTTCTCCCCCCTTTAGAAAGTCCAAAAACCACTCAAACAATTCAAACCCACCCCAATTTGGAACCCGAATAACACTCTAAAGTAACAAAAAAAATAAAGTACTCAAATGGCCTAACACGTTCACCCAAAACAACTTAAAATAGAGCTGGTGGGTGGACTACCATACAGCCTGCATGGCACGGTGGATTATTCTGCCACCGGATAAACAAAAAGTCCTTTAATAAATTAAAACTATCTGCCGTGCTCCTAAACTAACACAATAAACATCCCACAGCATAAAACAAATAGGAGCACTCAGAACTATAAACATACTGCTACAGCACAGTCACTTGGGTGGGAAAGGTGGAACCGGAATGGGGGGGGCCAGGGCAGCCCCTCAGCAAGCGCGCCCCTGGAAGCAGCAGGCCCCCAGAATGATGGCTGATGTTCTGTGCGATGGAGCCCGGTTCCCACATCTCCATCACTGACTCCTGTCCAGCCCCGTCACCCGGAGTGTCCATATCCCGAGCGCCGGCACTGAGACTTTCCTGCGCTGAACCTGAGTGAGACTGGTCCTGCTTGACTGCTGAAGTGTCCGGTAGCCCCTCGTCCCACACAACGACCTCTTCGGCCACCAGAACTGGAGGGTTCCAGCGGCCACAACCCGACCATTCGTTCCCAGCACCGTCTTTAATGGCGAAACCCAGTCTGTAAAATAGGTCACAGCCCATGATATTATCGCTGCGTGCTGCCACTTGGAACGGGAAGTCAACCATCTTTGCAGACTTGTAAAGAACCGTTAACTCCAAAGTCCAAACAGTGCACAGCCCGCTACCTCCATAGCCATACAACGGCTCCGGGTTACCTTTAATCCTGTAGTGGGGGAAGAACTTCTTCACCGTGGCCCAATTCAGCATTGACTGCACTGTTGCTGTGTCGAGCAACAGTAGCACCTCCATGCCATCTAACTCCACTGAGCAATACGTGTACCTGTTTGTGCTGGGGCTCACCGTATGGATGGTTGTTGGGGACGGGCAGAGTGATTTCTTCCGTGGGCTCTCCGGCTCAGATAAGCGGCACACTCTAACATAATGGTTCAAGCGTCCACATCTGCTACAACGTTTTCCTCTTGCCAGGCATTCCTTTGCCTTGTGTCGGTGTGTTGTGGACCCACAACCCTTGCATGGGGGTCTTCCTGGGGCAGACTTTCAGCTGGCAGCATTGGTTTCTGTAACGTCGTCATCCAAGCTATCCTTGCTATCCAAGTCCGCGACATTTGCTGTGGAAGGTGGCTCAGGCGGCCGCTGTGACTGACACCAATTTAGCTCCAAGGTTAGCTTGTCTGCGGCCTCCAACTGGAGAGCTAGCTCAACAGCTCTGGCTAATGTTAAGTCATTCGGTGCCATTAGTAGCCTAGCTTGCAATGCAGCATTGCACATGTGCTCTGCTAGCTGGTCGCGCACCATTTCATCTTCCAGCTGTCCAAAGCGGCACTCGCTAGCTAGCTGTCTTAAGTCGGTGACAAATTGGTGAATGGGTTTACCTACCTGTTGGTGTCACTGGCAAAAATGAATTCTCCATACAGTCACGCTATGTGGAGTGTGAAAATGGTTGGCTAGCAGCTCCACGACATCCTCAAATGAGCCTAATGTGCTGAGCATCCGCAGGACTCGCTGGCCCTCAATAACCCAGGTTATGGTTGACAAGCGCATCTGCCCATAGCTTGTTGAGCTGCCCGAGGTCCAGCGTGGTGATGTAGATTTGAAAGGCCTCGAACCAATTTGGCCAAGGCACCGGCGGTTCACCCGGGAGCTCGAGGAAGGGACGGAGTGGTGTTATGCATGCCTCCATGAGGCATTATTATTATTATTATTCCATCTAGCTACATTGCTCCGCACTGTGTGTTTATATATTTACATATTTTTTCCACCTAGCTGCAATGCTCCGTACTGTGTGTTTATACTGTATATCTACATATTATTCCATCTAGCTACATTGCTCCGCACTGTGTTTATATATTTACATATTTATTCCATCTAGCTGCAATGCTCCGTACTGTGTGTTTATATACTCATATATTTATCCCATCCAGCTACAATGCTCTACACTGTGTGTCTGTGTGTATATATATACAGTATATATTTATAGTAATATGTACATATGTATATTAGCTGCTCTTGCTTGCTTGCTTTTTTTTTTTCCTTGGCTTCTGATTGTTGCTCTGAGTGTTGCTATCCCTGTGCTGTTGCAATCCTGGAATTTCCCCGTTGTGGGACTAATAAAGGCTTATCTTATCTTATCTTATCTTATCTTATCTTATGAGTTAATCCTCAGTCACCAAATGTTATGTATGCAAACCTGGTGATAAATGAGGCGAAGATGAGGGTACCGTCAAACACAGCTTTATTGATGTAAATAGGCAGCGGTACACAGCAAGCACCTGGCGTGGGCATCCGGCACAAGAGAGTGTGCTATGGCGGATCGCCTCGCTATATAGGGTAGTGCGGTGAGGTGACAGGAAGTCGACGTCACCACACTGCACTTCACACTTCACAATGACCAAGATGGCGCCCACAGCGGTCGACATGGTGCTTCGCTGCGCTCTTTGTTTGTTTTTGTTTGTCAATTGTGTGTCTGCTTGCACTTATACCCGTGAAGAACTTCTAAATATCAGGACTTTCACCCCCACGGACCTCCTCCCAGTTTTTTTAGCCCCTGCCGCCGATCTGGTTCATTGCTTGGCTCGGAAAGTGAGACGGCGGAAGAGAGGTAGACGAGCGGGCGCTCTCGTGCGGCTTCGCAGGAGAGGCTCGCGAACGGCGCTGCCTGGCATATTTCTGTCCAATACCAACTCTCTCTCTAACAAGGTAGATGAACTGAGACTGCTGATGCGTTTTAGGGACCTCGCCTCCTCAGCTGCCCTCTGCTTTACTGAGACCTGGCTCCGGGAAAATATACCGGACAGCGCGCTGCGCCTCGACGGCTTCCAGCTCTTCCGTGCTGATCGTGACACAGAGCTTTCCGGCAAGACCACAGGAGGCGGAGTCTGCTTCTACATCAACTGCAGCTGGTGCTCTGATGTAACGGTAATTTCCAAACACTGTTCTCCCGCCCTGGAATTTCTTGTTATCAACTGCAAGCCTTTTTATTCCCCACGGGAGTTTGCTTCTTTTATACTGATCGCTGTGTACGCCCCTCCCGACGCGGACACGCGCGAAGCTCAGCGCGTGCTCGCGGATCACATTCAACACACAGAGCGGAGTTTCCCAGACTCGCTGATTATTGTGGCTGGCGACTTTAATCAGTGCAATCTGAGCCACGATCTCCCCTGCTACAAACAGTTTATTAAATGCCCCACCAGAGGATTAAACACACTGGATCACTGTTACACCACAGTGAAAGACGCATATTGCGCTGTTCCTCGCGCTGCGCTGGGATTATCTGATCACGTGATGGTTCACCTCATTCCCACATACAGACAGAGATTGAAGCTCACTAAACCTGTTGTGAGCACTACGAAGATACGGACCAGTGAAGCTGAGGAGAAGCTGGAAACGTGCATGGAAATATCTGACTGGGGCATGTTTAAAGGAGCCACGCATGATCTGGATGAGTACACGGACACTGTGAACTCATATATCCACTTTTGTGAAGAGAACATTCTTCCATCACGCACCAGGGTGAGTTACTCTAATGACAAACCCTGGTTCACAGCTAAGCTCAGACAGATCAGGAAGGAGAAGGAAGCAGCGCTGAAAAGTGGAGACAGGGACTGCTACAGGGAGGTTAAATACCGGTTTAACAGAGAGATGAAGAGGGCTAAATCTGTGTATTCAGAGAGACTCCAGCAGCAGTTCACTGCTAATGACTCGGCTTCTGTGTGGAGAGGACTGAGGCAAATCACCAACTATCGGCCTCAGGCTCCTAAAGGTCAGGATGACAAAGCCCTTTGTCAAAGACTGTCCCAACACTATGCCCGTTTTGACACCTCGTCATCTGTGTCCAACTCCCCCCCTCCCTCCAGCTCCACAGCCTCCACAATCCCTACTTCATTAAAGGCACCCCCCCCCCCTCCTCCCCCCCTGCCCTTCTCATCAGTGAGCAGGATGTGCTCAAACAGTTCTCCAGACTGAACCCGCGCAAGGCCCCCGGCCCGGACGGCGTGTCTCCCTCCACCCTGAGACACTGTGCGAAACAGCTGGCTCCTGTCTTCACAGACATTTTTAACACCTCCCTTAAGTTATGCCACGTGCCGTCCTGCCTCAAATCCTCCACCATCATCCCTGTCCCCAAGAAGCCACGGATCACTGGACTTAATGACTACAGACCTGTAGCGCTCACCTCTGTAGTCATGAAGTCCTTTGAGCGCCTGGTCCTGCCCCACCTCAAGTCCATCACCACCCCTCTCCTGGACCCGCTGCAGTTTGCCTACCGAGCCAACAGGTCTGTAGACGACGCAGTCAACCTGGCCCTCCACTCCATCCTGCAGCACCTGGACTCCCCGGGAACCTACGCCAGGATCCTGTTTGTGGACTTCAGCTCCGCATTCAACACCATCCGCCCCGCTCTGCTCCGGGACAAGCTGTCCCTGCTCAACGTGCCTGACTCCCTCTGCAGGTGGATCACCGACTTCCTGACGGACCGGAGGCAGCATGTGCGGCTGGGAAAGACTGTCTCAGACTCTACTAGCATCAGCACCGGATCACCCCAGGGCTGTGTACTTTCCCCCCTACTCTTCTCCCTTTACACCAACTCCTGCACCTCCAGCCACCAGTCTGTCAAGTTGATCAAGTTTGCGGACGACACCACCCTCATCGGGCTCATCTCCAACGGCGACGAGTCCGCCTACAGGAGAGAGGTGGCCCAGCTGGCGTCCTGGTGCAACAATAACAACCTGCAGCTGAACGCTGTGAAGACAGTGGAGATAATTGTAGACTGCAGGAAAGTCACTACCCCTCTGCCCCCCCCTCACCCTCTCAGGCTCTCCCATCACCACTGCTGATTCCTTCCGCTTCCTAGGCACTACCATCACCAGGGACCTCAAATGGGAGCCGACCATCAGCTCACTCATCAAAAAAGCCCAGCAGAGGATGTTCTTCCTGCGGCAGCTGAGGAAGCTCAAGCTACCCACCAAGATGTTAGTGCAGTTCTACACAGCCATCATCGAGTCCATCCTCACCACCTCCATAACCGTGTGGTACGCAGGAGCCACTGCCAGGGACAGACTAAGGCTGCAGCGCGTCGTGCGCACTGCTGAGAAGGTGATCGGCTGCAAGCTCCCATCTCTCCAGGATCTGTACATCTCCAGGACCCGGAGGCGTGCTGGCCGGATCATAGCCGATCCCTCACACCCTGGTCACGTACTGTTTACCCCCCTCCCCTCAGGTAGAAGACTTCGGTCCATCCAGACTAAAACCTCCCGTCACATGAACAGCTTCTTCCCCTCTGCCATCAGACTGCTGAACACTAAGTGACTTATTGACTCTCGTGCACTATGTACAGCAGCTCAACCAGACTCATGTCAATCATCACTGTTTTCTTCCTGCATTACCGACTGCACTATATAGTTCTCCACAGTATCTGCTGCTCGCTAATATATTTTAACTGCTGACCAGTATCACTTACTCTTATTCTACACTTTATTGCATGTATAGTTTATTTCTTTTATCTTATCATGTTTAATGTTGCAGCATTGCACCGAGACAAATTCCTAGTTTGTGTACTACATGAACAATGGCAATAAACCTGATTCTGATTCTGATTCTGATTCTGACAATAAGGTGCCATCACAACATATACCACAACTAAAAATGTCTCAATAACTTGTCATATGCCCTTGAGCATCAATTACAGCTTGACAATGACATCTCATGCTGTTCACAAGTCGACTTATTGTCTGCTGAGGCATGGCATTCCACTCTTTTTGAAGGGTGGGCCTCAGGTCATTGAGGTTGTGGGGTGCAGGGTTGCGAGCCTCTACACGACGACTCAGCTGATCCCATAGGTTTTTTTATGGGATTCAGGTCTGGAGAAAGTGCAGGCCACTCCATTTGAGGTACCCCAGCCTCCAGCAGCTGTTCCCTAATGATGCGACCTTGATGAGCTGGAGCATTGTCATCCATGAAAATGAAATTAGGCCTGTGTTCATGCAGGGGCACAATGACTGCATTAATGATGTTATTCAGGTAGTATTGGCTTGTCACTGTACCATTCACAAGGTGTAGGGCAGTTCTGTATTGACTAGACACACCTGCCCAGACTGTAACACCGCCACCACCAAAGTCTCGTCTGGTGACAACAGCGGCTGATGCAAAACGCTCTCCTTGATGTCTCCAACATCATTGGTGGCCATCATTTCTGCTCAGTGTGAATCGACTTTCATCAGAGAACAGCACTGAGGCCCACTGGTCCCTTGTCCAGCGTAAATGCTCCCTGGTCCATGCAAGACAATGACACCTGTGCCTGGTGGTGTGGTCAGGTACCCTTGCAGGTTGTCTAGCACGCAGACCACGCTGATGTAAATGGTTTTGAATGGTCTGATGTGACACTTGGGTGCCTCTCACCTCCCTTAAATGTGCCTGGAGTTGAGTGGCATTCATCATCCAGTTCCGCAGGGCGCTGTTCACAATGAAGCGGTCATCAGCGTGGGATGTGGCCAAAGGATGTCCACTTTTATGCCTTTCTGTGACTCTTCCAGTCTCTGTATCTCTGTTGCAACCTGCTGATGACACTCTGTGACACTCTAAGCTCAGGGGCCACTACCCTCTGAGAACATCCTGTTTGAAGCCTCGCAAATGGTGAGGTACTGTTGATCAATTGTTTGGTGTCATCTTGGTTTCATGATATCAAAATGTGAATAGCATGATGAAGAGGACTGTTTAAATACCAATTGTAATTGAACCAGCAAATTCATTGGTCCATTCATGGATCAAACACCTGTTGTGAATTTTGCCATTCAGCACCTTGTTAGAGAACAGCAAGTTACTCAAAAAGTACTGAAACATTGAAAAGTTGGAAATGTGCATTCAGCAGGTTAGAGAAGGTCAAATTAAGTTCACCTGTAATGTTTATAGTGCATTTTAGGTTAATCCTGAAATTTCACCCGAAAGCTGAATATCCCTAACTTTTTGTGAGTAGTGTATGTCCACGCCTTCTGTTATTTTTGAAATGTTTGCACGATTCTGTTATCATTAGTTAAGATAAGATAAGATACACCTTTGTTAGTCCCACAACGGGGAAATTCCAGGATTACAGCAGCAAAGGGATCGCAGCACTCAGAACAATAGTTAATAAGATAATAAGAACTGGTTAACCAAAGCAGTAAATGAATATGCATATGTACACAGATATATACACAGTGCAGGAGCATTGCAGCTAGCCAGTCCAGTTTATTGTTCAGGTGAACAGCCAGGTACTTGTAAGATGTCACCATTTCAATGTCTGTTCCCTGGATGTTTACTGGTGCTGTGGGGGGTTGTCCTCGCCTGCGGCAGTACACCACCAGTTCCTTCGTTTTCCTCACATTGATCTGGAGGCTGTTCCGGTGGCACCAGTCCACGAAGTCCTGGATAAGTTCTCTGTACTCCGCATCATCTCCATCAGAGGTGAGGCCAGTGATCGCAGAGTCGTCAGAGAACCTCTGTAGATGGCAGTGTGGTGTGTTGTGTGAAAAGTCAGCAGTGTAGAGGGTAAACAGGAAGGGAGCCAGAGCTGTTCCCTGGGGGTCCCCGTACTGCAGATGATAGTATCAGACACACAGTCCTGTGTTCTCACAAACTGGGGTCGGTTTGCAAGGTAGTCCAGGATCCACGATGACAGGTGCTGGTCCACCCCTGCGCACAGTAGCTTGTCCCTCAGGATCACTGGTTGGATGGTGTTGAAAGCACTGGAGAAATCAAAGAGCGTGATCCTCACAGTGCTTCCAGGCTTCTCCAGGTGGGACATGGAACGGTGTAGGAGGAATATCACTGCATCCTCCACCCCGATGCCATGCTGGTAGGCAAACTGAAGTGGATCCATCGCTGGTCCCACCAGGGGGCAGAGGTGGGCGAGGAGCAGCCTCTTCAGGGTCTTTATTAGGTGTGATGTGAGGGCCTCTGGTCTGTAGCTGTTCAGGTCCTTGGAGTGAGGGGTCTTCGGTACGGGTACCACACAGGATATTTTCCACAGCTGTGGTACTCTTCCCAGCTTCAGGTTCAGGCTGAAGATGCGCTCCATCGTCCCACACAGCTGGTCTGCGCTGGACTTGAGGAGCCTTGAGCTGATGCCGTCCGGACCCGCAGCCTTCCTCGCCTTGATCTTCCTCAGCTCAGCTCTCACCTGGGTCTTAATGAGGGTCAGGTTGGGGCAGGGGGGCTGTGTGCTGGGGGGGGGGGTGTTTGGGGGAGGCTGTGGACAGTGGGACTGGATGAAGGTGCAGGCAGCAGTCATTGGTGGGCAGGTGGAGAAGAGGGCAGTTGGTCAAACCTGTTAAAAAAAACAGATTCAGGTTGTTCACCCATTCCCTACCCCCCGTAGCCTGGGAGGAGGTATTCTGGTGCCCAGAGATAGTTTTGAGGCATCTCCAGACACTGCTGATGTTGCTCTGTTGCAGCTTGTCCTTCATCTTTTTCCTGTAGCTTTGCTTCCCCTCTCTGATCTTCCTCCTTTGCTCCTTCTGTACGGACTTCAGCTCCTCCTTGTTTCCCAACATGAAGATCCTTTTCTTCTCTTTCAGCAGTGACTTTATCTCAGGGTTGATCCAGGGTTTGTTGTTTGAAAAACACTGTATGGTCTTGGTGGGTACAGTGTTGTCCAGTTTGTTGCGTTATTCTCAGTTTCTTAGTTTAGTTATGTTTTCTAGTCTCCTCTGTCATTTTCCCATTTCCTTCACTCATATGTGTTTTCATTTGGCCCTAATTAGCTACCCAGCTGTTTGTAATTTCCCCTCATCAGTGTCTGTGTAAAAATATCCCTCTCAGTCTGTACTTCCTTGTCGCATCGTAAACCTGTGTTATGTGCCATCACCTCGTCGTCCTATTCTTCATCTTCCTCTGTTTGTTTTGTTTTGGGTTATCCAGCCTCGCGCTGTGCTCTGGACTTATTAAATACACTGAACTCCATCTCTGCTTTGGGTCCATTTATGCTGCCTCCCCGGCAGCGGTACATGACAGTGCAACGTGACCAAAAAAGGACTCAGTGAGATGAGGTCTTTCGGTATGTACCTGGGGTGGGAACTTTGTTCCGTGGCTATCCAAATAGACCATCTACTGAATGCAGCTTGCATTGCTCCTGCCCTGAAACTCTCGCTGGCTTACATGGAGGATGCTGCAGCCATTATCCACCATCATCCTTATCTGGAGGAATTTCCGGAGGGAGCGGAGCTAATCTCCTCTGTCGCCAAGCTGCAGCGCTCACTCCGTGTGCTGGGGAGGAGCTGACCGAGAAAGTCGAAGCCTGTACTGATGAGACAGCGTCCCCTGGCTCCAACACCATCCCCTTCTCCTCACCCTCCAGCTCCAACACCAGCCTCACCAGCCACTTCAAGGGCTGGGGAGGCATTTGTTGGGAGTGCCAAAGACTGTGCCTCCGGTGTCTCTTTCTTCATGTGGCGCTCTGGCACCTACATTTCTTTACTGCTCCCAAAGCACTGCTTCTGCTTCGTGGAATGCATCAGCTCCAGTGCTGGCTCCACGCTGGTTTTTGCCGGCCTCTGCCCCTCGAGGGATTTCCCAGAGGGACTTCCCTGGACTGCCAGCAGCGGCAGAAGCGGCAGACAATGGAGCAAGGCAAGTACCTTCATTTGTTTTAACACCAATTTATGAAGTGTATTGCCTTGCTCTGGGGGAGGTGCCCCAGTCACAGCCGTCTGCTGTTTCTGGGTTGTTGCCATTCGTTTCTGCTGCTGCCTCTATTGTAATTCCACCTCTCACCACTGCTCTCCCTCTCTGTTCTGAAGTCATCCCCACCTTCACAGCCTCCATGTCCATGAGGAGGAGCTCTCCAGTGGCTGCTGCCCTTCTTCAGCCCTCCTCTGCAACTGCTGCTCTCTAGACCTCGACACCATTAACACCTGTTGCCGTTTTCAAGAGCTCCTCATCAGCTGTCCCGCCAGCTCCTCTCCTGCTCTCCTTATCAGCTGTCCAGCCAGCTCATCCGACCACCTCATCTGCTGTTTCGCCCATCATCACGCCCCCGCCATTGCCAGCTCCTCGTCGCTCCCCAACTTCAGTGCTGGCTCCTCGTCGCTTCTCAAATCCAGTACCTGCTCCTCCGGCCATCTTGTCGGCAATTCATCCTGAGGTTGTCACCCCGGCAGCAGGAGACCAGGAGTTAAGGCAAATACCTTTTCATTTTTCTTCCACCATCATTTTAGAAAAGACTTGGCTTGCTGTGGTGGGGGGACCCAAGCACAGATTCCACCAGCTTTTGGGTCCTCCCCATCAGTCTCTGCTGCTGTTGACTGTGGCGTCACCTCACTGACCTCCTGTTCCTCTTCCTCGTCCAAGGTGGCTGTGTCTAGGATGGAACTGCAGGAGGACCATGCTCCATCATCGCCGCCATCAGAGCGGGCCGCTCCACCTGGGCCATCTGAGCAGTCCGCTCCACCTGGTTCGCCATCCGAGCAGTCCACTCCACCTGGGTCATCTGAGCAGTCCGCTCCACCTGGGTTGACTGAGTTGTCCGCTCCACCTTCACCGCCTGAGGTCGCCAGGTATTGTCCCCAGAGCAAAGAGCTCCTGTATTGTTTTCTCCAGAGCAAAAGACTCCTGTATTATCTCCAGAGCAAAAGATTCCTGTGTTGTTGTCTCCAGAGCAAATGCTCTTATATTGTCTTCTTCAGGGCAAAAGGCCCCTATGCTGTCATCTCCTGAGGGTAAAGTTCCTATGTTGTCATTTCCTGAGGTTAAAGTTCCTATGTTGTCATTATCTCCTGAAGTTACAGTTCCTATGTTGTTGTTATCTCCTGAGGTTAAAGTTTCTATGTTGTCGTTATCTCCTGAGATTAAAGTTCCTATGCTAGCCCCTGTATTGAAAGCTCCTGCAACACCATGTTTTTCTATCTGGTGGTCTATGGACTTAGGGAGGCCGCCAGACTCACATTGTTCTTTGGTCTGGGGGCCCATGGACTCTGGGTGATCCTCCGACCCATCCTGCTCAGCCGTATGGTAGCCCTTGGACTTTGGTAGGCCACCTGACGCACAGTGTTCATCCGTCTGGTGGCCCTTGGACTTTGGTAGGCTACCTGACGTGCCGTGTTCATCCGTCCGGTGATCCTGGGACTTTGATAGGCCACCAGATACATAATGTTCCTACTGTTGGTGGTCGTGGGACTTTGGCCGACCACCTGATGGACATTTTGACCTTGTTGATGTTCTTGTTTTTGTCCCACCGTGCCTATGTCTCCCTCCTCCCACCCGATTAGGGTGTTCTTTGTTTTGGTTTTTAGGTGCCTGTAATCCACCCTTAAGGGGGGGGGGTTCCTTGTCATAATCTGGATACTATGTCCATGCCTTCTGTTATTTTCAAAATGTTTGCACGATTCTGTTATCATTAGTTTGTTGGGTTATCCTCAGTTTCTTAGTTCAGGTATGTTTTCTAGTCTCCTCCATCATTTTCCCATTTCCTTCACTCATGTGTGTTTTCATTTGGCCCTAATTAGTTTCCTAGCTGTTTATAATTTCCCCTCATCAGTGTCTGTGTATACAGTTGTGTGAAAAAGTGTCTCCCCCTTCCTGATTTCTCATTTTTTTGTATGTTTGTCACACTTAAATGTTTCAGATCATCAAACAAATTTAACCTCTTAAAATTCTGTGGCGCACTGCCACACCCGTCAGCCTCCCCCTTCTGGTGGTCAAGGTTTTTTATCAAGAAAATATTCAATTTAGATATCAGACATTTCAAAGGCTATAACTTGAAAGTGGTAAGCGATAATGGCTTACTGACAATTAGAAAGATACAGAATATGATCCAAAGTTTGAGATAGGAGTAAATTTACACATCTAATTTGCATAATGTGACTGCAGCCATATCGAATTACATAACTTTTGGTCAAAAGTGGACTTTGGACGTATTTACACAAAGGATGGTTTTGTTTTTTGTCTTTGTTTTTGTTTTTTGTTATCTTATCTTCAAAGTATATGAACCAGAAAATCAGTAGACTGTACACAAACTGATAAAAAACAATCAGACCTACTGCTTGTCGTGTCTTCATTCGTTCATTTTCGTCATCCACGGTCCTTATTTCGTCATCTGCCAGTCATTTTCGCTTTCTCTCCCACATCCAGAAACTGTCACATCTATGTTATGAACAATTCCATCTCAATTTTGGTTACATTACGCCGCCAAACCAGCGCTATTGTTCTCTGTTGTCACGTGCAGCTCCGTTGATGGAAGACGAAAGTGTACATGCTCCAGACCATCTTCTGCTGTCACAAAAGGTAAATATTTCCCTTCAGAAGCTAAATAATCTCTTTTTAGAATCATAGTTGGCAAAATTTGGAGCAAATGCTTCCTCCGTGTGGAAATATATGTTGCGATGGAGCCTTTGTTTATATTCTCTTCTTCGCGTTTCCGGAAATGATGTTTGAGGCGGCTCGTTTGGGTGAAGTCCTCCAGTCCTCCAGTGAAGAGCAGTAAACTATGCATGTCTGACATCTTGTGATGTGAAATGCTTGGTACAACTGGGTTTTCTGTGCTTTTGGGACACATCATGTGACAGACGCAGAACTGCACCAGGGACAGCAGGTGACACTGATGTCTTATGACAGCCAGAACTTGAAAGGGTTAAATAGTAAACAAAGATAACACAAGTAAACACAAAATGCAGTTTTTAAATGAAGGTGTTTATTATAAAGGGTAAAAAAAAGTCCAAACCTACATGGCCCTGTGTGAAAAAGTGATTGCCCCCCCCGTTAAAACAAATTAACTGTGGTTTATCACATCTTTTAAAAGATGAGTTCAATTTCTTTAGCCACACCCAGGCCTCATTACTGCCAAACTTGTTCTCAATCAAGAAATCACTTAAATAGGACCTGCCTGACAGAGTGAAGTAGACCAAAAGATCCTCAAAAGCTAGACATCAATACTGCGATCCAAAGAAATTCAGGAACAAATGAGAAACAAAGTAATTGCGATCTATCAGTCTGGAAAAGGTTATGAAGCCATTTCTAAAGCTTTGGGACGCCAGCGAACCACAGTGACAGCCATTATCCACAAATGGCGACAACAGGGAACAGTGGTGAACCTTCCCAGGAGTGGCTGGCTGACCAAAATTACCCCAAGAGCGCAGCAACGACTCATCCAAGAGGTCACAAAAAACCCCACAACAACATCCAAAGAGCTGCAGGCCCCACTTGCTTCAGTTAAGGTCAGTGTTCATGTCTTCACCATAAGAAAGAGACTGGGCAAAAATGGCCTGCATGGCAGAGTTCCAAGACGAAAACCACTGCTGAGTGAAAAAACAAAACATAAAGGCTCATCTCAGTTTTGCCAGAAAACATCTTGATGATCCCAAAGACTTTTGGGAAAATACTCTGTGGACTGACGAGACAAAAGTTGAACTTTTTGGGAGATGTGTGTCCCATTACATCTGGCGTAAAAGTAACAGCATTTCAGAAAAGGAACATCATACCAACAGTAAAATATGGTGGTGGTAGTGTGATGGTCTGGGGCTGTTTTGCTGCTTCAGGACCTGGAAGACTTGCTGTGGTAAATGGAACCATGAATTCTGCTGTCTACCAAAAAAATCCTGAAGGACAATGTCCGGCCATCTGTTCATGACCTCAAGCTGAAGCACACTTGGGTTCTGCAGCAGGACAATGATCCAAAACACACCAGCAAGTCCACCTCTGAATGGCTTAAGAAAAACAAAATGAAGACTCTGGAGCGGCCTAGTCAAAGTCCTGACCTGAATCTGATTGAGATGCTGTGGCATGACCTTATTGCAAATGCTTAATTGTAGTTGTTGCTGCTCAGGATGGCCCAACCAGTTATTAGGTTTAGGGGGCAATCACTTTTTCACACAGGGCAATGTAGGTTTGGATTTTTTTTCCCCTTAGTAATAAACACCTTCATTTGAAAACTGCATTTTGTGTTTACTTGTGTTATCTTTGCCTAATATTTAAATGTGTTTGATGATCTGAAACATTTAAGTGTGACAAACATACTAACTAACTAACTAACTAACCTGCACTTATATAGCGCTTTTCTAGTCACAAAGACCACTCAAAGCGCTTTCATTAATACTAACCCTCTATTCTAAGGGCCTATAGGAAACAGATATCTAGGGACAATTTAGAACAGCCAATTAACCTAACATGCATGTTTTTGGCATGTGGGAGGAAACCGGAGAAATCCCGGGGTAAACCCACGCAACACGGGGAGAACATGCAAACTCCACACAGATCACTGTTGGTCGGGGGCTGGGATCGAACCCACGATCCCATGATCCCCACAATCCCCCGGCCAAGGGTAAACTGTGCTGCCGCAGTGCTAACCACTGCGCCACCGTGCAGCCCAACAAAAAAAAAGAGAGAAATCAGGAAGGGGGCAAACACTTTTTCACACCACTGTACCTCTATTGTAATGAGTCATTATTTGAGTTACTGCCGTTTTTCTATCAGTTTGAGCCAGTCTGTCTATTCTCCTCTGATCTCTGGCATCAACAAGTCATTTGGGCCCATGGAATTGCTGCTCACTGGATATTTTCTCTTTTTCAGACCATTCTCTGTAAACTCTTGCGATGTCTAGGTGTCAAACTCCCAGCAGATCGGCAGTTTCTGAAATACTCCGACCAACTATGTTACGTTCAAAGTCACTTATATCACCTTTCTCACCCCATCCTGATGCTCAATTTGAACTTCAGCAGCTTGTCTTAATCATGTTTACCCGCTTACATGCACTGAGTTGCTGCCATGGGATGGGCTGGTTAGATATTTGCATTAACAAGCAGTTGAAATGATGTACATATAAATATACATATTGTATATACTGAGAGTGCTGATTTTTTTATGCAGGACAATGAATATCTTCTAATGTAATATTTTATTCATAGTAAAACATGGAAAACTCTGACTTGTTTTTAAACACATAAAGTGAATGTGGTATGAACCATGACTCTTCTCTACAAACAAAAACAGTGTAACCTTAACCTACACATATGGCATTAAAATTTAACCAGGTAAGCAGTTATGTTTGGGTATGCTCTGGTGCAGAAATGGATGCATCAGTACTTGACTCTGTAAATACAGCAGCACACAATGAAAATAGACTGACTCGTAGCTTGTAAATGTATTGCTGTTCTGTCTAAATAATCTGTTTGTCCCAATTCTGCTGGAGTGTGATTGACACTTATATCAGGGTCTGATGGTTTGTCATCACTCACACTGAAACCCTATGTTAATATAATTAAATTATAAATGGATCCATGAATATTATATCAGTGTGGAGGGCAGTTAGGGAATTTTAAGTGTTGCTTCCAAACATCAACATTCCTCTCATTTTAGTCATCCCCTGCTCATCTTTATTCTAGGCTGAAATACAATACTGGAAAATTGCAGGCTATCGCTTTAATGTGAATGTGAGTTGATCCTCCATCCTCATATAGTCCCATTCAGGATGGAAGTCATTCTCATTGCCACAGAGACCAAGAAGACAGCCAGTCTAGAAGACGACAAGGACTGCAGTTATAAAATCTGCTTATTTTATTTTTTGGCAAAACCCTGAGGGAGAGACCATGAACTGACAGGCCCTATGCAATTCTTGACAGAGGAAAACTTTGTATACAGACAGTCTCAGCAACATGTTATTAAAAAGATGAGCATGGCTTGTGGAAAATAAATAAATAAAGAAAAAATACTGATTAAATTTTAAGCAGCCGACGGGCCGATAGTTTGCCCGAGGCATATTTGTCAGTTTCAAAGGGTGTTTTTATTAATTTTGTATTTTGCATTTTGTTAGTGGAAAGAGGTTACTCCACCGGGAGCGCCACAAGCTATAGCCAGCAGAGCCTATAGCAGAGGGAAAGATGATGCAGAGCATGCCAAGCAGATCCTGCATGCTTAAAGAAATCAGCTCTAGATCGCCAGCATAACCCACAGACCTCCTACCCCCTACCCAAAACACACCCAAAACACACAGACATTGAAGTAATGAATGCACCATGTACACACATACCCAAGCACATGAAAAATGTTTTATTGTAAATAACAAATCTGTTTTTCCAATTACCTGTTTGCATTTTATTTAATTAATACAGCCTGTATGGTATTGTATAAGCTTATTGGAACATTTATTTCCCAGCCTTTGACATAAATCATTGACCATAAACTAGTAAAGTTTTGCCTGGGATTAGTAGGTGTTCGCCCCAGTCTGTTTTGCATCTTTCATTTGTTGAGTTAGCATGGTATCACAGCCATTTGTAACTTTTTAGGCACTTGGCACAGATGAGATATTTTTTGCTCTGCCTGATATACTAGACTACTTGGATAAATGTGTGACTGCTTATTTTGGCCTTCTTAACATTGCAAAAATGTGACCCTGATACGACTTAATTTTTTTTTTCACAGTTTTCCCTCTTACTTTATCTTTTTGAAAATTTTAATCATTATGACTGAAAGACATTCATTACCACATTCTGCAGGTGCTTTTGTGTGATCATGATGCCAAGTGGGATATGTATTTCCCATATTGTGTTCCCGTTTTAATTTTATTATTTTTTTTAAGTAATGTTTTTTTTCTGCAGGTAACATACAGTATATCATGATATCATCTGTACAGTTCACACAACCTACTTGTATACAGCCAATTTTTAACCCACAGACAGAACAGTAAAATAGAAATCTAATTACTTATGAAGTTGTAATTTATACAACATGTGAAATGTCAAAAATAATAATTGTTTAGAACTATTGTTTTATAAAACCAACATGCTGAAAGCACTTAAGATGAAATATAAAACAGTGAGAAAATACCAATAAGAGAAGCTTAGAATTCCACAAACTACAGGTGGACAGAATCAAACAGCATCGAACACTGAGCAGCAAAGATTGCCCTCGGGCTATAATTTGCAGAAGTTTTACCTGGTGCTGGTTGAGACTGAACATGCGTGTGAAGACAAAGCTTGGTTAGTGTGTATGTACGTGAATCTATGTGCACAAGTCCCAACACTTTTTTTTAGTGTATTTGAAAATTCCCAGTATTTAAGTCAGATAAACCTCCCAAAACCAACTAAAGACACTAATCATTGTGAAAAAGAACTAGCCATTGAGGCATTTGATGACTATTAGCAATGTATGTTGCATCTTCAAAATCAACTTTCATTCCAAAATACTCATAAAGCACCTCTGTCAAATCAATCAGACGGAGCAGTTTGAAGTAGATACTTTGTTGTGTAAAGGTGAGGAAGTTAATTAGGTGATGGAAGGGTGACTGATGTTATGTATATACAGCACAAACGACAGGCAGTGAAGCCAAGTGGGCTGCTAATCATGCCCTCCACCCCCTTACTCCTGCATTCATCTCCAACCATATGCTTTTGAAGTCAAGGCTGTCAGGAGGTCTGTGACATGCACTCACTTTTATTGGATTTCTCCGAGAAAGTATGCTTTGTTTTTTTATGCTTGATTTTGAATAAATTTCAAATAAACAACAAAAATTGATTTATGCATTCAAAGAAATCTTAATAGGACCAAGACATTGATATTCTGCTCTTCTTATCTTAGTTCTGATTTAATGCTTATAGTAGATTGATAGACGATAAACTTTGTAACTTTTTTTTTTTTAAAAAAGCACAACAAAAGAAACACTGACAATACAAATTATGCACATAGGGTAAGGTGGGGTAAAATGTTATAATTTTTTACAATTGTCACATAAATGTGTTTGGACATGTTCTCTTTCATTTAGTTTAATTGCTTTTATTTTGTATTATATACATGTTTGCAGTGGACAAATGAAAATACATACTGTATACATGCTTCATGCATTAAATTTGTTTACTTACTCTGGGTTATTAATTTGACACTACACACCCTTTGCACTAAAAAAAACACTTGTTAGCACTTTCTGAAATCACAAGTTAAGTAATAATAAGTGCATTATTGTAACTCATTTTAGGTCAGTTTTTTTATGGGATAATTTATGTATTAACAAAGTTAGAGTATTCCTGGTACAATTTGCAGCATTAGGTCTTACTGGCAAGTAAAATAGCTATTAAAATGAAACTGAATCGGAACTGAATCGATTCAGAACCTCAGGAATTGGAATCGAATTGATTCTGGAAATTAATGATGATTTCCAGCCCTAGTCATAGCACAGTTTGCATTTCTGGCACTGAGTCACTGCTCAGAATGATTTATTTACATTTTTATCCCCCGCCGGTTGAAGTCCAAAGGGGCCGAAGAGCCCTTTGGGCGAAGACCGAATGGGCATTATGTTATGGGTCAGTCCATCCATCCATCTGTCCGTCCGTCTGTCCGTCCATCTGTCCCACTATTGTGAAATCAACTCCTCCTACAGTTTTGGTCCGATTGTTTTGAAACTTGGTACCATGGTTTGATATACACTGAGGATGTGCATATTGTAATTTCACTCTCATTGGATGACCTTGAGGTCAAAGGTCAGTGGTATGACATGATTTGGTATTTAGACCCAGAAGCAGACTACGGACTCAGTTAGAACTTATAACAATGGAGAATCTGGTGGAGAATCTGACAACCCTGCGGGGAGAAGAGAAGAGAGGGATGAGCAACTGTGAGACATGAAAATGGCACAGACGAAATGAATTGTTGCCTTACGGGTCAGAGAGCCGCAGGCTGTGAAACCGCCGTCATTCCTCGTTCCCTTCCCAGCTGTTGTGATGGGTGAGTGAGTGAAATCCCAGTGAAGATGTTTACAGTGAAGGGCTGAGACTGTCCTGAGTCGAGGGAGTAAGGAGAGATCACTGCACAGTTTATTAATGTCCACTTACAAGTGTTGAGCTGGTGACAGGGGCTCCCTTCCGATGGGAGGACTGAATCCTGGGTCCGCCGGGAGGACAGGAGATCCGGAACCGCCGGGAAGAAGAAGCCTAAGTCTGGCAGGAGGATGATCCACCTGTGCACAGGTAAGTGGAGGATAACATAGAAATGAGGAGGCAGGCAGATAGAAGTTTAGTCTTATGGCTTCCCACGTTGGAGGAGAGGCTGAGTCAGGAGTGAGGAGCTGTCAGTTGTAGCGTATTTAGTCGATGTCCCCATGAAGCAGTGAAGCTCTGCTCCCTTTTTAAAGGCTGCACAAATGAGAAGTGGCTGGTGATCCTGCAGCAGCTGTGGGGCATAAGTAATTAGGGAGACAGAGACAACAGAGTACAGCCAGGATCATGACAGTAAACCCCCTCCCAAAAGGGGCGCCTCCTGGTGTCCAACCCGGCTTGTCCGAGTGAGCACGATGAAATGCCCGGACCATCTGAGGATCAGTAATGAAGGCCCTTGGAATCCAAGATCTCTCCTCGGGACCATATCCCGCCCAGTCGACCAAATGCTGGAAGCCCTGTCCTTTGCATCGAATGTCCAAGATCTGGTTGATCTTGTAGACTGGGACCCCATCAACCATCTCTGGAAGTGGTGGTGGTTTGGAGGGTGGGCAGAGGGAACTGGTGGAAACGGGCTTTACCTGCGAAACTTGGAAAGTGGGACAAATACGGAGAGCTGGAGGGAGAGCAAGATGTACAGATGCAGGGTTGATAATTCTGGAAATGGGATAAGGACCAATGAAACGTGGAGAGAGCTTTCTGGAATCAGTCTTCAGGTTGATATTGCTAGTGGACAACCATACCTTCTGCCCCACACAGTAGGCGGGGGCTGGAAGCCTCTGTCAGTTGGCGATCTCAGAGTTCTGGTCAGTAGTGCGGTGAAGGGCAGCTCTGGTGGTCCTCCAAAAATGGCGGCAGCGTCTGATGTGTGCCTGGACAGATGGTACTGCCACCACCCCCTCCGAGGTGGGGAACAGGGGTGGGTTGTAACCCAATGAGGCCTCGAAAGGAGAGAGACCTGTAGCAGTGGAGGTGGCAGTATTGTGGGTATACTCAATCCAAGGTAAATATGAACTCCAAGATGCCAGATTGGTTGCCGTGACATACTTCAGGGCTGCCTCCAGTTCCTGGTTGGTACGCTCGCACTGACCATTACTCTGGGGGTGGTACCCTGAAGACAAGCTGACCGAAGCCCCAGTCAGTTTGCAAAATGACTGCCACACCTGAGAGATGAACTGGAGGCCCCGGTCCGAGACCACGTGAATAGGGATACTGTGGAGGCAGACCACATGAAGGACAAAAAGATCAGCTGTCTCTCTGGCTGAGGGGAGCTTAACTAGATGAATAAAGTGCTCTGCCTTAGAGAACCGGTCCACGATCGTGAGAACGACTGTGTGACCATCCGTGGGAGGGAGTCCCATAATGAAGTCCAATGCCACGTGTGACCAGGGCCTGCTGGGAATGGGCAGCAGATGCAATAGTCCAGCGGGGGAAGAAGATGGGGACTTGCCAGCTGAACACTGCAGACAGGCCTTGACATATTCATCGTCTCTCCTCATGGACGGCCACCAAAATGCTCTCTGGAGGTGGGCGAGCGTGCGAGAAACCCCAGGATGACAAGTGAGCTTGCTCTTATGTAGCCAGTCAATGACGGCCCCCCGAAGGAAGGAAGGAGCGTACAAAGGACCTGTAGGACCCCCCCCCCCCCCCCACAGGGTCAGGCTCCATCTGTTGGGCTCTCCTGACTCTTTCCTCAATCTCCCATGAAAGTGCTCCCACCACGCACGACAAAGGGAGGATGGGGTGTTGCTCCGGGGGGGAATCGTCAGTAGCAAACTGCCTGGAAAGGGCACCCGGCTTGATGTTCTTGGAGCCTGGGTGGTAGGTAATACTGAACCTGAACCTGTCAAAGAACAAAGACGAAATGAAACCTGTCTGGAGTTAAGACGTTTAGCTGACCTCAAGTATTCCAGGTTCTTATGATCCATCCACACCACAAACGGCTGTGTGACCCCCTCCAGCCAGTGACGCCACTTCTCCAAGGCGAGTTTGATGGCCAACAGCTCCCGATCGCCGACATCGTAGATCCTCTCAGCCGGCAAAAGGTGCCGAGAAAAATATGCACACGGATGGACCTTATGGTCGGTGGCCGAGTGCTGTGACAGGACTGCCCCCACCCTGGAGTCAGCGGCGTCCACCTCCATAATAAACTGTAGCTCTGGATCCATCTGGGCAAGGATGGGAGCAGAAGAGAACAAGTTCTTTAGGTTAGCGAAGGCCTGACCGGCCTCGTCAGACCACTTGAACGGAATCTTAGAGGAGGTGAGTTTAGTGAGAGGCTGGGCTACCGTGCTGTAATTCTGAATGAAACAGCGATAGAAATTAGCAAACCCCAAAAACTGCTGCAACTGCTTCCGAGACAACAGGATGGGCCAGTCAGTAACAGCCTTCACTTTGCCGGGTTCTGCAACAATCTGTTTGTGGGAGATGGTGAAACCCAAAAATGAAGTTGTGGATGTGTGAAACTCACATTTCTCCACCTTGACATACAGGTGGTTCTCCAGCAGCCATTGCAACACAGCCCTCACGTGGACCCAGTGTTCCTCTAGAGAGCAGGAGAAAAGAAGAATGTCATCCATCCATCCATCCATCCAGCCATCTTCTACCGCTTTTCCTGATGTCCGGGTCGTGGAGGCAGCAGTTCAAGCAGAGAAGCCCAGATTTCCATCTCCCCAGTCACCTGCTTCAGCTCTTCAGAGAAGATACCAAGGCGTTCCCAGACCAGCTGGGAGACAGTCTCTCCAGCGAGTTCTGGGTCTGCCCCAGTGTCTCCTCCCAGTGGGACGTGCCCAAAGCACGTCAAGTGGGAGGCGTCCAGGAGGCATCCTGATCAGATGCCCATACCACCTCAACTGGCTCCTTTCGATATGGAGGAGCAGCGGTTCTACTCTGAGCCTCTCTCGGATGACCGAGCTCCTCACCCTGTCTCTAAGGGTGAGTCCCGCAATCCTACGGAGAAAGCTCATTTCAGCCGCTTGTATCCACGATCTCGTTCTTTCGGTCATTACCCAAAGCTCGTGACCATAGGTGAGAGTAGGAACGTAGCTTGACTGGTAAATCGACAGCTTTGCCTTAGAGCTTAGCTCCCTCTTCGCCACAACAGACCGGTGCAACGTCCGCATCACTGCAGATGCTGCTCCGATCCGTCTGTCAATCTCTCGTTCCATTCTCCCCTCACTCGTGAATAAGACTCCAAGATACTTAAACTCCTCCACTGAAGTCAGTGTCAATAAGAATGTCATCCAAGTAGACAAAGACAAATGAGCCGAGAAAATCCCTAAGGACATCATTGATGAGCCGCTGGAATACGGCTGGAGCATTGGTCAACCCAAACGGCATCATCAAATATTCGAAATGTCCGATAGGGGTACAGAACCCCATCTTCCACTCATCACCCTCTCTAATCCGGACTAGATGGTAAGCATTGCGAAGGTCCAGCTTAGTGAACACAGAGGCACCCTGCAACAGATCAAACCCAGAGTTGATGAGGGGTAGAGGGTATTTATCCTTGATTGTGATGTTATTGAGCTCCCTAAAGTCAATGCAGGGCTGAAGTGATCCGTCTTTTTTGCCCACAAAAAAGAACCCTGCCCCACCACTGACAAAGAAGGTCTAATAATGCCAGAGTTTAAAGACTCCTTAATGTACTTCTCTATGGCTTCATGCTCCGGCGCCGACAGACTAGATGGTACAGTGGCCCTGGGCTGGAGGTTAATAGCACAGTCATATGAGCGGTGGGGGGGGGGGGGGTAAAGAGAGCACCTTGGCCTTACTAAAGACAAGGGCCAGACTGTGATATTCGGAAGGAACATTGACTAACTCAAGAGTTTGGGTGGGCGATGGTTTAAGGGGAACAGATGGGGAACAAGCAGCTGACTGAAGGCAGGCGGACAAACAAAAGGTGCTCCAGGAGATAATCCTCCCCTCCTGCCAATCAATAACAGGATTATGCAGATTTAGCCATGGGTAACCCAGAATAACAGAGGAAGATGAAGAAGGTAAACCAAAAAAGGCGTAACTACTCCCTATGGTTGCCGGAAACTAAGATGGAAATGGGTTCCGATCTCTTGGAGACCCTAGTGAATGGCTCTCCCGAAACAGCTACCAAACCTAAAGGGACATCCAGTTCCTGGCACGAGAGCTTAAGTCGGGCTGCCTGACTCTCCGAAATAAAGCTCTGTTCCATGCCAGAATCAACAAATGAGAAGCGGCTGGTGATCCTGCAGCAGCCGTGGGGCATAAGTAATTAGGGAGACAGAGACAACAGAGTGCATCCAGGATCATGACATGGTCAGATTTTCCCTCAATCTTCTAAACGCAGTAACTACTGAAAGAAATGATGTAGGCTTTTCAAATCAATACAGAAGTTGTATCTAATACACATCTTGGATGACTTACACCCTCACTTAACTATGGGTTTGGGGTCAAGGGGTCATAGTTCAAAGTTAATATTGCAGTTGCGCTATAGTGCATTTTTTTATAGTTGCACTATAAAACGAGTAAAGCTAGGGCCATCAAACCTGGTACACAGGTTCACCTTGGGATCCTGACCTCTGACTATGGGTTTGAGGTCAAAACGTCAAAGGTCAAGTTTAGCCTGTTGAACTATGGTCAATTTCCCTAAAAACGCCTACAAATAACATACCCAAAGTAAATCAAAAGCTGTTCTTCAAGCCTTTGCAGCATCTTCATGGGGTTGGTCTCATTTAAAAGAAAACACTCTGAATTTTTTGGCAAAACAGTCATAATCTCTCCAAGTGCTCCTGCCACTGAGTAACAGTCATCTAAACATACTGAATTTGAAGAAAATAAAGTTCGCCTGGGTGTTTTTTTTAGATACAATGCTTGCAAATAACACACAGCTGTCAGATACTGGCTGAATGCAACAGAAATGTAGAACCAAGTGTTATCAAGCTGAGGTCAAAATTTTGTAACAATACCACAACAAATGAATATATTCCACAGCTTTTTTTTCTCAGGTTGTTCCCAGGCATTTTTGAACTGAAAAATAAAAAAAAAACGTCTATAACTTTTGAATGCTTCAACATAGAAGCTTCATCTTGGGCTCTAATGAAAGGTGACACTCAGGGCTGTGTGTGTGTGTGTGTGTGGGGGGGGGTTGTTTGTTCATTCATAAATGAATGAATGAACAAACAAGCCCCCCACACACAAAGAAACATGCCACGTAAAAAATGTGTGGCCTTTTTTTTTTTTTACAAGAAAAAATAACCTACAGTGCAATAAAAATTATACTAAAATATCTGCAATGTAGAGGATAACAACCCCCCCCCCCCCCCCCCGCTGCAGAGGAGCTCGGCGCACAAAAAAACTTGTGGCCATGACGGACCGTTGTAATTACCGATCGGTCAAAAGTCATTTGTATTACTATTTTCATTGATAAAGAATAATTTAGCTTATAACACTTACCTGTCCACAACAGCAGTGTCGTTGGCAAACATCTGTTCCTCATTGTTAGACGAACATGAAGCTGGTCCGGTTGTTACGGACTCGTGGTTCTGGCCACCCGACCAAGTCAAACCATCTCCGCTTCCATGATTGCGGTTTTTGTGAACCATTTTTCAAAACAAATAAGAACAGTAGTAATAAAAAAAGACTGGCTAATGGCTGAGAGTGGCTAACGCTACTGTTACACACAGGTCTCAATGTGAGTCACCCAGCGGCTTAGGCAAAAAAGATTTTACGCATGGGGACGCACACGTTTCAGTTGTCGAGCTTCTCTGCTTCAATTGGCTCGTTGTGTTCGCGGTCGTTGGTAGGCAGGTCCTTCTTGCTAGGTTTTCAGTCATTGGTTCTTCAAGGTTTCAGAAACCCAATTCAAGGCTCTTATTAGTCGAATGAGAGGTCAATCAAATCTAAACCAATCAAACACTCCTTTGGCTTTCTGTTCGCGGCTGTGTCTGTACTGGAAGAACGGAAATGCAGCTTTTTTTTTTTCAGTGCGCACTGAGACGCGCTATGATGCAGAGATGTGACCGCCCGCGGAATCCCGGAGTTCAACAGGTTAACATTCCTTACGACTTATTGCTCTACAACGAGTAAAGCTAGGGCCACCAAACTTGGTGCACAGGTTTACCCTGTGACCCTGAAGTGTAACTGTGGTTTTGGGATCGCAAGATCAAAGGTCAACATCAAAATGCCTTATAAACTACACACGTGGACAAAATTGTTGGTACCCCTGAAAGAAAAACCCACAGTGGTCACAGAAATAACTTGAATCTGACAAAAGTGGTAATAAATAAAAATTCTATGAAAATTAACCGATGAAAATCAGACAGTGCTTTTGAATTGTGGTTCAACAGAATTATTTAAAAAAAACAAACTCATGAAACAGGCCTGGACAAAAATGATGGTACCCCTAGAAAAGATTGAAAATAATGTGACCATAGGGACATGTTCAACCAAGATGTGTCCTTTAATTAACATCATAGGTGTCTACAAACTTGTAATCAGTCAGTCGGCCTATTTAAAGGGTGACAAGTAGTCACTGTGCTGTTTGGTGACATGGTGTGTACCCTACTGAACATGGACCAGAGGAAGCAAAGGAGAGAATTGTCTCAGGAGATTAGAAAGAAAATTACAGACAAGCATGTTAAATGTAAAGGCTATAAGACCATCTCCAAGCAGCTTGATGTTCCTGTGACTACAGTTGCACATATTATTCAGAAATTTAAGATCCACGGGACTGTAGCCAACCTCCCTGGACGTGGCCGTAGGAGGAAACTTGATGAAAAATGGAAGAGACGGATAATACGAATGGTAACAAAAGAGCCCAGAACAACCTCTAAACACATTCATGGTGAACTCCAAGGTCAAGGTACATCAGTGTCAGATCGCACCATCCGTCGTTGTTTGAGCCAAAGTGGACTTCATGGGAGACGACCAAGGAGGACACCACTGTTGAAAACAAATCATAAAAAAGCCAGACTGGAATTTGCCAAACTGCATGTTAACAAGCCACAAAGTTTCTGGGAGAATGTCCTATGGACAGACGAGACAAAACTGGAACTTTTTGGCAAGGCATATCAGCGCTATGTTCAGACGCAAAAATGAAGCATACCAAGAAAAGAACACTGTCCCTACTGTGAAACATGGAGGAGGTTCCGTTATGTTCTGGGGCTGTTTTGGTGCATCTGGCACAGGATGTCTTGAATCTGTGCAAGGTACAATGAAATCTCAAGACTATCAAGGTATTCTAGAGAGAAATGTGCTTCCCAGTGTCAGACAACTTGGTTTCAGTCGCAGGTCATGGGTCTTGCAACAGGATAATGACCAAAAACACAGCTAAAAATACCCAGGAATGGCTAAGAGCGAAACATTGGACTATTCTAAAGTGGCCTTCTATGAGCCCTGATCTAAATCCTATTGAACATCTGTGGAAGGAGCTGAAACATGCCATCTGGAGAAGGCACCCTTCAAACCTGAGACAACTGTTCAGGTTCAGGTTCAGGTTCAGGTTACTTTATTTGTACCCATAGGTAGATTTGTTTTGCAGTTGGTGACATCCATATTTACAAGCCACAATTACATTCAAAATAGACACAAACCCAGTCACACATCTTACAAAATAGGTAAATATAAAATATGTACAATATAATTTTTATAGCTTGTTCAACTCTTTGACAGCAGCAGGGACAAAGCTGTTTTTGTAGCGCTGGGTTCTACTTTTTGGGACAGCAAACCTCCGTCTGGAGGGAAGAAGCTGAAAGTTGCAGTGCAAAGGGTGGGAGTCATCATTTAAAATCGAGTCGGCCATCCTCTGTACTTGTTTGGTGTACAGGGATGTCAGGCTCAGCTGTGACTCACCAAGCAAACGACTGGACCATCTGACTACCTGATCCAAGGATTTCCTCTGTTTCAGTTTTATCTGACCAAACCATGACATTAAAGAAAAGGATAAAACAGATTCAATAAAAGCCCGATAGAACATAGTCATTATGGTTCGGTCAATTTGGAAGCGTGCAAGTTTCCTCAAACAATGCAAATTCTGCTGACCCTTTTTGCACACCCTTTCACAGTTCACCTCAAAGTTCAATCCACTATCAATAATCGTCCCAAGATATTTGTACGATTGTACACATTCGGTGGTCTGGCCTTTTAGTATGGTGACTTTGTGCCTGGGAGTTTTCCTCCTAAAGTCAATAATCATATCTTTCGTTTTTGTTGTATTCAGCTGCAGGTAGGAATCCTCACACCAGTGAACAAAGTCATCAACTACTGGGCCGTGGCCACTCTCACCATCCTGGAGGAGACTGACAATGACTGAGTCATCAGCATACTTTATAATGTGTCTGTTGTCATGTCTGCTCCGACACATGTTTGTGTACAGGATGAAGAGTAGTGGTGACAACACACACCCCTGAGGAGAGCCAGTAGAAGAGCACTTTAGGTCAGACGATGTGCCATTGACCCTTACTCTCTGCGTCCTGTTGGTTAAGAAATCCAGAATCCAACCCACCAGATTATTGCTTAAATCAAATTGTTGCAGGAGCCTTTCAACTAAAATATGAGGTTGGATTGTATTAAAGGCAGAAGAAAAGTCCACAAATAAAAGCCTGGCGTGTGTCCCATTAAAATCCAGATGTTTAAAAAGCATGTCAAACAGAGTGACAGTGGCATCCTCCACTCCTCTGTGAGGCCTATAGGCAAACTGCAGAGGATCCAATGCATGTTCAGTCTGCCTTAGGACCTCACATCTGACCAGTTTTTCAAAAATTTTCATTAAAATTGAAGTCAAAGCAACTGGTCTAAAGTCATTTACCGTTTTAGGACAGCTGGATTTTGGAACGGGAACAACCACGGCATCTTTCCAGATCTTAGGCACATGTTGTGTCTGTAAGGACTTATTGAAAATGTAATAAAAATATAGGACTCAGTTCATGTGCACAGGACTTTACCAGGTGTCCACATATATTATCAGGGCCCTGACTTTTGTTCACTTTTACAGCGCGGAACTCCCTTTTAACATCCTGCATCTCAATATTAAAGTGCTGATTGTCTTTGAGTTTCTGTTTCAAATCTTGGATTTCTGTGCTAAAATCAAAGGAGTCAAAACGACCATAAAAACAGTTAAGAGCATTAGCCAGCTCTGTGTCTGAACTAAAACCATCTAAAAACACACGATTACTGCGCTCTGTGCTCTGAAGGCCTGCAATAGTTTTCATACTGGCCCAGGCCAAACCAAGTTTATTTGCTGCCATCTTGCTTTCCAACTCTGATTTATAATTCTGTTTTGCTCTTAAAATTTCGGCCTTCAGCTCCTTGGTGGCAACCTGTAGCGCAGAAACAGACCCCTGTTTAAAGGCAAGTGCTTTCCTCTGTAAGCAGGATTTAACTGATTTAGTTACCCATGGTTTGTTGTTGGGATATATTTTGACACGTTTACGTGGAACAAACTTATTTTGACAGTAAGCCATGTATGAGCATGTGAGCTCAGCCAGAGAGTCCAAATCATCCCCGCAGGCCATTATGAACATCTTCCAGTCTGTACAGTCAAAGCATTCCTGGAGGCTGTGCTCTGAATCTTCTGTCCACACATCAATGTCTCTCATCTCCACCTTGCCTCTTCTGAGAGCAGTTTTATATGTGGGCAGCAAATGAACACAGTTGTGATCTGATGATCCTAAAGGAGGAAGGGGGAGTGATTTATAGGCCCTCTCTATGGATCCATAGCACAGGTCCAATGTCTTTTTTCGCCTGGTTGGGCAGGAGACATACTGATGAAAGTTTTTAAGTGTCTTCTTTAAAGAAACATGGTTAAAATCCCCAAGAATGAAGTTTGGCGCCTCTGGAGAAATTGACTGCAGCCGCTGCACCACATCAGAGATGGTGCTGGAGGCGGAGTCAGCGTCTGCCCTCGGATGAATATACACAACTGTGATGAAAAGTTGGGGAAACTCTCGAGGCAAATAAAAGGGGCGAAGCGACACAGACAGGAGCTCCACATCGGGTGTACAGATGCGCTGTCTGACCGTGACAGATGTGCAGTACTGCTTATTAATGTATAAACATACTCCGCCCCCCTGACGTTTCCCCGTTACCTCTTCCTGCCGATCCGAGCGCAGCGGAGCTCCAAAGCCGTCAATCCACAGGTCTGCGTCTCGATCATGCGCAGTAAGTCAAGATTCAGTGAAAGCCATGACGCAGCAGTTCTTAAAATCCTTCTGGTAACGTACGTTGCCTTGAATTTCCTCCACCTTGTTTCTCACAGACTGTGCATTCCCAAAAATGATCGAAGGAAGAGGAATGTTACCAAACTGACGTCTCCTAAGGCGCAATTTCACACCTCCACGTCTTCCACGCTTCCTCAACTGTAGCAGTTTGCTCATGAGGAGTGGGCCAAAATACCTGCTGAGAGGTGCAGAAGTCTCATTGACAGTTACAGAAATCGTTTGATTGCAGTGATTGTCTCAAAAGGTTGTGCAACAAAATATTAAGTTAAGGGTACCATCATTTTTGTCCAGGCCTGTTTCATGAGTTTGTTTTTTAAAATAATTCTGTTGAACCACAATTCAAAAGCATTGTCTGATTTTCATTGGTTAATTTTCATAGAATTTTTATTTATGACCAATTTTGTCAGAATCAAGTTATTTCTGTGACCATTGTGGGTTTTTCTTTCATTATCAGAGGTGTACCAACAATTTTGTCCACGGCTGTATAGTTCAGGGCAGCGCGGTGGCGGAGTGGTTAGCACTGCGGCAGCACAGCAACTCACCCTTGGCCGGGGGATCGTGAGTTCAATCCCAGACCCCGACCAACAGTGATCTGTGTGGAGTTTGCATGTTCTCCCCGTGTCTGCGTGGGTTTACTCCGGGATTTCTCCGGTTTCCTCCCACATGCCAAAAACATGCAAGTTAGGTTAATTGGCATCAAACTGGGGATTCTAAATTGTCCTTAGGTATGACTGTGAGAGTGAATGGTTGTCTGTCTCTCTGTGTTGGCCCTGCGATGGACTGGCGATCTGTCCAGGATGTACCCTGCCTCTCGCCCAAAGATGCTGGGATAGGCTCCAGCACCCCCGCGACCCGAAAAGGATTAAGCGGAAGAAGATGAATGAATGAATGAATGTGCAGTTCAGCAGCAATGAAAACTAGGATCACCAAACCTGGTACACAGGTTCACTCTGAGACCATAAACTCTGACTACAGGTTTGGGGTCAAAAGGTCAAAGGTCAAGGTTCACACTCCCTATGATTGCTTACTATAGAACGTGTAAAGCTCTCTAGGGCAGGGGTGGGCAGTGAGGGCCATTCCACTGCAGGTTTTCTGTTCCACTCAGTCTCTTTCAGCAGGTGTTTGCTCTGATCAGCTTCAAGGGTTGCTAATCATTGGAAACACCTGCTAGAGAGACTAGGTGGAACAGAAAAACCGCAGTGGAATGGCCCTCCATGGCACATGATTGCCCACCCCTGCTCTAGGGTCACCATACTTGCTACACAGGTTCGCCTTGGGATCCTGACCTACAACTATGGGTTGTATACTTTGTTGTATATTTGTGGATGATGGGCTTATTGTAATTTGGTTTTGCCATAGTAATTATATTGAAAAGGTGAAAATTGCTGTCCTTCAGTAAGTATTGGGATCTTCAAAGAAAACTGAGGCGGGGGATTGCACTCGCCTCAGAGTGCTCTTGTCTTTCATGGTAACATGCAAACAAGAAGCACAAGAATTAGCAAAGTGAAAATAGCATAGCAGAGAGACTGCTAAGGCTGGTGTTGCTAGAATTATAATATGTAACTATGTGACCTGTGGAGACTGTATAATAGTCACTAACTTGCCATTGGTGGTAATTGTGAGGTTATGACATTGTGTGCATACTTCCACTCAAACATCCTCCTTCAGCAGCTCATGATGTTTGAATGCATATTACAGAACTACCACTATCACTGCTCTAATGTTGGTGTTCATGTTATCATTTTAAAAATTTCTGACACTATAATACCAAAGTATTTTCAAATAGGAATACTATTTCATTTTATTTTATTGTCTTTTGTCCACTATATAAAATGCAATTATTTCACTCCCTGTGAGCTTAAAAAAGAAATCGTTTTGACAATATCTTTTTTACAGTGAGCAATAATAGCAAGAGCATTAAAAGATGAAAACAACAAACAATAGCTTGTTAAAAAAAACAAAGACACTGTTTTTTGGCAGTATCTTGTTCTTTTGGGAAAAAATCTAAACATTTTGCACAAATAGCAAAAGTAATGAACATATAATTTTTGATATTCACAGTCTAAATTTTAATAATTTTTAAACTATATATTTTTTCCTTTGGTTATGGGCCTAGTCTAGATCTAAAAAGATGTGAAATTTCTGCACAGCTTACCATTTTATGTTTTCTTGTACCTGTAAGGTCCCTGGTGAAAATATGGCAAATTCTGAGCATGTAACGCAGATGTACAAGACCATTTTTTCTGTGTTGTGCCTCCCAAAGCCCTTACACTGTCTGCTAGGCTCCTTCTGCACTTCTCTATTGCAAACATAAAGCAAAATAAAAAGAAATCCACAGATATGCACAGAGATCAGAAGGAAAGAAAGCACAGATCGTTACAAGTATCCTAATGGCTACTTGCTATAAGTACCCCCATAATTGGTAGCTCACAATCAGCCATTTATTTACCGTAATAGTTTCCCAATTTTGTATTTAGACAACAGCAAGCTAAAGAGAAAAATTTCACAAAAAGCAGATGCTGTAGCACCATCAGAGTTAATATGTTGTACATTTTATTCCCTTTCACCGTCACGTATGCATTAAATTCACAAATGCTTTTTGAGTTCCTTATTTTGGTCATTTATTTGCATGCTAAGGTTTATTAAATCTTGCTCCTTTTTCTTCTTGGCGGATGAAGGAATTCTTTGCTTAATTCCATTAACTTTGTACTGCTCCTCAATCTTTGGTACCCTGACCATCAGTGCTGTTTCTTTGATGTCTTTTAGCAGTTCTGCTTCAGCGCTCCTGGATAGAACATGACAGTTACATTAATGTCTCCATGTAAATTGCTGTCTACATGTAGGAAACAAGCATAAAAAAGAAAGGGGGGAAAAGAAAGCATGGTACATCCATTGCACCATGACAGAAGGAATTACACCAAAATTCACTGTGTAAAGCCCCAGATGGCCAAGTCTATTATTGTGAGAAGTAATTTTGCTGAAATTTCAGTAAAGAAGAAACAGCAATGACAATAGTCAGTGTTTTCATCCTAGCTAATTACAGTTAAATTCAACTATGTAGGGAGTACTATACATTATTTTGGGAGGTATAGTGTGTGAAATGAAAGATATTATATACTAGAGAGAATTTTGATACAGATTTTTGACCTCTAGCAATGTTTTGACAACTAGGTCACTGAATTCCAGCATAGAGAAACAGGGTTTAAGTACTTTTGAGCTGAATATTTGACAAAAACTAAGGCTTATAAGTAGCAATTGATGCATCATCAAGCTGATCTGAGGTTGAGTAGGGTTCTTATTTATGATGTGTCAGTGAATGAAGTTAACTCAACATTTGTTTAGGCTTTTTTTATTGAAATGAAAACAATACACAAAATAATCTTTGTCACAAATCATTAAACTTCAAACAGTGAATATGGTAACAACAATGATAATGAAAACTGTAACAATGACAGTCAAAAGAAGATATAGGGTCCTTTTTAAGCGAAATATCCCACCCTAGAGCACAGATGTATACATTTAACTGATTCCATATTTTAGTGAGCAAATAATTTTGTAAGAGGAGCTAAAAATAAACATATTTTGCTCCTGCACCACACTTTACTTGTGCTCGTATTTATTTGATAGACTTGTACTTATGAAATCATTACCTTTTACTGTCATTCCAAAAAAAAAATTATTCTTAGATTTTATTCTAATCGTGCTTAATTTAGTGCATTTAATGGAAATATAATTTTTGTGCATTATGTAACAAATGCACAATATTCAGTCTAGAATATAAACTAAATGCAATCAATTTTTTGACACATCAACATAACTTATTACCTCTGCCAAGGAGTGATCATCCCAGTGGTTTGTCCAGTTGTTTGCATTTTGTTGTTTGTTTGCATTGTTTGCATTTTTTTTAAAACCAGAGATGCAGTTTGGCCCAACTTAGCAGTGGATAAATCTTAGAATTGATCTGGATCACATAATGCATTAAGGATGTTTTCATTTTCTCTGCGATCCACATAGTAAGGACATCGATGGCCTCACTCACACCATCACGGACTACATCAGCTTCTGTGTGGACAACACCGTTCCCACCAAGACCATACGGTGTTGCTGAAACAACAAACCCTGGATCAACCCTGAGATAAAAACACTTCTGAGAGAGAAGAGGAGGATCTTCAGGTCGGGGAACAGGGAGATGCTGAAGTCCGTACAGAGGGAGCTGAGGAGAAAGATCAGAGAAGGCAAGGACAGCTTCAGGAAGAAGATGGAGGACAAGCTGCAACAGAGCGACATCAGCGGGGTCTGGAGAAACCTTAAAACCATCTCTGGGCTCCAGAATACCTCCCCCCAGGCCACAGGGGGCAGGGAGTGGGCGAACAATCTGAATCTGTTTTTCAATAGGTTTGACCAACCACCCTCCCCCCTGACTGCACAACAACCACTGCTGTCTCTAAAGACATCAAGTCCTGCTGCCCACTCCCCACTCCACTAACACCCCCCCACTCCCAACACACAGCCCCCCAACCTGACCCTCACTAAGACCCAGGTGAGGACGGAGCTGAGGAAGATCAAGGCGAGGAAGGCGTCGGGACTGGACGGCATCAGCGCAAAGCTCCTCAAGTCCTGTGCAGACCAACTGTGTGGGATTGTGGAGTACATCTTCAATCTGAGCCTGAAGCTGGGGAGGGTACCACAGCTGTGGAAAACATCTTGTGTGGTACCTGTACCAAAGACTTCCCACCCCAAAGATCTGAACAGCTACAGACCAGTGGCCTTGACGTCCCACATGATGAAGACCCTGGAGAGACTGCTCCTTGCTCACCTCCGCCCCCTGGTGGGACCAACGAAGGATCCACTCCAGTTCGCCTACCAGCATGGCATTGGGGTGGAGGATGTGGTGATTTTTTTTTTTTTTTCGATCCAAGATGGCGCCCACAGTGGCCGCCATGGTGTCTCACTGCGCCCTTCTTTGTTTGTTTTTGTTTGTCAGTTGTGTGTCTGCCTGCTCTTACACCCGTGAAGAGCTTCTAAATATCAGGACTTTCACTCCCACGGACCTACTCGCAGTTTTTTTTAGCTCCTGCCGCCGATCTGGTTCACTGTTTAGCTCAAAAAGTGAGACGGCGAAAGAGAGGAAGGCGAGCGGGCGCTCTCGTACGGCTTCGCAGGAGAGGCACGCGCACGGCTTTGCCTGGCATATTTCTCTCCAATGTCAATTCTCTCTCTAACAAGGTAGATGAACTGAGACTGCTGATGCGTTTTAAGGACCTCTCTTCCTCGTCTGCCCTCTGTTTTACTGAGACCTGGCTCAGGGAAAATACACCGGACAGCGCGCTGCTCCTCGAGGGTTTTCAGCTGTTTCGTGCTGATCGTGACACAGAGCTCTCCGGTAAGTCCTCAGGAGGAGGAGTCTGCTTTTACATTAACAGCAGCTGGTGCTCTGATGTAACGGTGATTTCCAAACACTGTTCTCCCACCCTGGAATATCATTTTATTAACTGCAAGCCATTTTATTCCCCGCGGGAATTTGCTTCATTCATCCTGGCCACTGTTTACGTCCCGCCCGACGCGGACGCGCGCGAGGCTCAGCGCGCGCTTGCAGATCACATTCAACATACGGAGCGGACTTTCTCGGACTCTCTGGTTATTGTGGTTGGCGACTTTAACCAGAGCAACGTAAGCCACAATCTCCCCCGATACAAACAGTTTATTAAATGCCCCACCAGAGGAAAGAACACGCTGGATCACTGTTACTCTACAGTGAAGGATGCGTATCGCGCTGTTCCCTGTGCTGCGCTCGGACTATCTGATCACGTGATGGTCCACCTCATTCCCACATACAGACAGAGACTGAAGCTCTCTAAACCTGTTGTGAGCACTACGAAGAAATGGACCAGTGAAGCTGGGGAGAAGCTGAACATGTGCATGGAAATAACTGACTGGGGCATGTTTAAAGGAGCCACGCATGATCTGGATGAGTACACGGACACTGTGAACTCATATATCCACTTTTGTGAGGAGAGCATTCTTCCATCGCGCACCAGGGTGAGTTACTCCAACGACAAGCCCTGGTTCACAGCTAAGCTCAGACAGATCAGGAAGGAGAAGGAAGCAGCGTTGAACAGTGGAGACAGGGACTGCTACAGGGAGGTTAAATATCGGTTTAACAGAGAGCTGAGGAGAGCTAAATCTGTGTATTCTGAGAGACTCCAGCAGCAGTTCACGGCTAACGACTCTGCTTCTGTGTGGAGAGGACTGAGGCAAATCACCAACTATCGGCCTCAGGCTTCTAAAGGTCAGGATGACAAAGCCCTTTGTCAAAGACTGTCCCAACACTATGCCCGTTTTGACACCTCGTCAGCTGTGTCCAACTCCCCCCCTCCCCCCAGCTCCACTGTCTCCACTGTCCCTACTTCATCAAAGGCGCCCCCCCCCCCTCCTCCCCCCTGCCCTTGTCATCAGTGAGCAGGACGTGCACAGACAGTTCTCCAGACTGAACCCACGCAAGGCCCCCGGTCCGGACGGCGTGTCTCCCTCCACCCTGAGACACTGTGCGAAAGAGCTGACTCCTGTCTTCACAGACATTTTTAACACCTCCCTTAAGCTATGCCACGTGCCGACCTGCCTCAAATCCTCCACCATCATCCCTGTCCCCAATAAGCCACGGATCACTGGACTTAACGACTACAGACCTGTAGCGCTCACCTCTGTAGTCATGAAGTCCCTTGAGCACCTGGTCCTGCCCCACCTCAAGTCCATCACCACTCCCCTCCTGGACCCGCTGCAGTTTGCCTACCAAGCCAACAGGTCTGTAGACGACGCAGTCAACCTGGCCCTCCACTCCATCCTGCAGCACCTGGACTCCCCGGGAACCTACGCCAGGATCCTGTTTGTGGACTTCAGCTCTGCATTCAACACCATCCGCCCCGCTCTGCTCCGGGACAAGCTGTCCCTGCTCAACGTGCCTGACTCCCTCTGCAGGTGGATCACCGACTTCCTGACAGACCGGAGGCAGCATGTGCGGCTGGGAAAGACTGTCTTAGACTCTGTTAGCATCAGCACCGGATCACCCCAGGGCTGTGTACTTTCCCCCCTACTCTTCTCCCTTTATACCAACTCCTGCACCTCCAGCCACCAGTCTGTCAAGCTGATCAAGTTTGCGGACGACACCACCCTCATCGGGCTCGTCTCCAACGGCGACGAGTCCGCCTACAGGAGAGAGGTGGCCCAGCTGGCGTCCTGGTGCAGCCACAACAACCTGCAGCTGAACGCTCTGAAGACAGTGGAGATGATTTTGGACTTCAGGAAAGTCACAACCCCTCTGCCCCCCCTCACCCTCACAGGCTCTCCCATCACCACTGCAGATTCCTTCCGCTTCCTAGGCACCACCATCACCAGGGACCTCAAGTGGGAGCCGACCATCAGCTCCCTCATCAAAAAAGCCCAGCAGAGGATGTTCTTCCTGCGGCAGCTGAGGAAGCTCAAGCTACCCACCAAGATGTTAGTGCAGTTCTACACAGCCATCATCGAGTCCATCCTCACCACCTCCATAACTATGTGGTACGCAGGAGCCACTGCCAGGGACAAACTAAGGCTGCAGCACGTCGTGCGCGCTGCTGAGAAGGTGATCGGCTGCAAGCTCCCATCTCTCCAGGACCTGTACATCTCCAGGACCCGGAGGCGTGCTGGCCGGATCATAGCCGATCCTTCACACCCTGGTCACGTACTGTTTGCCCCCCTCCCCTCAGGTAGAAGACTTCGGTCCATTCAGACTAAAACCTTCCGTCACATGAACAGCTTCTTCCCCTCTGCCATCAGACTGCTGAACACTAAGTGACTTATTGACTCTCGTGCACTATGTACAGCAGCTCAACAAGACTCATGTCAATCATCACTGTTTTCCTTTTGCATTACCGACTGCACTATGTGGTACTCCACAATATCTGCTGCTCACTAATATATTTAAAAACTGCTTTGACTAGTATTACTCATTCTTATTCTACACTTTATTGCATGTATAGTTTTTTATTTCTTTTATTTTATCATGTTTAATGTTGCAGCATTGCACCGAGACAAATTCCTAGTTTGTGTACTACATGAACAATGGCAATAAATCTGATTCTGATTCTGATTCTGATTCTGATTCTGATCTTCCTCCTTCATCGTTCTCTGTCCCACCTGGAGAAGCCCGGGAATGCGGTGAGGATCATGTTCTTTGAATACTCCAGTGCTTTCAACACCATCCAACCGATGATCCTGAAGGACAAGCTGCTGTGCGCAGGGGTGGACCAGCACCTGTCATCATGGATCCTGGACTACCTCACAAACCGGCCTCAGTTTGTGAGAACCCGGGACTGTGTGTCCGACATGATCATCGGGAGCATGGGGGCCCCCCAGGGAACGGTTTTGGCTCCCTTCCTGTTCACCCTTTATACCGCGGACTTCTCACACAACACAACACACTGCCATCTACAGAAGTTCTCTGATGACTCTGCGATCGTTGGCATCATCTCCAACGGAGATGAAGCTGAGTACAGAGGGCTTATCCAGGAGTTTGTGGACTGGTGCCATCGGAACTGCCTCCAGATCAACGCGAGGAAAACTAAGGAGCTGGTGGTGGACTGCTGCAGGCAAGGACAACCCCTCACAGCACCAGTAAATATACAGAGAACAGACATTGAGATGGTGACATCCTACAAGTACCTGGGTGTTCATCTGAACAATAAACTAGACTGGTCACACAATACTGACACACGCTACAAGAAGGGACAGCGCAGGCTGTTCCTACTGAGGAGGCTCAGGTCTTTTGGTGTACAAGGGGCACTGCTGAAGACATTCTATGACACGGTGGTGGCATCAGCCATCACTTTTGGAGTGGTCTGCTGGGGCAGTGGCATTACAGCAGCCGATAGGAAGAGACTGAACAAACTGATAAAGAAAGCTAGCTCTGTCCTGGGGCAGCGCCTTGACCCAGTGGAGAAGATAGGAGAGAGAAGGATGGTGACTAAACTGTCATCTCTGCTGGAGTCCGAGTTCCACCCTATGCAGGACATACTGAATGCACTGAGGAGCTCATTTAGCAGCAGACTACATCATCCTAGGTGCACAACCGAGAGGTTTCGCAGGTCCTTCCTACCTACGGCTGTCAGACTGTACAACCTAAGCAGGGCTGCTCACAGAGATAGCAAGAAGACGTTACAACCTAATAGTTTTGAATGCAAAAGACGCGATAGACTTACACAATGGTCCCCTCCGGTATACAACTAGGAAAATACCGGTCGCTATGGAGGGTGAGAATATGTATGGGTACATAATCATACCATGTAGGATAACTAAGTAGACGGTTGTGCTGTTTCATTCTATCTAGCTACAATGCTCTGCACTGTGTGTGTTTATATATTTACATATTTATTCCATCTAGCTACAATGCTCCGCACTGTGTGTGTTTATATATATATTTATATACTTACTCTATCTAGTAACAATGCTCCACACTGTGTGTTTATATATTTACATATTTATTCCATCTAGCTACAATGCTCTGCACTGTGTGTTTATATATCTACATATTTATTCCATCTAGCTACAATGCTCCGCACTGTGTTTATATATTCATGTATCTATTCCATCTAGCTACAATGCTCCGCACTGTGTGTTTATATATTTACATATTTATTCCATCTAGCTACAATGCTCCGCACTGTGTGTTTATATATTCACATATTCATTCCATCTAGCTACAATACTCTGTACTGTGTGTTTATATACTCATCTATTTATTCCATCCAGCTACAATGCTCCGCACTGTGTTTATATATTTATATATCTATCCCATCTAGTTACAATGCTCCGCACTGTGTCTATATATATATTTATATTTATATGTACATATGTATACTTGCTGCTCTTGTTTTTTTCTCTTGCCTTCTGATTGTTGCTCTGAGTGTTGCTATCCCTGTGCTGTTGCAATCCTGGAATTTCCCCATTGTGGGACTAATAAAGGCTTATCTTATCTTAAATGCTTTCTCAGCCTTGCTGGAGTCTGAGCCACAATCACAGAACATTTGGTTTAGGCAGTGGATCTGTACGCTGGTTTCCTGACTGCCAGTAGTCAAAACAAGAAGTAGAAAAGTTGGTTGGGGTATGCAGTCTCAGACTGCTTTTGTTTTAAAAAGGATTTTATTTTTCTCTCTTAATGCAGTGCTTATAAAGTGGAGCAAAATTATTGTTTGATATACTCCTGTTCACTAAGCAGAGGTGATTTTTTTAAGTAAAATAGAGTTCATTAGACTGATGATTTTTACTTCTTTTTACTTTGACATTAACCTTTTTGTTTGTTCCATATTAACACACAATTTTCTTTGCAGTAGTGAGATTTAATGTCCATTTTTTGTATAATAGGCAAACGTTCTCTTATGATCCTACCTGTTCGAACAGAATACCCTGGAAAAATACATAGAAAGGGCAAAAGTTGAACTGGAATAAGCAATCTATTCCTAATGCCACTTCAGATAAACAGATATAATTTCTGAGTTCAAACGTTACTGAAACCATTACAGTGTATTAGCCTTGTTTGCTCTGAAAGCATGGTTCATGCTGAAGTCATGTAAAAATAAGCTGATCAGGACTTTGTCAAGAGGGTACGATTGTCATCTTCTCAAAACAGTAAAGAAAAACTAGGTTAATATTTTTAAATTTTGCTGAGTTTAACTGGCCCCTCACAGATCGTCACCTTATCGTGGTGGTGGGTTTGCGTGCCCTAGTGATCCCAGGAGCTATGTTGTCTGGGGCAGTTTGCCTCTGGTAGGTTTCACCCAAGACAAACTGGTCCTGGGTGAAGGGCCAGACTAAGAACGATCCAACAGACTCTCATGATGAATGCTAGAACAAGGATTCAGTGTACCCCGCCCGGTATGGGGTTACCGGGGCCCCACCTTGGAGCCAGGCCTGCGGGAGGGCCTCGATGGCTAGCGTCTGGTGGCCGGGTTTCCGCCCATGGGACCCAGCCAGGCTCAGCCCGAAGGAGTTACATGGGTCCGCCCTCCAGTGAGCTCACCATCTGCAGGAGGGACCATGAGGGTCCGGTGCTATGTGGATCAGATGGCGGTCAAAGGCGGAGACCTTGGCGCTCTGATCCCAGGCTTCCATGAGGTTGAGAGCTACCAGCTAGATACAGTCGGCCTCTCCTCAACACACAGCTCCAGTTCTGGAACCAGTCTTCTGGAGAGGGGCTGGAGCTTGGCCTGTTCTGGAGTTGCCCCGGGCGAGAGGCGATGAGCAGGGGTGGGTATTCATATATCCCCCCACCTTGCTGCCTCTATATTGGAGTTTTTCCCGGTGGATGAAAGGGTTGTTTCCCTGCGCCTTCGGGTTGGGTAACGGGTCCTGACCATCATTTGTGCCTATGCACCAAATGATGTTTCAGAGTACCCATTCTTTTTGGAGTCTCTGACTGGGGTGCTGGAGGGTGCTCCTCTTGCAGACTCCATTGTCCTACTGGGGGCTTCAATGTGCACGTGGGCAACGACAGTGAAACCTGGAGGGGGGTGATTGGGAGGAACGGCCTGCCCGATCTGAACCTGAGTGGCGTTCAGTTACTGGACTTCTGTGCTAACCACAGTTTGTCCATAATGAACACCATGTTCAAGCATAAGGGTGTCCATATGTGCACCTGGCACCAGGACACCCTAGGTCGCAGGTCGATGATCGATTTTGTTATCGTGTCATCAGACCTGTGACCATATGTCTTGGACACTTGGGTAAAGAGAGGTGCAGAGCTGTCAACTGATCACCACCTGGTGGTGAGTTGGATCTGATTGCAGGGGAGGATGCCATTCAGACCTGGTAGACCCAAACGTATAGTGAGGGTGTTCTGGGAACATCTGGCTGAGGCCCCTGTCCGGGAGGTCTTCAACTCCCACCTATGAAAGAACTTCAACCACATTCCGAGGGAGTCTAGAGACATGGAGTCTGAATGGGCCATGTTCTCCACCTCTATTGTTGAAGCAGCTGCGCAGAGCTGCGGCCGCAAGGTTGTCGGGGCATCTCGTGGTGGCAACCCCCGAACCAAGTGGTGGACACCAGTGGTGAGGGGGGCCATTAAGCTGAAGAAGGAGTCCTATCAAGCTTGGTTAGCTTGTGGGACTCCCGAAGCAGCTGAGGTGTACTGGCAGGCCAAGCGGAGTGCAGCTCGGGTGGTTGCTGAAGCAAAAACTCTGGTATGGTTGGAGTTTGGTGAGGTGATAGAACAAGACTTTGGGTCGGCCTCAGAGAGATTCTGGCAAACTGTCCGGCGGCTCAGGAGGGGGAAGCAGTTCCCTGTCTACACTGTGTATGGTGCAGATGGGGCACTGCTGACTTCGACTGGGGATATCGTTGGGCGGTGGAAGGAATACTTTGAGGATCTCCTTAATCCCACTGACATGCCTTCCATAGAGGAAGCAGGGCTTGTGGACGAGGGGGACAACTCACCTATCACAGGGGCTGAGGTCGCCAAGGTGGTTAAAAATCTCTTTGGTGGCCGGATCCCGGGGGTGGATGAGATTTGCCCCGAGTACCTCAAGGCCCTGGATGTTGTAGGGCTTTCATGGTTGACACGCCTCTGCAACATTGCGTGGAGGTCGAGGGCAGTGCCTTTGGCATTGCAAACTGGGGTGGTGGTTCCTGTCTTCAAAAAAAGGGGACCGGAGGGTGTGCTCCAACTTTAGAGGGATCACACTCCTCAGCCTCCCGGGAAGGTCTGTGCCAAGGTACTGGAGAGGAGAGTCCGGCGGTTGGTCGAACCCCGAATTCAGGAAGAGCAGTGTGGTTTTTGTCCTGGCTGTGGCACATCGGACCAGCTCTTTACCCTCTTAAGAATCCTTGAGGGTTCATGGGATTTTGCCCAACCAGTTTACATGTGTTTTGTGGACTTGGAGAAGGCATTCGACTGCGTCCCTTGTGGTTTTTTGTGGGGGGGTGCTTCGGGAGTATGGGGTATCGGGCTTGTTTTGTTATGAGCTATTCGGTGTCTGTATGACCGTTGTGAGAGTTTGGTTCGTATTGCCAACACTCGGTCGGACTCATTCCCAGTGAGAGTCGGACTCCACCAGGGCTGCCCTTTGTCACCGATCCTGTTCATAAATTTTATGGACAGGATTTCTAGGTGCAGCCAGGGAACGGAGGGTGTCATGCTTGGTGACCACAGGATCTCATCTTTGTTGTTTGCAGATGATGTTGTCCTACTGGCTTCATTCAGCAATGGCCTACAGGTCTTACTGGGACAGTTTGCCGCTGAGCGTGAAGTGGCTTGGATGAGAATCAGTACCTCCAAGTCCGAGTCCATGGTCCTCAGCCGGAACAGGGTGGATTGTCCTCTCTGGGTTGGAGACAAGCTCTTGCCCCAAGTGGAGGAGTTTAAATATCTTGGTGTCTTATTCACGAGTGAGGGGAAAATGGAGCGACAGATTGACAGACGGATTGGAGCAGCATCTGCAGTGATGCGGACGTTGTACCGGTCTGTTGTGGTGAAGAGGGTGCTAAACTCTACGGAAAAGCTGTTGATTTACCAGTCAATCTACGTTCCTACCCTCACCTATGGTCATGAGCTTTGTATAATGACCGAAAGAACGAGATCGCGGTTACAAGTGGCTGAAGTGAGCTTTCTTCGTAGGATTGCTGGACTCACCCTCAGAGATAGGGTGAGGAGCTTGGTCATCTGGGAGAGACTCAGAGTAGAACCGCTGCTCCTCCACATTGAAAGGAGCCAGTTGAGGCGGTATGGGCATCTGATTAGGATGCCTCCTGGACGCCTCCCACTTGAGGTGTTTCAGGCACGTCCCACTGGGAGGAGACCCCGGGGCAGACCCAGGACTTGCTGGAAAGACTATGTCTCCCAGCTGGTCTGGGAACGCCTTGGTATCCTCTCTGAAGAGCTGGAGCAGGTGGCTGGGGAGAGGGAAGTGTGGGGTTCTCTGCTTGAACTGCTGCCTCCGCGATCCGGACCTCCGGAAAAGCGGTAGAAGATGGATGGATGGATGGATGGAGTTTAACTGGAACAACCATTCCAGGGTTATTTCTAGGGGGCCTCAAAGCATATCTGTTTACGTTTGCTTTTTTTAACCAAATAAATAAATTTAAAAAAAAAACAACTTTACTTTTATGCAATGCTGTAAAAGTAACAGCATCTGTATTGGAAGTGTTTGCACAGGCTACACAGTATTTGTCTGATCTAGACAAAGTAAAACAAGCCAGCATGTGTAATCTGAGGCCATACAGAGGGACACTGAAGACCATGGGCTTTTCTGAAGGTGGGCATTCTAGACTTTAAAGTACAGTACATCTAACACAAAAGTTGTGCTGTCTGAATGACAACAAAATATCCTGAAGGCACAGTAAAGATGAATGTATCTGCCTTACTTCTGTTGCACTGGCAAATTTGGGGGGCATCTCTAACTTTAAACCAAAGCCACCATTTGCCATCCTGTTTTTTTATTTACTCTGTTTTGATACAGTTATAAATCTTAAGGTATAATTTTTTTCTGTGCAAGTATCATTAAGCAATTCATTATTTAAAAAGTTTGAAAATGTGTGCATAATTCCTAAATATTTGACATGCGGTGCTAGTTTAATCTTTTTAAAAAAAAATTTAAACAGACTTGTACTTAACAGTTTGCTTTAAAGATGACAGCTGTCTTGCAAAGCTTTTGTTGGCTGCGATTTGAAATATACGTAACACTTAGTGCAGTGCATGTGAGAGGTGACAAAAATAAGAGATATTTCTATTACTATGCAATTGCTACAGCTTTCCTACGGGGACCTTAACAATATTCCTTTTACACTGCTCTATCCATCATGATAACGAATGGCAGTAACTTATCCAGGGACATAAATCTGGCAAGCTCCAACAGCACTGTGACACAGCATTTAATTACAACGCATGTCTAATTGAAAGACCCCCGGAAAATAGTGGGATGTCTCTCTGACTGTAGCAGGGTTAAAAAACTTAATTAATTATGAGACACCTCCCTCCCTCTTTATTCTGAGTCACTGGCATGCCTGCCTCAGTGAGCTGATGACATTTTCAGCCTCCCTTTCATCCCTCAGAGAAATGAATGGCGTGGCAGGAGCGTTATCAAATGAGCTGTAGAGCCAGCCAGTGAATATGTCATTGAGTGTGACATATTCCCTGAGTGTGACTGCTCCCTGAGTGAATTGTGATTTATCTGTATGGCTCCCTCGTCATGTTAACTGACTTGCAACTCGGCACCCCTTCCCCCCCCCCAACCTGTCGTTGACAGGTTCGGTAGATCATTTGGGGGGGATCTCTAGGTGAGCTGCTGGCTAATGTAGCCTGGGATCCTGCTGAATAACAGTACCCTTGTGTTTGACCCCAGGTGCTCCTTACGGCATAGAACTGCCTTCATTCATTTCTGCAAACCATAATCAATAGTGTATGGCAGTCCGATGCTTACTAGCAGGACTAATGTCACTATGCTTTTGTGAGCTGGGGGAGAGAATCGTCTTTGAGACAATACATTATGTCAACTTGGACTTTTTCATTCGATTAGTGTGACGGAAGACTGAAGGAGTGTTTCTATTAAAAAGGCAAGTTCAAATTCTGTTATTTTTTTCCAGAGAAACACTCTATCTCCAGACTGGTGTCATGGAAACACGCATGAACTAGAAAAGCACTCAAGAGAGCGCATACCTCCGACAAGGCTCCTTCCGTCCCTCATGGATCACCTCCAAAATGTAATGGGTTTGTGTGTAGGTCTAGAGCCCCTTCTGGTAAAAATTGCATCAAAGTCTGTTCATTAGTTTTGGAGTATTGTTGCTAACACCGTGTGAGAAGATAAGAGCCTTGGCTGAGGTATGCATTCTCAGATCATCACCAAAATGCAATGGCTTCCTCTGTAGCCCAAGAACCACCTCTGGTGAAAATTTCATCCAAATCCATCCAGTATTTTTTGTGTAACGCTGCTGCACAAATACAAACAAAGCACTTGGTGGAGGTATGCACTCTCAGATCATCACCAAAATCACCTGTTCCCTGTGCCATTACACACCTTTCCTGAAATTTTCATCAAAATCCGTTCATAGCTTTTTGAGTTATGTTACTAACAAGCAGACAAACCAACAAGACAAACCAACCCAACTAAAAACACCACCTTGTCATTTGGCGGAGGTAATAACATGTCTGTTTCGGTCCCATATCGTGCAAAATGGTGTGTTGTGGGTTTAACCTTATAAAATACAACCATGAGTCACATGTACACTATTAGAATATGAAACTGCTCACTTCACAAAGAAATACAAACTGTGTGTAAAGAAGAAAACAGACGAGGCAGCAAGCTAGACGACACATGAACTTTATTCTTCTACCAACATGAAGTACAGGAAATACTCTGGCTGGATCTCTGGGCACCTCCTTTTTATAACCTTTATTTCCATCCCATGAGACTCAGGGAGCCAAAACAATACAATCAGTGGACAAAGATACGCGTGTCACATTAACATCATTAACATCATATAACGCCAGTCCCGCTTCTCACACCCTCTCTTCCTCCAGCGGCTCTGGCATCTCCTGAACTCCCCGAGGGGTGAATAGTCCTTTCTGCTACGTCTGAGACCCCCTGGTGCCACTTCCTCCTTCAGTCCTTTGTTCCATCTTCCCGCGGCTTCCGACTCTGGGTGGAGAACCCCCCACACAGTGCCACCACAACTGCCTTTATTTAGGTAAACTGTTAAAGAAATGAGTGGATTGCACTTCCTGAGTTTTTATGATATTACAAAAAACACCCTTGCCTTTAGTTGTCTAAACTAACAAAAACAGCACCCTGACTGCCTCCTTGCTTGTGATTGGCCCAATCAAAAAAACCTTTACCCAGTCAGATTAGGGACTTGATGATAATAATGACCAGGCTGAAAACCAAGTATGTGGGACAAAGCTTTGCAGACGGTTTTAAAACAACATTTTTTTTTTTTTGGGGGGGGGGGGTAATACCACAAACAGGTCCCTGAGGATGTCAAGGAATCATTGGAAAATGCATGGTATGGGATCTTTAAGTCATTTCACATTAGGGATGGGGGGGGGGGATCATTGCATCATCGTATAGTGATACTGTGGTGTCCACTATGTTGTATTGATTCAGAGACACTGGTATTGTGATGCTTTATAAAGAATTTTTTAATAAATGTTGCAAAATGGAGGAGGGAAATCTGTGGCGGCGCCTTGCATGGCAGTGGCCCTCTGATTCTACACTTGGGGTGTGTGTGACTAACACTGTAGATAGGTAAAGCACAATCTCGTTCTACTGTACATGATTGGTTGTACGGTTGAATGACAATAAGGGTGATTTAAAATACAAACTTACCTATTTAGGTACCAGAGTAAAAAAAAAAAACAACAAAAAAAAGATTTTTCAGTCCACTAGTTGAAGCTAAGTGCTCACTGTCTGATTAGGCCAGCACAACGAAGAAGTGACTGAGAAGATCTAGCCGGCAGTTGAAGAAGACAAAGATCGTGAGGAAAAATTGCAATGTATGATATTACAATACTCAGTGTATCGCAAGATTGTGATGGTATTGCATCGTAGCCCAAGTTTCCGGATATCGTATCGTGCGGCCTCTGGTAATTCCCACCCCATTTCATATAGAAAATATTTTTAGTTTTCACATGTCATTTGCCAGAGTTACTGTATAGTAAGATTTTGAAAAAAGTGATCTACTGGTTGTAAAAATAACTGAATAATATACCACCAATTCAGCTGTAATGTTGGCATTACTACCCTAATCCTAACCATTTCTCTAAACTTACCAAGGAAAAGGGTTTGAAGCCCAACTGACAGCACAGAAATGGGAGTTGAACTTATGACCCACACCATAGTCTGGCTCCTTACTTGTTTCACCAAACTGGTTGTCCCACTTGGCAAACCACATAGGAATGTTTTCATTGACTCCATCACATATCCCCCTTTCAGACTGTAATATCCCAATGTCAGAAGTGGATTTATACATTAAGGATATCAGCTTTCTTACTATGTCAACCACCAGTGAGCCCTACCTGCAACAGCACTTACAACTGAGACCAAGCACACAACCCACCAAATTCCCACCGGTAAAAACCTGTTGACAATGCCAATTGTGAGCAAGAGCAGAGCAGTGAAGCCTAAATAATGGCATCTAAACAAGGATCAAACTTACAACCTCCTGCACGCTGCTTGTGCAAGTACGGTGCCAGATGCCAGTGCTGGAGGTCATGAGTTTGATCCCGTCTGAAATTCTGTCAACCCCCTCTCTCATTTCCCTACCTTGGACACAGAGTTAAGTTAATCCCTTCCACATCATGTGGTGGTGCCTATCTCCATTTCTCTGACCCTAGGCCACACAGCCACTGTGAGTAGTGAAAGCTTCAGTGGGTGGTCAGTCCTCTGGTAGCTCTGTGTGTTAACTTTCCTTTCCCCATTCTATTATGCTGAGCACCAAGCTAAAAGGCTGAAAGGACTATTTTTAGATGGTCTTTGTTATGACCCAGTTGGGATTTAAACCCACGACCTCCTGGTTGCAGGCCACATGCTCTGCCAACTAGGCCACCACTCCGGTTCATTGGACACGCAAGTGACATGCAAAGTGAAAGCTATGGAGAAAGGGCACAACATGGAATTGAACTCCTGTCTTCTGGATGGGAGAGCAATTTTAGTATTTCATCCACCTGCATGAGGTTTGAGTGCTTTTAAAGTGGTGAAACACAATAACATCACCATACATCACAGTATAAAAAAAAATGGACTGTTTTCACATGAAATGGCTTAAAATGCATGTACACGAAATGTGAAATCCTTAAAAGTGGTGTGCTGTTTATACAGATTCCCATGAAAACACATTGGCATCTCACATTGCTCATGCACAGGCTTGTAAAGACGTACAATAGAGTACAATAAAGAAGTGTTGCCAACACTTGACATCAAGTTACCTGTAGAAAGTGGAAAATAAGCAAATATGTCTGCTGAAGCAACATTGTTTAGTTTTCCTGAGTTGGTTTAGGAATTATCTCCTAAATTGAACTCATAAAATCTTCAAACCATGTGGTAACTCTCAACATCCACAAACTTTCCCAAGCAACTGACTAAGGATCAGAAAATGAATCTATTTGATGCCTAGATAGCAAGGGGAAGCCATAAGAAATATCAAAGTGTTTCCAGCTTGCATTTTCCTCTGTGTGAAATATCATTAAGAAGTGGCAGTTAAGGAGCGCTGTGCAAGTCAAGGCACGATCATAAACACACACAAAAAAATTCTTCAGGAAAAAAAAGTTTGCTGCTTCTGTGCAAAGCCAAAAAGCCCTTCACCTTCAATGTTCTCAGTACTGGTAGTTTTCACTGCTTTAATGTGATACATTTAGATGCATGTTTGGGCTTTTTTCTTTTTTCAAATTATTCATATTGATATTATTATTTTAAATGCAGCTAATAAGAAGATTGTGTTTTTCTTTTGATAAAGTAATTCAAAATTATGTACTGTATTTGAATAGTATGCATACTTATATATTTTTTAGATTAATTTTGCAGATACCCCAAGAGTGAATCAAACCTGGTGGACTGTCAATCCCTAGTTGCACCATTATTACTAGTTGAGTTAAACTCTTCTTGAAGGGATTTTCAAAAAATTGTCTCCCATTATTTTTTTTTACCACTACTAAGGAGTTTATATTGCAGCCTGTCAACCTGTATGCATGTTTGGAATATGTTAATGCTACTGACCTGTCATACATTTCCCAGACTGCTATGGAGGTTAGCACAAACCAACATCGTACAGTGCATCGACCCACTAGCCAACATCTAGCTAACTGTTCCTCAGAATATCTGAATCAATGCCAGACTATGTTAGTTTAAACTATGTTGGCTTCAGCTAACATAGTTCCAACTAAAATGCTTTTGAAGAATGTCAGAATACTTTCATATCAGATGGCAGTCTAAATTGTTGATAGGGACAGAGATTGGTTAGATCAGGCTTTTTAGGCTAGGAATCCAAGCTTAAATAATAATGATAATAATAATAATAATAATGAAAAGATCATTGCAGTGTAGCCTGTTGATAAGAAACACAAATTGATCATATGCAGAATTGGAAACAGATGAAATATGGTTAACCTTATTAATAAAAGTGTGAAACATAGCCTACAGATAAATTACTGCTATATATGATAACAATGTTTGGCAACAGAAGATGGTGTGAGTGATTAGGTGATTGATTATTGGAACAGATGCACAAATTGACATATTCTTTTTATATGATTGGTGTCTTTTAATTTATTTCATATTGATAGCAGAGTCAGTGATTTTTCTGCCAATAATTGTAATGTGATTGTGTGGTTGCAATCTTTCACTGTAACCTTTCACTTTAATATATAACCAACAACAATAATACAAAAAGAACAACATGAACTATCACAAAAATAGTATATAGTGCTCAGTTAGGATTAAGCGACATTATGGTTTCAAAGTATCACAAATGTTCTTCAGTAATTGTATTGTTGCCTATACAGCCATGGACCAAATTGTTGGTACCCCTCTGTTAATGAAAGAAAAACCCACAATGGTCACAGAAATAACTTGAATCTGACAAAAGTGGTAATAAATAAAAAAATTCTGTGAAAATTAACCAATGAAAATCAGACAATGCTTTTGAATTGTGGTTCAACAGAATTATTTTAAAAAACAAACTCATGAAACAGGCCTGGACAAAAATGATGGTACCCCTAGAAAAGATTGAAAATAATGTGACCATAGGGACATGTTCAACCAAGATGTGTCCTCTAATTAACATCACAGGTGTCTACAAACTTGTAATCAGTCAGTCGGCCTATTTAAAGGGTGACAAGTAGTCACTGTGCTGTTTGGTGACATGGTGTGTACCACACTAAACATGGACCAGAGGAAGCAAAGGGGAGAGTTGTCTCAGGAGATTAGAAAGAAAATTATAGACAAGCATGTTAAATGTAAAGGCTATAAGACCATCTCCGAGCAGCTTGATGTTCCTGTGACTACAGTTGCACATATTATTCAGAAATTTAAGATCCACGGGACTGTAGCCAACCTCCCTGGACGTGGCCGCAGGAGATGACGGATAATATGAATGGTAACAAAAGAGCCCAGAACAACCTCTAAACACATTCATGGTGAACTCCAAGGTCGAGGTACATCAGTGTCAGATCGCACCATCCGTCATTGTTTGAGCCAAAGTGGACTTCATGGGAGACGACCAAGGAGGACACCACTGTTGAAAACAAATGATAAAAAAGCCAGACTGGAATTTGCCAAACTGCATGTTGACAAGCCACAAAGCTTCTGGGAGAATGTCCTATGGACAGACGAGACAAAACTGGAACTTTTTGGCAAGACACATCAGCGCTATGTTCACAGACGCAAAAATGAAGCATACCAAGAAAAGAACACTGTCCCTACTGTGAAACATGGAGGAGGTTCTGTTATGTTCTGGGGCTGTTTTGGTGCATCTGGCACAGGGTGTCTTGAATCTGTGCAGGGTACAATGAAATCTTAAGACTATCAAGGTATTCTAGAGAGAAATGTGCTGCCCAGTGTCAGACAGCTTGGTCTCAGTCGCAGGTCATGGGTCTTGCAACAGGATAATGACCGAAAACACACAGCTAAAAACACCCAAGAATGGCTAAGAGCGAAACACTGGACTATTCTAAAGTGGGCTTCTATGAGCCCTGACCTAAATCCTATTGAACATCTGTGGAAGGAGCTGAAACATGCCATCTGGAGAAGGCACCCTTCAAACCTGAGACAGCTGGAGTGGTTTGCTCATGAGGAGTGGGCCAAAATACCTGCTGAGAGGTGCAGAAGTCTCATTGACAGTTACAGAAATCGTTTGATTGCACTGATTGCCTCAAAAGGTTGTGCAACAAAATACTAAGTTAAGGGTACCATCATTTTTGTCCAGGCCTGTTTCATGAGTTTGTTTTTTAAAATAATTCTGTTGAACCACAATTCTAAAGCATTTTCTGATTTTCATTGATTAATTTTCATAGAATTTTTTTATTTATTACCACTTTTGTCAGATTCAAGTTATTTCTGTGACCATTGTGGGTTTTTCTTTCATTAATAGAGGGGTACCAACAATTTTGTCCACGTCTGTATCTCTGGCTTGCCCCGTCAGCTGCAGCTTTCATCAGAAACTATATTTCACCCCCCCAATCAACACACACACACACACACACACACACACACACACACACACACAAGCCCATGCGCGCGCACACACGCACACACTCATACACCACTCCCCACTTCTCTCACACACATATAAAAGAATAAATATACAGTATATATATATAGTGGAGAAAGGAGGCAGGCGAGGCAACGAGCTGAACCACACAGAATCTTTATTCTTTCTCCAACATAACTTACAGCAAAAGTACATCACGGGTCTCTGTGCATTCCTCTTTTATATATTTATTTCCATGCATCGAGACCCGGACTTCCGACCATAATACATTGTTGTTTGAACAAAGAAATGTGTGGCATATTGACATGACATAATGCCGACGCCGGTTCCATACCCTTCTTCTCTCAATGGCTGCGGCATCTCTTACTTTCCCCGGGGGGCGCATAGACCCAACAATCCCGTCTGAGAACCCCCGGTGACACCTGCTCCTTCAGTCCATTGTTCTCCCCTTCCCCCCGCCTTCTCTGGGTGGAGAAACCCCCACACCATGCCCCCACAATATATATATTAGGGATGAGCCGATACCACTTTTTCAAGACCGATACTGTGACTTTGAGTATTGTCTGATACCGATCCAAACCTGATACCGTCGCTCTTATTTAAAATAACAAAAGTACAGACCATACTTTGTTAATGACTGGTTGCATTTTGTACACATATAGAACAGAAATCTAAAAGTCAAAGAATATATTACAAATTTGACTCAGCTCAGCAACGCTGCTGCTTTTTTTGTTTTGAACTTTGCAACACTGGCAGCATTTCACTGGTCAGCACCATGTAAACATGCATTCTGAAATTTTAAGTGCAAGTTTATGCAAAACTTTGAAGCTGAGTAATTAAGTAAACATTCAGATGAAATTCAAAGTGCCACGATGCATGAGGTAAAAAAGGCTGTAGATTGGAAAATAAAGGAACTAACCCTTTAAGTTGTATTTTTGACATCCATTATTATTATCATACGTATTCTCCTAGTCCTTGGTTTATTTACTAGGGTTTATGATATTATTCTCTGTCCATTCTTAGTTTTTAGGTTTGCTCTTATTTTGAAGTCTTTCCTGTTCCACTTCATGTTCATGTAGCCTTGCACCCTCTGGGATTAATAAAATATGCAAAATACATACAAAATACAAAAAAAATAATTTGATATTTATGTTTTTGTCACCTGCATCTCATCAACTGTAAGACTCTCCCCCAAAAGGTACGTTCCAGTCTGATTTTTAATTTGTTTCGTTCTTTTAGTTTCACTTTTAGCACCCAGCTTCCTGAGCTGGAAAAGCAGCGGCTGCTGCTGCTCAGCACATGTCCTTCTGTTCGGTTCTTGACAGAATTCAGCATACTCCTTTATCATGATACTTTTGCAATTGTTTTATCAAGTTGGTGGTGTAAAATTGTAAATGCTGGTACTACATAGCAACATACTGAGGTGAGTTCCACAGACAGGCTCCAGTGATGTGACACTCGCTACCTCTGTTCACAGAAGCCACGCGCAGCGCGGCTGAGAACAGGATTGCACCTTTATTTTATCATTATTAATGTCAGTAAATTACTTTTATTCCTTACCGATGCTGATCCAGCCATTTTGCTTGGATCGAACCTGATACCAATACGGCAATATACTGTATATATCCATCCATCCATCCATCCATCCATCTTCTTCTGCTTAATCCTTTTCGGGTCGCGGGGGGGCTGGAGCCTATCCCAGCATCTTTTGGGCGAGAGGCAGGGTACACCCTGGACAGATCGCCAGTCCATCGCAGGGCCAACACAGAGAGACAGACAACCATTCATTCTTACAGTCATACCTAAGGACAAATTAGAATCCCCAGTTTGATGCCAATTAACCTTGCATTAATCCAATTAATCCAATTAAACTTGCAAGTTTTTGGCATGTGGGAGTAAACTGGAGAAATCCCGGAGTAAACCCACGCAGACACGGGGAGAACATGCAACTCCACACAGATCAGTGTTGGTCAGGGGCTCAGATCGAACCTATATATATATATATACTGTATATATATATATATATATATATATATATATATATATATATAATCTGCTCCACAACCGGGAGGTCGGGGTTCAAGTCCCGGCTGGGTCATGCCAAAGACCATATAAAAACGGAACTTCCTGCTGTCCAGCTTGGTGCTCAGCAAAAATGGACCATCAGGGGGGAAATGCTGGTTACTCAGCTACAGGGGGTGCACAAGCCAGTGTACTTCCTGTGCTGGTCCCAAGCCTGGATAAAATGGGCAGGGTTGCGTCAGGAAGGGCATCAGGCATAAAACTCAGCTCCAACCTATATCCTATATGGATATGACAGGTATCTCAGTGTCTTTCATAGCGACCCTACCTATATATATATACGTATATATATATATATATATATATATATATATATATATATATATATATATATATATATATATATGAGAGAGAGAGAGAGAGAGAGAGAGAGAGTGTCTTTTATTTTTTTGATGAGACATGCTTTTCAGACGATCGTCACCAAACTCATGCACAATGACCCTCAAGTGTGTCTGCATCTAGGCTGTACTCAAGGTCAAGGTCAGTGTTAATGGTAAGGAGATCTGAGCACTCTTTACGTTATTTCATCAGACTGAATGAGCTACTCAGTCACTTTTTTCATTCATTTCTTAGATCTTGATGAAAAAAATGTTGGTGTACATAATAAGCAGGTATCTGAGTACATAGAATATGGTGTAGAGCCAAATAAAAACCTGGATCTAGAACTTAAAGTGTCTGGCAGAGGTATGTACTGTCAGTATTTTCAAGTTTAATATGTTTTTATAATGATACAAATGAAATGTCCAATTCTGTCTTTTATTTCAAAGAAAAAACAATCCTGTCTTCTGATGTGGTTCTTGATTTACTGTGGAAACAAATCAAGCAATAAGGTAATAGTAAACAAAACTCTAAAAGCTCTATTAATAGTAATTCTGTTGTTGATATTCATTGTACTTGCCTAATCTGTCAGACCACTTGATTTCAAAAATAGTCACAGAGTTGTTTTGTCAAAAATATGATGTTTGGAGTTGGTGACAAGGCGTCTGCTTATGTTCTTGTAAGGCAAACTTTAAAGTTATTTATGTATAAATCAAGATTATGAATAAGTAATGCATTCACCAGCCTTTCAATGTGCTCTCAGTGCTACTGTTTGGCAGAAACAGCAGTTACATGTATAGTACATAAAGAAAAGCTTGCTTGGGCAACATGGGCACAAGTGTTGGGGCTACAGAAAGTCATTGCTGAAAAGGGTGAAGCAGGTTCCCAAATAATCCATTTACCAGCTTCATACATTTGTGTCATCTACAACTCATGCCCATACCATGCCCCACCTGTGCTTGATTAGTCAATGCCTGAACCTGAGGTGCGGTGTTGAAAGGCTGCCAGCAGACACTCAGCTCCAAATCAAAAGCTTCACTGTGGAATCAAAAGAGTTCAGTCTTTCACTGCATAAACATGAGAGCGAAGGAGGTGATGGGCTGCACTGAATGTGAGCCAGTTCTGACACCCCCCCAATGGCTCCTTCACACTTAGCTAGTATGTGTGCTGTCAAATTCAGGTGTCATTGTAAGCCAAGTCAGATCACAATTATATACTTTATCCCCACACATAAATCTCGATAAGCATTTTACGTATTAGCATATGCTATGGTATCAAGTGTGGTATTTTCTTGAAATTCACTTCATTAATGAGCGCAAACGTAGATTTATTTTTCTGATTTTATAAAGAGAGAAGGTAATATTTTCCATTATGATAAGATGTCAAGGAAGGTTTCAGTGCATTTTTTAGAAATGTGCTTCACTCATCTACATGCAATTTTTCTTATTGAAAATATATACATATCCTTATTTCTTACCTTTTGTTTCACACAGGAGCAGCAGTGGCTCAGGAGGTAGAGCGGGTCGTCCAATAACCGAAGGGTTGGCGGTTTGAATCCCGCTCTCCCCAGCCATCCTGCTGTTGTGTCCCTGGGCAAGACACTTTACCCACCTAGTGTCCAGTGTCCATGTCACTGGGTATGAATGTGTATAAATGTTCGGTAATGGACGGAGAGGCTGTTGGCCCAGATTGGCAACCACGTTTCTGTCAGTCTGCCCCAGGGCAGCTGTGGCTACAGTAGTAGCTTACCACTACCATTGTCTGTGAAGTAAATGAATAATGTATCCATTCTAGAGTTGTCCATGAAAAGTGTTATATAAAGCTGATGCATTGTTATTACACTTGTATAAAAAATGTGAAGAAAAGCTATGGCACAAGTAATGACGTTATCTTATTAGAATAATAATAAGGATAATAATAATCAGGAGATCATTTGCCACTGTCCCTCTGCTGCTGTTTCTGTGTGGTTTACAGACTTTCGTATTAGTCCCAGCCCTGTCACCGGTCAATGTCATGCAAAGAGACAGGTCATTTACATTTTTGATAAAATGATCCTGCATTTTTTATTTGTCTTTGAAATTAAAGACTCCTTTAATCATTGTGGATGGAAGGGGACTTTGCCTACATACTCATGTGTTTTTGATGGCATCAGAACTGATGTGGCGTGGCATGATGGGTATTTAATAGTTGCGCTGTCCCTCTGTATCATGTCAGGAGTCTTAACGTGCACAGATGCTTCGGAGCTCTCCAGCCCATACAGAATTGCTTTAATTATTAGGCCTATCATTTTGCTTTGAGATGAGTGGAGCGTTGAGGGGAGCAGAGAAGAGGAGACAGGCGAAACAAGGGAGGCAAGTCAAAGGTTGTTGTCAGAGCTTCTAAACGGGTTTATCGGACACTTGTGCATGGTGATGCAGTATCAAACTGACATGCCATATCTTGTTTGTCTGCAGTACTTTTTTCTCCACAGGCCATATAGTGGGGCCTAATTGCTGTGTGTATCTACAGAGGCTGCAAAGAGCCCACAGCAGCCCTGTAGTGCCCCAGGCAGTGTGCTGATCAGACCTCTCCCTCTGCTGCGCTAAACTGTCATCTTCTACAGCTCTGTGTTTTTATATTGTAGCATAAAACTGATTTTACTTGATTAAAAAGATCAAATGTTGGCCGTGCCAATGTGAGTGACTCAAAAGAAGCACCACAATTGCGTCACTAGCACCACAGAAACATTCATCAGTGCACAGGCACTGGCAAGTCTATTCTTGTTAATCCACAGCTATAATGAAGGAACACAAAATGGCCATACAAATTTTTCCAAGAATTCTTTTTGTGGAAATAAAGGGGACAGATGAGAGCAGAGGCCAGAGAGTGATTATGTGAGGGAGAACAGCCACTTTTTCATTGGCACCTCCAACATGCGGGCCATCTGCATAGAGGGCCTGGAAATGAGGATGACAATGCTAATCACTGCCATGGAGGCCTGACTGGTATGGATGAATGGCCATCCCAGGCTCTAAACACACTGAGTAGTGCTCATCACACAATGTTGTTGTCTGGGCATGCCAGGTCCACAAGCCTCCACCACCCCCGCCCTTTTCCTGTACACACTCCATCACTCAGTGGCAACATGTGTATGGCTTCCTGTCAATTCAGGAAGTCTTGGTTCATGTCCCAGGCACATTAATGGACTAGGCAGAAGATACTTAGTAATTTCCTATTTCCCCATTGAAGCAATTGTTGTTGGCTATTTTCATTCATGCCACTGAAAGAAAGAAAAAAAAATCATTATCTGTTACTTGTTTCTGTATTGGTTGTTTTTTTTTTCTAGTTCTAATTTCCATCATCCTAAAAGTCTAGCAGTTTCCCCATTTGAATTGTTTTCTTTTGGTGTGGCGCTTGAAAATGTGAAGTTGGAATGATTAGGGATGTAATTTTATAATGGAGTCTTAACATTTGTTACAGAAGTGGGCTGTGGTATACTCCAGCCTCAGGTCAAATCAAATAACCCAAGTAGGTGAAATTGTCAGGAGGATAAGATCGATTTAGTGACATGTATTTTCATTACTGATCACTCAAAAGGCTAAATCAAATAAACAGTGCTTGGGGTTAGAGAAAATGTGTTTAATTCCTTTATCCATGGTAAGAAATGAGAAGACTAAAATCTGTATGATGCATTTATGTGAGCAAATAAAAGAATTTGCAAAGACAGCTTTTGGGCACAGGGAGGGAAGCTACAGATAGAAGGCCATAGTCTAAACTTTTCATCCTGATGGTTTCCAGCTGTGGTGCAACATTGTCATCATCTTTAGTGCTTCTTTTGTGGGTGTCTCCATAAGTGAATTTGAAGAGGACCAGCTGTCTGGCAGCCAGGCTTCCTTTATCTCTAGCTTAAGCTATCCGGTTAAGCATTGCAGTTTTATAGCAGAGGTCGGTGTTCTGAGGAAATCCCACAACCTACAGTTTGAGAGTGTACTCCAACAGAAAACAACCTTGTAAAGCATTTTTATCAAAAGGAGTTATGCTTTATTCAAAGGTTCAAAGATTTTTATTTGTCATTACTTCTTTATGTACAGGACATACAGGAGAACCGAAATGCTGTTTCTCTCTCTCTTAGTGGTGTGCGCAGTATATAAGAAAAGAAGGAGTAAGGATGAAAAACAACAACAGCAATCTATGCACAGTAATGCTACCCGTAGTGCAAATAAAGATAAACGATAAAACCCAGCAATCCTATATACAGAAAAAGTTGAGCCGTAATATCCATAATTGCAAGTTCAATGCGGTAGTGTAGGTGCAGTGACAGACTGGACTGCACATGATCACTATTTCAATAACGGACAGACAGCAGCAGATATGGCATTTGTGCAAATGGTTGTAGTAATGTGCAGAGACATACAGCAGCAGATGGTAAATGGTAATTGTAAATGCCGTTCACCTATATAGCGCTTTTTACTCATCTCTGGATAACCAAAGCACTTTACAGATCCTGCTATCCACCCATTCACATACTGATGGTGGCGGAGCTGCCATGCACCGGCACTGGCCTGACACACCAGGAACAACTGGGGGTTCAGTGTCTTGGTCAAGGATACTTTGACATACAGACTGCAGACAGAGCGGGAATCAAACCACTGACCCCCCGATTAGTAGTCGTCTATGCTACATCTGCGCAACAGCCTCCCCCAGCAGATGTGTTACTGCTGGTGTGCCAAGTCTTTCTGTGCAAACAGCTGAGGTAGTTATTGTGTGGGTGAGTGTGTTACGGTCCAGGGGTGGGATGGTGGTGGGAAGAATTCCCATCTTCTAGGTCCTGATGGCCTGGTGAACAAAGCTGCTTAGCGGTCTTGTGGTGCGGGCCCAGAGGCTCCGGTACCTTTTCCCCAAGGGCAGAAGGCTGAAGAGGGAGTGTGAGGGGTGTGAGGTGTCACTTGCAATGTTGATGGCTCTGCGGGTGAGGTGGGTAGTTAGATGTCCGGGGGTGGGGGGGGGCACTGATGATCTTGATGGCTGCTTTCACTGTGTGTTGTAGTGTCTTCCGGCAGGAGGCGGTACAGCTTCCACACCACACCGTGATGCAGCTGGTGAGGTGTGGTGCTCTCAATGGTACCCCGGTAGAATGCGCACATGAAGAGGGGGTGGGACTCATGCTCCACTCAGTTTGCGGAGGAAATAGAGGCGAGTTTGAGCCTTCTTGTCCAGTGATGTGGTGTAGTTGGACCAATAGAGGTCCTCAGAGATGTGCATACCCAGGAACTTGGTGCTGCTCACCCTTTCCACAGCTGCTCCATCGATGATCAGAGGGGGATGCTGTGTGTGTCCTCTCCTGAAGTCAACCACAATCTCCTTGGTTTTTCCCACATTCAGGAAGATATTATTGTCTTTACACCACTGGACCAGTTGGCTCACCTCATTTCTGTAGTTGGCCTCTTCATTGTTTGTGATGAGGCCCACCACCATCGTGTCGTCTGCAAACTTGATGATGTGGTTGGTGCTGTAGGCTGGTATGCAGTCATGGGTAAGCAGGGTGAAGAGCAGTGGGATGAGCATGCACCCTTGTGAGGCCCTTGTGCTCAGTGTGATGGTCTTGGAGGTGTTGCTGTCAACCCGCACATTCTGTGGCCTCTTTGTGAGAAAGTCCAGTACCCAGTTACAGAGAGAGGTTTTGAGTCCCAGGTGTCTGAGTTTTTGTATTAGGTGCTGGGGGATGATTGTGTTGAATGCTGAACTAAAGTCCAGGAACAGCATTTGCACATAGGAGTTGTTTGAGTCCAGGTGGGTGAGGGCTGGATGGAGAACAGCAGCGATGGCATCTTCTGTGGATCTGTTTGACCTGTATGCAAACTGAGATGGGTTGTGGGAGGAAGGGAGGGTGGACTTGATGTTCTGCATGATCAGCCGCTCAAAGCACTTCGTTATGATGGAGATCAGGGCTACGGGCCAATAATTGTTGTAGCTTGATGGGACGGGCTTCTTTGGGACTGGTATTATGAGAGCAGTTTTGAAACACGTGGGGACAACAGCTTGACTCAGGGAGATGTTGAAGATGTTGACCAGGACATTCTTGAGCTCCTCCACACAGTCCTTCAAAACACAACCTGGTATGTTGTCTGGTCCAGCTACCTTGCCTGGGTTGATCCTGGAGAGGGTCCTCTTCATGCTAGCTGGATCCAGACTTATAGCCTGCTCGTCTGGGGGAGGAGTGGTCTTCTGTGCTGATGTGCTGTTTTGTGCTTCAAAATGGCCAAAGAAGTCATTTAAGTTGTTAAGCAGTGCGATGTCACTCGCACAGGTCGGAGGTTTGTAGTTGGTGGGGGTTTGTATGCCACACCAGAGAGAATATGCATCTCTGGTGTTGCTGAAGTGGCCAGGTATTTTCTTGCTGTACTGTCATTTTGCCTCCTTGATGCCATGGGACAGGTTGGCCCTAATTGTTGTTAGTCCTGCAGTATCACCAGCCCTGAAGGCTGCGTCCCAAGCCCTCAGGAGCTTGTGGACCTCTGCTGTCATCCATAGCTTCTGGTTAGCACGAACAGTGACGGTTTTGCAGTGAGTGACACCATCAATGCATTTAGCTATGTATGCTACAACAACCTCAGTGTACTCCTCTATGTTTGTGTGTCCATTGTGAGTGGCTGCATGCTTGAAAGTATCCCAGTCTATAGTGCTGAAGCAGTCTTTCAGAGCATCCAAGGCCCCCTCTGGCCACACACGTCCCTGCTTTTTTGTTGGTCTGATGACTTTCACTCTGGGTCTGTATGCAGGCCTTAGCAAGATGGTGATGTGATCAGAGAGACCCAGGTGGCGAAGGGGGGAGGCTTTGTATGCACTCTTGTGAGTTGTGTACACCAGGTCCAGCAAGTTGTTTCCTCTTGTTGGAAAGTCCACATGTTGGTGCAGTTTTGGTAGGAGGGCCTTTAAATCTGCATGGTTGAAGTCTCCTGTTGTTATGAAGAATCCGTCTGGATGCCCAGTTTGTGTCTCACTGATGGCCTGATAGAGTTCATTTAGCACTTTACTCCTCTCGCTGATGGCGGTGGGTGGGACATACATGGCTACTAGCAGGATAGATGTAATTTCCCTCGGTAAGTTGAAGGGTCAGCACTTGATGATCATAAATTCCACCAATGGAGAACAGTGTTTGTGCACAACAGTTGCGTCTCAGCATCAAGTGTCACTGATGTAAACACACACCCCTTCTCCACAGGTCTTCCCTCCTGCCATGAACACCCGATCAGCACAATAGCATGTTAGCCCTGCTAACTGAATAGCAGAGTCCGGGATATTGTCATTTAGCCACGTTTCTGTAAAAATAAAAACACAGCAGCTCCGCGCATCACGTTGCGTAGATCTCAGGAGCTGTATGTGGTCTATTTTGTTGTCTAGTGAGCATACGTTGGCCAGAATGAGGGAAAGAATCGGGAGTCTGTTTGGCCTAGCGGCTAGCTTTGTTAGGATACCTCCATGTTCATCTCTCTTTCGTCTTCGCTCACACTGTCTGCGGCATCTCTATTTGGGATGGGACACAGCAGTCAAGGCTGGGGGTGTGGAGGTCTGGCGGAGAAGTCCTAGGCCACGGAGTTCCTCTGTAACACTCTGGTCCAGGGCCTAATGTTTGGTCATATTCCTTATCTCCAGAAGGCTGTGGAGACTGTAACTTGTGCACAGCTGGAGTGAACTTAAAGGAACTGCAGGATTTGAGACCCCGTCTCTATGGGTTCATTATTTTTAATATTGTCTACCATCCTGCACCCTCCTCTGTGTGTGGCTTTGAGCATTTCTGAAACAACTTCAGAGGTGGTGACATCACCATCTTTGCAACAGTACATATGGATGTATTCAGAGGTGGGCAATGTGTGATCTGTTTATTGTCACCCCACTGGGCATATGGCCATCGGCCTCAACACCTACCTTGTGAACACGATAACCAGGGAAAGAAATGATGTACATTTTTCAAATGAATACCACAGTTGTATAAGAAAAAAATCTTGGCTGGGTTAGAGCCTGACCTGTGACTATGGATTTGGGGTCAAAAGGTCACAGGTCAAGATTAGCGTTCCCTATGTCCTATTACTACAGAATGAGTAAAGCGAGAGCCACCAAACTTGGTACACAGCTCAAAGGTCAAGGTTTTGATTTTCATTCAAATTCACTTGTTTTTCATGATTTTTCACTAGGTTCTCACAGGTTAAAGCCACAACCAGCAAGCAATCGCATTGGCACACTCTCAAAGTTTCCATTGTCATTTTTCTAGTTGTATCTGTGACAACTCTAAGATGAGTTCAAACTTTGGTGACCTTGACCTCAGGTCAAGGTCAGAAGTTTGCTCTCAAAAAAACTTGTAAATGTGATAACTCGTGAATGGAATGACAGACTTTTCATACTGAGCTCATAGTTACATCTATGAAAAATCTGGGATGATTGTGGGCGACTTCACACATTCAGCCAGTGAGTTTAATGCCAGCAGGCTGAGGGCATGAACATGATTCTCTGTTAGGAATAAAGAACAAATCTGGCTTTAACAGAACCAAACATTTTTTGTAATAAAGGTTTGATCAAACAAAGATGTTAAGGTGTGTGGCATATGGCCCAAAAGCAGACACGGGAGGAAGCAATAATAGAAGTGAAACAATAATTTTTATTACAATAACTGTGCAAGATTGTCATGGTTCTGACTTATTGTTATTATTTGCCCTGGTTTCCTCCTGACAGCTCTGGCATGCCCCCTCCTCCTGTCAGGTGCTATCAGATGCACGGTCACGGGTGTTCACACACATACACACACCACATGCACACACTTCATTCATTCCCATTCACATGCTTTTACATGCCCTCTCGCACACCTGGTTCCAATCAGTTCTGCCCACGCATTCTCACACCAGCAATCTCTTTCCTTGTTAGCTTCAGGAGTATTTGTTTGCCGCTCCAGAGGAAAGAGATTGTCGGGGCATTTGCCTCCATATGCGGCAGCCGGTTCTCCCTGTATGTGTATCACTACCTTCGTTATTCTCCAGCCTGTCACTGCTAACCTGTTTAATCCGTTGGTGTTTTGGCTGGCCCTGCTTCTCCGCTTCATCCACCAGACTGCATGGTTTAGCCCTTGGATTGCTCCGGCTCTGTAAGTCGCCATTGCCTTTCTTCCCTGTGTCTTCAGCTGTTTTTTGACACTAGGCATTTCCGTGTCTGGGCTGTAAAGCATTCGGCAGGCGCCCTGTACGTCTGGTGGCCTAATCCCATCATTACATCTCTCTGTATTTTTTTGGTTGAACTGAACTTGTGATTTTGTGGTGAAAAATAATAAAATGGCACTCTCTGCTCCTGCAACTGGGTTTTTCATTCTCTCCCTCGTGCGCCGTGTTATGGCACACGGGGGCTTGTGACAAAGGTAACATGCAAAGGAGATCTTTCTCGAGGATCTGGAAATCCTACAAGGAGAGAGCAGAGGGACAGGTAAGTATAACTGAAGAACAGTGTGATGGACTTTTAATGTTAGTTTTAGTGCTTGCACTTCCACAGGGGAGAGCGGCTGGAAGCAGGTGAAGGAACTTCATGCTGGCAGAGCAGATTGCCAGAGGTGTTGCAGTGCAGCAGGGGAGTCCGGGGGATTGTAGGGGACAGGCTGGCCAGGCCTGAATGCTGGGGAGTGAGAGTGAAGAGCAGAGATGACAAACGTTGGTAAGTCGACTTACTTAGGGTGGTGAAGGTGTGCACAGTCCAAGACATCCAAATCCAATCCAAGAGGCAATTCCCAAAATCCAGATGCAGGCGGAGGTCAAGGCATGGCAAGTCAGGTAACGGCAGGTAGATAATTTCAGTGCAGAAGGCAGATTTGGGTGAGGGACAAGCAAAAGGTCAAGACACAACAAGGCAGGATAATACATGGATACTGAGCTCAGGCATGATATGGCTGTGTGCAGGATAACATCACCAGGCAGAGTGAAGGGAGAGTGCCCTATTTAAAGGGCTTCTCTAATTGGCAGCAGGTGGGGAAAAAGGCTGCAGGGTGTGAGCCTAATCAGAGGGAGAGAGGGAGGCAGAGTACTCATGGAACCATGACAGAAGATGAATCCACACATTTCTGATTAATGAAGTGCCAACTTCACTTTTATAAAAGCAACTTTTAAGAATGGAGCGTGTGTGTTGTAGTGGAGAAGGTGTGCTGTGTGTTGTGTGTTGTGTGAGGGTGTGTTGTGCTAAAGGGTGGAGAGGCTGGTGGCTGCCATATACAGCTCCTGAAAAAATATGGAGACCACAGAGACCACAATAAAATTATCACTTTATCTGGTTTTACTATTTACTGCCCTGCCTTTCGCCCAAAGATGCTGGGATAGGCTCCAGCCCCCCCGCGACCCGAAAAGGATTAAGCGGAAGAAGATGGATGGATGGATGTATATACTTGAGTAGGGCTGTGCCATATGACAATATATATCAGTGACGTAGTAAAAAATGTCTACGGTTTCATATAAAACTGTATCATTTATATTGTGATTTAAAAGATGCATACCCTGTTCCTACTGGTCACCAGAGGCAGTGCATCAATAGAGGGCACAAGTGCACCGCCCCCTTAAAATATTCAGAGATAAAAATATTTCCTAAATAAATCAATCGTGATATGCAAAATAAATGAGAAACATAGCATGTCGTTCTGTAGTTGAGATGTAAGCTTCCATAGCAGCAGCCATTTTCACTACAGAGGATGTCACTACAGTGAAGACCATCACTATGCGGGGTAATCTTAAGCCCTGGATGACTGCAGAGGTGCGCTCGCTGCTCACAGCCAGAGATGCAGCCTTCAGAGCGAAGGACAGGATCGCCCTCCGCTCAGCCAGGTCTGCGCTTTCTAAGGGAATTAAGGCGGCAAAGCGCGCCTATGCGGAGAAAATCCAGGGACACCTCTGTGACACCAGGAACACCAAGCAGATGTGGCAGGGAGTTCGGACACTGACGGGCTTTAAGCCTAGGCAGGGGGTCGATGATGACGACGCTTCGCTTCCAGACAGGCTTAACGACTTCTTTGCACATTTCGAAGCATCAAACTCAACAATCAGAGGGAGGGCTGGCCCTCCCCCACCATCGGTCGGACCAGCTTTTACCATCAACACAGCGGACACATGGAGGACCCTAACCAGAGTCAACCCACGCAAAGCTGCAGGTCCAGACAACATTCCGGGACGTGTGCTCCGAGACTGCGCGAGCGAGTTGGCGGATGTCCTGACTGACATTTATAACATCTCCCTGAGTCAGGCCATCGTTCCCAGATGCTTCAAGACCTCTATCATTGTACCGGTGGCAAAGAAACCAGTGGTGTCCTGTTTGAATGACTATCGTCCTGTTGCACTGACACCAATTGTGATGAAGTGTTTTGAGCGGCTTGTCAAACCACACATTACAGCCTGCCTCCCTGCATCACACGACCCGCTCCAGTTTGCATATCGTTCAAACCGCTCCACGGAGGATGCTATAGTCACCACCCTACACTCTGTCATCACCCACCTGGACCAGAAAGACACCTACGCCAGACTCCTGTACATTGATTTCAGTTCAGCATTCAACACCATTATTCCCCAGAGACTGATGGAGAAATTACTCCTTCTCGGTCTGAACACCGCCACATGTCTCTGGATCCTGGATTTTCTGACTGAGAGACCTCAGTCTGTCCGGGTTGGAAACAACATCTCCAAGTCTGTCACGCTGAGTACCGGATCCCCTCAAGGCTGTGTACTCAGTCCACTGTTGTTTACACTTCTAACACATGACTGTGTATCCAGACACGAGGGGAACCAGATTATTAAGTTTGCAGATGACACCACGGTGGTGGGACTTATCCAGAGGGATGAGGAATCAATGTACAGGGAAGAAGTGAGAGACCTGGAGGGCTGGTGCAGGGAGAACAATCTGGTGCTCAACGTGGACAAAACGAAGGAGATGATTATCGACTTCCGGCGGTCGCAGCCTGAGCACGCCCCCCTCAGCATCGGCGGCCGTTTAGTGGAGAGAGTAGAGAACATCAAGTTCCTCGGAGTGCAGATCTCGCAGGACCTGACCTGGAGCAAGAATTCCTTGGAGATCAGGAAGCGGGCTCAACAGAGACTGCACTTCTTGAGGAAACTCAAACAGGCCTCTCTCCCCATCTGCATCCTCAGGACCTTCTACAGAGGTGTGGTGGAGAGTGTTCTGACGTACTGCATTGCTACATGGTACTCCAGCTGCAGTATGTCAGACAAAAAAGCCCTGCAGAGGATAGTCAAGGGGGCGGAGAGGGTAATTGGAGTCTCCCTCCCCTCTGTCCAAGAACTTTTTCAGAACCGTTGTAGGAGCAGGGCACTAAACATTGTCAAGGACCGTTCTCACCCTCTGCATAAACACTTTGAACTTCTTCCATCTGGTAAACGATTCCGGAGCATCAGAGGCAGAACCACCAGACTGATCAACAGCTTCCTTCCACAAGCTGTCAGGATGCTGAACAGTTGACCCGGAATCTCTCATACACACTACTGCACCTATGGTCATTTTGTATATTATAGTTAGTTATTCTTCTTTTTCCCCAAGTATGTCTCAGGGATGTGTGAATGGATGGGGGGGGTGGGGGTGGGGGGGGAGCTATGTGGGAATGTGTCTTAAATCATGCTGCTTCTTACATGGATGCAGAGAGAAACGCAATTTCATCTTGCCTGCACTACAGTTGTATGTACAGCAATATGACAATAAAGTTTGATTTGATTTGATTTGATTTGATTTGATTTTAATTAACATTTCAATATGTAGGCTTGCATTATAGACCACTTCCTCATTAGGGGCGTTGGTCTCACTGAGAATCATTCAAGCCAGCAAACTTTTTTGTTGTTTGGTATGTATGGCCAATACAATTATGACAGTCTTGTTATTATTATTATTATTATTATTATTATTATGTAGTAATATTGTTTTTGCTGTTGTTTCTCTGTCTGATAATAATAATAATAATAATAATAATAATAATAATAATAATAATAATAATGGATTGCATTTATATAGGGCCTTTCATTCAAATTTTCAGGAAAGGTGTGTAATGGCACACTGAACAGATGATTAGATTTTGGTGATGATCTCAAAATGCATACCTCCGCCAAGGCTTTTGTCTTCTCACAGAGTGTTAGCAACAATGCTCCAAAACTACTGGATGGATTTGGATGAAATTTTCACCAAAGGTGGTTCTTGGGCTACAGACAAATCCATTACATTTTGGTGATGATCTGAGAATGCATACCTCAGCCAAGGCTCTGATTTTCACAGTGTGTTAGTAACAATACTCCAAAACTAATGGACAGACTTTGATGCAATTTTCACCAGAAGTGGCTCTAGGCCTACACACAAACCCATTACATTTTGGAGGTAATCCATGAGGGACGGAAGGAACCTTGTCGGAGGTCTGCGCTCTCTGAATGCTTTCTAGTTGTGAATGCAACTTCTAGCCAGACGATGGGAACCAGGGCCTTATATGGACCACAATTAGGACCACAATTATGCAAATCTTCAACATTAGTGAATGCACACTCACTTATACAGGGGTGTGATTCACCATATTTACCTGAACTGTTTTCACACTTTTGTAGGACGTACGAGTGTTTGTTGAATCTGAAGTAGTTTGTTTGTACTAACGCGGCTTACTAACAAAAGTATGTGGGATTTTCACATACTAACACATTTTTGCATGAGGCCCAATGTGTCAGATGAGATGGAAATGTTCTTGTTAAAATTTTCAACTACTTTAACACATCTGACAGCAAAGAACTTTAGTGTTCTGTTTTCTGAATTTATTTTGTTCTAAGCCTTTTGATTTTACAGGTGAACTTAATTTGACCTTTTCTAACCTTTTGAATGCATATATACAACTGCTGAATGTTTCAGGACTTTTTGCATAACTTGCTGTTGTCTAACAAGGTGGTTAATGGCAAAATTCACAACAGGTGTTTGATCCATGAATCAACCAATAAATTTTCTGGTTCAGTTAGAATTTGGTATTTAAACAGTCCTCTTCATCTTGCTGTTCACATTCTGATGTCATGAGACCAAGATGACACCTAACAATTGATCAACAGCACCTCGCCATTGCGAAGCTTCAAACAGGATGTTCTCAGAGGAAAATGGCCACTGAGCTTAGAGTGTCACAGAGTGTCATCAGTAGGTTGCAACAGAGAGACTGGAAGAGTCACAGAAAGACATAGAAGTGGACACCCTTTGGCTACACCCCACGCTGATGACCGCTTCATTGTGCACAGTGCCCTGCAGAACCGGATGATGAATGCCACTCAACTCCAGGCACATTTAAGGTTGGTGACAGGCACCCAAGTGTTGTATCAGACCATTCAAAACCGTTTACATCAGCGTGGTCTGCGTGGTCGATGACCTGCAAGGGTACCTGACCACACCACCAGGCACAGGCGTCATTGACTCGCATGGGCCAGGGAGAATTTACGCTGGACAAGGGACCGGTGGGCCGCAGTGGTGTTCTCTGATAAAAGTCGATTCACTTTTAGCAGAAATGATGGTCACCAATGATGTTGGAGACATCAAGGAGAGCGCTTTGCATCAGCTACTGTTGTCACCAGACGAGCCTTTGGTGGTGGTGGTGTTACAGTCTGGGCAGGTGTGTCTAGTCAATACAGAACTGCCCTACACCTTGTGAATGGTACAGTGACAAGCCAATACTACTTGAATGACATCATTAAGCCAGTCATTGTGGCCTGCATGAACAACACAGCCCTAATTTCATCTTTATGGACGTCAATGTTCCAGGTCATCAAGGTCGCATCATTTGGGAACGGCTGCTGGAGGCTGGGGTACCTCAAATGGAGGTGCCTGCACTTTCTCCAGACCTGAATACCATAGAAAACCTATTGGATCAGCTGAGTCGCGGTATAGAGGCTTGTAACCTTGCACCCCACAACCTCAATAACCTGAGGGCCGCCCTTCAAGAAGAGTGGAATGCCATGCCTCAGCAGACAATAACTCAATTTGTGAACAGCATGAGACGTCATTGTCAAGCTGTAATTGATGCCCAAGGGCACATGACAAGTTACTGAGACATCGACACTTTTAGTTGTGAGATTAGGAAATCACCATTGCATGCTTCTACTTAAATGCCCTACTTTCATGATATAATATCACTGTATCATGAAATTTTAACATTTACCATAAATTTCATCCGAAAACCAAATATCCCTAACTTTTTGTGAGTAGTGTATGTATATATGTAGTATATATACAGCAGAGAAAATAAGTATTGAGCACATCAACATTTTTCTCTTTAAACATATTTCTGATGGAGCCACTGACCTGAGATTTTCATCAGATATCACTGACAACCCAAGTAATCCATACGTACAAAGAAATCAAGGGAACTGTGTTCACAAAAGAAGTTATATTTAATAAAGTGGAATGTCACAGGGAATAAGTATCGAACACATGAAGAAAAAAGGTGCATAAAGGCATAGAAAGCCAAGAAACCAGCTGAAATCCTTCAGAATTTGGGAAGCCATCCCATCCCCCATCAGTGCAAATTAATTTCAGCTGGTTAAATCCTGACTGATAGCCTTTAAAAAGGTCTGTGAATGTCAGATTGTCACATCACAGCAAACTCATGATGGGTAGAAGCAAAGAGCTCTCTCTAGACCTTCGCAACCTTATTGTTGCAAAACATAATGATGACATTGATTACAGGTGCATTTCTAAAGTGCTGAATGTTCCAGTGTGTACTGTTGGAGCCATCATTCAGAAATGGAAAGAACATCATTTTACCATAAACCGGCCACGACCAGGAGCTCCTCACAAGGTTTCTGACAGAGGAGTCAAAAGAATTATCAGAAGAGTTATCCAACAGCCAAAGCCTACAAGTGAAGCGCTCCAAAAAGACCTGGAACTAGCAGGTACTGCTGTTTCAAAGAAAACAATCAGCAATGCACTCAGCCAACATAGGCTCTATGCCTGCTCACCTTGCAAGACTCCATTGCTGAAGAAAAAGCATGTTGAAGCTCATTTAAAGTTTGCTGCACAGCATTTGGGCAAGCCATTAAAATACTGGGAGAATACAGTCTAGTCAGATGAGACCAAAACTGAACTTTTTGGATGCCACAACACACAACATGTTTGGAGGAGAAATGGCACTGCACATCCCATCATAGTGCAGGGGTGTTTTTCAGCACATGGTACAGGCAGACTTCATATAATTGAAAGAAAGATGAATGGACAAATGTACAGAGACATCCTTGATAAGAACCTGTTGCAATCTGCCAAGATGCTGAAGATGAAACGAGAGTGGACATTTCAGCAAGACAATGATCCCAAACACACAGCCAAGGAAACTCTCAACTGGCTCCAGAGAAGGAAAATAAAACTGCTAGAATGGTCCAGTCAGTCACCTGACCTGAATCCAATTGAAAATCTATGGAACGAACTGGAGATCAGAGTTCATAGAAGACACCCACAGAACCTTCAAGATTTGACAGTTTGTGTGGAAGAATGGGCTAAAATCACTCCTGAGCAATGCCTGTGATGTAGGATTTTATACATCAGCAGGCAGTTTTAAATTCTAAAGGACAGGAGGTTGTACCTAAGTAGAATATTGCAGTGGTGGTATGTGAGAGGCTTTTTATCTAATGTTTTCAGAGCATTTTTATAAAGTGATTCAATTGGTTTGAGGGTTGCCACTCCCGCCAGTGACCAGCTGGTAATACAATAGCTCAGATGTGAAAAGATCATTGAATGTAAAAACATCATGTCGGCTCTGTTTGTGAGCGACCTCCTAATTTGTCTGAGGTTGTGAATATTAAATTTTAATGTTTTAGTGACTAAATTACTGCAGAGTTTCTTAATTTTGTCTGAAAAAAATATTACTAAAGCAGCAAAAGTGCGTGACAGCGGCTGCATACATACTAAATAAATAACAAATTATAATGTGTCGGAGGAACAAACTGGCTCTCAATGTAACTTGATTTCTAATAATTTTTAATTAGTCAAGTAGCAATAATCAGTAAAGTTGAAGTCATCTCAAATGCACATTAAAAACAATTTTATAACACTAACATTAAGAGGGGATGAAGGGTGCATAAAATTAATAACAGATTAATTTGTACAGTTGATTTTCATTATGTAATTTAAAATGTAGAAAATGAGATGGTCCGTTTTGGTTATTATACTGTATATAAACTATAGAATTTACAGAAAATGTATATTGTGATATATATTCAATTCAGCTTTATTTATATAGCACCATTTCACAACAACAGTCATCTCAGCACTTTCAGACTATAGGGAAAAGCCTCACAATTGCAGAAAGACACCAGCAATCAGGCGATCCCCTGTGAGCAAGCACTTGGTGATGGTGGTGAGGAAAAACTCCCTTTTAGCAGGAAGAAACCTCCAGCAGAACAAGGCTCAGGGAGGAGCAATCATCTGCTGTGACTGGCTGGGGGGGTGAGGGGATAAAGAAGAAGAAGAAAAGAACAGACATGTAGAGAGCAAACAGCACGACAGGGACTCAATGTATGGGAGCGAACAAACAGATGTTAATGACCTGCAAAAATATTTCATTGGGAGTGAAGAAAGGAGTGAAGCCCAGTGCATTGTTGGAGGTCCCCCGGCTGTCTAAACCTATCCACCTTATTCCTGAGGACGCTGCTGTAGAAAAGATTATGGGTGTAACTTCCGGTTTCGGCTGAAGTCATGTTAAATCGGTCAACAAGAGTGGAGTAGTGGGGCATTTAAAAGAGTGTTTTAAAAGTGTTTTAAATTCATTTTGATGTATAGTCCACATACATGTTTTGCAGTCAAGTGGTAGATAATTTCAGCACTTGTAGTTTTTGTATTTTTGAATGTTTTTGTGTAGTTCTGGTATTTGCTGCTGTTCGTGGTGTGAGGCTCCTCACAAATAAGCACAGCTAAATCTGTGGCTTCAACAGCAATGCATAGATCATGCACTGAAAACTAAAGAGGACTGTTCGTGTGATTGGTGGTACAGACACAGGACAGACACAGCAGCACCAGGTATGTTTTCACTTGTATGAATATCACAGATCTGATGTTTATATATGTCACCAGATGCAAGGCTGCATGAAGTAAAATAATAAATAAAAAAATAGTAACAGTTTGCTTCCTAAAGCTTAACGATTTAAGAAAGATATCAAATAGGTGGTTTGTTTGCATTCGTTACACTGCATTGGAATGATATGGACTTGGTATTAGCAGTTTTACCATGCATTAATTTTTAATCACAAAATATAGATCAATAAAATTTTGAATAATTGTCAGAAAAGGTCTGTACGTGTTAAGTTAAATAACAAGCATTCACGGCATGACAGCAGCATGAGCATTTTAATTTCGGGGTGAAACAAACGACATTAAAAGACCCAAGCACAGTGTTGTGGTTCTTTTTGGCTCTGACTAGATTCTGTGTCTGCGCTAAGGTAAACTTGATTAAGTCTAACATACTTGAACAAAATGCAACCGACTTTATTGTGGTGGAAACATTGATATATGTAATCTGTGCTGACAAAATGAGTTGGAATGCGCTCCATGTCATTACGAGCTACAGGCATGTGAAGTCATAAATCATGATTCTTTCTTTGTTTGCTGGTGGCAAGTCCTGGGAAAACCCCCATCAGTGCCTGGTATCATTGTAAAGCTTGGAACTCCTACTTTCTAAAAATACATGTTTTTGTGGAAGACGTAACTCAGGACCAATCGAACGTGAGTTTTCAAAGAGCCAAAATATAAACAAAATTGGCTTCTTGCTGGTCTGTCTTTGTGCAGTTCCTACAAATTTAATATCATTTTGAAGGTCTTTCAATACAGAATATGAAAATAACGTTACCTCAGTTTTGAAAATTTCCTCATTGCAACTCATTTTGCCAGCAGGGGTCACATATCGCAGAGGTTTTATTTGTTAACAGCATTAGCATTTTAACAGCAGAGCTAACTAACGGAGCTACTGTCTGCGAGACTACTTTTTAAGGTCATCTTCTCATCCCTCCATAGTCGTGGAAAGTGGTATGATTATATTACTCTTTTACAAGGCACAAAAGATAAGATAAGATAAGATAAGCCTTTATTAGTCCCACAATGGGGAAATTCCTGGATTGCAACAGCACAGGGATAGCAACACTCAGAGCAATAATTTAGAAGATAAGAAAATAAGAGCAGTGAATATACATATGTACACATAAATATATAAATATATATATACACACAGTGCGGCGCATTGTAGCTAGATGGACTAAACAGCAAAACCGTCTATTTGGTTACCCTTCATGGTATGAATATGTACCCATACATATTGTCACCCTCCATAGTGACTGATATTGTCCTAGTTGTATACTGGAGGGGACCATTTGTGTAAGTCTGTTGCATCTTTTGCATTCAATACTATTAGGTCGTCACGGTTTTTTTGCTATCTCTGCGAGCATCCCTGCTTAGGTTATACAGTCTGACAGCTGTAGGTAGGAAGGACCTGCGAAACCTCTCGGTCACGCATCTAGGATGATGTAGTCTACTGCTAAATGAGCTCCTCAGTGCGTCCAGTATGTCCTGCATAGGGTGGGACTCGGACTCCAGCAGAGATGACAGTTTAGCCACCATCCTTCTCTCTCCTATCTCCTCCACTGGGTCAAGGTGTTGTCCCAGGACAGACCTAGCTTTCTTGATTAGTTTGTTCAGTCTCTTTCTATCGGCTGCTGTAATGCCGTTGCCCCAGCAGACCACTCCAAAAGTGATGGCTGATGCCACCACCGTATCGTAGAATGTCTTCAAGAGCACCCCTTGTACACCAAAAGACCTGAGCCTCCTCAGTAGGAACAGCCTGCGCTGTCCCTTCTTGTAGAGTGCGTCGGTATTATGTGACCAGTCTAGTTTATTGTTCAGATGAACACCCAGGTACTTGTAGGATGTCACCATCTCAATGTCTGTTCCCTGGATGTTTACTGGTGCTGTGAGGGGTTGTCCTTGCCTGCGGCAGTCCACCACCAGCTCCTTAGTTTTCCTCGCGTTGATCTGGAGGCAGTTCCGATGACACCAGTCCACGAAGTCCTGGATAAGTCCTCTGTACTCAGCTTCATCTCCGTTGGAGATGAGGCCGACGATCGCAGAGTCGTCAGAGAACTTCTGTAGATGGCAATGTGTTGTGTTGTGTGAGAAGTCCACAGTATAAAGAGTGAACAGGAAGGGAGCCAAAACCGTTCCCTAGGGGGCCCCCGTGCTGCCAATGATTGTGTCGGACACACAATCCCAGGTTCTCACAAACTGTGGCCGGTTAGTGAGGTAGTCCAGGATCCATGATGACAGGTGCTGGTCCACCCCTGCGCAGAGCAGCTTGTCCTTCAGGATCATCAGTTGGATGGTGTTGAAAGCACTGGAGAAGTCAAAGAACATGATCCTCACCGCATTCCCAGGCTTCTCCAGGTGGGACAGGGAACGGTGAAGGACGAAGATCACTGCACTGCCGTGAACACTGCCTAAAAGATCGTGTTCCTGCATTTTTAATGCCGAAGTCATTGTTTTTAACAAGGAAAAGTGTCCCGTTTCTGCGACAACCCCACTTTCTAAACTAGTAACTGAAGTTGCACCCATAATTCACACAAGGCATCACAGGGGCTAGGAATAAAGTGGATTAGCAGCATAACTAAGGGAGGGTTCAGGGTTACCTGATCCCACCCTAACTATAGGCTATGTCAAAAAGAAAGGTTTTAACCCTATTTTTATAAACAGAGATCGAGTCTGACTCCCGAATCCAGATTGGCAGCTGGTTCCAAAGGAGATGAGCCTGATAACTGAATGCTCTGTCTCCCATTGTACTTTTAGAGATTCTAGGTATGACAAGTGATCCCGCATTTTGGGAGCATAGTGCTCTTTTAGGATGATCAGGTACCATCAGAGCTTTTAAATAACAAGGGGCCTGATTATTTAGAGCTTTGTAAGTGAGGAGAAGGATTTTAAACTTAATTCTAAATTCTATGGGAAGCCAATGAAGGGAGGCCAGAACTGGAGAGATGTGATCTCTCTTTCTAGTACCTATTAAAACTCTTGCTGCAGCATTTTGGATCAGCTGAAGACTTTTTAAAGATGTTTTAGGACAGCCTGATAATAAAGAGTTACAATAATCTAATCTAGAACTAACAAAAGCATGGATTAGTTTCTCAGCATCACTCTGAGACAAGATGATCCTAATCTTGGAAATACTATGGAAATGATAGAAGGCAGTCTTAGAAACAAGTTTAATATGTGAATTAATCAACTGATCTTGATCAAAAATAACTCCAAGTTTCCTCACAGTACTGTTAAGAGAAATAGCAAGAATTTGATTTGGGAAGGTATTTCTAAGATTTTTTGGGCCAACTAGAATGACTTCATTCTTATCTGAATTTAATAGCAAGAAATTACAAGTCATCCAAGCTCTGATTTCCTTAAGACACGCCTCTAATTTGGCTAATTGATTGCTGTCATCTGGCTTCATTGACAAATATAATTGTGTGTCATCTGTATAACAATGAAAATGTATGTGGTGCTTTCTAATAATATTGCCTAGCGGAAGCATAGAGTGGTGTGAAAAAGTGTTTGCCCCCTTCCTGATTTCTCATTTTTTTGTATGTTTGTCGCACTTAAATATTTCAGATCATCAAACGAATTTAAATATTAGACAAAGATAACACAAGTATGATGAGATTGAGATGAGATTCAACTTTATTGTCATTACACATGTATGAATACAAGGTAACGAAACGTGACTTGGCATTTGGGCACGCTCTGCAGAGCGCATCCAAGGCCGGGGCAGCCGCTAGGCGCCAGTCATAGTGATGATAAAGAAAGAAAAAGGGAAGGGATATGGAATGACACAGTAGGCGAGAGAAAAAAACATGTTTATCAAAATGGCGCTCAGTTAGTGAGCGAAATTTTGATTGCAGGAAAAAAAAAACCCTCAATGCACATTTAGCAGACAACAAAACCAAAAGTCAGAGAGGATCAGTGAATGAATGGATGTAATTCAGTATATGTGATTCAGTGTGTTCGTGTATGTTGAATGCAGGTGGGTGTTTATCAGTTACTGGAGGCAGCAAATCTCTCCCAGCCGAGATATTATGTCTTAGTGTCTGAAACTCGGAAGCATGTCCTTGAGGCATGGCAGATGGAAATTTCCTGAGCCAGTCACTGTCCTTGAGAGTTCAGATTGCAGCACACCAGAATGTTTATGAAGAGAAGCACAATCTTCTGTTTTGTCTTAATCCAGGAGGAAAATAGTCAACAGGGCACCGAATTCAAGGTCTGATAACACAGATCACTCAGAGCATAGAATTTACAGCTCTTGCAATCCTGTGTTCATAATTTCCATACATAGGCTTTAAATCCATTCTTGGAGGGCACCAAAACGACTCCAGATGTTTCCCTTCTAAACATGGGAAGCATGTCCGGCAGAGTCCATCCCTCTACAGTGCATGCCAGATGGTAATTTCCATGTTAGTCTTGCCGTTAGTTAGTGCTCTCCCCCGTCTAGTCGAATTGTTGAAGAAGCAGCTACGCCGGGACCGCTTTGATTAGCTCTTCTAGTTAAATTTTCGATACACCAGGAAAACTCCAGAGCCAATCAGCAGAAAAATCCTGTGATCGTGCCAAACCAGATAGATGTTTCCACATCATCAGTCGAATCATGCAGACACATGTGTTCCAATCCATGGGTCTCTCCATAGGGGCTCCCCCTGGCCCAAATTTATGTAAAAAGTTGTTAATTTTATTAAAGCCGCTCACCAAATCCATTTTTTTTCATTTGGATCAAGATTCAGCCAGAAGAACAGTGACGCAGACAAGACAGCAAGCTGGGATTCTCAGTTAGGAAGGGTGGAGGAGGGTGAAAGAGGGAGCAGAGGAAAAAGCGACCGTTCTCTCTGAAGGGCAGGAAGAAAGTAAACACAAAATGCAGTTTTTAAATGGTGTTTATTATTAAGGGGGAAAAAAAATCCAAACTTACATGGCTCTGTGTGAAAAAGTTCAATTCAGCTTTATTTATATAGCGCCATTTCACAACAACAGTCATCTCATAGCACTATCAACTGTAGGGGGGACCCCCACAGTTGCAGAAAGACCCCAGCAATCAGGCGATCCCCTGTGAGCAAGCACTTGGCGACGGTGGAGAGGAAAAACTCCCTTTTAACAGGAAGAAACCTCCAGCAGAACCAGGCTCAGGGAGGGGCAGTCATCTGCTGCGACTGGCTGGGGGGTGAGGGGATAGAGAAGAAGAAAAGAACAGACATGTAGAGAGCAAACAGCACGATGGGGACTCAATCTATGGGAGAGAACAAACAAATGTTAATGACCAGCAAAAAAAAAAAAAAAATATTTCATAGAGAGTGAGGAAAGGAATGAGGCCCAGTGCATTACTGGAGGTCCCCCGGCTGACTAAACCTATTAGCAGCATAACTAAGGGAGGGTTCAGAAACACATGATCCCTCCCTAATTGTAGGCTGTATCAAAAAGGTAGGTTTTAGCCCTATTCTTAAAAACAGAGATTGAGTCTGACTCCCGAATCCAGATTGGCAGCTGATTCCACAGGAGAGGAGCTTGATAACTGAAGGCTCTGCCTCCCATTGTACTTTTGGAGATTCTAGGTATTACAAGTAATCCTGCATTTTGGGAGCGTAGTGCTCTGTTAGGATGATACGGTAGTATCAGATCTTTTAAATAAAAAGGAGCCCGATTGTTTATAGCTTTGTAAGTAAGAAGAAGGATTTTAAACTTAATTCTAAACTCTATGGGAAGCCAATGAAGGGAGGCCAGAACCGGAGAGATATGATCTCTCTTTCTAGTACCTGTTAAAACTCTTGCTGCAGCATTTTGGATCAGCTGAAGTGATTGACTCCTAAACCTAATCACTGGTTGGGCCACCCTTAGCAGCAACAACTGCAATCAAGCGTTTGCGATAACTGACAGTGAGTCTTTTACAGCACTGGAGGAATTTTGGCTCACTCATCTTTGCAGAATTGTTGTAATTCAGCCACATTGGAGGGGTTTTGAGCCTGAACCGCCTTTTTAAGGTTGTGTCACAGCATCTCAATCGGATTCAGGTCAGGACTTTGACTAGGCCACTACAAAATCTTCATTTTGTTTTTCACCATTCAGAGGTGGACTTGCTAGTGTGTTTTGGATCATTGTCCTGCTGCAGAACCCAAGTGCGCTTCAACTTGAGGTCACGAACAGATGGTCGGACATTCTCCTTCAAGATTTTTTGGTAGACAGCAGAATTCATGGTTCCATTTACCACAGCAAGTCTTCCAGGTCCTGAAGCAGCAAAACAGCCCCAGACCATCACACTACCACCACCATGTTTTACTGTTGGTATGATGTTCCTTTTCTGAAATGCTGTGTTACTTTTATGCCGGATGTAATGGGACACATACCTTCCAAAAAGTTAAACTTTTGTCTCGTTAGTCCACAGAGTACTTTCCCAAAGGTCTTGGGGATCATCAAGATGTTTTCTGGCAAAACTGAGACAAGCCTTTATGTTCTTTTTGCTCAGCAGTGGTTTTCGTCTTGGAACTCTGCCATACTGGCCATTTTTGCCCAGTCTGTTTCTTATGGTGGAGTCATGAACACTAACCTTAACTGAGGCAAGTGAGGCCTGCAGTTCTCTGGATGTTGTTGTGGGGTCTTTTGTGACCTCTTGGATGAGTCATTGCTGCGCTTTTGGGGTAATTTTGGTCGGCCAGCCACTCCTGGGAAGGTTCACCACTGTTCCATGTTTTCGCCATTTGTAGATAAGGCTCTCACTGTGGTTTGCTGGAGTCCCAAAGCTTTAGAAATGGCTTTATAACCTTTTCGAGATTGATAACTCTCAATTACTTTGTTTCTCATTTGTTCCTGAATTTCTTTGGATCGCAGCATAATGTCTAGCTTTTGAGGATCTTTTGGTCTACTTCACTTTGTCAGGTAGGTCCTATTTAAGTGAGTTCTTGATTGGGAACAGGTACGGCTAGAGAAATTGAAATCAGCTTTCCAAAGATGTGATAAACCACAGTTAATTTATGTTTTAACGGGGGGGGGGATCACTTTTTCACACAGGACCATGTAGGTTTGGATTGTTTTACCCGTTGTAGAGGGTTTTATAGGTGTTTTATTGTTGGTACAAGTATTAATGTAGATATGAATGAGTAGGAATGAAGATTTCTTTTCACTACCAACACACATAAGCTTGTGGGGCACCAGTCCAAAAGAATGGAAATTTTATTAATAATTCTGTATGAATCAGTCTCAAAAAACTTGTTCTTGTCTGCTTTTAATCAAGAAAATGGACATGAAATCAAACAATAACTCCCATATGTCTTTTCAGTAGTTTAATAAGAAATGTCAGAATAGATTAACACATTCAGATAACTTCAAGACGGGGAATTCAGCCCATTGTACTTTTAGAGATTCTAGGTATGACAAGTGATCCCGCATTTTGGGAGCATAGTGCTCTTTTAGGATGATCAGGTACCATCAGAGCTTTTAAATAACAAGGGGCCTGATTATTTAGAGCTTTGTAAGTGAGGAGAAGGATTTTAAACTTAATTCTAAATTCTATGGGAAGCCAATGAAGGGAGGCCAGAACTGGAGAGATGTGATCTCTCTTTCTAGTACCTATTAAAACTCTTGCTGCAGCATTTTGGATCAGCTGAAGACTTTTTAAAGATGTTTTAGGACAGCCTGATAATAAAGAGTTACAATAATCTAATCTAGAACTAACAAAAGCATGGATTAGTTTCTCAGCATCACTCTGAGACAAGATGATCCTAATCTTGGAAATACTATGGAAATGATAGAAGGCAGTCTTAGAAACAAGTTTAATATGTGAATTAATCAACTGATCTTGATCAAAAATAACTCCAAGTTTCCTCACAGTACTGTTAAGAGAAATAGCAAGAATTTGATTTGGGAAGGTATTTCTAAGGTTTTTTGGGCCAACTAGAATGACTTCATTCTTATCTGAATTTAATAGCAAGAAATTACAAGTCATCCAAGCTCTGATTTCCTTAAGACACGCCTCTAATTTGGCTAATTGATTGCTGTCATCTGGCTTCATTGACAAATATAATTGTGTGTCATCTGTATAACAATGAAAATGTATGTGGTGCTTTCTAATAATATTGCCTAGCGGAAGCATAGAGTGGTGTGAAAAAGTGTTTGCCCCCTTCCTGATTTCTCATTTTTTTGTATGTTTGTCGCACTTAAATATTTCAGATCATCAAACGAATTTAAATATTAGACAAAGATAACACAAGTATGATGAGATTGAGATGAGATTCAACTTTATTGTCATTACACATGTATGAATACAAGGTAACGAAACGTGACTTGGCATTTGGGCACGCTCTGCAGAGCGCATCCAAGGCCGGGGCAGCCGCTAGGCGCCAGTCATAGTGATGATAAAGAAAGAAAAAGGGAAGGGATATGGAATGACACAGTAGGCGAGAGAAAAAAACATGTTTATCAAAATGGCGCTCAGTTAGTGAGCGAAATTTTGATTGCAGGAAAAAAAAAACCCTCAATGCACATTTAGCAGACAACAAAACCAAAAGTCAGAGAGGATCAGTGAATGAATGGATGTAATTCAGTATATGTGATTCAGTGTGTTCGTGTATGTTGAATGCAGGTGGGTGTTTATCAGTTACTGGAGGCAGCAAATCTCTCCCAGCCGAGATATTATGTCTTAGTGTCTGAAACTCGGAAGCATGTCCTTGAGGCATGGCAGATGGAAATTTCCTGAGCCAGTCACTGTCCTTGAGAGTTCAGATTGCAGCACACCAGAATGTTTATGAAGAGAAGCACAATCTTCTGTTTTGTCTTAATCCAGGAGGAAAATAGTCAACAGGGCACCGAATTCAAGGTCTGATAACACAGATCACTCAGAGCATAGAATTTACAGCTCTTGCAATCCTGTGTTCATAATTTCCATACATAGGCTTTAAATCCATTCTTGGAGGGCACCAAAACGACTCCAGATGTTTCCCTTCTAAACATGGGAAGCATGTCCGGCAGAGTCCATCCCTCTACAGTGCATGCCAGATGGTAATTTCCATGTTAGTCTTGCCGTTAGTTAGTGCTCTCCCCCGTCTAGTCGAATTGTTGAAGAAGCAGCTACGCCGGGACCGCTTTGATTAGCTCTTCTAGTTAAATTTTCGATACACCAGGAAAACTCCAGAGCCAATCAGCAGAAAAATCCTGTGATCATGCCAAACCAGATAGATGTTTCCACATCATCAGTCGAATCATGCAGACACATGTGTTCCAATCCATGGGTCTCTCCATAGGGGCTCCCCCTGGCCCAAATTTATGTAAAAAGTTGTTAATTTTATTAAAGCCGCTCACCAAATCCATTTTTTTTCATTTGGATCAAGATTCAGCCAGAAGAACAGTGACGCAGACAAGACAGCAAGCTGGGATTCTCAGTTAGGAAGGGTGGAGGAGGGTGAAAGAGGGAGCAGAGGAAAAAGCGACCGTTCTCTCTGAAGGGCAGGAAGAAAGTAAACACAAAATGCAGTTTTTAAATGGTGTTTATTATTAAGGGGGAAAAAAAATCCAAACTTACATGGCTCTGTGTGAAAAAGTTCAATTCAGCTTTATTTATATAGCGCCATTTCACAACAACAGTCATCTCATAGCACTATCAACTGTAGGGGGGACCCCCACAGTTGCAGAAAGACCCCAGCAATCAGGCGATCCCCTGTGAGCAAGCACTTGGCGACGGTGGAGAGGAAAAACTCCCTTTTAACAGGAAGAAACCTCCAGCAGAACCAGGCTCAGGGAGGGGCAGTCATCTGCTGCGACTGGCTGGGGGGTGAGGGGATAGAGAAGAAGAAAAGAACAGACATGTAGAGAGCAAACAGCACGATGGGGACTCAATCTATGGGAGAGAACAAACAAATGTTAATGACCAGCAAAAAAAAAAAAAAAATATTTCATAGAGAGTGAGGAAAGGAATGAGGCCCAGTGCATTACTGGAGGTCCCCCGGCTGACTAAACCTATTAGCAGCATAACTAAGGGAGGGTTCAGAAACACATGATCCCTCCCTAATTGTAGGCTGTATCAAAAAGGTAGGTTTTAGCCCTATTCTTAAAAACAGAGATTGAGTCTGACTCCCGAATCCAGATTGGCAGCTGATTCCACAGGAGAGGAGCTTGATAACTGAAGGCTCTGCCTCCCATTGTACTTTTGGAGATTCTAGGTATTACAAGTAATCCTGCATTTTGGGAGCGTAGTGCTCTGTTAGGATGATACGGTAGTATCAGATCTTTTAAATAAAAAGGAGCCCGATTGTTTAGAGCTTTGTAAGTAAGAAGAAGGATTTTAAACTTAATTCTAAACTCTATGGGAAGCCAATGAAGGGAGGCCAGAACCGGAGAGATATGATCTCTCTTTCTAGTACCTGTTAAAACTCTTGCTGCAGCATTTTGGATCAGCTGAAGTGATTGACTCCTAAACCTAATCACTGGTTGGGCCACCCTTAGCAGCAACAACTGCAATCAAGCGTTTGCGATAACTGACAGTGAGTCTTTTACAGCACTGGAGGAATTTTGGCTCACTCATCTTTGCAGAATTGTTGTAATTCAGCCACATTGGAGGGGTTTTGAGCCTGAACCGCCTTTTTAAGGTTGTGTCACAGCATCTCAATCGGATTCAGGTCAGGACTTTGACTAGGCCACTACAAAATCTTCATTTTGTTTTTCACCATTCAGAGGTGGACTTGCTAGTGTGTTTTGGATCATTGTCCTGCTGCAGAACCCAAGTGCACTTCAACTTGAGGTCACGAACAGATGGTCGGACATTCTCCTTCAAGATTTTTTGGTAGACAGCAGAATTCATGGTTCCATTTACCACAGCAAGTCTTCCAGGTCCTGAAGCAGCAAAACAGCCCCAGACCATCACACTACCACCACCATGTTTTACTGTTGGTATGATGTTCCTTTTCTGAAATGCTGTGTTACTTTTATGCCGGATGTAATGGGACACATACCTTCCAAAAAGTTAAACTTTTGTCTCGTTAGTCCACAGAGTACTTTCCCAAAGGTCTTGGGGATCATCAAGATGTTTTCTGGCAAAACTGAGACAAGCCTTTATGTTCTTTTTGCTCAGCAGTGGTTTTCGTCTTGGAACTCTGCCATACTGGCCATTTTTGCCCAGTCTGTTTCTTATGGTGGAGTCATGAACACTAACCTTAACTGAGGCAAGTGAGGCCTGCAGTTCTCTGGATGTTGTTGTGGGGTCTTTTGTGACCTCTTGGATGAGTCATTGCTGCGCTTTTGGGGTAATTTTGGTCGGCCAGCCACTCCTGGGAAGGTTCACCACTGTTCCATGTTTTCGCCATTTGTAGATAAGGCTCTCACTGTGGTTTGCTGGAGTCCCAAAGCTTTAGAAATGGCTTTATAACCTTTTCGAGATTGATAACTCTCAATTACTTTGTTTCTCATTTGTTCCTGAATTTCTTTGGATCGCAGCATAATGTCTAGCTTTTGAGGATCTTTTGGTCTACTTCACTTTGTCAGGTAGGTCCTATTTAAGTGAGTTCTTGATTGGGAACAGGTACGGCTAGAGAAATTGAAATCAGCTTTCCAAAGATGTGATAAACCACAGTTAATTTATGTTTTAACGGGGGGGGGGGGGATCACTTTTTCACACAGGACCATGTAGGTTTGGATTGTTTTACCCGTTGTAGAGGGTTTTATAGGTGTTTTATTGTTGGTACAAGTATTAATGTAGATATGAATGAGTAGGAATGAAGATTTCTTTTCACTACCAACACACATAAGCTTGTGGGGCACCAGTCCAAAAGAATGGAAATTTTATTAATAATTCTGTATGAATCAGTCTCAAAAAACTTGTTCTTGTCTGCTTTTAATCAAGAAAATGGACATGAAATCAAACAATAACTCCCATATGTCTTTTCAGTAGTTTAATAAGAAATGTCAGAATAGATTAACACATTCAGATAACTTCAAGACGGGGAATTCACCATGTATCATGAGCACCATAGACTGTTATTGAATAACTGAGCATAACATGTGTTGTCAAACATTGGTGGAACCAAAGAAACCATAGTTTAACTTGGCAATGTAATGGAAAATGAAAAACCATAAAATAGCATTAGTTCAGAAAAGTGGATGCAATTTTATGAAGAAAATGATGATTAAACTATCTTATAAAAAGGAAAATTGGTGTTACTCTGAAAGGGAACGGAGATTAATGAAAAGACAAATGCGTTTGAGGTTCTGAAAGGAGTTTGAGCTATTAGGTTTATAGAAATTATACCAGGAACATTCTGAAGAATTAAATCTTAATTCGGACAACAGAAAGACAGCACAGCAGAGTCAGATTGTGTTCCGTGTGACAGCAGGTGTCCGGAACCAATCTTGATCCAGATGGGTGTGGATTCTGTTGAGAGAACTGGCAGATAGGTTCTATCCCATGGCTTGGGTCTACTCCGGGGATCACAAACGTGAGCTGGGTACTCATTTGGCTGGCCGATGTCTTTTTATTTATAGAAAAAGGAATTTGGCCAGGTGGTCAAATTCCAGGTAATATTTATTTATCGTTCAAAGTCCAGTCAGAAATTAAACTGGAAAACAAACAAACAAACAAACCACAAATCTGTTTCTTCCAGTGTGTTGTGGTCAGAACAAAGATGGTTTAAGCTTAGTAAAAATCAAACAAAATCTTCTTAACACGGTAATTTAAGGAAAAAGAGTAAAATAGGAAAAAATGAATTTTAAAGAAAAGGAAAAAAAAAAAGAATTTACACAGAGCATGGGCTGTGGACCTACTTAGAAAAAAGAAAAGAAAATGGAGAGAGCAGAAAATCTGCTCCTTCCACGAGTCACTTCCTGCTGGCCGGGCTGCAATACTAACTGCAACTCAGGAACAAAGGAAAGTTTTGCCCAACTACATTCAAAGATCAGGGTTGGATCTACCCATTAATGTAAACTTTTTGTCATGAATGCCCCTTTCAGGGCATTAATGAGGCACCAGGAGCCAGTAGTAAGTTTGTCTGTGTCATGCGGTAATCCTCGCGGATCACCATAAGACGCCAAGAGTCCACCGATGAGTTTGCAATGATGGGGATTTATTTACAAAACATGAGACACACATACAAGACTATGACTGTGACGAAAAAACACTGAACACTGAGCATGGGACCGTAAGGCTAACCCCAGCCACTTACGGTCTAAAACATGGCATGACATGAACGAGCAAAGCACGAGAATATACACACGAACCTGACCAGACCAGAACGATGGATGTCTGACGAGGCTTGGATGATGTCTGACGATACTCCTGCAATCTAACTGCCGTCAGCGTCCGCCTAATAAAGCCGAACGCTAACGAGCAGTAATGACAGCCAGCTGGCCACCCTTGACAGCCGGGAGCTCCACCGAGCGCCTTCACAATAAGAGCCCGGTGCAGCCAGAATATAACCCACAGCTGTCAAAGCCGGCAGCGAGCTATACGTAGCCCGAACGCGGACAAGACCGGCGCTCGGGTCATAACAGTACCCTCCCTCCAAGGTGGGCTTCCAGAACGCCCATGGACCACCCTGTCCCCCCCCACCCCCACCCCCTTCAGGGTGGGCGGCTGGGGGCAGGTCCGGAGGAGAGAGAGACCAAACCCAGAAACAGTACAATAAAATACAATCAAGACCAGGCATGGGAAACAAAACTAACACAGCACAATGACAAAAAATATACCAAACACTGAGATCAGATTAACTGTCAAAATAACAAATACAGCAAACAGCACAGGACAGCAAGAAAAAATTAAGTCTTTGCCCACGTTTCACAAGAAAATGGCTTCTCACCTGTGTGAATGCTTGAGTGAATTTTCAAATAACCAAATACAGAAAAACAGAACAACAAGGAAAAAAAAATTACTGGGTCAATCCCAACTGTACACAAACAAAATAAGGCAACTGCAGGGCAGACCACAAATACCCACAGATACCCAAATAATCATTACAAAACACCGGATAACAAGAAAAAAACCCCAGAACAATTACTGGATCAACCTCCACCAAAAAGTGACCTCTACCACCCCAAAAGTTCATGCTGATCGGCGGAGACCAGGCGCCACAGGAACAGTTCAGGTGGTCTCCCCGCGTCCAACGGCCGAAGGGCGGTCATGGGGGGCGGGACACGACCGGGCGGCTCATCACAGTCCAAAGCCCAGCACGTCTACTCCTCTGGTGGCTGAACCAGGTCGCCCAGCAAAACACATAACACGTCGGGTGGCCGACCCGAAGCGCCGAATCGGCGAAGCAATTCCTCAGGCGGCCGACCCGCGTCCCTCAGCCACCAGTACCGGGGGAAAACAGCCCGCGGCGGCCTCCCTGGCGGAGACAAAGATCGGGAGAGCCGGGGCGAGCGAGAAGGGACCCCCACGGCCCCTGGCGATGATGCACAGGGGTGACGACTCAGTAGAGGGACTAGAAGGCAAAGATGAGCCCGAACTCCGTCCGACGGCGAAGGGTTTGTAGCTCCTCCACCGTCCGCGGACCACACCGGCACTGCACCTCCGCTGGACCCCGATTGAGTCCCGGCTGCACCCACGTCGGACCCCAATTGGGCCAAACCAGCTCCCGCGATTTTTTTTTTTTTTTTTTAGATTTAGTATACTTTATTGATCCCCAGAGGGGAAATTGAAGGTCATCCACCACCTGGATGGATGAAGCAGCCACAATACGGCGCTATCCCTTAACCATTCACACACACATTCACACCTAGGGCCACTTTAGAGTCTCCAATTAACCTAACCTGCATGTTTTTGGCATGTGGGAGGAAACCGGAGAAATCCCGGGGTAAACCCACGCATACACGGGGAGAACATGCAAACTCCACACAGATCACTGTTGGTCGGGGGCTGGGATCGAACCCACGATCCCATGATCCCCACGATCCCCTGGCCAAGGGTAAACTGTGCTGCCGCAGTGCTAACCACTGCGCCACCGTGCAGCCCCGATGGACCCCGATTGGGCCTCGGGCGCACTCCCGTCCGGCCCCGATTGGGCCAGAACCGCGCCTGCGGTGGACCCCAATTGGGCCTCTGGCGCACCCACGTTGGGCCCCGATTGGGCCAAGGCCGCTCCCGTGATGGACCCCGATTGGGTCTCGGGCGCCCCTCCGTCGGACCCCGATTGGGCCACCGCAGCCTCCACAACGGACCCCGACTGGGTCGGTGCAACTCCGCTGACAATCTCCACCCCCAAACCTGGGACCTCCAAATCAGTGACCCCGACTGGCTCCATGCCGGCAACACTGCAATGAAGCTCACACACAACAGGAAAACCGGGATCAGTATCACCGGTAGCAACAGAACCCAGTGAGACGAGCTCGGGCGCAGCAGGCAGCTGCTCCTCGGTCACCTCCCTGAGAGGCAGGCACAAATGCTCCGAAACAGAGGACAGAGACACAATAGGGAGCACTTGCCTACACTCGGGTTCTGTTGCCACCCAGGACTTCGTCAATCCAGGTTCAGGGCGGCGACTCTCGTCCGCAGGCTCCAACTCAGCTGCGTCGGGCTCTGCAGCTGGCAAGATGACATCTGCAGCCTGAGGTTCCTCCCGCGCTGATGTCCACACCGATGACCTGTATGGCGTGGAGGCAGGGGACACTCGACCCGCTGATTTAGACCATTCCGGCAAGGAAACCCAGGGACGCTTCTCCGTCGGCACAGGTTCCGGGCCGCAGTCTGCTCTCCTCCTCTTTCCATGACGTGGCTGCTGGGCTGGATCCAGGCTTTCCAGCCGCGCAGGCCCCCTCCTCCCCCCGCGACGTAGGCCTGGCGTCGCGGACCACTCAGCAGGGGAAGACACAGAGGCAGCAGGTTTAGGAATAACAGTTACAGCAGGTGGCGGAAGCTCGGGGGGCTGCGAACCCCGAACTCCAGCCCCAGGAGTCAGACAAGGCAGATCATAATAATGATGGGAAGAAACAATTTGCACTTGCCTATCTCCTGGAGAGAAGATGATGCCTGCTGCAGCAGGTGGAGTTCTCCTTTTATCCCTCCAGGAGAAAATGGCAGGCTCCTCGGGGCCACGAGGAGGAGCCGCTCGAGATGGATTGCTGACAGGTCTCGCCGAAGCACGACTCACAGCATTCCCAGCCGCGGGGGGTGACGTCACAGAGGAGGACATGGCAGTCGGGGCGACACGGGCATGAGGAGGTGACAGCGCAGCTGGAACAGATGACCCATGGGCGGTGGCTGCGGGGACTCCCTTCTGTCGTGACGTGAATGATGCGGCCAACAGGGAGGCTGGGTCCCTCCGACGACCCGGAGCTGGATCCGCACGGGATTCTCGTTGAGGCTTGGTAGGAGCACGGCTATGGGGCCTACTGGCCGATGGAGTGGTGAAGGTCCCGGGAACACATGACGCTGGGACTGGGCGGGCAGCAGGCATTGGATTCCGATCCACAGGTCCCCTGCCGGGCTTTCCCTCCAGCCGACGAATCTCCACTCTCGCCAGGGACGCTGTCCTCGCGGGAGGTGGAGGCGTTCCCAGGAGCGCCTTCTCCCTCAGTGTGCATTGTGCAAAAATCCATGATAACCTCTTCTCTCCTACCGGAATATAGGTAAGATGGTAACGGTGCACAGCCCGCTGTGCGAGGCTAGGTAATGATCGGCTGCGTCAGTGGGCATGAGACGGGCGGCTTTGGCCAGATAGCCGTCAATCTCCTCCAGCCACTCCGGGCAATAATCACACTCGCTGTCGGGCATCTCCCTACCAAGTTCAATTACAGGAGAAAAAAACTCCACACAATAGTAAAACTCACGGAAGAAAGGCATCTCAGTGTGGCGTCTCTGTTTAGACGTCTGTGGCAGGAGTATACTGGGGGGGGGGGGGCTGCACGGTGGCGCAGTGGTTAGCACTGCGGCAGCACAGTTTACCCTTGGCCGGGGGATCGTGGGGATCGTGGGTTCGATCCCAGCCCCCGACCAACAGTGATCTGTGTGGAGTTTGCATGTTCTCCCCGTGAATGCGTGGGTTTACCCCGGGATTTCTCCGGTTTCCTCCCACATGCCAAAAACATGCAGGTTAGGTTAATTGGAGACTCTAAATTGGCCCTGTGTGTAAATGGTTAAAAAGGGAAGGCGCCGTATTGTGGCTGCTTCATCCATCCTAGGTGGTGGATGACCCTTAATTTCTGTAAAGCGTCTTTGAGTGTCTATGATAAAGCGCTATATAAATCTGATGCATTGACTGATTGATTGATATACTGTCATGCGGTGATCCTCGCGGATCACCATAAGACGCCAAGCGTCCACCGATGAGTTTGCAATGATGGTGATTTATTTACAAAACACGAGACACACATACAAGACTATGACTGTGACGAAAAAACACTGAACACTGAGCATGGGACCGCTCAGACATGGCATGACATGAACGAGCAAAGCACGAGGATATACACACGAACCTGACCAGACCAGAACGATGAATGTCTGACGAGGCTTGGATGATGTCTGACAATACTCCTGCAATCTAATTGCCGTCAGCGTCCGCCTAATAAAGCCGAACGCTAACGAGAGTAATGACAGCCAGCTGTCCGCCCTTGACAGCCGGGAGCCCCACCGAGCGCCTTCACAATAAGAGGCCGGTGCAGCCAGAATATAACCCACAGCTGTCAAAGCTGGCAGCGAGCTATACGTAGCCCGAGCGAGGACAAGACCGGCGCTCGGGTCATAACATTCTGTTTATTAAGCAAAAGAATGAAGTAAAGAGCCACGTGGGGCAAAACATATACATAAAACTAGAACACAAAGTAATAAACGCTGACATCAAGCGTGAAGGTTCAGCAAGAATGGAACCTACACTGTAAAACATACACTTACGAGAGATGAAGCAAAGGTGAATCCAAATACAGAGGGAAGACTGGAGTCAGGGTTAGGAACTCCAGTCCAGGAACACGAATGTGTAGGTCGCAGCGAGGAGTGAGCCTCAGCTGCTCCCTTAAATACTGAACACAAACGTAAAGGAACCAAACAGGAAAGGGGAATGTAATTAACGAAATAACAAACAGCTGTCACGACACCAACTTGACTTTGACAGCCGGAAGTTCGGCTGTGACACTGTCACAATAAAAGCCCTGGAAAGGCACTAATAACCAAACCCGAAATAATATGGGAGAAACGGGAGAATACTGAGTAACCCGAGCACGGATGGGATCAGCGCTCGGATCACCACAGTACCCCCTGTTCAAAGGGTGCATTCCAGGCGTCTAATGTAACATCCAAAGAGCCCCCCCCCTCCCCAACCAGAAGGCTACCAGGACCGACCCAGGGAGGGCGGAGGGGGAAACAGGTTAGGAGGGAGAGAAACAAAAAAAACCCCAAAAATGTCTACAGAGACACACACCAAAAGAGGGGAGAAAAAAACCCCACCAAGAGCATAACCACATGGATTAAACATAAAATGGTGTGGCTTAAACACAGACATGACCCAAACTAGATAAACACTTCAACCAGAGAAATATTCAAGTGCAATAGAATTAATAAACAAAAAATATATGTAGCGTACTGCCCAGTAAGAAAAACAAGAGAAAACCAAAATACAGGTACACTTCAAAATACATAAGTACCATATAAACACTAGAAAAAATACTCAAGTCCTACAGAATAGGCAAACAGAAAATATAGGCATAGTCCACACTATAATCCAGGCAAACAAAAGAGCATCCCTTCAAAAACACATGGGAAAAAAAAAAACCACAACTTCAGGGACGCCGGCAGGTAGAGAGCGGAGAGAGAGAAAAGGCAGTTCAGGGGGTCTACCCGCATCCAGATTCCACATAATGGAGAGAAAAAAAAAGGTAGTTCAGGTGGTCTACCCATATCCAGATTCCACATGGCGAAAAGAAAAAAAAAACAGTTCGGGCGGCCTACCCAAATCCCAGACCCGGGGAAACAGTACCTCAGGCGGCCGGACCAGGTCGCCGAACCAACAAAGCAGTCCTTTGGGCGGCTGACCCAGGACGCAGAGCTGGCGAAACAGTCTCTCAGGCGGCCGACCCGCGTCCTTAGACCACCAGGACCGGAGGGGGGAGCTCGGAGGCGGCTTCCCTACCGAGAGGCACAGCGAGGGGAAACCGACCCGAGTAAGGGAGACCCCAGCAGAGTCTGGTGGAGGAGAATGGGGGGAAGATGAGGAACCAATCCGGAGTCCGGCGGAAGGGGATCTGCAGCTCCCTCACCAACCTCGAACCGAACTGGCGCAGCACCCTTGGTGGACCCAGACCGGGCCAGCGCAGCACCCACGATGGACCCCGATTAGGCCAGCGCAGCACCCACGATGGACCCTGATTGGGCCAACACAGCACCCACGATGGACCCTGATTGGGCCAGCGCAGCACCCACGATGGACCCCAATTGGGCCAGTGCAGCACCGGGGGTGACCTCTGAACACAAACCTGAAGCCTCGATGATAATGTCGGGAGCTGACTCGTCTCTGGTGACCCTGGGAGAAGGCGCGGATAGACAGGGAGAACAGGGGTCAGGATCACCGGCAGTGGCAGAGCCTGGCGAGACGAGCTCGGATGCAGCGGTCAGCTGCACCCAGCTCTTCTCCCCAAGAGACAGGCAAGAATGCTCCAGAACAGAAAGCAGGAAGACAAAATAGAGCATTTGCCTGATCTTGGGCTCCACCACCGTCCAGGACTCCAACGATCCAGGCTCAACGATCTGGAAGTTCGTTCCTGGTTCCGACTCGACTGCGGTGGGCTCTGCAGCCTGCATGATGGTCCTCACAGTCCAGGAGCCCCCTGACGCTGAAGCCCACGCCGAAGACCCACACGGCGTGGTGGCAGGGGATCCGTGACCTACTGGGGCCGACTGTTCCTCCACGGAGACCTGGGGACGCTTAATCGTCGGCTCAGGCTCCAAACAACAGTCAGGCCTCCTCCTCTGCCCGTGACATGGCTGCGGGACTGGAACCAGGCTCTCCAGGGCCGCAGACTCCTCCTCCATCCGACGGTCTACTCCTGGCACCGGGGGACGCTTGGAGAGAAGGGAAGGAGACACAGAGGTAGCAGGTTCAATGTTTATGGCTGCAGGAGGTGGAGGGAGCTCAGAGGACTGTGAACCCTGAGCCCCACCCCCAGGAATCAGACAAGGCAATTCATTACACTGAGATTGAGAATGAAAAAACATTGCCTGTTTTCCCGGGGAACGATGGTGACTGCTGCAGTGGGCTTGGTTCTCCCCTTTCCCCGAAGGATGGTAATGGAGGGCCCCCCGGGAAGACGAGGAGGAGCTGCTCTCACAGGATTGATGGCGGGCGCAGCTGAAGCAGGACTCGCTGGGCTCACAGCAGCTGAATGGAGCGCCAAGGAGTAGGGAGGAACAGCCGAGGCACAGTCCGGGTATGAGGAGCTGATGGAATAGCAGGGACGGATGACCTGGAGGCTGAGGCTGCTGTCTTTCCCTTCTGTCGTGATGCGGGCAAAACAGCTGGCTGGGAGGCAGAGTTCCCATGGCGGCCCGGAACAGGATCCGGACAGGGATCTCGCAGAGGTTGATCGCGGACAGGGTGACGGCGTCTTCCGGCAGAGGGCGAGGTGAGATTCAAGTCTGGGAAGCGCCGCTGCTGCACAGAAACTGAGGCCAGCAGCTTGGCGTACTCAGGATAATTACCGAGTTTGGGATTAGCCTCCACCAGTCTAACTGCCGCCACCACCTTCTTTAGGATGTTGCTGGGATGGGAGTAAGGGCGTGCTTCAGCCACGTGGCCCTTGATGAGCTCAGCTGCCCACTGTGTCTCCTCACAGGGGGGCCCCGGCTGTCCTCTTCCTCTGCTGCGTATGGAGACGGCCCTTCGGTGACACAGAACTTAGGGCTGGATGGGTGGCAGGAACCTGATCCCGAGGCAAGGAGCAGGGATGCCTCACCGTTGGCTCCGACTTCAGCTTCCTGCTGGGATTCTTCACCGGCCCATGGTTCCTCAGCCGAAGTGCCGCGAGTTCGGCCATCCTCTCCATGCCCTCAGCATGCTCGGCCAGGTGAGGATGGCGCTTTACAGCAGCCTCTGCAAGGTCTAGGTACCATTGTGCGTTCACGGAGATGGCGAACATACAGGCGTTGGACAGGACACCGTCTATTTCCATCAGAGCCTGGATTAGCTCAAACCCCAGGCTCATTGAATATCTGGTCCTAGACGCTGCGATGATTCCACTCACATAGGTACCTGGAAAAGGGAAAAACTCAAGCTAGAAAAACAAACTTACTGAGGCTGGCACCTCTCTGGGCTGTGACCTACTGTCATGAATGCCCCTTTCAGGGCATTAATGAGGCGCCAGGAGCCAGTAGTAAGTTTGTCTGTTTATTTAGCAAAAGAATAAAGTAAAGAGCCACGTGGGGCAAAACACATGCATAAAGCTAGAACACAAAGCAATAAATGCTGACATCAAATGTGACGGTTCAGCGAGGACGGAACCTACGCTGTAAAACATACACTTACGAGAGACGAGGCAAAGGTGAACCCAAATACAGAGGGAAGACTGGAGTCGAGGTTAGGAACTCCAGTCCAGGAACACGAATGTGTAGGTCGCAGCAAGGAGTGAGCCTCAGCTGCTCCCTTAAATATCGAACACAAATGTAAAGGAACCAAACAGGAAAGGGGAATGTAATTAACGAAATAACGAACAGCTGTCACGACGCCGGCTCGGCTTTGACAGCCAGAAGTTCGGCCATGTCGCTGTCACAATAAAAGCCCTGGAAAGGCACTAATAACCAAACCCGAAATAATATGGGAGAAACGGGAAAATACTGAGTAACCCGAGCGCGGATGGGATCATCACTCGGATCACCACACTTTTGACCAGTTGCACTGTGTTTCTTTGTTCGGCAGAAGTCGTAACCCTGACTAAGAAGGAAATGCAGGGAGACTTGGAAGCTGATTGGTCAGTTCAAAGTTCTGAAATGTGTCTCCCACAGAACAAAGGAGAGAGAATTTGATATGAGAAGTGGAATCCTCCTAACACATATATGCTGCCTATTAAAGCATAAATTCTTTAAAACTTTAGTGACTAAGATATTCTACTTAATAAAAAAGGAACAAACAATGTGTCTACATTGTAAATGTGATAATTTCTTTATGGTAGGCATGCAAAAATTATTTTCTTCCTGAAAATAAAGCAACACATTTCAAATCATGTCAATAAAAGCATTTGAAACCACAGTTGTCCATCACAGCGTCCGGCGATGTCTTCAATAGTGGATACTGTCTGTCGAGAAGGATTTGCGTTAATTTCTTGTTCACAAGTCATAGTTTAACTTTAGAGAGAAATATTCCTGTGTTATTCATTGGAGGGCAATGTTGGACTGTTTTTTTTTTTTTTCTCGAGTTTCAATTAGGAATCTTACTATCAGGGTCTGTGGAACATCAGACCATAAACCTGTCATTTGGGGCATTCCTTTGGCACATGGATTTGAGGGGGAAATGACTCCAGGTCTTGAACAGGGATTAACTTCCACTTTTATGGCCGATGGGTAGGGTTTCACAGCTCTAGTCTTGGGTGAAGAAAATCAATTCATGACCAGACTTTTGGGTGAATCAATTTCTCCTCAACAAAGAATGAATTTATAAATTGGAACCCAGCGGTTAATGTTTCACCTTAATAATAAACACTTTCATTTAAAAACTGCATTTTGTGTTTACTTGTGTTGTCTTTGTTGAATATTTAAACTTGTTTGATGATCTGAAACATTTAAGAAACATGATGTGACAAAGACACATTACACATGACAAGAAACAAACATACATAAAAATGAGAAATCAGGAAGAGGGCAATCACTTTTTCACAACCCTGTATATAAACTAAAAAAATTGGGCCTAGCACAGATCCCTGTGGAACTCCGTGGTTGAGCTTAGAGATAGAAAAAAACTCATTACTGACATGAACAAACTGGAACCTGGAATCAGATAAGTAAGATTTAAACCACTGCAATGAAGTTCCATTAACTCCAATATGGTGTTTTAATCTATCAAGTAAAATATTATGATCGATGGTGTCAAAAGCTGCACTAAGGTCTAAAAGGACAAGTACAGGAACAAGTCCATTATCAGATGCGATAAGGAGGTCATTAGTGACCTTCACTAAAGCTATTTAAATACTATGATGAATTCTAAACCCTGATCGAAACTCTTCAAATAAACCATTTCCCTATAAGTGGTCAAATAATCGCGTAGCAACAACTCTAAGATTTTTGAAATGAATGGCAGATTAGAGATTGGTCTATAGTTAGCTAAAACTCCTGGCGCCAGTGTTGGTTTTTTAAGTAATGGTTTAATTACAGCAGTTTTAAAAGCCTGCGGTACATGGTCTAATGTTAATGTCATGCTCTGCCCTCCGGGCAGATGAGGGTTTAATAGCAGGACCCATGAGTGCATGCGGGATTTTGGTGCAAGCAAAAATTTATTAACTAAAATTGCTGAGAACACAAAAACAGCACGGGGGCTGTATACAAAACCACAAAAGCAAAACTTACATGGAACGATAATCCATACACTGGGAGAACATTGGGAAACGACGACGAGAATGCCAGACAGAGCACATGCAACAACTGACATAAATAGGGGAACTGATAAATTACAAACTTGAGACAGCTGGGCGAATAATCAGGGCTAAATCAATGACGCACAGGGAAACACAGACAGAATGGGCGGGGCTACACAGACAATCACAAACAGGGGATGCACAGGAGACATGACAATGCACATGCAGAACAACATACAGAGAGGGCAGTGGCAAAAACTTGACTAAACATAATCATAAATAATCACAGAGAAAACAAAGAATGAACTTAAGGTGTGGTCATGATCCTAGGATCCTGCCCAGATATGACATAACCCCCCTCCCCAAGGGGTGGAATCCAGACACCCCTAAAAAACAACAACCAAAGAAACACCAAGAAGGGTGGGAGGAGAGGCACAAGGCACGGGGGGGGGGGGGGGGGGCAAAGCACAGAAATCTCACAGCAACAGCACAGCAACAACAAAAAAGGCAAACAAAATGTCCATCAGGTGGCCTCCCAAAGTCCCTAGACCACCGACCTGGGGAACATGATGAGACAGGGGGCCAGTGTCCAGTGTCCAGCCAACAGATCAGAGAATATGAAGGGTTCGTCTTCCAAAGTCCCTAGACCACCAGACCAGAATGCAGGATAGGAAGGGCCTACCAAAGTCCAAGAACCACCAGACGGGTGAATATTGTGCGGTGGAGCACAGAGATTAAATACCAGATGCAAAAGAGCATTTAACACGGGCGATAACATGGAAGCTCCTTGCTCAGGAGATGACATCAAAGGAACATTAAACTCGGGAGATAATGACATAGAAACTCTTTGCACAGGGGGCAACATAGGAACCCTAACCTCAGGAGATAACTTTTTGTTCTAGACGCTTTTTGTTCTAGGGATAACACATAGACTCCAAACTCAGGAGACAATGATAACACATGTATTTTAAGCTCAGGAGAAAACAACATGGGAACTCTTTGCTCTGGAGAAAACAAAGTAGGAGCTCTAAACTCTGGAGACCACAAAGGAACCGTTCGCTCAGGAGACAACAGCATAGAATCTGAGAGCTCAGCAGATGTTAACAGTGGAGCTCTGTGCACAAAAAATAACAGAAGTCTCTCGCTCTAGAGGTAACAACAGAGGAGTCTTTTGTTCTAGAGACAGTACCTGAGAGACCCTTGGCACAGGGGCTAATGGCACCTGAGGAGCGGCGACCACACTGGGAGACAACTGGGGAGCGCTGACCCCACTGGGAGACGACTGGGGAGCACTGGCCATGGAGAGAAACTGCTGCTGGGAGCGTTGACCACAAAGGGAACTGGAGCAGTGATGTGCATGTTGAAGACTTCTGGAGCAGCGGCGTGCACCTCAGTGGCTGCTGGAGCTGCCGTTGAAGGGTGCTGCTCCATCCCTGATGCAGCCACCTTGATTGAGGGGGAGGAAACGCAAATGAGTGTCAGGTCCACACCAGGAGCCAGGCAAGTCTTAACTAATATAGATGTTATAAAAGTGTGGAAAAGAACTTGCCTGAGCTCCTGGTCCACTGTTGCTGGGGTGACCGTCTCAGGGGAAGCAGGGGTTATGGCCTCTGGGAAATGCTGTCTCTGGGGCGCGTTAACCACTGTGAGAAGCTGCTGCTGGGGGATGTCAACAATGCTGATGCTGAGAAATGTCGACCACGGAGAGTGCTGGAGCTAAGGGGTACACCTTGGGGACAGCTGGAGCAGTCTTGTGCACCTCGACGACTGCCAGAGCTGCTGCATGCACTTCAGGGGAAACTGAAGCAGGGGTGTGCACCTCCGGGACAGCTGGAGCAGGTTTGTGCACCTCAAAGACTGCCGGAGATGCTACATGCACCTTGGGGAGGACTTTAGCAGGGGTGTGCACCTCTGAGATAGCTGGAACAGGCTTGTGCACCTCGAAGACTGCCAGAGCTGCTGCGTGCACCTCGGGGGAAACTCAAGCAGGGGTGTGCACCTCGGGGACAGCTGGAGCAGGCTTGTGCACTTCAAAGACTGCCGGAGCTGCGGCGTGCACCTCAGTGGAGAAACAGGGAGGCCAGGGTGGGTGGCAGTATCAACACAGGGGTGACAGCAGAAGCAGAAGGTGGGGGCTCAGAAGCAGAAGGGGGCTGCTGTTGAGACCCCTCACCCAAAACAAGACAAGACACCTCATTAAGTGGTAAAGGAAAATGAGTATGTATACTTGCCTGTTCCGCTGCTTTACTGTAGCTGATGGAGATGAGTCCAGAGTGGACTCATGGCTACACAGACAATCACAAACAGAGGATGCACAGAAGACATGATGATGAACTTGCAGAACAACATACAGAAAGGGCAGTGGCAAAAACATGACTAAACATAATCATAAATAATCACAGAGAAAACAAAGAATGAACACAGGGCCTGGGCATGATCCTAGGATCCTGCCCAGATATGACAGTTAATGAACAATTGATTATTTGAAGAGTAGAGCTACCAATAAATGGGAAGACTTCTTTAAATAACGTGGTAGGAATAGGGTCTAGTAGACAAGTTGAAGGCTTGGATGAGGAAATTATTTTATCTAACTCTAAAAGGTCAGTTGGAGTAAACTCATTCAAATGGATGTCAGTTGAAGGAGCTGTTGTTGTTACAGTATTTAAATTAATGGTGGGAAGGATCTGACTGATTTTTATCTCTGATAGATGAAATTTTATTATTTAAGTTCATAAAGTCCTGACTAGTGAGCTCTAAGGGAATGCTAGATTTGACCTGAGTCCTGACTCTTTGTCAGCCTGGCTACAGTACTGAAAAGAAACCTGGGACTATTTTTGTTCTCTTCTATTAATGCAGAATAATAAGTTGTTCTAGCTTTCCTAAGATATTTTTTTTTATGAAATACAAGTAGATTTCTCCAAGCTAGATAGATTTCATCTAATTTAGTGGAGTGCCATTTTCTGTCTAATTGACGAGTCTTCTGTTTTAAGCTACAAGTTTCTGTGTTGAACCAAGGAGTCAGAAATCTCTGATTAGACTTTTTCTTTTTTAAAGGGGACACCATGTCTAGAGTCTGATGCAGAGAAGCTGTAAAACTATCTACAGTGATCCCTCACTTATCGCGGTTAATGGGTTCCAGAACCGACCGCGAAAAGTGAAAAACCGCGAAGTAGCGTCACCCCAATGACGTCATCCATAAACAATACGTACGTTCATTCTCTCACTCTCATATGATACGTGTGTGTGTGTGTACGTGTACATACATACGTAGATGTAAACAAAGTGTACATAAATATGTTTTTAGAACTCTTTTATTCTTATAACAAGATACGTAACTCAAGATGAAAATGATTTACTGCACAGGTTAATGAGAGCTTTACTGCTCCTCAGGTGACGCCTCATCGTGAGGTGCTGGAGGCGCAGGATCATCGAGGGCAGCTTCCGATAGAGCTGAAACTGCAGGAGGCGGCGTAGTGCCTCGACGGGAAGACTATTTCGCACAAAATGGCACAAGAGAACAGCAAAAAGTTCCACGCGGCGAGACTAAGTAACACGAGCGATAAAAAGCAATGAATGCGGTCTTTCTTCCCTTCATGGGTGCTCGGCAGGGAGAGGAGGTGGGTGAGATGTCTCGGCCAATCAGCTTGCGGGGTGAAACGTCTCGGCCAATCAGCTTGCGAGATTTCCGAGCCCAGCCAACACGACAACAGCGAACAGAGAGTTGTGCTGCTCTCCGTGTTGACACGTGATGGTCTAATGTAGTCTCCCTGCCTTCTGCTAGCGCCCGCCCATTATTTCTCAATTTTGAATTTTTGATGAATATTTTTGAAAAATCCGCGATGCACTGAGGGCGCGAAAGGTGAAGCGCGAAGTATCGAGGGATCACTGTACCACACTATCAACTACAGAAGGAGTTAGAATAACTTATCTCCTTTGTGTTGACGCATGGCATTGAGGAAACAATTTGCTTAAACTTGGTAACAGCGTTGTTATGTCTGCAAACCTGGGAATAACCAACGAAGGAGAGAGCTGTGCTGGAATTGAACTTTATTACAACAAACTGTTAAGAAGTACAATACGGTCCAACTGAGCACTAAGCTCCTATACGGTCACCGGTGGAGAGAGAGCTAAGATGGCCGGCTCTCTATAAAGGCTGGCATGATGACGTCATCAGCCGGCTGCGTCATCACGCCAATCCCTGGTGTTAACCCCTTCACTGCATTCAACCCCCTCACCCTTGGAAAAACACAGAACACTTTACCAGATCACGCTCCTCCCCAATTTGGCATAAACAACAATAACATAAACAATGTTAACTAGGGCTAGCGGGTGGACTGCTGCATAGCCCAGCGTGGCTGAGTGGATTATTCTGCCTCTCATCACCTGGCAGCCGTGCTCCTAGCTAATCAGTCTTTTTCCTGACAGTCTTCCATGGGGAAGGCAGTTCTGGTGGAGGGGCCTTGTAGCGGGCCTGTGGCGGACGTGCCCCTGGAAGTGCTGGATCCCCTGGACCGGGACCATCCCTCTTCACACTGCAGTCCGGGTCCCGCAAGCTGACTCCTGCAAAGCCTCGCCATCTGGAGCAGCCACTTGAATGTGCCAGAGATGATTCGCGTGCCACACCGAACCATCCGTCAGCCTGAAAGGGTGCCAGTTGTGCCGTGATTCTCATGGGCGTCAGTGGTACCGTAGGCCGTGACGTGGTCGGCTGCGGGCCCAGTCGCTCAACTTTACCAACCCAGACACAATCCATTTCCTTAAGGGCACCTTGCTCAGTTGTATGTGTCGTTTTGGTTGTGGTGATGCCACATCCACGTCCGTTGTGCGGCGTCCGTCAGGTTGTAACTGCTCCGCTGTCATCATGTTGGTCACAGACTCTTCGCCCAACATCACAGTGGCAGTCCCTGGAAGCCAATGCTGGTCGTGGCTCCTGAAGACGTACAACATCTCTCCTGTGTCATTTACGGTCACGGACTCTTCACCCAGTGGCTCAGCTGTGGCTACCATAGACTGGTGCTGAGCGAGGATTCTGAAGCAGTCCGGTTCCTCTTCTCCTTTGCCTGACGTATGTTGTCGTGTTGTGTCACTATTATCATAGTTAACATCTGTATCGGGGTGTTGTGTCTCGTGATTCTCTGTGTGCGTGGACTTCCTCTCCTGCAGCTTCACAGCGGCTCCCACGGGCTCATGCTGGGTGAGGATCTGAGGCGAGTCCGGCCGCTGTCCCCCCTCCCCCCTGTTTTCTTGTCAGCGTCGTCCTGTTGGATCTCGTTCCACTCAACGTCATCATCACCGGTGTGTGTTGCGTTCCAACCACCGTGGCCAGTCAAGCTGAGTCCATTACTGTCGCGGATGGAGAAACCCAATCGTAAAAAAGGTTGCATCCCAGTATGTTGTCTTCATGTGTAGCCAATTGAAACTCGAAATCATAAACCACTCTCGACATGTAGCACATCATTAGCAGGATGGTCCCTATGTTGCTAACTCTGTGGCCACCATAACCATAGAGCACCACTGGTTTTTTTCTGATCGGATGGTTGGGGAAAAATTTCTGCCCAAATTAACATCGATCTCACTGCAGCAGTGTTGAGCAGGAGCGCTATAGCAATGTCGTCCAACTCCACCATGCTGTATATATACATGGCTTTGTTTGGCAGGTGGGCTCCACAGTGTTGGTGACCGGCAAACCTTGGCAAAGTGATTGAGTTTCCCGCACTTCTTGCAACGCTGTCCTCTCGCTGGGCAAAAGCATACTCTCTCATGGTGCATTGGGGAACTGCAGTTGCCGCATGTGAAGCCTCTCGAAGCGGTCCTCTGGTCCACGGCGTTTGCCTCAAACTCTTGTGCCGTGCCACCAGATTCCTCCATGCTCACTGCGTATGTCAGCAGTGTCTGGCCTGGCTGTTGCTGCTGTTGACGAACACCTAACTCTGATGCTAACCTGTCGGCCAACTCAAACTGGAACGCTAGCTCAATGGTGTTAGCTAGTGTCGTGTCGTTTGGCGCCGTTAGCATCTTTGTCTGCAACCGTAGGTTGCTAGTGTGTTCAGCCAGCTGGTCCTGCACCATTTCATTTTCCAATAAGCCAAACCTACACATGCTAGCTAGGTGGCGAAGGTCTGCGACAAATTGTTGCGTTGACTCACTAATTCTCTGCTGAAATTAGCGGAATCTTATGTACCACGGCAACACATTGTTGGGTGTAACAAAGTAGTTAGCTAACAATTCCACAGCTTCACCGAACAAGTCCGTCGGTCCTAGTGTATGGAGCATGCACTGTCCCTTAATGCCCAGGTTGTGAATCAGCAGAGCCCGCTTCCATACCTTTTCCAATTTGCCCAAATCCAGCGCTGCTACATACGTCTCGAAAGCATCGAGTCATCATGGCCAAGGAATGAGCGGACAACCAGGGCATTCCAGAAACGGTCTCAATGGCCTCAGGCATGCCTCCATGGTTTAACTCTTGTCGACAAATGTTATGTCTGCAAACCTGGGAATAACCAACGGAGGAGAGACCTGTGCTGGAACTGAACTTGAAGAGTTCGTTTACAAAAACAGGTACAGTGGGGCAAAAAAGTATTTAGTCAGCCACCAATTGCGCAAGTTCTCCCACTTAAAAGATGAGAGAGGTCTCCAATTTTCATCATAGGTATACCTCAACTATGAGAGACAAAATGAGAAAAAAAAATCCAGAAAATCACATTGAAGGATTTTTAATGAATTAATTGGTAAATTCCTCGGTAAAATAAGTATTTGGTCAATAACAAAAGTTCATCTCAGTACTTTGTTATATACCCTTTGTTGGCAATGACAGAGGTCAAACATTTTCTGTAAGTCTTCACAAGGTTTTCACACACTGTTGCTGGTATTTTGGCCCATTCCTCCATGCAGATCTCCTCTAGAGCAGTGATGTTTTGGGGCTGTCGCTGGGCAACACGGACTTTCAACTCCCTCCAAAGAGTTTCTATGGGGTTGAGATCTGCAGACTGGCTAGGCCACTCCAGGACCTTGAAATGCTTCTTACGAAGCCACTCCTTCGTTGCCTGGGCGGTGTGTTTGGGATCATTGTCATGCTGAAAGATCCAGCCATGTTTCATCTTCAATGCCCTTGCTGATGGAAGAGGGTTTTCACTCAAAATCTCACGATACATGGCCCCATTCATTCTTTCCTTTACACGGATCAGTCGTCCTGGTCCCTTTGCAGAAAAACAGCCCCAAAGCATGATGTTTCCACCCTCATGCTTCACAGTAGGTATGGTGTTCTTTCTCCTCCAAACATGACAAGTTGAGTTTTTACAATAAAGTTCTATTTTGGTTTCATCTGACCATATGACATTCTCCCAATCCTCTTCTGGATCATCCAAATGCTCTCTAGCAAACTTCAGACAGGCCTGGACATGTACTGGCTTAAGCAGGGGGACACGTCTGGCACTGCAGGATTTGAGTCCCTGGTGGCGTAGTGTTTTACTGATGTAGCCTTTGTTACTTTGGTCCCAGCTCTCTGCAGGTCATTCACTAGGTCCCCCGTGTGGTTCTGGGATTTTTGTTCACCGTTCTCATGATCATTTTGACCCCACGGGGTGAGATCTTGCGTGGAGCCCCAGATCGAGGGAGATTATCAGTGGTCTTGTATGTCTTCCATTTTCTATTAATTGCTCCCACAGTTGATTTTTTCACACCAAGCTGCTTACCTATTGCAGATTCAGTCTTCCCAGCCTGGTGCAGGTCTACAATTTTGTTTCTGGTGTCCTTTGACAGCTCTTTGGTCTTGGCCATAGTGGAGTTTGGAGTCTGACTGTTTGAGGTTGTGGACAGGTGTCTTTTATGCTGCTAAGGAGTTCAAACAGGTGCCATTAATACAGGTAACGAGTGGAGGACAGAGGAGCCTCTTAAAGAAGTTACAGGTCTGTGAGAGCCAGAAATCTTGCTTGTTTGTAGGTGACCAAATACTTATTTTACCGAGGAATTTACCAATTAATTCATTAAAAATCCTTCAATGTGATTTTCTGGATTTTTTTTTTCTCATTTTGTCTCTCATAGTTGAGGTATACCTATGATGAAAATTGGAGACCTCTCATCTTTTAAGTGGGAGAACTTGCACAATTGGTGGCTGACTAAATACTTTTTTTCCCCATTGTAAGTCCAATTGGTTTAATAATGAGAAAAACAACTTTTTTGTCTGTTGGTTTATATGTTTTAGTATTTCTAATTCAGCTTCTAAGACATGGTCACTTGAAATATGAGTATCTCAGACATAAAGCAAAAAATTGAACGTCAACTCATTGTTATTTTTTGGCAATTTGTGAGTACAAAAACAGATAAGTCCACAACACATCATCATAGCAGTCTGTCGGGGGCGACAATGACTGTTTCATTTAGATCTGATCAGATTCCTCCACGCAGCTCTGTCCTTCGCCCTTCACTGCCAGGAACTCCTGACCTTGTTAACCCGGGCGACATCTGAGCTGGTATGAGTTGCTTTCTGACTGACCATTTCATGAAACTGCTTGCAAAGTATTTGAGTACCGCTAGCTTTTGCTGGACTAGCAGCACATTCTTGGCAGATAGAGGTATTATCAGTGGCAAGGACAGGCCAAGACAAACTGACTCCAGTATCTGTTGCAGTCACTGACCAGATGATAGGTTTGTTTATCTCTGCTTTTTGTGTAGTGCATGTCACGATGCACCGACTGGCACAGTCCACCACAGACCTTGCGACAGATGTGTTTATCTGCCAGGATGTCCAGTCTCACCCTGTGTAACTGGGAGTGGTCCACCACAGACCTGTGACAGATATTGTTTTTAGTTCTGCCAGGATGTCCAGTTTCACCCTCCACGCCCTCGGAAGGTTTTTGCAAAAACAGACATGTCCTGAAAACCATGCTAGTTTGTCTGGTGAACGCATCACTGGTTCATCTGTTTCATCAAAATTATCCATATTTGACATAAAATGCAACAAACTCAGCATCTAGACATGTGATTGGCTGATCCTCGCTGCACCATTGAGTCACGTCACCCATATACCAAGCGCTGATTTGTCATGTGTGGAGTTATCTGGTTTTGTTAAAACAGGGTCCCGGCGTTTATTGGCTTTTGAAAAATAAACATGAACTTTGTAGTGTATATAACAGCGGATATAGCAGATTTTTAGAAAAAAGAATTTGAACTTCTATAAGTAGGTAATGTGAACAGTTGTTTGTTGTACAGAGGGAAATTTTCTTGGAAGTGGCGTTTATCGATTTTTGCAAATGAACTCTTCACTTTATTACAACAAACTGTTAAAAAGTACAATACGGTTCAACTGAGCACTAAGCTGCTACACGATTACTGGTGGAGAGAGAGGTAAGCTGGCCAGGTCTCTCCCTATATTGGCTGGCGTGATGATGTCACCAGCCGGCTGCGTCATCACGCTGCTCCCTGGTGTTAACCCCTTCACTACAAGCATCATCTGAGAGACATCTACTGTTGTAATATTTTTCTTTAGGAGCCACCTAGTCAGAAATGGTAAAATCAAAAGTTAACAGATAATGGTCTGACAGTATGTTGTTCTCATCAAATAAGATTACTTATATCATGATATGAAATTTTGGTCATATCGCACAGCCCTGTGCTTGAGTAAAATGAACAATTTTGTTTTACTCTTTAACCTACAGAAAACAACTCATTCAAATTTACAGAAAATGGTAACTGACCAGCACAACAAAAAAGATGCTGCTTGTAGATGTGCTTTTTGATGTGTTTTTAGGTCAAATAATGCACAGAAAGCAAGTTCATGTTCATCCTTAAATGCTACAATACTTAAGTTTTCACTTAGGAAGAACTCAAATCTGTATTTGTGAAATAACTGATTTTTATTCACAGCTTTCATGCAACTTGCCATGCTTAGATGATCACCTAATAGTACCTCCCTAAGTAGGTTGAGGTGTCCTTGTGTTCAAGGGTGTAACTTTGTGTTAAACATGGGGTTGGGGGGTTACGATTTTTGCTCAAATAAGGATATTTTCCTACAAAAAAAGTCAGCATATGTGTCCTAGTGTGGTAGAAGGGTGCAAAGTCATAAACTTTGATAAAAAAGGACAAGGCTAATTTACTCCTTTATTTTCCCATTCTAAATATTAATAACAGTAGTAAAAAGAATTTTTGTCATTTAAAAAACATGCTGTTATGAAGCAGCAGACCTACTTATACCTATTAATTGTTAAAGTGACACTCCGGCAAAAAATCAAGTTTTTTTTTGTTGTTAACATGTTTGTAACATGTTTCGTGTGATTTAGACATATCAAGAGCAAAATCATTCCAAACTCCCAAGTATGTGTTTTTCTGCTGTTAATGTCTGCTTAAGCCCCCCCCCCCCCCAAAAAAAAAGGCAGGTTTGGACAGAGTGTTTCTACCTACGTCAGTATTCCTGCTTAGCCTGATTGGTTATACTGTCATGGTCTAAGCGCTGATATTGTCCACGCTTGGGTCATGCAGTATTTTCCTCCCGTTCTGTGTTAGTTCCTTTTGGCCTTTCCGGGCTTTTATTCTGACAGCGTCTCGGCGGGGCTTCTGGCTGTCAGAGTCGAGCTTCGCGGTGACAGCTGGATGGTATTCCACTAATGAGTTCCTATTGCCTGATTAATCCTCTGAGCCCTATTTAAGGGAGCAGCTGAGGTTACTCTGGGCTGCGACCTCACACACGCATAACGTTGCATCCTTACAACGTTCGGCTGGAGTCCCTATGCCTGGCTTCAGTTACCCTGTGATTCTCCGTGTTTGTGTAAATTTATTTCTTAGTCTGGGTATTTCATTACTGTGCCTTAGTCGTAGCTCTTGTTTGTGTTTTGCCCCCCGTGGCTCATTATTTTGGTATTGTTTATCTTTCATTAATAAATATACAAACTCGACGGCTGGCCTATAGCGTCTCATTTATGGCCCGCGAGGGCCGTCCCTGACAGTAGGTTGCAGCCACCACGAGACGCCGGTCACCGTGAGTTTGCATTTTTGGGCTTGTAGTTTTTTCCCCTGTTTCCCCGTGTACCAGCGTGTTGGGAGATGACGTCACCAGGGAAGGGCTATGCCATGAGCTTGGGCTACGAGCTAGTTTTAGCCCTCATCGAGATTGATGGAATCCTCTCCAGCGCTCGTGGCAGCGTCACCCCCAGCGGCTTACGCTGGTACCTGGACCTCACAAAGGCAGTTATTAACTGCCATCCTCACTACTCTAACCACATCAAAGTCACGACGAGGATGGCGGAGATCTCGGCACTTTGGGAGAAGACCCGCGGACTGGAGGGAAACTCTGGCAGGAAGCCGAAGGTGAGGCATCCCCGTTCCTCGCCTCGGGATCCACTTCCTGTCGCCCATCCAGCCCAGGAGTTCATGTCGCCCAAGTGTCGTTCCCATCGACAGCGGAGGAGGACATCAGCCAGGATTCCCCCGGAGGAGACGCAGTGGACAGCTGTGGTCATCCAGGACCGTGTGGCTGCGGCTCATTCTGCCTCCCATCCTACCCAAGTGATTGAGCATGTGACGGTGGCAGTCAGACTTGTGGAGATCAGTCCCGAACTCTTTGACTATCCCGAGTACGCTGAACTGTTAGCCTCTGTGTCTGCGCAGCAGTGGCGGTTTCCAGATCTCACCCTTGCCTCGCCCTCTGCCAACAAACGTCACCACCATGCTCGAAGCAAGCCTCAGGGAGATCCGCTTCCAGTTCCAGTTTCGGGTAGCCGCACGAACTCTGTCTCCCAGCCAGCTGCTGTGAGCTCCACGAGTCCGACTCCAGCTATCCCCATACCTGGTTCTGTGGGAGCAGCTCCTCCTCATCCTCCCGTGGGGCCCCCATCCCCATCCAAAGGGGAGAGGAGAAAACCAAGCCCACCGCAGCAGCTTTCATCGGTCCTCAGCGGATCAGGCAAGTGTCTTTTCATTCTTTTCCTTCACTGGGTGAATTGCCTTGTTTAATCCCTGGGGATGGAGTTCGGGGTTCACAGTCCACCAAGCTCCCGCCACCTGCTGCAGTTATTAATTGTGAACCTGCTACCTCTGTGTCTCCTTCCCTTGAGCGTTCCCCGGTGCCAGGACTACACCGTCGGACGAGGAAGGAGCCTGTGGCCCTGGAGAGCCTGGTTCCAGCTCCACAGCCACGTTACGGGCAGAGGAGGAGGGCGGACTGCCATTTGGAGCCTGCGCTGATGAATAAGCGTCCCCGGGTCTCCACGGAGGAACAGTCCGACCCAGCAGGTCACGGATCCCCTGCCACCACGCCGTGCGGGCTTTCGGCATGGACATCAGTGCCAGGGAATCCCCAGACTGTGGAGACCATCAATGCCGGCTGCGGAGCCCGCCGCGATCGAGTGGGAACAAGAAATGGACCTTCAGCTCGTTGAACCTGGAGCATCAAAGTCTTGGGCGGTGGTGGAACCCGAGATCAGGCAAGTGCTCTATTTTGTCTTCCTCCTTTCTATTCTGGAGCATTATTGCCTGTCTCTCGGGGAAACGAGCCGGGTGCAGCCGTCCGTTGCATCCGTGCTTGTTTCGCCGGGCTCTGGCGCTGCTGGTGATTCTAATCCCGGTTTCCTTCCTTCGTCTGAGCCTTCTTCCAGGGTCACCGGTGACGAGCTTGTTCTGGTCGTCCCCTTGGAGGTTCCGGGTTCGTGTCTGGAGGTCATTTCTGGTGCTGCGCCAGCCCAGTCGGGGTCTGTCGTGGGTATTGTTCCGGCCCAGTCGGGGTCCATCGTGGGTGCGACTTTGACCCAATCGGGGTCCTCTGTGGACGCTGTTCCGGCCCAGTCGGGGTCCGTCGTGGGTGCAGCATGGTCCCGCTTGGGTTTCAGCAAGAGCGCAGTGCCAGTTCATTTGGAGTTTGGAAAAGGAGCTGCAAATCCTCCGCCGATCAACACTGGACTGGACCCTCCTCTTTTCCCCGTTCCCTTTTTCCCGCCACCGGGTGCCGCGGGGATTCCCCATATTCGGCTCGGCTTTCCCCTGCTATCCCTCTCGGTAGGGAGGCCACCTCCGAGTTCTCCCCTGCGGTCCTGGTGGCCTGATGATGCGGGACGGCCACCTGGGAAACTGTTTTGCCGGTTCGGTGTTTTGGGTCGGCCACTCGAGGGCTCTCTTTGTTTGGTGACCTGGTACGGCCGCCAGAGGTACTGTTTTGCCGGGCCTGGGACTGGGGTAGGCCGCCCAAACGTGTTCTGTATCCCCTGCTAGCGATCTGAACGCTGGATGCAGGTAGACCTACCGAACTGTTTGGTTTTTTTGTTTATTGTGCTGTGCCTGCCTGCATTCCTGTGATGTTTTTTTTTTTCTCTTTTTGATTATCTCCTCTGTAGTCTGAGAGATATGCTCTTTTGTTGCCTTTGCTGTTTATTTGAACTTCTTTGGACTGTCTGTATATCACCGCTCTTTAGCGTGTTTTTTTTTTTGTTCTGTTTTCTGGTATTATTGGGGTACATGGTATGGTGGCTGTATTTCTGTTTGTGGAGATGTTTTTTTTTTTCCCTCTATTGTTTGAGAGACGCTCTGTTGTTGCTTTTCCTGGGTTTGGACTGTGTGCATAGTATGCTGCGCTGTTTGTACTGGTCTGAGTCTTTTGTTCTTCCTGGGGTTTGGTACCTGTAGTTTAGTTTCTTTGTTCTGTTTATTTCATCTATGCTCAGATTGTTGCACCATATTCTTTTTTTTTCTATATTCACCCTTATCATTTTTAGTTCTCTGTTCCCTTCCTTGATGTTTTTTTTCCCTCCGGTTGAGTGTTTTCACTTTTTTACTTTTTGTGGTTCTCGCCCTCCTAGCCTTTTCCCCCTCCTCCCACCCTGGGTGGGCCTTAGGAGCCTTCTGGGTGGGGGGGTGGGGGGCTTGGATGTTATGTTGCACCTAGAATGCGCCATTTGGGGGGGGGTGCTGTCATGGTCTGAGCGCTGATATTGTCTGCGCTCGGGTCATGCAGTATTTTTCTCCCGTTCTGTGTTTGTTCCTTATGGCCTTTCCGGGCTTTTATTCTGACAGCGTCTCAGCGGGGCTTCCGGCTGTCAGAGCCGAGGTCCGCGGTGACAGCTGGATGGTATTCCACTAATGAGTTCTATTGCCTGATTAATCCTCTAAGCTCTATTTAAGGGAGCAGCCGAGGTTACTCCGGGCTGCGACCTCACACACGCATAACGTTGCATCCTTACAACGTTCGGCTGGAGTCCCTACGCCCGGCTTCAGTTACCCTGTGATTCTCCGTGTTCGTGTAAGTTTATTTCTTAGTCTGGGTATTTCATTACTGTGCCTTAGTCGTAGCTCTTGTTTGTGTTTTGCCCCACATAGTTCATTATTTTGGTATTGTTTATCTTTCATTAATAAATATGCAAACTCGACGGCTGGCTAATAGCGTCTCATTTATGGCCCGCGAGGGCCGTCCCTGACATATACAGGCCCTCTAGGATTTCACGATGTTGCGATCGCATCAATTCACACGAAATCAGCCAGTCAGCGCAACTATTGCGCAACCTTGCAACTTTGACCAATCACCGCAACTTTCCTGCAATTTTGGTCAATCCTCATCAACTTCCGCCAATTTCACCAATCAAATTTGTCTGACTGGCGCTCAAACACTCAGTCTAACCAACCAAATGCATCTCTGCACCATGTGCACTTCCGTGTTTATAGTGAGTATTAACGGAACACATCAGCAAACAGAGTGTGATTTTTTTTTAAAAAACACCCGCAAGGTTTCCAACACTGTCCCTTCCTCTGTCTCCCCTAGCCTGCCGGTGGACATCTCGCCACGTCTCCGTTCTGACCGTGTGTACAAAGCACTGGGTTTTGTTGAAAAACGTCTGCCTGCCCCAAAAGCACCTCGTCACGTGAGCGCGCATGAGGAGAGACGCTGTAAAACCACAAACACAACGTGCAAATCTAACACTACAGCCAGTGTTTGAACATTTTACACATGTTTAGAGGTAAAATCATTACTACATGTGGTCAATGAGCTTTAAAGCTGTGGATGTCCGGTCTGGACGGACAAACGCACGCATGCACCCCCGTCCCTGCCATCCCGCCGTAAATGAAAGATGTGTGTCTGAAGAGACAAGTGTGTGTGTCAAGACCGACGTGCAGCAGACAGACAGGTAGGAGTTAGGCATGAAAAGAGAGAATATTGTCAGTAATTTTTTTCCAGAAAAACACAGACTCCTATAGACAGTACAGAGCAAAAGAATAAATTATTTTTTCTTCTCCGCTTGGTACCGAGTGGTTGGGGACCGCTGCGGTTTTCAAATGAAGGTGCTGCCAATAATTTCCAAATCAATACTCTTTAACATGCATTCAGTGCAATTTAGCTGTTGTACTGGATATTGTGTTAAAGTCTGTATTTACTGTTGTACAAAAGAGTTTTTCTGTATAGCAGAAGTTTCTGCTTAATTTACAAATCACTATAATAGGAAATTTTTGACAATCCTGTGCTTTTCTTGTATTGTTATATAGAATATCACTGCAGTAAACTGGAAAAAACCATCTGCTTTAAAATTTGTAATTCTTCCCACAACTTTTAGTGCAAAAAACGCTCTAAAAACATTGCAACTTTTATCGCAATTATCGCAACTTTTTCTAAAAAAAGCGCCTGTGAAATCAGGGTTTTTGGGCCACAGCAATCAAAAACATCCCGCGAAATCCTGAAGGGACTGGTTATAACATTAACCAATCAAATGGATACTCTTGGCTACCTTGGGGGAAGAGGAAAAAGATGAGGAGCAGCAGGATTGAGGCAGAGGGGGATGAAGGCATCCGTTTTGCACAGCAAAGCAGTAGAGGAGGAGGCGACCAATCATGTGCAGGGGTAGCAGCAGAGAGAGCGGAGAGAGGCGGGGTGGAGGGGGGTGATTTGAACATGGCTGTGCCAGACCACGGTCTCAGTGGAGGGCACTGCACTGTGAGGACTGAAAGCAGCCCCATTCAAATCAGGTCCCCTCCCCTCCCTGCTCAGTCGCAGGCGGACGGCGGACTGGTTGTTGGTAAAAAGTAAACACAGATTTGGCAACTACACATTCATCTCTCGCCTTGACCGTTTTCAGAAAAATGTTTCGCTTTTTACTTTTGAAGATTATAGGCAAAACTTTATCGTCTGGAAGCATCTTGAACAGACCAGCAGCCCACCCACCAGGAGTTGCCGCTACCAATCACGTGTGAGCCCTGCAGGTCGGGAGCACAGCTGCCAATCATGTGCAAGCCCTGCAGGTTGGGAGCGCGGCAACCAATCACATGCAAGCCCTGCAGGTTGGGAGCACGGCGACCAATCACGTGCAAGCCCTGCAGGCCACTTATTAGGATATTCATAGGTCCGTGCATACTTAAGTAGGTAAAAGAAGGACTACAGCTCCTGACCAGATAGAGTGAAGTACGAGGAGATGAAGAAGATAAGGGCCTGTACTTATATTGCGGTTTTCTAGTCTCAAAGATCACTCAAAGCGCTTCACTAGCACTAACCTTCTACTCTAAGGGCCTATAGGAGACAGATATCTAGGGACAATTTAGAACAACCAATTAACCTAACCTGCGTGTCTTTGGATTGTGGGAGGAAACCGGAGCCCCTGGAGTAAACCCACACAGCACAGGGAGAGCATGCAAACTCCACACAGAAAGGTTCCTACCCCTGCCAGCCTGGGGATTCGAACCTGGAACCTTCTAGCTGTAAGGTAACAGTGCTAATCACTGCACCACCATGCTGCCCAGAAGAGTGATGTCTGAAGATAGAGTTGAGGTTCGATTGGACACAGCAATGATGATAGAAGGACTACAGCTCCTGACCAGATTGAGTGATGATATACTGTAGAGTGAAGTATGTGGTGGTAATGCACCTGTAAGCTGGTTGCCAACTGCCAATCAAATCTAAAAGAAGAAGAAAATCCCTTTCCAAGCAATTCTAAGTAGTGATGGTCAGATGATGCTTTTTAGAGGACTTGAGGCCTTTCATCAAAATGGCACATATAGACGAGGCCTCATGTGAAACTTCATTTTCTCTGCTAGGCCATCTAGTGGACAAAATGTATACAACATGCAGATTTTTACAAGGGCATTATTGGTTTAACACTAGAAGACCCAGAGAGGGGCCATTTGGCCTTTTTGGCTAGAAAACCCATAGGGGGACCATCAAGTGGCCACAAGAGGGCTAATGTCTGGGTCTTCTAGTGTTAATGTGTATTTAAAGGCAGGCATCACTGAATGAGTGCTGACTTGCTTACTTGCACCATTCCTTACACCTGCTTTCTACGGGCATGCAGAAATACTTGCTTATACTTGGTTTGCATGGGCATGCACGGGTATTCATGGGCACGCACGGGTATGTACTAGTTTCAATAAATGCAGTTTCTGTCTCTCCCAGTACATTTACCTCTGTCCTTATTGTCATGCAGGGCACAACAGTTCCTCAGCATAATGATGTGTTATTGTTGTATCCAGTCTTTGAAACACAACAGACACTTCACCGTGCAAATAAAAATAAAATTAAACCTGCAGGCAGGTGTAAACGGGCCTTCGCCCCCCGCGCGACCGCGGAACCCACCGCCCGTCAACACTACCTGCTGGCCATTTACTCCAATCGATTTCTTCCACGCAGCATTAGGTGGAGGTGCCGTAGTCATTGTGCCCAAAAACAATGTCTCCAAACTTTCACTCATGTCCCTCTGCTGAAGTTCCTCCACTCTCATTTTTGTTTTACACAAAGCAGCAAAATGCCCCTTTTTCTGACATTTCTTGCAGTCTGCATTGCGAGCAGGACATTCTTTAAATGAATTTCCATGTGCTTTCCAAGCACCGCAACAACATCCTGCAGGCCTGTGCAGACAAGGATTTTTACCTGAAACTCTCTGATGGGATACTAGAACTCAAGCACAGTCCCAAGTACTACAAGCAGGTACCAACGCAAATCTTTGTGACAGGCTCACCTTTCCGTGACTTTGTTGTGTGGATCACAAAAAGTTGTGTTGTTGTACGCGTCACACCAGATTCTGACCTGTGGGAGCAAACACTTTTACCAGTGGCGCAGAACTTTTTTTATAAAGTTGTCCTACCTGAGCTTGTTGCCCGTCACTTCACTGACTCTGACCCCACAACACAAAAGAGGAAAGCTGCAGCTGATAAACCCACCCAGAAGCCCAAAAGACGACGTCTAACTGCATTACAGCCAGGTCCCACACACAATCCCAGAAGACAGGCACAGAACACAGCAGCAGTGTGGTGGACTTGCAGACAGCCAGAAGAGCTGGATGACATGGTTGCCTTATATCACTCTATATACAGTATAATTCAAGAAATCTCTGTCTGTGTGTGTGTGTCTGTCTGTCTGTCTGTCTGTCATGACCATAGGACTTGCTAGAAGATCATAGGATCATATATGATGTGCCTTATGATGTCTATATGATGTCATATAGACACCATAGTATAAAGTGATTCAAGAAAATCTGTGTGTGTGTCTGTGTGTAATCAAAGGCAAGCATCGCTCACGACATCAAAGATCAAAGGCAGGCATCACTCACGCTCATAGGACTCGCTATGATATCAAATATCAAAGGCAGGCATCACTCACGCTCATTCACGATTGTAGGACATCAAAGATCAAAGGCAGGCATCATTCACGCTCATTCACGATTGTAGGACATCAAAGATCAAAGGCAGGCATCATTCACGATCATAGGACTCGCTATGACATCATTAGAGATCATAGGACTCGCTATGACACCATCAAAGATCAAAGGCAGGCACCACTGAATGAGTGCTGACATGCTTGCTTACACCAAAGATCAAATGCAGGCATCATAGGACTCACTATGCCATTATCAAAGATCATAGGACCCACTCTGACATCATCAAAGATCAAAGGCATCACTCATGATCATAGGACTCGCTATGACATCATCAAAGATCATAGGACTCACTATGACACCATCAAAGATCAAAAGCAGGCATCACTGAATGAGTGCTGACGTGCTTGCTTACACCCTTGCTTACACCTGCTTTCTACGGGCATGCAGAAATGCTTATACTTAGCATGCACAGGTATGCACTAGTCATCATCACTCTTACATATACTGTAATTCAAGAAATCTCTGTGTGCCTGTCTGTGTCTGCCTGTCATGACCATAGGACTCACTAAAAGATCATAGGATTAGCCTATGATGTGCCTATTGTCTATAGATGTCTATATGATGTCATTATAGACACCATGTGTCTGTCTGTCACGACCATAGGACTCGCTAAAAGATCATAGGACTTGCTATGACATCATCAAAGATCAAAGGTAGGCATCATGGCAGGCATCACTCACGATCATAGGACTCGCTATGACATCATCAAAGATCGTAGGACTCGCTATGACATCTTCAAAGATCAAAGGCAGGCATCACTCACGATTATAGGACTCGCTATGACATCATCAAAGAACGAGTGGTGACGTGCTTGCTTACACCTGCTTTCTACGGGCATGCAGAAATACTTGCTTATACTCGGGTTCTATGGGCATGCACGAGTATGCACGGGCATGCACAGGTAGGCACTAGTAAAATAAATTATAAGAATGGCCCAGCTGCAGGACAGATGCTTTACCTCTAAGCTACTACTTAGTGATGGCTAGATGAGACTTTCTTGAAGGCTTGAGGCTTTTCATCAAAATTGTTCATACTAGTGCATACCTGTGCATGCCCATGCATACCTGTGCATGCCCGTAGAAACCAAGTATAAGCAAGTATTTCTGCATGCCCGTAGAAAGCAGGTGTAAGCAAGGGTGTAAGCATGTCAACAATCGTTCAGTGATGCCTGCCTTTGATCTTTGATGGTGTCATAGCGAGTCCTATGATCTTTGATGACACCATAGCAAGTCCTATGATCGTGAGTGATGACTGCCTTTGATCTTTGATGATGCCATAGTGAGTCCTATGATCTTTGATGATAGCATAGTGAGTCCTATGATGCCTGCCTTTGATCGTTGATGATGTCATAGTAAGTCCTATGATCTCTGATGATGTCATAGCAAGTCCTATGATCATGAGTGATGCCTGCGTTTGATCTTTGATGATGTCATAGCAAGTCCTATGATCGTGAATGATGCCTGCCTTTGATCTTGATGATGTCATAGCGAGTCCTATGATCGTGAGTGATGCCTGCCTTTGATCACACACAGATTTTCTTTAATCACTCTATATACTATGGTGTCTATATGATGTCATATAGACGTCACGTAGAGATCATAAGCACATCATAGGCGATCCTATGATCTTTTAGCGAGTCCTATGGTTGTGACTGACAGACAGACAGACACACAGAGGTTTCTTGAATTATATATAGAGTGATGATAGACGAGGAGTTGTTCAGAACTCTTTATACAAAGATATAGAGTGATAATAATCAAGTCAGTGGCAGTAATGCGCCTGTAAGCTGGTTGCCAACTGCCAATCAAATCTAAAAGAAGAAGAGGAAGAGTCCTGCTGCTATCAGCTCCGGGGAGGCAGGAGGACCGGGAGCTCTTCAGCTGCTCCTAGGACACAGTCCAAGGACAGATAATTTTTTCACACATATGGAGTTGTTCGGAACTTCTTATAAGAACTCCTTAAATCAAGTCAGTGGCGATGATGCACCTGTAGGCTGGTTGCCAACCGCCAATCAAATCTAAAAGAAGAAGTACAGCTCCTGACCAGATAGAATAATGATATAGAGTGAAGTATGTGGCGGTAATACACCTGTAAGCTGGTTGCCAACTGCCAATCAAATCTAAAAGAAGAAGAAAATCCCTTCATGTAGACATGGAAATCTCACTGAAGAAGAAGAAGCTTGTTCAGAACTCCTTATAAGAACTCCTTCATCACTCTTCACTCTATTACTCTATTAAAGCAAGAAATCTCTGTGTGTGTCTGTGTGTCTGTCACGTTTATAGGACATCATAGGACGGCCTATGATCTATGCCTGATCATCACAGGACATCCTATGAACTCAGGCATCATAGGACTCTCGCGATGTCTCGTCATAAAGATATCCACGATGCCGTCATAAAAATATGATGTCTATATGATGGCACATAGACAAATGTGTCTTTATGATGTCATATAGTCTGTCACTCACGATACCTAGACTACAGCGTGTTCATGTTTTCTGCACAACAGGTTTCTGCAGCCATGGCCAATTCTACATTACCACAAGCAGAATTGTCCGATCAAACAGTCTTTGTATTGTTGCTCAAGATGAAGAAACTAAGCAAAAGCGTCGCTTTCTCAGCAATGTCGTTTTTAAAGAGGTGCTGACACAGTAAAAATGTGTAACCTTGAAGAATGCCAGTCTACACTACAAATGTGTAAAATGTCAAGCAAAGCGCTGATTTTCTCCGGGTGCTCCAGTTTCTTGGTTTCTACGGGCATGCACGGGCCTTCCTGACCAGGGTCAAAAGCCACTTTTTTGCTCAGATCTATTTTCATGATCCTGCCCATGAACTGGAATCACGACGCACCTATCCCTCAACCAGTGGTCTGAACGAAGAAGAAGAAGACCCACCAGATGGAGAGCAATAGAATGAAGAGAACTGCTGCACGTCAGAAAAGGTGCCATGAACATGAAACACCTCAGGTTCCAGCAGTACGCCACAGGCATGACTGTGAACAACACAGCCATCTGAGACAGGAGGAGACCCTTCAGCAATGGGCATGCAGAAATACTTGCTTATACTTGGTTTCTACAGGCATGGACAGGTATGCACGGGTATGTACTAGTATAGAGTAATGACCAGATAGAGTGTTATAGACATCATGTAGACATGGAAATCTCACTGTTTGAAGAAGAAGAAGAAGATTGTTCAGAACTTCTTATACAAAGATATAGAGTGAAGAAGATGAAGAAGAGGTTGCCAACCAAGAAGAATTCTGACTTTTGATAGACAGAGTGATGTTTACTGAGTGAGGTACTGTACGTGGCGGTAAGGACTACAGCTCCTGACCAGATAGAGGTGGCTGCCAACCACCAATCAAATCTAAGAGAAGAAGATGAAGAGAAGAAGCCAATCAAATCTAAAAGAAGAAGAAGATATGGAGTGATGATAATCAAGTCAGTGGCGGTAATGCACCTGTAAACATAAGAAGAAGAATGCAGCTCCTGACCGGATAGAGTGATGATATAGAGTGAAGTATGTGGCGGTAATGCACCTATAAACTGGTTGCCAACCACCAAACAAATCTAAAAGAAGAAGCCTCATGTGAAACTTCATTTGCTCTACTAGGCCTTGTAGTCGACAAAAAGTATACAACATACAGATTTTTTGCAAGGGCATTGTTGGTTTAATGTCAGTCACATTTTGTCTTAGCTTTGTTTTGAATTGCAATCGCTCTTGACTGTTTTCTCTTTTTTCTCTTTTTTTCTATTTTGAATTCCTGGATGGAATATGGGTGGGCAATATAAGCTGCGGCTTCAGCCATCACCCATTTCGGATAACTTACGTGGAACTGTATAATCAGAGGAGTCTTTGTCTAATTTGACCTTGTTGTTATATTATTCAGTTTCTTTTAACCTGTACTGTACTATCCGAAATAAATAAATTCATTCATTCATTCATTCATTCAATGTGTATTTTTTTCCATTTCAATAAATGCACTGTCTTTTAAGAAATGATGATCATAAGGGATAAAAGAAATAATAAAACTTGGGTGAGTACAGTGGATGTGCTTGTGGTACTTATCTATTTTAATTACAAAATAATAACTTTTCAACAGTCTTTGGACTAAGGTGATTTTTTTTTTTTGATTATTTCTGCAGCTTTGGAGAATACTGTCTCAGAGCACAGAGGATGCAGGTGGGCAAAGGAAGGGTACCGTACTGCAAGTTTGTACAGTGTAGGGTAGACATGTTTCTGTCTCTCTCAGTAAATTCACCTCTGTCTATTCTCATGCAGGGCACAATAGTGCCTCAGGATAATAATCCAAGCTCTTTGAAACACAACAGACACTTCACCTTGTAAATAAAAATAAGAATTACAAGAAGGACCTTGCTGGGACTTGAACCCTGGCCTTCCAGTTACAGAGCAGATGCTTTACCACTAGGCCATCATTAAGGTTACAATAAACAGCCCCTATTTGTGGAAAATGTATTAATGGAAGAAATGAGCTTAAATTGTTCCCAAACGGGAGAAGCCCGTGTTTTTGGTGCTGGCTTCATCTGAAAATTGGCTGTGACAAATCACTTACACAGTCAAACATCAACAATACAAAACCTGAGGACAAGGATTTCCATTGTGTATTGCTGCTCACTTTATTTCATGTTGTGTGCAAAATCATGAATGACTTCCTGACCCAGTTACGTGGGACAATGTCAGCAATACACGCCTCAAAATGCGCTTTGCCAAATATTTCCTGGACAAGCTCGGAGCACCCTCGAGGCTCCGGAGCCTGCCGTCCCATCACTAATCTAAACTATGCATACTTGTCTGAAAGAACAATAATTTGGTTATTGTGCCCTCCACCCCCATCACATTTCCAGTGGTTTAGTCTTTGCACAGCTGCTGTCCCATGAAAAGATATAATAAAATATTTACAAAAATGTGAGGGGTGTACTCACTTTTGTGAGATACTGTATGTGATGGTATGTACAGTATGTGTGTGTACACGTGAGGGTGTGTGTGGGTGGGGGGCGGGGGCACGTACCTGCGGGTGGACGCACAGTTGTGAAGGGTGTGTATGTGAGGGGAAGACCTCGTTGGGCGGCGGGGGCTTGAGGGGTGGGGCAGGCCATCTGGTGGCCTGGGGGATAGCGGTTCGGTTTCTGTTCTTCCTGGCCGTCCTGCCATTGTGTCCCAGGGCGGGGCACTTTGCCCACACTGCCTCCAGTGTCTGTGGCGCCCGGGTATGGGTGTGTGTGGGTGTTTAATGGTGGTTGGGAGGGAGCTGTTTGTGCAGGTTGGCGGCCACATTTCTGTCAGTTTGCCCCTATGCGGCTGTGGCTGCAGGGGTACCCTACTGCCGGCGATGTCTGTCTGGGGTGGATGGTGGGTGAGATCGCAGGGGGCGCTTTGGGATATCGCTTGACATGTGGATCGCCATATTATTAATGTATATGTTTGTGTATGTGCATACAGGGTGTGTACAAGATGCATGAGAGTGAGTGTGAGTGTGGCTGCCCCATTGTGCCTGTGGTGCTGGAGAGTGTTTGGGTACAACATTGGTGGGTCCTGGGTTACATGGCCTGGTGCCCCTCGCCCTGGGATGGGATCTGGGGGTGGTGGGTGGCTTCCAGAGCCAGTTTGAGAGCTGGCTTCTGGGGGAGGATGGGCTCTCACTGGGACCACCCCCTCCCACTCTTACCCCCCCCCCCAAAAAAAAAAATTCTGGGTGGATCATTCATCTTATTGGATACACTTAGGGTTTTGTGCTGGGGGTGTGCCGTATGGTGTCGGTGAAGAGGATTCCTCTGCCTACTACTGCGCTGTAGGGCCACCCTCACCTCAATTTTAATTGCACTGTAGACACTGAAGGCTTGGAGGGGATGGGAGCTCTGCTGCCAATAGCAATGGGTAGTGATGCTCTATCACACTGTCCCCCCAGTTTTAACTGCACTTTGGTAGTTCACACACCTATACCCAATGACACCACACACCTATCACGATTCATGCATGGGGGTGAGGGTCTTCCTCCGCCCCTGCTGCCCTCCTTCTGCCAGGGACCTGGGGCCTGGCTGGTGACCTGGGACCCATCATGTTGTCATCATCCCAAGGTGCAACCGTGAGTGAATAGGTGCGAGCAAGGGAGTGAGCGAGTGAGTGAGGAAGTGAGTAAGTGAAAGTGAGGGAGTGATGAGTAGTGATGGAGATGGTGGTGGTGGGTCGGATTTGTGTGGTGCTTTGCATGTCGGGTGGCATCTCTGGGATCTTGTGGTGGGTCCATTGGTCGTTCGCTCTGGGCGGGCATTGGTGGCGGTCGGCTGCTTCTGTGGTCGCAGTTGCCCTGGGGCAGGCTGGCGGGGATGTGGCTGCTGGTTTGCACCAGCGGCCTCCCTGGCCGCTGCCGGGCACTTGTATACATTTGCACCCACTGCATCAGCGCCATGGCCCCCCCAAGTCTTAAGGGTGAATAAGTGTCAGGGTGTAAGAGAGAGCACGAGTAAATGTGAGTGAGTCAGAGCGCAAATGAGAGTGTATATGTATGTGAGTGAGCGTGAGTGGAAGCATGCATGTGAGTATGAGCGACTGTGAGAGCGAGTGGGAATGGGAGTGAGACTGAACAAGTATGGGAGTGGGTGAGAGTGAATGAGTGTGGGAGTGCGAGTATAAGATTGTGTGAAGGAGAAGGTGAGTGAGCGAGTGCATGTGAGTACGAGTAAGTGCGTGTGAGAGCATGGAGGTGTGAGTGCATGAGAGTGAGTGTATGTGCTTGGTGTGGGGTACTGGACTGAGGGGATGGCGCCTCCTTGTACCTCCTGGCCACGTGAGCTTCCTTGTACTGGGGGAGCTGGCCCCCCGTTGGGCTCCTGCACCTTTCTGCCACCTTTCCTGGGCGTGGGGGCCTGGGGACTTCCGGGGCGTGAGACGGGGGCACTGGGGTGGGTGCGGGCCTGCTGTGTGTGTGTGGGGGGGGGGGGGTCCGGGGGCCCCGTGCTGGGGGTGCAGGCCAGTTTGCGACCAGGGAGGCAGGGAATTAGACCCACTGGGGGGGGGGGGGCACCGCCTGGGGCTTGTTGGCTTCGGGGCATTTGTGCTCTGTAGGTGTTGGTGGCACTGTCTTGCTTGCTCAGCGTTTCCTGGGGGGAAGGGGGTGTTGCTGTGACCTGCCACCCTCTTTGTATGTTTTCTGGCAAACCACTCACACACACACACTCAATTTGCACGCGCATTTGTACACGCGCATGCACACACATATATGGTTTTTTACAGGTGCAGTCCCTCCCCATTGCCACCTTCCCTTGGGTCTATCATGGGTAAAACAATTTAAATAAAATATTAAAAGTTATTACTAGAGGAGTCTATAAATAATATACAGTACATAGATATGTGCTGTATAAAGCTCCTTTTGGCAAAGTAAATCTGTTTGGCACAATAAGGGAAGCAGATTTCTGTTCTGCTTACCTAGCTGCTTGACAGGACAAGGGGAAAAATTAAAAAAGTAAATAAATTTGACCTTTTATAAGGAAATTCACTAAATATTTCTGGAATAAACTTCATGTCTGAAATGATTTTTTAGATAATGTTTTACTTAAACCATCAAATATAAGGTCTTTATTAAGTTGTAGTGTTATGACCCGAGCGCCGGCCTTGTCCGCGCTCGGGCTACGTATAGCTCGCTGCCAGCTTTGACAGTTGTGGGTTATATTCTGGCTTCACTGGGCTCTTATTGTGAAGGCGCTCGGTGGGGCTTCCGTCTGTCAGAGTCCGTCAGCTGTCTGTCATTACTGCTCGTTAGCGTTCGGCTTTATTAGGCGGGCGCTGACAGCAGTTAGATTGCAGGAGTATCATCAGACATCGTCTAAACCTAGTCAGACATTCATCGTTCTGGTCACGCCAGGTTTGTGTGTATATTCTCGTGCTTTTGCTCGTTCTTGTCATGTCATGTTTTAAACCGTAAGTGGCTGGGGTTAGCCTTACGGTCCCAAGCTCTATGTTCAGTGTATCTTCGCCACAGTCATAGTCTTGTATGTGTGTCTTGTGTCTTGCAAATAAATCACCATCATTGCAAAACTCATCGGTGGACTCTTGGCGTCTTATGGTGATCCGCGAGGGTCACAGTATGACAGTATACTCCTGCCACAGACGTCTAAACGGAGACATTGAGATTGAGATTGAGATTCAACTTTATTGTCATTACACATGTATGAATACAAGGTAACGAAACATGACTTGGCATTTGGGCACGCTCTGCAGAGCGCATCCAAGGCCGGGGCAGCCGCTAGGCGCCAGTCATGACATCACACCGAGACGCCTTTCTTCTGTGAGTTTTGCCATTGTGTGGAGTTTTCTGTCCTGTAGTTGGACTTGGTAGGGAGATGCCCACCAGCGAGTGTGATTATTGCCCGGAGTGGCTGGAGGAAATTGACGGCTATCTGGCGGAAGCTGCCCGTCTCATGCCCACTAAAGCGGCTGGTTATCACTTAGACCTCGCCCAGCGGGCCGTGCACCGTTACCATCTTACCTATATTCCGGAAGGGAGAAAGGTTATCATGGATTTTTGCACAGTGCACACTGAGGGAGAAGGCGCTCCAGGAAACATCTCCACCTCCCGCGAGGACAGCGTCCCTGGCGAGAGTGGAGATCCATCGGCTGGAGGGAAAGCCCGGCAGGGGACCTGTGGATCGGAATCCTGTACCTGTCGCCCGCTCAATCCCAGCGTCATGTGTTCCTGGACCCTTCGCCACTCCATCGGCCAGTAGGCCCCATAGCCATGCTCCTACCAAGCCCCAACGAGAATCCCGTCCGGATCCAGCTCCAAGTCGTCGGAGGGACCCAGCCTCCCTGTTGGCCGCATCATTCACGTCACGACAGAAGGAAATCCCCGCAGTCGCCGCCCACGGGTCATCTGTTCCAGCTGCGCTGTTAGCTCCTCGTGCCCGCGTCGCCCCGACTGCCATGTCCTCCTCTTTGACGTCACCCCCTGCGGCTGGGAGTACTGTGAGTCGTGCTTTGGCGAGGCCTGTCAGCAATCCATCCTGAGTGGCTCCTCCTCGTGTCCCTGAGGAGCCTGCCGTTTTCTCCTGGAGGGATAAAAGGAGAACTCCACCCACTGCAGCAGGCACCATCTTCTCTCCAGGAGACAGGCAAGTGCAAGTTATTTCTTCCCACCATTATTATGATCTGCCTTGTCTGACTCCTGGGGCCGGAGTTCGGGGTTCGCAGCCCCCCGAGCTTCTGCCACCTGCTGTAACTGTTATTCCTAAACCTGCTACCTCTGTGTCTTCCCCTGCCGAGTGGTCCGCGACGCCAGGTCTACATCGCGGGAGGAGGAGGGGGCCTGCGCGGCTGGAAAGCCTGGATCCAGCCCAGCAGCCACATCATGGACAGAGGAGGAGAGCAGACTGCGACCCGGAACCTGTGCCGACGGAGAAGCGTCCCCAGGTTTCCTCGCCGGAACGGTCTGAGTCAGCAGGTTGAGTGTCCCCTGCCCCCACGCCATACGGGTCATCGGCGTGGACATCAGCGCGGGAGGAACCTGAGGCTGCAGACGTTATCTTGCCAGCTGCGGAGCCCGACGCAGCTGAGTTGGAGCCTGCGGATGAGAGTCGCCACCCTGAACCTGGATCGACGGAGTCCTGGGTGGCAACAGAACCCGAGTGTAGGCAAGTGCTCCCTCTTGTGTCTCTGTCCTCTGTTTCGGAGCATTTGTGCCTGCCTCTCGGGGAGGCGAGTGAGGAGCAGCCGCCTGCTGCGACCGAGCTCGTCTCGCTGGGTTCTGTTGCTACCGGTGATACTGATCCCGGTTTTCTTGTTGTGTGTGAGCTTCATTGCAGTGTCGCTGGCATGGAGCCAGTCGGGGTCACTGATTTGGAGGTTCCAGGTTTGGGGGTGAAGATCGTCAGCGGAGCTGCACCGACCCAGTCGGGGTCCGTTGTGGAGGCTGCGGTGGCCCAATTGGGGTCCATCGCGGGAGCGGCTTTGGCCCAATCGGGGTCCTACGTGGGTGTGCCAGAGGCCCAATCGGGGTCCACCACAGGCGCAGTTCTGGCCCAATCGGGGTCCAACGTGGGTGCAGCCGGGACTCAATCGGGGTCCAGCGGAGGTGCAGCGCCAGTGTGGTCCGCGGACGGTGGAGGAGCTGCAGACCCTTCGCCGTCGGACAGAGTACGGGCTCATCTTTGCCTTCTAGTCCCTCTACTGGGTCATCGCCCCTGCGCATCATCGCCAGGGGCCGTGGGGGTCCCTTTTTGCTCGCCCCGGCTCTCCCGAGTTTTGTCTCCACCAGGGAGGCCGCCGCGGGCTGTTTTCCCCCGGTACTGGTGGCTGAGGGACGCGGGTTGGCCACCTGAGGAACTGCTTCACCGGTTCGGCGCTTCGGGTCGGCCACCCGACGTGTTATGTGTTTTGCTGGGCGACCTGGTTCGGCCACCAGAAGAGTGGACGTGCTGGGCTTTGGACTGTGGTGAGCCGCCCGGTCATATCCCGCCTCCCATGACCACCCGCCGGCCGTTGGACGCGGGGAGACCACCTGAACTGTTCCTGTAGCGCCTGGTCTCCGCTGGTCGGCATAAACTGTCGGGGGGGGGGGTAGTGGTCATTTTCTGGTGATAATCTGTCCCAGTAATTGTTTTGTTTTTTTTTCTTGTTATCCTGTGTGTTTTTGTAATGGTTATTTGAGTATCTGTGGGTATTTGTAGTTATGTCCTGCAGTTGCCTTATTTTGTTCTGTGTGCAGTTAGGGGTGAGCCAGTAATTGTTCTGTTATTTTGAAAATTCACTTGAGCATTTACACAGGTGAGAAGCCATCTTCTTGTGAAACATGTGGGCAAAGATTTAATTTTCTCTTGCTGTCCTGTGCTGTTTGCTGTAATTGTTATTTGGGCATTTAATCTGATTTGAGTATTTGGTATATTTTTTTTGTCATTGTGCCGTGTTAGTTTTTTTTTTTTTTTTCTCCCTTGCCTGGTCTTGATTGTGTGCTTATTGTACTGATTCTGGGTTTGGTCTCTCTCTCCCTCCGGACCTGCCCCCAGCCACCCACCCTGGAGGGGGTGGGGTGGGGGGCAGGGTGATCTATGGACATTCTGGAAGCCCGCCCTCGGAGGGAGGGTACTGTTATGACCCGACCGCCGGCCTTGTCCACGCTTGGGCTATGTATAGCTCGCTGCCGGCTTTGACAGTTGTGGGTTATATTCTGGCTTCACCGGGCTCTTATTGTGAAGGCGCTCGGCGGGGCTTCCGTCTGTCAAAGTCGGTCAGCTGTCTGTCATTACTGCTCGTTAGCGTTCGGCTTTATTAGGCGGGCGCTGACGGCAGTTAGATTGCAGGAGTATCGTCAGACATCGTCTAAACCTCGTCAGACATTCATTGTTCTGGTCACTCCAGGTTCGTGTGTATATTCTCGTGCTTTTGCTCGTTCATGTCATGTCATGTTTTAGACCGTAAGTGGCTGAGGTTAGCCTTACGGTCCCAAGGTCTATGTTCAGTGTATCTTCGCCACAGTCATAGTCTTGTATGTGTGTCTTGTGTCTTGTAAATAAATCACCATCATTGCAAAACTCATCAGTGGACTCTTGGCGTCTTATGGTGATCCACGAGGGTCACCGTATGACATGTAGGCTAGTAAGTGTTTTTTTTTTTACTTTTTAAGTACAGTAAAATATAAAGTTATTGCTGTTTGTCGTGTAATTAAAGTCTTTATACTTATTTTAAACCTTTGACTCTTCTTTCAATTCATTTCTGAAGTTTGAGGGAAATAAGTTTATTGAAAAAATTTAAGAAATTGTTAATTAATCTTGCTTGTATTCCTAAATTGATTTAAGGTCATTGCTGAAATTTGCAAAGAGGCAGACAGGATCACGCAGAGGATCCAGACCCACATTCATTTACAGCAGATCTCGGCACCTTGGAACAGAACCAGAACCCTGACCCAGAACCATCTACATCATTTCAGGCCCAGGTAACATACAGAACACAGGAACTTTATGCTAGTGCATCTCAGTAAATGAGAATGTCATGATTTCTAATTCCAACAAAAATGTATATATAAAGTCATCATGTGAAACAAAAAGGCTTGAAATATTTCACTGTGTATGTAATTAACATTGAATATATGAAAGTTTATTTTTAACTTGTAAAATAACTTTTTTCATGATTTACTTAGACGCACTAGTTAGTATGTTATAGATTTCTCGTATTTATTAAAGATTGTACTCTGAATTTTTTTTTTTTTAGCCTGTTCTAACTAATAACTTTGCAAAGTTTGAACAGTTTTATCTTTTTTTTCTATAGTTTGTGACTGATTTTTATAACCTGTAGCACTGGTAATGGAAATATGGTGTTTTGACTTATTTGCTGAAAGCTGCACTTCCACGTATTTGGGAGGTGGGGCTGTTTATTTGTGCCTGCCGTATATGTTGTTGATGTGATATATTGAAAGATTTCCTTCAGTTTTAAGCTCGAACTGAAACTGTTTTGAGTGAGTTGTTTTTTGTTTTTTTTGGGGGGGGGGTGTCAACCAAAAGCGATGCTTAGGGCCCTAAAATAACTAGCAGTGGCTCTGGTTACCTTGTTACCTGTGTGCCTCCCGTGCCTCCTCTTTCTCTCTGTAGTCATCGATGCTGTCTCTCTCTCCTTATGGACACCTGTGCCTCCTCTCTTCTTCTTCTTCTTCTTTTTGATTTGATTGGCAGTTGGCAACCAGTTCACAGGTGCATTACTGCCATGTACTTCACTCTATATCATCACTCTATGCTCATTTCACCTTACTCGCCTGCAGATATTTCCTTATCTGTTTCCTCTCTCTCTCTCTCTCTCTCTCTCTCTCTCTCTTTTTATTCACTGTGCTGCTGCCACATTGACATTCTTGCTCCTAATATAAAATAAGCTCAATTAATGTTCATTTGGTTTAAGAGAGGTAATTCACTGACAATTTTAGAGGATGTAATTCATGCTAGATTTTCCCATACCAAAAACTTGGAAAGCAATAACATGATTTTTCTCATCCTTCCCTCTTAATAGCATCAACTGAGGTGAATTCTGCCACTGAATGAGGATAAGGCTTAACTGGGTCACCTGGGTAACTGGGTAAAAACATGCACGTTAGGTTAATTGGCATCAAACTGGGGATTCTAAATTGTCCTTAAGTATAACTGTGAGAGTGAATGGTTGTCTGTCTCTCTGTGTTGGCCCTGCGATGGACTGGCGATCTGTCCAGGGTGTACCCTGCCTCTCGCCCAAAGCCGCTGGGATAGGCTCCAGCCCCCCCGCAACCCGAAAAGGATTAAGCGGAAGAAGATGGATGGATGGAAGTAACCTAGTCCTCCAGTAGAAAAAAAATGCACAATTTCTAACATATAAATCAGGGGTGCCCTACCTTTTTACGGTAAAAAAAAAATAATAACAAGAAAAAGTTTCAAATTTAAGCTGGAAAAAGTAGTTAATTTACAAGAACAAAGTTGTAAATTTACAAATTAATATAAGAAAAAAGTTACAAATTTATGAGAAAAGCTGCAAAATTTAATGAAAAAAATGCATTTATGCTAGGCATTGGTGCTTGAAATTCATTTTGTTTCATTGTGTAGCATGATATGGAGGGGTTTGTGATGATTCAGGGGACAGTTCTCTCTTTTTTTGCAGGTTGGGAAGCATGCACCCCCCCCCCCCCCCGCCATTTGTGTATATGGCATCCTGAGATGGATCCATGTCACCAACCAGTCTGTACAATGAATAAAACTTTTTATGGAGCCTGTGAATCAAATCAGAGGAAAATGCTCTTGGCTTTATCACTGAAAATAACATCCATACATCCTGACTGCTCATTCAGCAGCGGCACAGCATGGTGATTTGGGTTGTGGGTGAAACAAAACTGTTTGTAGCCAGTGCATTATACCTACTGTGTACGAGGGTGTGATGGGATGTTTTTGAGATCTCACCTTGTGTTCTGGATGGTTCTGTTCAGGATGCCCATGTTTGGTCTTGCCATAAACCAAACTAAGAAGAAACTAAGTGAGGCACGCTTCAGCGGTGGGCACATCGCTTTCTCGCTGACTATCACTTTTTGGCATGGCAGCTGTCAGGCAGCTGTATGACACTACAGTCACAGGACAGCGACAGAGTGGAAATGAATCTGAAGGCTGTCCATCATTATTCTGACAAATCACTATCACTATAAATTTAAGAAATCTGTGTATCTGGCACGATCATAGGACATCATAGGACAGCCTATGATGTCTGCAGGATGTCCTATGATGAGCTTATGATCTCAGGGTACGTAGGACTCGCGATGATGTCATATAGGCAATAGGACTGGCTACCTGTGATGTAGTGTCCTATGATGCCAGCCTGGATGTCTTTATGATGTCATATAGACCATCAGGCTACCTGTGATGTAGTGTCCTATGATGCCAGCCTGGATGTCTTTATGATGTCGTATAGACCATCACTCACGATGCCTGCCTACCTATGATGTGGTGTCCTATGATGCCTGCCACAGGAGGAGACCCTTCACCAGCATAGGGTACAACAGACAAGGGATGCACAGACAGACAGGAAACGTGTGGCAGTGTGCCATGCACGTGCTCAGTCACTTGAAGCCCGAAATGCCCGCAAAGCGAGCAACGCTGCACGCCACACAAGGCACAGACAAGCTGAGACCCAGGAGATGTGGAATAGTCGGATGGCCGCCAACGTTGCACGCCAGGCAAGGCACAGAGAAGCTGAGACTGAATACGACACACTACTTTAAACCACACCCATTCCAACTAGGACATCGGGAAATCTCACTCAGTAAGGCAGAAGACACTCTATAAATTCAAGAAATCAATGTCAGTGATGCCTGCGGCATGACTGTGAACAACACAGCCATCTCACACAGGAGGAGACCCTTCAGCAACGGGCATGCAGAAATACTTGCTTATACTTGGTTTCTATGGGCATGGATGGGTATGCACGAGTATGTACTAGTTAGATTAATTTCGAAGATGCAGCAGACAACTAACTGTATGTGCCACAACTACACAACTGTCACAGCATCTGAGAATGAGGAAAAAAAGAGCACTTTTCAGTTATTCCCATGGAGTCTGTAGCAGCTCGGACTATCTTTGGCTGCTGTGGAGACAACGGCTCAGCGGAGGGAGATATCCATTGTTAAGCTCCGCTCTGTGCTCGTTCATGCACCCCAGTTCCCTGTTCACCTTGCATCACATGAGCCTAGTGACTGAGAGGATGGCTCTGAGCCACGGGAAAGAAATGCTGGGTGATACCTAGTCTTTTGCAGCAGAGGGGGGATGCATTGAGCAGCATGGTGGTACAGTGGTTTGCACTGTTGCGTAACAGCTAGAAGGTTCCAGGCTCGGATTTTCAGGCTGGCAGGGGTAGGAACCTTTCTGTGTGGAATTTGCATGTTCTTACTGTCCTGCATAGGTTTACTCCAGGAGCTCCGGTTTCTTCCCACAATCCAAAGACATGCATGTTAGGTCAGTTGGTTAAATTGTCCCTAGTTTTCTGTCTCCTATAGGCCCTTAGAAAAGAGAGTTAGTACTAGTGAAGTGCTTTAAGTGCTCTTTAAGACTAGAAAAAGCGCTACATAAGTACAGGTCCTTATCCCTTAATAAAAATGTTACTTTGCTTGCTAATGAAATTAAATAAATCAAAATGATAAGTTCTTCATACCAGCTTGAAGATATTTTTATTCATCACCATTATATAATTATTGGGCGGGTTATATTCAATCAATCAATCAACTTTATTTATAAAGCACTTTAAAAGCAACACTCGCTACACAAAGTGCTGTACAGCAAGAGAACATAAAAGCAGGGCACTAACACAAAGGGCGCTAAGACAAGAACCACAGTAAAAAAAAATCATAAATAAAATAAAAAGTAAAATAAATAAAAATCCATTTCATTCAATAAAATCAATGTCTCATACTGGGTCGAAGGCCAGGGAGTAAAAATGTGTTTTAAGACGTGTTTTAAAAATGGACAGTGAAGGTGCTTGTCTAATGTCCAGGGGTAAATCATTCCATAACCTGGGGGCCATGATCGAAAAGGCTCTGTCCCCTCTGAGCTTGTGCCTCGCCTTTGGTACCTCCAAAAGCAGCTGTTCAGCTGACCTAAGGGACCGGGTGGGAGTGTAGGGATGCAGAAGCTCAGAGAGGTAAGGTGGAGCAAGACCATTCAAGGATTTAAAAACAAATAAAAGAATTTTAAAATGAACTCTAAAATACACGGGCAGCCAGTGGAGTGAAGCTAAGATGGGTGTGATGTGATCTCTTCCACGTGTACCTGTTAAAAGACGAGCAGCGGCGTTTTGAACCAGCTGCAGACGGGAAAGAGATGACTGGCTGACACCGGCGTAAAGTGCGTTACAGTAATCCAGCCGAGATGAAATAAAAGCATGGATTACTGTTTCCAAGTGTGGTCTAGAGAGAATGGGTTTTACTTTTGCTAAACGCCTTAGATGAAAGAAGCTGGATTTTACCACAGAACGAATCTGCGTGTCTAATTTAAAATTATTGTCCATGATAAAACCAAGGTTCCTAGCTGTGGATTTAACATAAGGAGTAAGGGGGCCCAAGTATACAGGAAGGGACTCACAGAGGCGACTAGGTCCAAACATCATCGCTTCGGTCTTCTTATCATTAAAATTTAGGAAGTTTAGGGCCATCCAAGACTTTATGTCTTCAATGCACGCCAGGAGTGAGTTTACTGATTTTTGTTTTAGAGGGACATAAATCTGACAGTCATCAGCATACAGGTGGAAAGAGATACCATGCTTTTTAAAAATGGAACCCAGAGGAAGTATGTACAGAGAAAAAAGCATGGGCCCTAGAATTGACCCCTGTGGGACCCCATAAGGCAGAGGAGCAGAAGAGGATTCAAACCCAGACATGCTAACTTTAAAAGTCCTGTCTGACAGATAGGATCTAAACCAGTTGAGAGCAGTGCCACAAATGCCCACTAGGTGCTGCAAACAGGAAATTAAAACATGATGGTCCACTGTGTCAAAGGCAGCAGTTAAATCAAGCAGCACAAGAACAGCATATTCACCTGAATCACATGCCAATAGAATATCGTTAAAAACTCTTAACAAGGCTGTCTCTGTGCTATGAAGAGCTTTGAAACCAGATTGAAAAATCTCCAAAATACCGTGTTCATCCAGAAAACATTTCAGCAGCATATAGACAATTTTCTCTAAAATTTTTGAGAGAAATGGCAGCTTGGAAATAGGCCTAAAATTTGCCAACACAGTATGATCGAGACCAGGTTTCTTAATCAAGGGCTGTACTACTGCATGTTTAAAATTTGCAGGAACCACACCAGATGACAGGCTGCTGTTCAAGATGGTGAGAACTGACTGGCCTATACTGGGAAGCACCTCTTTAAAAAGTCTAGGAGGGACAGCATCACAGGGAGACCCTGAGGGCTTAATGTGGGTAACCACATCCTCTAAAAATGACAGAGTCACAGGTTCAAACTGATTAAAAACAGCAGAACAAGGGACAGAGACAGAGGGATCAGAGGCAGGAGGTGAGATGAGAGCCCTGGTGGTGGCCACCTTATCAATAAAAAAGTTCATAAAATCATTGCATAACTCAGAGGAGGCTCCAAACAGTCTGTGGGGTATTAAGAACAGAGTCAATAGTGTTAAATAAAACACGTTGGTTATGACAATGAGATAAAACAATGTTAGCAAAATATTTGCTTTTTTCCTGCTTGACAGTATTTTGATACTGACGCCAGCAGTCTTTTAAAATCTGCAGCGACACCTGCAGTTTGTCTTTCTTCCATCTGCGTTCAGCTCTGTGGCACTCCTGTCTGACTGCACCAGTTCTGTCATTGAACCACGGCTCAGGTTTGGATCGAGGCTGCTTGGTTTTCAGTGGAGCCACAGAGTCCAAGATGGTTTGGCAGGAGGAGTGAAACCAGGAGCTGAGTTCCTCCACAGATGAGATGGAACCAGGAGGGACACAGAGCTGGTCAAAGGCAGCGGAGAACCGACTGGCAGTGGAAGGGTTAAAAATCCGGCAGCGCTGAGCAGGAGCGCGAGTTTTAGCTGCAGCGCGTGACAGATCAGCCTCAAATAATACAGGCAGATGTTCGGACAATACAGTGTCACAGATTTCTAAATTAACAACAGACAGACCATACGAGAGGACAAGATCTAACGTGTGTCTGTGCTCGTGTGTAGCGCCACCAGTCACGGACTGCACCAGATTTAGAGAATCAATGAGGTTTAAAAAGTCTTTCACCAGCGGCTTATCAGGACAACACACATGTATGTTAAAATCTCCAACGATAAGAACACGATCATAATTTGTAACAATACCAGCCAAGAAATTGGCAAAGTCATTTAAAAAGTCCTTATTATATTTGGGTGGTCTGTATATGGCAGCACACAGTACAGGGTTTATTCGACCCACCTCAAAGAAAGTCAGTTCAAAGCTGAAGAATGAATGAGAATATTGGCTGGGTTTGATTTTTAGGGGGATTATACCCCCCCTCCATAAATTACACTTGTACTTGAATTCAAGAGATACTCAAATTGAATGGCTGCCATACATGCAGAGATGCTAATTTAGGAAAGATTTTATGGTCTCTTAATTTTTTTCCAGAGCTGTATACTCTTGTGAATGGGGGGAAAAAGATCGATTTTCATTACATTCATTTTTTTTTGACATTGTCCAAACCAAATAATTTGATTTTCTATTTATAATAGAATTGCTGCCTAGCCCTGGAGCATGTCAACAAGGAAGTTCTGATATACTGTATAGCCCAGACTTTAGTATGGTAAGTATCTACCTTGTTGCAACATTGCTTTTTGGCTAGATATGTACTAAAAGAAAATGTGACAAATGCTAAAAAAGATTATCCACCTTATTCCTAGGCCCCATGATGCCTTGCATGAATTATGGTAGCGACTTCTGGTACTAGTTTAGAACATATGGTTGTCACTGAAACGGGACACTTTTCCTTGTTAAACAACATTGACTTCGACATCAGAAATGCGGGAACACAGCCTCTTGCACATCAAAACAGTAATATAATCATACCACTTCCCACGACTACCAAGGGATGGGAAGATGACCTTAAAAAGTGGCCTCGTAAACAGTAGCTCTGTTAGTTAGTGCCGCTGCTAAGATGTTAACGCTGTAAACAAGTGACCCATGCTGGCAAAAAGAGTCACTTTGTGTCATGAACTTGGGTTTGATGGTTTCAAACCCAGTTCTATGACGCTGTGGCTATTTTGCTTCCTATTTTCCATCAGGCACTTTCAGGGAGCCTCTGGGGTCCGCTCGGCTCCCTGACAGCTCAGCCACGCCTCCCTCTCCTGTCAGTGGTATCAGCTGTAGGTCATTATCACTGTTACTCCTTTGTTCATGCACGCACACATACATGCATGCTCTCATTCTCACACTCATGCACTCTCCTGCACGCATACACGCGCACACCCTTTCATCCTTACTCTCATGCTCACTGATGTCATTCATTACACCTGTTCCCACTCAGTCCTGCCCACTCATTCCCACACTCTCACTCTCACTACTTACACCGTCAATTTCTTTCCTCATTAGGCCTGGCTTTACTTAAGCCTTGTGTCTGCTGGAAGAGATTGCCGGATCACTGTTGTCCAACACTGCATTTGTAGCACTGAGTGTTTGTACTCCGTCACCCATGTCTAAATGCCCTGCCCATTCTTCCGTATCACATCACACTGGGTGGCGTTGATCGTCTGTTTGTTTTCTTGTCTGGATCTTCACTTGGATTTACTCGGACTGTTCCAGGCTGTGTGAGTGCTAACTGTTACGCCCCTGCCGACCAGTTCCAACTGGCGGTTCCTTTCTTGGGCACTTATCCCATTCCTCCTTAGCAGTCCCGTCTGCCATGGAACATTCTCCCTAAGTTTAACTCACCTGTCCGTTGAGCGTCCTGGAGGACTTCCTTGTTAATCCTGTACTGCTCACCTGTTGTTTTGCACTGTTGAACTTCATCTTGTCATTAAAATACGCACAACTATCTCCAGTATGTGGGCTTTAATTCCTTCCTCTGTGTGCCACGTAATGGCGCACGAGCGGAGATCACAACACTTTGAGGACATTTTCAAAACTGATGTAACGTTATTTCCATATTCTGTATTGAAAGACCTTCAAAATGATATTTAATTTGTAGGAAGTGTGCAAAAACTGAACTGGAAAAAGACGATTTGTTTGTATTTTGGCTAGGTTGCAAACTCGCGTTCGATCGGTTGGGACTTACGTGTTCTGCAAAAACATAGGTATTTTTGGAAAGTACAATTTCTAAGCTTTCCAATGATACCAGGCACTCACGGGGTTTTCCCGGGACTTGCCACTACCAAACAAAGAAAGAGTCATGATTTAAATCTACCTAATCTAACAAATCTACCTACGGGTACAAATAAAGTAACCTGAACCTGAATGATTTATGACTTCTCGTCGCCTGTAGCTCGTAATGACGCAGTGTGCATTCCGACTCATTTTGCCAGCGTGTTTCCACCACAATAAAGTCGGCTGCATTTTGTTAAAATATGTTGGACATAATCAAATTGACTTTAGAGCAGATGTATGCCTCAACACCGTGTTTGGATGTCGTCTGTCACCATGTGGTCAGAAGCCTCCATTTATCCAGTCTATGGCACAACCACGAACACCAGCAACAAGTATCCGAACTATACCAAAATATTAAAAAAATACAAAGACTGGAAGAGCTGAAATTAGCTGCCACTTGAGTGCAGAACACGTATGTGGACTATACATTAAAATGAATTTGAAAAACTTTTAAAAAAGTTATTTTAAATGCCCCTGCTACTCCACTAATGGACTAATTTAACACTAAGTCAGCTGAAACCAGAAGCTCCGCCCATAATTGCTCCTACAGCAGCACCCCCAGGAATAAGGTGGATAGAGAATTTTTTTAATAAAATCAAAAAAAAAATTTAAAAATCTACATTGCTGTATCAGTTGTTATTCAGACCTTGATCTTGAGTAAATTTTTTAATTGAGCATTTGTTTGTTCATTCGCTTGTTCATTCATTCATTCATTCATTCATTTAACCATAGTGACATAGGCTTTTTTAAAGATACACTCCGGTGGCTCTAAAACCACCAAAAACACCATCAAAAATAAATGTGCATTGCCCAAAATAGTATAGTGGCTTTTTATACACACAAAAAATTTCATTGCCGTAGAATTGCTTGGAAAGAGCTTTTTACATCTTCCATTTACTTAAGTATGCACGGATCTATGAATTGTTAGCTCCACCAATAGCTGGAAGAAGAGGACTTTGATCCAGGGCTCCGAGAAGGCGATCCAACTTGAGGAAGGATCATTTTCGGTGTAGCAGAAAGTCACTCCCTGGCCCCGCTTGGAGGCTGGAATGTGGCCAGAGGCCCACTTTTGGTAAGCAGAACTGGCGTCGGCTCGCTGCAGTTGCCAGCAGATGGGATGCCGCACTCTGCGAGACTGTGACCGAGCTAATTAAAATATTCCTAGACCGCGGTCTTGCCGAGTGCGGCACCCCGTCCACCGGTGACTGCGGCAAGCCAGCACCAGCTCTACTTATCAAAAGTGGTTCACTGGGCAGCTCACATTCTGCAGCGGTCTCGCCAAGCTGCGCAGCACCCCGTCTGCCGGCGAAGTGAGCTGAGAGCAGCTCCTCGCTGAGCCACATTCAAGCCGGGTCACCCCCCCTCCTCTCTGCCTGTCTCTGCCTCTCTCTGCTGCTCCTCAGTTTCTCTCTCTTCCCCCAAGGTAGCCAAGAGTATCTGTCTGATTGGTTAGTGTTAAAGCCAGTCAGACTAAACTGGAACGCTTGTGTAGCTAGAAATGGTCTGTCCAAACTTGCCCGTTTGAGGGGGGCGTTCCCAAACTGGAAATTCACAGCAGAAAAACAGACTTGGGATTTGGGACTGAGTTTGCTCTGGATATGTCTTGTAAGTCACAAAAAACATGTTACAGACATGCTAACAACTGAAAAAAACTTGATTTTTGCCAGGGTGTCACTTTAAAAAATTAAAACAGGATTTCAACACCCAAATAGATGTGGTGTATGCAGCGGTTCTAATATTCCTCCCTTAATTTGAAGTCTTATTTCAATGTAAAATAACAGGATTTACTATATATAGTCATTGCCAAGTCTTTGCGTGCGTGTGTGTGTGTGTGTGTGTGTGTGTGTGTGTGTGTGTGTGTGTTGATTTAAGAAGTTTTTTGACTAATTTTTGTATGTCCTATGTGACTGGATTTTTTTTCTGTGGGGTTCAACACATTTTGGGCTTTCTTAGCTTTTAAGTTGTGGTGCAGTTAAAATGATTGCAGTAGGCAAAGCATCAAACTGTTAATTGCTCATTTGAACATTTGTGAAATATTCAATCTGTGAAACATGCAATGAGAAATGTACTGAAGTACACACTGTGCACATCATTAAAGTAGTTTCCAAAATTTTCTAAAAGTTTATCCAAATTCAGTTCCAAATCCCGTACCTTTTTCATAGTGAGAAAACAGGCTTTGCCTTCCTACTGTGGGTATGCACTGCTACAGTTCAACTTTCATATGTGCCCTGTCTGAAGCATTTCATTCTAATGTGCTGTGGCTTTTCAAAATCCAATCCAAGTGAGAAATAAAAGCCTGAACAACTGCATTACTGTCCTGCCTGTCAGCTTTGTTAAATATAAGCTCCATTCTGCCTGCCAGAGCCTTAAAAGGTGAAGCTGGCAGAGTGCAGGACTGAAAGTGACAAAAACAGATAGGTGCGACTGTGATTTTAGGAAAGTAGAATAGACACTTAAATGCATTTTTGTACCTTTTCAGGAGTTTAGTCTCTTCGTTATGAATCTATAATAAGCAGCATGCAGGAGACCTAAGACACATTTATCCACTCTAAAGTACTTGTCTCTACAATGAGAATTAGAGTCAACATGCTGTCAGGTATTATGGGACTCATGTCTCATCTGAACTCCAGTAAGCCTGTCTCAACGGGCCCACTGGAAAGAACCAAAAAAATTATTTAGTAAAATATTAAACTGCAGATCAGAAGATTTTAAAAAATTGTTCTGATGATACAGATGAAATAATGTTAAACAAGTAAACACATTTCTGTTAGTGGTGTTAGAATTTTGCTGTAATTTTCAGTGATACGTATTTAGAGAATAAGATCAATACCCGCAAATGCATCTCATTGTGTTCCCCATTGAGGTATTCATATTAATTACAATTCACACACTTTATCTTTTAAACTCATATTGAGGGAATATACACTTTTATGTATGTCTACAGAGTGCAGCTGTTTCTTAGATTGGATCCGAGCAGCTGTGCTTTAGTGTCAAGTCCCTCAGCATTGGGCTCAGATATCGAGATGTTTCATGCAATTATGAAAACCTCATTGCTCGCCTAACACATCCATAAATTAAATCACAGTTTGTATTTAAGTTGTTTTGCACTACATCAGTGCGATATTTCATTTGTTCCTATTCAATGGGTTGTTTAATTGAAAAAAGAATAGTATCTAAAAAAAAGGAGCAAGGGGACTTACTGTCTGTGCCACATGAAAATTCATTAATAGAAATTGTTTATAGTGTTTAATTTAATAATTTCTCTGTTGAACACATAAAATCTGTCGTCAAAGACTTACCTTCTGTCAAACATTGATACTTTATGTGAATATCTTAAACAGATGGGTGTTAATTATCATTCTAAGCTAAATGAACAATAAAGCAATAGTCAAGAGAGAACGCTAAAAATATGTAAAATATATAACAATCAGCAAGGTAGGGGATAAATAGCGGGCACCTTAACTGGCTTCTAGGGTTATTTGAGCCAGCTCACTGCAGCTGAATACAAGATTATTTGTTTGTGCACTTAAAAATGGTTGATTAGATTTTTAGAAAAAGAGGCTTTTTGTTCATAGGGAGCATGGTTGCTATACTAATAAAGGATAAATATGTTTTGTTGTTGTGCTCAATGTTGCCTTTACAGGTGCATCTCACTAAATTAGAATATTGTGGTGGTACGGGTGGGGGATTCTCCACCCAGAGAAGGCAGCTGGGGAAGGGGGGAACAATGGACCAAAGGAGGAAGTGTCACCAGGGGGTATCAGATGGGACAGTAAGGACTATGTGCCCCCTGGGGAGAGGAGGAACTGTCAGAGCCGCTGGAAGAGGAAAGGGTGTGAGAGCGGTGCCACACAGGTCTTTGTTCCAAACAATGTATTATGGTCGGAAGTTCTGGGTTTCAATGCATGGAATTAAAGGTATAAAAGAGGAATGCACAGAGACCCGGGAGCTCTTTTACTGTACTTGATGTTGGAGAAAGAATAAAGTTCGTGTGTTGTCCAGCTCGCTGCCTCACCTGTTTCCTTTCTCCACAATATCAACAAAAAGTTGATTTATTCATTAATTCAATTCATAAAATGAAACTCAGATTTTATATAGATTCATTACAGACAGAGTGATATATTTCAAGTGTTTATTTCTTTTAATTTTGATGGTTATGGCTTGCATCTCATGAAAACCCAAAAATCAGTTTCTCAAAAAATTAGAATATTACTTAAGATCAATTTTTAAAAAGTGATTTTTTAATAGAAATGTTGGCCGACAAAGTATTTCCATGCACACACTCAGTACTTGGTCAGGGCTCCTTTTGCGTGAATTAATACCGCATCACTGTGGCGTGGCATGAAGGTGATCAGCCTGTTACTGCTGAGGTGTTATGAAGGCCCAGGTTGCTTTGATGGCGGCCTTCAGCTCATCTGCATTGTTGGGTCTGGTGTCTCTCATCTCCCTGTTGACAATACTTCATAGATTCTGTATGGGATTTAAGTCAGGAGAGTTTGCTGGCCAGTAAAATATGGTGATGCCATGGTCATTAAACCAGGCTTTGGTACTTTTGGCAGCAGTGTGGGCAGGTGCCAAGTCCTGCTGGAAAATGAAATCAGCATCTCCATAAACCTTGTCAGCAGAGGGAAGCATGAAGTGCTCTAAAATGTCCTGGTAGACAGCTGCATTGACTTTGGACTTGATAAAACACAGTGGACTAACACCAGCAGATGACATGGCTCCCAAATCAGGTGCCAAGTCCTGTCACTTGGAAATCAGGTCCCAGAGTCTGGAGGAAGAGTGAACAGGCACAGAATCCAAGTTGCTTGTGGTCCAGTGTGAAGTTTCCACAGTCGATGATATGTGTAGCCATGCCATCTGATGGTGTTTTTCCACTGTGTTTAATCAAGTCCAATGTCAGTGCAGCCATCTAACAGGAAATTTTAGAGCACTTCATGCTTTGCTCTGCTGACAAGCTTTATGGAGATGCTGATTTCATTTTCCAGCAGGACATGGCACCTGCCCACACTGCCAAAAGAACCAATACCTGGTTTAATGACCATGGTATCACTGTGCTTGATTAGCCAGCAAATTCTCCTGACCTAAATCCCATAGAGAATCTGTGGTGTATTGTCAGGAGGAAGATGAAATACACCAGACCCAATAATGCAGACGAGCTAAAGGCTGCTATCGAAGCAACCTGGACTTCCATAACACCTCAGCAATAACACAGGCTGGTCACCTCCATGCCATGCTGCATTGATGCAGTAATGATGCAAAAGGAGCCCCGACCAAGTATTGAGTGTGTACATGGGCATACTTTTCAATCGGCCAACATTTCGATTAAAAATCTTTTTTTTTAATTAATTTATATAATATTCTAATTTTTTGAGAAACTGAATTTGGGGTTTTCATTTGCTGCAAGCCATAACCGTCAAAATTAAAAGAAATAAACACTTGAAATATATCACTCTGTGTGTAATGAATATATATGTAATATATGAATTTCACTTTTTGAATTGAATTATTGAAATCAACTTTTCAATGACATTCTAATTTATTGAGATGCACCTGTAGTTTATAGTGCCAGAAACAAAATATGTTGTGAAAAAGACTAAGGGCCATATTACAACGACGTGGTACATAACCAGTTGTCACCAGTGTTGGGAGTAACGTGTTACAAAGTAACGTGTTACTGTAACAGCACTACTTTTGCAGTAATGTGTCATGTAACGAAATTACTGTTTAAAGATTCACTAATGCGTTACAGTTACTGAAATTTGACCGGAATGTTGGCCTAGAGGTAGAGTATCCACCCCACAACGATATAAAAAGGGAACTTCCTGTTGTCCAGCTTGGTGCTCAACAAAAATGGAATGGAAGAGGGAAATGTGGGCGGCAGTGGCTCAGGAGGTAGTCCAATAACCAGAGGGTTGGTGGTTCAAATCCCGCTCTCGTCAGCCATCCTGCCATTGTGTCCCTGGGCAAGACACTTTACCCACCTTGCCTCCAGTGTCCATGACACTGGGTATAAATGTTCGGTTGGGGTTGGAGAGGCCGTTGGCACAGATTGGCAGCCACATTTCTGTCATTCTGCCCCAGGGCAGCTATCAGTGTTTGTCTGGAGTGAATGAACGATGGACTCACTGTAAGCGCTTTGAGATGTCACTTGACACATAAAGCACCATGTAAATCTAATCCATTATTATTAGTATAAATTTCATCAGATGCATTACTTGTTTTATTAATATGGATAGATATTTTTAGTGCAAATAAATGAATATTGAAACTGACCCTACCATAGCTGAGAAGTAGCCGTCAGTCGACGTGACCTGTTGCAAAGAGCTTGAATCGTCATCACTTTGAGCGGAGGAAGAGCTGAAGCTACTTTTTTTGTGGAAATAGACAGATTATTTTTCCTTTGTCACGGTTAAGGACAAAAGCATATTGATGGGTTGCAAGCTTAAGTGCCAATTGAGTCCTACTGCAATCTTCAAAAGTGCCTGAAAACAGCAACAACCTCCAAAAAAACCAGTGCTACGTAACAGCTAGCTATGCTAGCAACTAACACCGTAAAGTGGATTTACTATATCTGAACACCCATGGCAGGATGTAAAGTGGAAATACTCTTATCTGAACACCCACAGCTGGATTTCTATCATGGGTATGCATCTGGACAGTTTGTGACCCAGCAAGAATTAAGCTGACTGATTGCCAGATACATCGTTACAGACTGAAGACATGATATCACGTTCCATCAGACAGCTGAAACTGTGATCCACTGAAGTTAAAACATATTTACTTGCTACCTCGATAAAGATTATTTAAAAATGGATTTTGATCTCCAAAAGGCATTTGAGGGGCTGGGCCATGTCTCTGTTACAGCAGACATTTGGACTGTGTATCATGAACATTTTCTAGGGATCACTGCACATCAGCAACCACCCGAGCTGCACTCTGCTTGGCCTGCCAGCATACCTCAGCTGCTTGGGAGAAAAAGGTGTCATGACTAAATACCAAGGAGGCTTAAGAGCAGGGCAAACCACTTCAGATGAACACTCAGAGACAAGAACAAAGTTTAACACCACTTTAATGAAAACCCCAAAATACATAAACATGCAAACTTAATAAATATACAGTACACTCACAACACAACTAATGAAAATGTGCAAACAACGCCAACTTAAATATGACAAAGGCAGGTGCACGCTGGAGCCACACATAGCCTGAAAGAGAGGAAAGGAAAAAAGGATATTAAAGACTGAGATGTATTAAACGGGGAATAATACTGAGGAGGCGAGACTTGCAATACAAGCAGAGAGCCTGGCAGTGAACTCCAGCATGGAACATGAAGGGGTGAGACTGGAGACTGCAGGGGAAGATGAGGAAATGACTGGGTGACCTGGCTGAAGAAGCTGTTGTCTTGGAGAGAGTTGGTACAGGTGAGCGCGCACAGCACCGGAGACACACCGCTAGAGTAGCAGCAAATCCAACGATCCAGCAGCGAGCTCTTCACACACTGGCTCTGGTAGATCAGGAAGCAGCAGGTGTGTCAGTCACGCAAGTGCGTTGATGAGCTCCGGAGCAGGGAAACACAGAAACAGGAATAGAGGGGTGAAGCATGCTCACCTGATCATCACAGGAGTCTTATTAAGCTTGGATGGCTTGTGGGTCTCCCGAAGCAGCTGAGGTGTACCGGCAGGCCAAGCAGAGTGCAGCTTGGGTGGTTGCTGAAGCAAAAACTTGGGTGTGGGAGGAGTTCGCGGATACAGGTGGCTGAAATGAGCTTTCTCTGTAGGATTGCTGGACTCACCTTTAGAGAGAGTGTGAGGAGCTCAGTCATCCGGGAAGGGCTCAGAGTAGAACCGCTGCTCCTCCACATTGAAAAGAGCCAGTTGAGGTGGTATGGGCATCTGATCAGGATCCCTCCTGGACACCTCCCACTTGAGGTGTTTCGGGCACATCGCACTGGGAAGAGACCCTGGGGCAGACCCAGGAATCACTGGAGAGACCACATCTCCCAGCTGGTCTGGGAACGCCTTGGTATCCTCTCTGAAGAGCTGGAGCAGGTGGTTGGGGAAAGGAAAGTCTGGGCTTCTCTGCTTGAACTGCTGCCTCCGTGACCCAGACCTCCGGAAAAGCAGTAGAAGATGGATGGATGGATGGATGACACTGCACATCAGATTAATTCATAGTCATAAAGGTAAGGTAAACATGGAAAGTTTTCATGTCCCACATAGTGACAAATGTACAGCAACACCAACATAAAAGACTGTCTGTGAAGTTTTGTCTTAGTCTGTTTTCAGCCTGCCATTAATAAGCTTGTAATGTAATCCATTAATTAAATTATCTTGCTATGGGTGCAAGATGATTTAAGTATGCATTTGAAAGTAACGTGAAAGTTTCTTTTCCAAGTAACTAATTACTTTAATCATGCAGTAATTGGTAAAGTAACTCGATTACTTTTGAAAAGAAGTAACTGTAATTACTTACTAATAATTAGTAACTTGCCCAACAATGGTTGTCACTGACACAGAACACGTTTATCGGTATTTCCAAGCGCTTTTTTTTTTATCACAGTGATGTAAAAACGAATTTTCCACCAGGTGCAAGGTGTTCAAGACACTGTGCTAATTATTCAGGTGTGTTTTGGATAATTCAATCCAAAGCACTCCTGCCCATCCCTTTAATGCACAGTGTTGCATTATTGAAAGTGAACTCTGATCATGACCGCTTGTTTAAGATGGGTTTACTGCTGGCCAAAGGGCATGTACATTAATGAAAATGCACACAGTAGTAACACTGCTTGGTAATAAGGAAGACATCAATCACAGCTGATGTTCAGCTAGTTATTTTAGAGAGAACAAACAGGTAAGAGATAAAAATCAAGCTGAATGGTTTAATGTAGTGCACTTGGATACAACAGATATGAATGGGGTTGAAACTGTAGGAAAAGAGGATGATGCCTGTGCAAACTTTCATAAACTGGAAGGATCATTAATGGTGGCAATTTCAAAACACGCCACTGAATTTGCATTAAACAGTGTGCTTAATTGTCAATAAGAATTTAGTCAACTAAATTAAATTAGTTGTCAATTAATTGATAACTCAGCAATCCTTTTCAGTGGGAGCTTATTCTATCAAATGTAGTGATGTTGCCGTTCAGGCGGGGGCACACATGATTAACCATTGCTGCCTTTCAACTGGAACTAAAGAAAAAGCAGAAGAAGACGTCAAGCCCCCCCCCCCCCCCAGAGCGCATGCACTGTGCAGAGCAAAAAAACTTGCCCTTCCGGGGTATGTTGGAGAGCCACAATAAGTTCCAATGGCGCGTGAGCTTGAAGAACCACCCGCCTGCTACAAATCAGCAGGGTGGAGAAATGGACTGGCGCAAGGAAGAAACTACATGAGTGCAAAAACCCCTCCATGCTAAATAATGGTCACAGAAATAACTTGAATCTGACAAAAGTGGTAATAAATAAAAATTCTATGCCTTCTATGAGCCCTGATCTAAATCCTATTGAACATCTGTGGAAGGAGCTGAAACATGCCGTCTGGAGAAGGCACCTTTCAAACCTGAGACAACTGGAGCAGTTTGCTCATGAGGAGTGGGCCAAAATACCTGCTGAGAGGTGCAGAAGACTCACTGATAGTTACAGAAATCGTTTTGATTGCAGTGATTGCCTCAAAAGGTTGTGCAACAAAATATTAAGAGTACCATCATTTTTGTCGAGGCCTGTTTCATGAGTTTGTTTTTTAAAATAATTCTGTTGAACCACAATTCAAAAGCACTGTCTGATTTTCATTGGTTAATTTTCATAGAATTTTTATTTATTACCACTTTTGTCAGATTCAAGTTATTTCTGTGACCATTGTGAGTTTTTCTTTCATTAACAGAGGGGTACCAACAATTTTGTCCACGTGTGTAAGCTCCACTGGCAAACGTTGACTGAAATGCAGGTGGAAGCAGATGTTTTTAGACCAAAACTCACTTCAGACATGCACAAATGCAAGAGAAATGCGAAGAAGTGTTGCTGTCCATGGTGCTGGAATACCAAAGGCTGAGAGAAGGGAGAATAATATACAGTATATATACAGTATATTATCCCCCCAAAATGTGACTACCCAAAAGAAAAAAATCTCCTCATTGTGAAATTTATTGTAAATTTTCTGCTCCATGCATGTTCATTCTCCAGGATTTATTGGTTTCAGCTTCCATCGTACGGAATCAAAAAGTGTTGATGTGATGTCAAAAAGTAAATGACATTTAACAGGATTTTATGTTATTTTAATGGAGAGAGTTGTAATGGTCAAAATTTAATCACCCATCATTTTATTTACATGATGACACACTAAATAGTTTTTTTATTCTGTCCACATTCACTTTTATTTGCAGACTTATTGTTGAAGTCTATAAATAGGCATTATTATATTTTTAGAGGAATGAATGAATGAATAAATGAACAGGGAAAAAGGGCATACAGAAGTAATTACAAAGCAATATAAAATAAATATGTGAAAGACAATTTACTTTGTGAGGTTGTAGGCTTTGCAACCCTTTTTGGCCCACGACTTGGCTGACAGACCTCGGCGACCTCAAGGTGGAGCTCTTCCTCGAGGGCTCCCATGTTTCAGGACAGCGGCAGGAACAGCAGCAGCAGCAGCACTTGATAGTTCTTTGTTATCGTGGAGACTCTTGGCACGCCTCTTTTGAGACATTGCCGCTTTTCCTCTCCCTCGCATAGTCCAAAACACTTAAGTACTGTGTTGTTTAGGATGTTTGCAACGTTTTCTGTACTTTGCATGTTAACTGCTAGCTTGCTAGCTTATACCCACAGAGATATTTTACGACTTTAAATCCAGATTGAGAACACTTGAGACGGCCTCACTAATTTGTAACTGTTTTATATGATTTGTATGTCATTGTAAGTGTATTTGTGATTTTTTTGCTGCCTCTTGGCCAGGACTCCCTTGAAAAAGAGGTTTTTAATCTCAACGGGTTTTTTTCCTGGTTAAATAAAGGTAAAATAAATTTAAAAAAAATATAATAGGCTAGAGTGCTCATCGCTAGCCACCAGGCTAGTTTTAAGTGGCCAAGCGCAGATGCCACATTGGTGCTGATTAGTGGTGTGCGATACTGCAAGATTCAGTATCGATCCGATACCAGGGACAGTATTGGCAATACTGATACTTTTTTATAATTATGGTGGATGCATCATGAAATTACTAAGTCTGAATGAATTTTCATGACCTTTTAAGTGTTTTGTGATTTTTTTCCTTTGGATTATTAATTAGTTAAAACCCAGGACAGAATTTGGGCAAAGTTATAGATAATTAGAAAATACTTTATTATCATAATAAAACTTTTTATTCAGAAACAATAGAACAGTAACAAAAAAATTTTTCCCAAAAAAATTTTCCCCATACATTGTCATGTCTGGATTTTTTTTTTTTTTTTTTTTGCCTAAATAAACACACTGCACAAAATTATTACTCAAGAACAAATTAAAACAAATTGTTTTTTGAGGTACAGTGTTCAGAATCTAGTACTACAATGCAAAAGTTAAATAAAATGTCTCCCTTCATTTGAAAATATAGCCTCACGATGCTCCTCTTCCTCTCTGCCGTTCTTCTGCTCCGTCTCTGTGCTGCTTGCGTTTGAACGTCAGTCAGCAGCCCGCGGCTGCTGCTTGCTAGCTTGTTTACCTGGCGCTGCTGAGTCACATGATGGTGTGGCATAAAAACACAAGAGAGAGGAGAAGGAAGTAAAGAGTAGGTGTAATGCACCTAAACGCTGGTTGCCAACTGCCGTAAAACCTCCTTCTTCTTCTTCTTTTAGATTTGATTGGTGGTTGGCAACCAGCTTACAGGTACAAGAAGAAGAAGAGGACCAAAGCGTGCCTGCTTCAAATCAAAATCAAAATCAAATCAAATCAAATCAAATCAAACTTTATTGTCATATTGCTGTACATACAACTGTAGTGCAGGCAAGATGAAATTGCGTTTCTCTCGGCATCCATATAAGAAGCAGCATGATTAAGACACACTCCCACATAGCTCCCACCCCCCCCATCCATTCACACATCCCTGAGACATACTTGGGGAAAAAGAATAACTAACTATAATATACAAAATGTCCATAGGTGCAGTAGTGTGTATGTGAGATTCCGGGTCAGCTGTTCAGCATCCTGACAGCTTGTGGGAGGAAGCTGTTGATCAGTCTGGTGGTTCTGCCTCTGATGCTCCGATTCATTTACCAGATGGAAGGAAGTTCAAAGTGTTTATGCAGAGGGTGAGAACGGTCCCTTGACAATGTTCAGTGCCCTGCTCCTACAACGGTTCTGAAAAAGTTCTTGGACAGAGGGGAGGGAGACTCCAATTACCCTCTCCGCCCCCTTGACTATCCTCTGCAGGGCTTTTTTGTCTGACATACTGCAGCTGGAGTACCATGTAGCAATGCAGTACGTCAGAACACTCTCCACCACACCTCTGTAGAAGGTCCTGAGGATGCAGATGGGGAGAGAGGCCTGTTTGAGTTTCCTCAAGAAGTGTAGTCTCTGCTGAGCTCGCTTCCTGATCTCCAAGGAATTCTTGCTCCAGGTCAGGTCCTGCGAGATCTGCACTCCGAGGAACTTGATGTTCTCTTCTCTCTCCACTAAACGGCCGCCGATGCTGAGGGGGACGTGCTCAGGCTGTGACCGCCGGAAGTCGATAATCATCTCCTTCGTTTTGTCCACGTTGAGCACCAGATTGTTCTCCCTGCACCAGCCCTCCAGGTCTCTCACTTCTTCCCTGTACATTGATTCCTCATCCCTCTGAATAAGTCCCACCACCGTGGTGTCATCTGCAAACATAATAATCTGGTTCCCCTCGTGTTTGGATACACAGTCATGTGTTAGAAGTGTAAACAACAGTGGACTGAGTACACAGCCTTGAGGGGATCCGGTACTCAGCGTGACAGAGTTGGAGATGTTGTTTCCAACCCGGACAGACTGAGGTCTCTCAGTCAGGAAATCCAGGATCCAGAGACATGTGGCGGTGTTCAGACCGAGAAGGAGTAATTTCTCTATCAGTCTCTGGGGAATAATGGTGTTGAATGCTGAACTGAAATCAATGTACAGGAGTCTGGCGTAGGTGTCTTTCTGGTCCAGGTGGGTGATGACAGAGTGTAGGGTGGTGACTATAGCATCCTCCGTGGAGCGGTTTGAACGATATGCAAACTGGACGGGAGCAGCACTCACAGATACAGAGTATCGATCTCATTACACTGGTATTAATCAATATCAGTACCAACAATTATTGATATTATGGACATTTGGCTCGATTCACCCACCATTAGTGCCGATAACAAACCCAAACCAAGCATTGAGCCACATAGGCATGTACTGCATTTTCTTCATTTTGGGTGAAGTTGAATATTGTATGAAATAAACAGCATTCGTTGTCATGTAAAATGCCTGATCATAGTAGAAAATTAATAAAAATAAAAAATGTTCAGTTTTAACAATGTTATTGATTGATTTAAACACTGATGTGACTGTTTTCAGCACCCAAGTATCAACTTTTTAAGAATGTCTTCTGGGTATGCAAGTGATTTATGTTTTACTTTCTTATATTCATATGCTTTTTATAATGATGTTCAATCAGACTTGTAATTGTGAGGATGGCAAGTCAAAACACATATGGTAGGTAATTTTAGAATAACTTCTTTTCTAATAATAATAATAATAATAATAATGAAAAATTAACTAAAAATGAATACCACTGCTACTACTAATAATAAACTTCAAACTTTATTTATATAGCACCTGTCATGCAACAAAGTACAGCTCAAAGTGCTTTACAGTTAAAAACAATTCCAGGTAAAACAAAAACAAAACAATAAAAAGACAAAGAGAGCCCTCCCCAAGCCCTCCCACACCACTCCTACTCTCGTCCAAGACATCCATCCACCTGACCCCTCAACTCACCCCAGATGTGGGCCAAGAAACTCGAACAATGCCTCACCGTGGGTTTTTGTCCTTACTTTAGGTATCATTAAAAGGCCAGTACCAGAGGACCTCAGGGTCCACGAGGGATGATATGGTAAAAGCAGATCAAATAAAAAAGAAGGATCAAAACCATTAAGAGTTTTATAAACTAATAAAAGAACTTTAAAATTGATTCTATATCTCACAGTGAGCCAATGCAGCTATTTTAAAACCGGCTTAATATGCCAGTTTTACTACTACTAGTACTAATAAGTCATTAATACTAATACTACAAGTAGTATTAATAATATTAATAAATAAATGATAACAACAACAACAACTAATAGTAATAATAGTTACGCCCAGGGATGCTTCTAACTCTATATATCTCCACTGTTGATGAGTACCAGCAACCCTCTGGAAGTAGTCAACAACTTCAAGTACCTTGGCTCCTGGATAGGATCTACTAGTCATAATATGAAGGTGCGTAAGGCACTGGCGTGGGGTGCTCTCAATGACATGAGAGCTATATGGCACTCAAACATGTCAAGAGAGCTAAAAGTTAAATTCTTCTGTGCAACAGTGGAATCCATACTGCTATATGGAAGTGAATGCTGATCATTAAAGGTGCTTTTCCACTAGGGCCAGTACGGTATGGTTCGGCACGGTTTGTCCGGTTTTCCATTAGGCACCGGAAGTCCGTACAGTTCTGTTTTATTGGAACTGTCCCTATTTTTTCGGCCTTGCTCCAGAGCTGGTCCGAAGCGTACCGGCACTGTTACGTCAACCCACTGCTGGCCACTGATTGGTCCAGGCGTAGCGTCATGAGAGTGGGCATTACGCTGACGTTCCAGAATCGCTGGCTGGCCGCCATTTGCAATTTTTCGTCCATGAGCCCGCGAACAAGTGATATTATAAACAACAACAATAGAATGGCTTAACAGAAATCAGCAGAAATCAACACAGCAGAGTTTTCGGCTGATGTGTTTCGGCTGATGAGAGAATGCAGAGGGAAGCACACTGAGCTTGCAGTGGTGCGCACAAGCAGACGCACTAGAAAATAGATGGAGACGCACCGGGAATTAGACCCAGCCACCCAAACTGAATTGAATGTACAGCCACGACGCACCCAACTTCAGCAGTTGAAGCTGTGATATTGTGATATACAGGACGGTGAGTGATGTGATATTCATGTTTTACGTTATATTTCCCAGCAGTGTTCACTGTAGACGGACAAAAACTTAATCGTGTTTAAACGATGACCTAGCTCAATGCTACGTCCGACGTCGTATGTTGCCTTGTGTTGACAGTATCTGATGAAATAAGCTAGTTGTAATCCTGGTTAAAAAGGTGTTTTTTACATGTTGCATTTTCGTGCTGTGTATGTACTTAAGTTGTGTGTATTTTGATTGTAGAGTCCAAACAGGATCTGCTCGGAATGGCGACGTTTTGACAGCAGTATTGTGACAGGTAAACAACACATCAATCATATTTATAGTCAAATCTTTTGCTTTTTAAGTTAATGTATAGGCAAACTGCTTGTTTATTTATTTTTCTTTCTTTCTTTATTTTTTATCAGATCATTTCTGTGATCCTTTATGAGTTATAGTCATAATAGTGTATCTTGCACCTTGGGGAATGGGAGTTGTTCAGTCACCATTAGAATTTAGTTTATATGTGTAGTCTATAGTATTTCATCTTTAAACTCATCCAGTAAAAGAACACATTACAAATATTTGAGACCCACTGTAGTGCTTCCTTTTATATTTTAGCAATACAAGCACAAAACACCACCCACACTTGAAACCAGGGGGACACAGCGGTGGCTAAACTTTTATTGATAACGTTATTTCACACCATCACAACAACTCAGTATCTAAACTCAGTGTAAATGGTGTAGAGATTGAAAGGGTATCCAAAATTAAAATCCTTGGCATAATAATCTATTAAAAAAACTGTGTTGGAAGTCACATATTAATTATATTAAAGGTAAAATATGCAAATCAATCGCAATCCTACACAGAGTGAAATATTTGCTGAATCAACCCACACTATAGACTTTGTATCATTCATTAATACTCCCATACATGACATATTGTACTGAAGTATGGGGAAATATAAAACAAACATATATCCAGTCTTTATGCTTCAGAAGAGAGCTATTAGAATAATAAACAAAGCTGCTTACAGGGAACCAACAAACCCACTTTTTCTTAAATTAAAAGCTCTCAAGTTGAAAGATCTGGTTGCCTTTAAAACTGCAGTAATAATGTTTAAAGCTAAGAATCTATCACTGCCCGCAAATATCCAAAAGTTGTTCCAAATAAGGGAGAAACAATATCATTTCAGAGGAACATGTATATTTCAAAAACCTTCAGTGAGAACTACCACCAAGCAACACTGTGTTTCAGTGCAAGGAGTCAGACTGTGGAACGCTTTTGGACCTGAATTAAAATCATGTACAACGCTTGGACAATTTAAACAAAAACTAAAGGAAGAAATACTCCAAACATATATACAAAACGACATGTAAAATCACATAAGGATTATCATATCCAGTCTGTGTTGTGCTGTTGCTTAGTTTTTGTCACGTTTTGTCTTAGCTTTGTTCTGATTTGTAATCGCTTATTTTATTTTATTTTTGAATTCTTAGCTGGAACATGGGTGGGCAATATAAGCTGTGGCATCAGCCATCACCCATTTCGGATAAGTTATGTTGAATTTTATAATCCAAGGAGTTGCTGTTTAATTTGACCTTATTGGATTTTTTTTTTCCCCTTTGTTCTATTATTCTGTTCCTTTCTTTTAATCTAATCTATCCGAAATAAAGATTCATTCATTCATTCATTTCTCAAATATGTTTTAAACTTGCTTTAATTATCCACCACCCATTTCTGTCTTTCATCTAGGCAAGGGGAAAACGATCCACCCAAACCGAACCTTGCCTCACTATTTACAGAGATGCAGGCTGAAGATCTGCTGAACTGGGACCAGTACGAGGGGCCGATCCAGTTGCTTCTCAGTGAGGCAGTGTGGCTGGCGTGTGTGACCCATTCAAGTTTCTTTTTTTTTTTTTACAGTTTGAATTTTGCACATTCTAAATAATCTGTAATTTGCTGCTGATTGGAATAAACAATTTAGTGATTTATGTGTTTGCATCATGATTTTCTATTTTGTGTGTTCAGACACCGGCGGGAAAAGAGTCAACAGTACGAACCATTTATCAGTGACTTTGAAAATAATGGCTCATTTTTAAGAAAAGTAACCAAAACAATTATTTGCTGAAGACTGTAAAACAAAATAGAGACATCTGCAAAAGTACAAAGGTTTATTGTCAAAATTCCCAGGGCAATACTACATGAATACATGTATAGTTCACTGTTGATGCAGAGAATATATATTTATACAGTATCTACATGTAGTCAGCAATACTCAATATGATATATTTCCAGTTTATCCACGTATTTCTCCATGTAACCTTGTGACTGCATTATTTTAATTACTTTTACTCCTAGATCCATTTGTTTTGGCTTAAAATGTATCATAATTGTTAAATATATCTTATGCCTAACTCAGTACTGTTTACCTGTTGAAATATACGTATATTTAACAGCTCATATGCTACTATATGGCACCTGATCCATGTTTTGCCACAACACCACTGGCTGGAGCAGGTAAATTCCATGACATCTCAGCAGTCTCTCCATGATTTTGACACAGATCAGAGCAATTTGTTGCACAGGAAGCTAAACATTTCTACAGACATTATAGCCACTTCGTGTTCGTGAAGTTGGGGTCACATCACTGTGTTGAATGTTAACCCCCAACGTTTGAAGCGATATTTTTGCCACAAGAGAGCCATCTGAAACACACACAGAGAGAATACATATTTTAGTACCTAATATCGATAACTTGCTGACATTACAATGTTGTACGGCGGACTTAGAAGCAAAGTAGCATTAGCAATCATTAGCTTACCTTGATATGTGATGTTGTTTGTATCCTCATGTCTTCTCCTTTTTACTGCTCTATGGATTCCTGAACGCTCCAGTACTTTTCCAGAGTGTGTAGTTTCGCCGCCTCTACTTTCTGTTCTCCTTTTTTGCATTTATTCAGGCAAAAAAAAGACAGAGAAGGCAGATGCCGCGTATCCTGCCAGCTTGTGTTTTGCGTAACGTTACGCTTGTTTTACGCCAGTTACGCTGGTTTTACGTAGCGGAAGGGAGAGGGTTGCGCCGCGTCCCTGTAACTATTCCCACCCACTTCAAATGGGACCTACTGCAGTGGAAAAACAAAGCGGGCCGAACTGTACCGTCCCGTCCCGTACCGAACTGTACCGTACTGACCCTAGTGGAAAAGCGCCTTAAACGTCTCCCTTCAGAGGTCATTGGACGGCTCCTACACCCGGATGCTCTGCACCATACTCAGTTTAAACTGGCAAGACCACGTCTCCAATGAAGATCTCATTGTGGTGGCCTAGTTGATAGAGCATCCACTCCACAACCGGGAGGTTGGGGGTTCAAGTCCTGGCTGGGTCATACCAAAGACAACATAAAAAATGGTACTTCCTGCTGTGTAGCTTGGTGCTCAGTGTAATAGAATGGGGGAAGGAGAAACTGTTTGTGGCTGCGCCTTGCATGGCAGCGACTCCTCTGATTCTACATGTGATTAACATCGTAAATAGGAGAAACATAATTTTGTTCTACTGTACATTTTTGTTTTTTGTAATACTTTATTTTGAACAAAAAAGTAAAAAAAAAACAAAAACAAATGACAAGTGCGATAAAGTGACAGTATATAGTGCTTGAAAGGGAGAAGGAAGAAGTGAACACTTATTAACTCCAACTCCTTTTTTCCATAAATACAACCCATGTGAAATATATACAAATTACCACATTTAAGACCCCAAATAAACAACTATATTCTGTACATATCAACATTAACACCCATCCATCCCAACATACATACAGTCCATACATCAAAACCAGCCCCAAACAACACAAGATATACACAGCACTGTCCCACCTACCATTCCATAGTGTCCCAGAGTGAGCATAGTGAATCGTACATATAAATACTACCTTTCTAACATATATACTTTCAGCAAATAATGTTTATACCTATTTTTGAATTGATTTGTTTGTACATAGTTTCAGTTCCAGCTCCAGACTGTTCCACAAATCCACCCCACAGACAGGCTTTCTCTTCAAGATGGCGACCGGGATGGTCACACTTTTTCAGTGCTGAGACAAAGTCACTGATTTTGCCATTAAAAGTGGCTGGCCTGCAGCGATCGGCGCTCGTGGCGAACACGCACGGGCTGAATTGCCACCTCCGTTGGATTGCCCTTTAATCGCCTTTCTCCAGCGACCAGCATTTCTTTGTGGTTCACTGATGCGCCTTCCTGAAGCGATTGCTAAGCTAACACTAGTTAGCTTAATGCTACCTGAAGCGATTGCTAAGCTAACACTAGTTAGCTTAATGCTGGTGCCAGTCTCTAAATAACTAACCTACAGCGATCGGATATACCTCCGGTGGATTACCCCTTTGATCGCTTTTATCCGGCCACTGTGAGTAAACTGACCAGCGATTCCAGCGCTTCCTTGTGATTCACTGATGTGCCCTACCTGAAGCGATTGCTAAGCTAACGGTAGTTAGCTTAATGCTGGCGCCAGCCATTCCACCTAACACCAGCCTGAATCAAAGCCCAGCTGTGAGGCCCAGCGGAGATACTACCAGGCAGGCGGCTATTTGTTGACGGGGCTCAGCAGAGTTTTCACCCAGGCAGACGGCGGTAGGCGGCGGTGCCTAGCGGAGGACTTACCGTGACTGCAGCGGCGGTGTGCGACGAGACTACCCGAAGCGATTGCTAAGCTAACGCTAGTTAGCTTAATGCTGGCGCCAGTCATTCCACCTTACACCAGCCTGAATCGAAGCCCAGCTGCGAGGCCCAGCGGAGATACTACCAGGCAAGCGGCTATTTGTTGACGGGGCTCAGCAGAGATTTCACCCAGGCAGACGACGGTAGGTGGCGGTGCCTAGCGGAGGACTTACCGTGACCTCAGCGGAGCTCGGTGGCAGCGGCGGTGTGCGACGAGACTCGGTTGGAGGAGCGGGACGGGAGACCAGTTACGGCGGCTATGAGCAACGAGACCAGCAACGGAAGGGGCTAGTTGGCTAGCTGAGGCCCAGCTGGATTCGAGGACGATCGGATCAGATTCTGGCGATATAAGCAGAATTTATTTTACTATCCACAGATTTTCTTTTTCCTTCTTTCCAAGAAAGACTGAAGATGGCTGCCACCGGATTAAAAAGTGGGCTGATGGGCACCACTAATAAGCCTTCTCTACTTATCTACTTCCTCTTCGTTTTGTCTTTGTGTGTCTGGACCTGCAACAAGAAGGATTTTCCGACAAACTCAACCAAAGGTGAAGTTAAAAAGTTTTATCTGTATGGATTTGGGCTTGGACATCTCACCCTACACTCTATGTGGTCTTTAAAAGCCCTGAGCAAAAACTTCCAAATTAAGGCAAACATGGCTGTTAAGCAAAAATCACAATATGGCAGAGGATATACAGTTAAAGTTCTGTTAGTTCTGCTACTTCTGGCAGGAGATATTCACCTTAACCCTGGACCTGCCACTATTAAACAGCAGACCACTGGGTTAGCACAAAACCGAGCTGTACAAAAGCAAAAACAACATTTATTTTTCCAAACTGTTAATCATGCACGAGTTCTTTGGGACACCAAGGCTAAACCAAAGGGGATCCTCGGTGGTCATTTAAACATACAGAGCATAATCCCCAAAAGAGATGAGATTTCGGTGTTGCTGTTGGACTCAAATCTGGACTACCTTTGTCTCTCAGAAAGCTGGCTACACAGGAACATAGACACTAATATGATCGATATTGTGGGCTACCAGTGTTTTAGAAAAGACAGGCAGGTAGGGAGGGGAGGAGGTGTTTTAATTTACATCAAAGAGAAATATAAATGTCAACTGGTTGATTTGAATACTTCACTTGAATGTTTAGCTGTTAATGTATGTCTCTCTCCGGTAATGAATTTCAACATTGCAGTAGTGTACAACCCACCGTCACACAACTCTTCCTTTTATAATGAATTAAGTGATCTGGTTAAACAACTTGAGAAGAACAGAGAAACAATAATTCATGGTGACTTTAATATCAACTGGTCTGATAAAAAAGACAAACAAAAACTGAAAAGCCTCATGACTAAATTTAATTACCAGCAAATCATCAAAGGACCCACCAGGATAACCAAACAATCCAGAACACTTATTGACATGGTATTTACTAATAAACCAGAACGAATAACCAGAACCTATAATCTTGTAACTGGTCTCTCAGATCATAACATGGTTCTTGCTGTCAGGAAACTTACTAAAAAGCGACTACAGTATTTTGGGGGAGTCGATATTGACAAATCAAATTTTATTGTCCCCAAATCAAAAAATGAGGAGTTTGAACATTACTTAGAGAATCAAAATTGGGAGCAGCTCATGTCAACATGTGAAGTAGATGATTGTTGTAATTTTATAACTGCAACAATCACAAAGTCTATAGAAAAATTTTCAAAGCAAATTAAAAGTAGACAACAGAAGATTAGCCTACCATGGTTAAATAATGAAATAAGAAAACTTATGAAGAGACGAGACTATGCACTGAAAACATCACTAACCTCCAAACTACAAAATGATCACCTTGTGTACAAAAGTTTAAGAAATAAAGTGGTACATGAGCTGTGAAAATCAAAAATATCTTATTACAATAAACTGATAGATCATGCAAAGGGTAACAACAGTTCCCTATGGAGGCATTTAAATAACTTAACTAATAAAAAAAACGATCAGAAGGGGGTAAAGGAACTTAGAATCAATGGCAAGACCGTCAGTGACAAGGCTACTTTGGCAAATGAATTTAATTCACACTTTGTGGGCTCTGTGGAAGACTTAACAAAAATTTTTGTGCTGCCAAATGTGCTCAACAACACAAATTCCATACTTCCAACAGATACTTTTCACATCAATGAGGTAAATGAGAAGTTAATTGCTGGTATTGTTAAAACACTGTCAAACTCAAAAACTAATGATATCTACAATATGAGCACCTCCTTTCTCAAAATGCACAGCAAAATATTAATCAAACCACTGACCCATCTCATTAATCTCTCCATTAGGTCTAGTACATTTCCATCTGGCTGGAAAAAAGCTGTCGTCATACCAGTTCATAAATCAGGCAGTAAAGACGATATATGCAATTACCGCCCAATCTCTATCTTACCAGTCCTATCTAAGGTTCTTGAAAAAGTTGTAGCTACACAGCTGATAGACTACTTACAAGACAGTCAACTTCTTCATCCACATCAATTTGGTTTTAGACCAGGATACTCAACAGAAACAGCAAATTGTTGCCTTATTGAAAACGTCAAACAGTCCTTGGACAGGGGTAATGTGGTAGGAGCTGTTTTTCTAGATCTCAAAAAGGCTTTCGATACTGTAAACCACAGTTTGCTTTTATCCAAAATGGTATCTTTTAACTTCTCCCCAAATACATTAGAATGGTTTGCATCTTATCTCCAGAATAGAGAACAGTGTGTAAAAGTTCACCAGGATAAATCCTCATTTTTAAACAACCGCATGGGTATCCCACAAGGGTCCATTCTTGGTCCTTTACTTTTCAGCATTTTTATTAATGACTTGCCGTTACACTGCTCAGCTGCAACATGCCAACTTTATGCAGATGATGCAGTTATTTACACAGCTGCCAAGACTCCAGCACAGGCTGCAGATGTACTGTCTACAAGTATGGTTGATGTCCAAGAGTGGCTCCTCAAGAACCATCTATTGCTGAACCTTCAGAAAACAGTCTCAATGTGCTTTTCAATCAAAAAATGTAACCTGCAACATTTTAAAGTTAATATACATGATCATGACATCAGTTTAGCTACAGAATTCAAATACCTTGGCATTGTACTAGATCCTCAACTCAAATTTAATCTTCATATAAAGAAAATTTCAAAAACAGTAAAAAAAAATCTGAACTGCTTTAAATTAATTAGATATTACATACCTTACAAAGCAGCTGCACTGTATATGCATTCTATGGTTTTTTCTCATATATCATACTGTTTGACAGTCTGGGCTCAAGCAGCCCCTTCCACAATAAGACATATAGGTTCATTATATAATCAAACCCTAAAAATCTTGGACAAAAAGCCCATTAGGTGGCATCACTGTAATGTTTTAAAAAAAATACAACCTATTGAGTTTTGAGAGCTTCATTGACCTCTGTCTTCTGAAATTAACATTCAAATGTTTCCATAAATCAGCACCGGAGCCACTTGCTGGTTTCGTCCAAAGACAGGTCAGCAGCAGAGCCACCAGGAGTTCTGTTAACAATAACTGTAAAATATTCCACCGCAGAACCACATTTGGACAAACAGCTTTCTCTATAAAGGGCAGTCACATCTGGAACACAATGCCAAATGAAATTAAAATAATAACGGACTTTAAAACATTCACTAAAAATGTTAAAAACTGGCTGAAAAATAAACAAGAATGTACTCATGTATGAATTAATTGTCTGCAAAGTGAGAGTGAATGAAGGGAAGGAATAAATGTGTTTGTTTATAGTGAGTGACGGAGGGAGGAAGGCCTGAAATAGGCAAATGTGAGTTATGTTATATGTGTTAAATGTGAGTCAGGCTGTTATATTTGTGTATTTATAATATTTATAATATTTATGTTAAGTATGAGTCAGGCTGTTATATTTGTGTATTTATAATATTTATAATATTTATAATTGTGTATTTATAATTTTTCTGCATTGATGTATGTGGTTATTGTGTATATTTTTTTTTTTCCCATCTTTACTTGATTCTTTTTTCTAAAGCCCATCCAGGGACAAGAGTTGCAAATTAGTTAATAGCTATACACTCTATGTGCAACACATCAGATTGATTGTCTTTGATTAATTGTCTATGTTTATTGCACTGTCCCTGTCAAATAAACTAATCTACTACTAGATATGCACATACTTTTCTTAGTTGTTCGTATCTTAGGTTTTGTAAAGTTTAAGTCTCCTCTCAAATTATAATCATTGTCCCTTTTTTTGAATATTTTTTGTATATTAGTTGGGAGTTGATTATTAATTGGCCTGTACATGACTTGTGCTGTCTTAAGTTTAACTAAATCCATGAACTTTATCATATGTGACTTTAAAAACAACGAATTGGTATGGTCTCTGTATCCTAGAATTATTTATTATCCTTATAGCTTTTTCTTGTAATGTGCATATTGGCTTGGTTGGTCTTGTAGGCATTTCCCCAGACTTCTACACAGTAGTTAAGATAAGGTAGAAACAGTGAATTGTACAGTAAGAACAATGAGTTATAGTCCAAGATGTGTCTCGTCTTCCCCAGTATCCCTATACATTATGCCAACTTGGCCCGGATGTGACTGATGTGAGGTTTCCAGCAGATTTTATTGTCTAGCGTCACCCCCAGAAACGTATTTTCCTGTACTGTTTCTATTCTGGTATCATCTATCGTTACCATTATTTCATGATTTATTTTATAATTTCCAAACAACATAATCTTTGGGTTTTTTTTTCAGATTTAGAGATAATTTATTTTTGTTGAACCACTGCATTAACCTTTTCATTTCAGTTGTGACCACCTCTAAAACCTGCTGCAAATTCTCACCAGTGCAAAGGATATTTGTGTCATCCGCAAACAAAATAAATTTCAGAATTTTTGATACTTGGCATATGTCATTTATATACAAGATAAAGAGTTTGGGTCCCAAAACTGACCCCTGGGGCACACCACAAGTGATGTCCATGAAGGGTGATTTGTGCTCACTAATTTGTACAAATTGTTGTCTACTACTTAAATAATTTTCCACCCAACTCAGTCCAACCCTTCTTATCCCATACCTTTCCAATTTCCTCAGTAGAATTCTGTGGTCATTGGTGTCAAAAGCTTTCTTTAAATCTATAAATACTCCTACAGCAAACTTTTTTATCTATACAACTAGTAATTTCTTCTATAAGTTTGATCAGTGCCAAAGATGTAGATTTATCTGCTCTAAAACCATACTGGCTGTCTGTAAGGAAGTTGTGTTTTTCAATGAAATCATTGGGTCTCTTAGTGAAGATTTTTTCAAGTATTTTGGAGAATTGTGAGCATAAAGAGACCGGCCTGTAATTTGTGAAATAATGACTGTCTCCTGTTTTGTATAGTGGTATTACTTTTGCTATTTTCATTTTGTTTGGAAATTTACCAGTTTGAAATGACAGGTTACAGATGTGGGTGAGTGGTTTAACAATTCCTTCAATTACTTTTTTCACTATTGTCATGTCAATTTCATTCCAGTCCGTTGATTTTTTGTTCTTAAATTCACTCACAGTCTCGATAATTTCCTTTTCAGTAACTGCACCCAAAAAGATTGTGTTTGAATTTCTATCTTCTATTTCATTTACAGAACCACTGTTGTTTGTTTCTGGTGTCACGATTGATTTTGCTAATTCAGGACCAACGTTTACAAAAAATTTATTGAAACCACTGACCACATCCTCCATATTATTTATCAAATTGCCATTTTCAATAAAATATTCTGGATAATTAGCATTCTTAGGTCGGTTACTAATAATCCCATTGAGTACTTGCCATATTCCTCTTAAGTTATTTTTATTATCCTCTAATATTCTGTTGTAGTATTCTTTCTTACAAGTCCTCATTATATTAGTAAGCTTGTTTTTATATCTTTTATATTTGATCTCAGCCTCTTCCCTTCTGCACTTAAAGAATTGTTTATATAATGTATTCTTCTTTTTACATGCATTTATTAACCCCTTGGTGACCCAAGGAATATTTTTGTTTTGTTGTCTGTCACTGTATTGTTTTATAGGACAGTTTTTATTGTACAGTGATTGAAATATTTGTAAAAAAATTATCATATGCTTTATTTATATCATTTTCATCACAAACTATCTTCCAGTCTTGTATTAATAATTCCTTTGCCAGTAAATACATAGATTCTTCAGTTCTTATTCTTTTATATTTAATATTTTTGGTATATTTTTTCTTCCTATAATCACATTGATAGACAACAAAAATCGGCAGGTGGTCACTGATATCATTCAATAAAAGCCCACTCATGATATTATTTTCCATAATGTTTGTGAATATGTTATCTATTAGTGTGGCACTGTGTGACATGATTCTGGAAGGTCTGGTAATTGTTGGATGTAAGCCCATACTGTACATTGTGTTGATAAATTCTTCTGTCAAACTATGTTGTTTTGAATTCATAAGGTCAATACTGAAATCCCCACAGATGAACATAACTTTATGAGTTAGTTTTGCATACATTTTTTCCATCCAGTCCTTAAATAAGTCAATGTTTGATCCAGATGTTCTATATACACAGCTCACGACCATATTCTTCACATTGTCCAGACAGATTTCTATTGTAATACATTCAAATAAATCATCCACAGTTACTGACAAATTTTCAACAACCTTGTATTGCAAGCTCTTGTCAACATAAATTGCAACTCCTCCTCCTTTTTTCACTTTTTTATTTATATAATTTAATTCATAGCCATCCATGGTAAAATCCACTCCTTTCTCTTCACTGAGCCACGTCTCTGATATTGCCACAATATTGAATGGCTCTTTAAACATCCATCCATCTTCTTCCGCTTCATCCTTTTCGGGTCGCGGGGGGGCTGGAGCCTATCCCAGCATCTTTGGGCGAGAGGCAGGGTCCACCCTGGACAGATCGCCAGTCCATCGCAGGGCCAACACAGAGAGGCAGACAACCATTCACTCTCACAGTCATACCTAAGGGCAATTTAGAATCCCCAGTTTTTTTGATGCCAATTAACCTAACTTGCATGTTTTTGGCATGTGGGAGGAAACCGGAGAAATCCCGGAGTAAACCCACGCAGACACGGGGAGAACATGCAAACTCCACACAGATCACTGTTGGTCGGGGGCTGGGATCAAACCCAGAATCCCCCGGCCAAGGGTGAGTTGCTGTGCTGCCGCAGTGCTAACCACTCCGCCACCGCGCTGCCCTGGCTCTTTAAACAGATGTAAATAATCTTTAATGTTATTAAAGTTGGTATAGAGACTTCTGCTGTTGAAGTGGATCATAGAAACATTGAAATCAGATGTGACCATTGTATTAAACTGTTCATCCATGTAGTAACTACAGTTATTATTGATGGAGCTAAATAAATTATATCAGGGTCTATGTTATATTCATAACATACATGATTGGCTGTATGGACTGAATAACAATATGGATGGTTTCTTCTTATTATTCTTCTATGGGCACCTTCCCAGAATATCAGATAAGGTGGCTTGGCGAAGACTTGGCTTTGCAGGACACTGTTACCATCACCAAGGCCTCCCAGCAGGCAGCCTGGTACTCTGGGAACTGACGCATGGCTTTTGCCACGCAGGACAGCCTTTAACATCATTCATGGACAATGTGAAGGGAGACACTGGGGCAGCCAACACTGGTGAGCTTACCGCCTGTGTGCTAGACCGTGAAGACTGGACCACTAGGGGTGCAGCTCGGCTGTTAATGGACTTGTGTCTGTACTTGTCCTTTTAGACCTTAGTGCAGCTTTTGATACTATCGGTCATAATATTTTACTTGATAGATTAGAACACCATGTTGGACTTACTGGAACTTCGTTGCAGTGGTTTAGATCTTATTTATCTGATAGGTCCCAGTTTGTTCATGTCAATAATGAGTTTTCTTCTGACTCAAAGCTCAGTCACAGAGTTCCACAGGGATCTGTGCTAGGCCCTATTCTTTTTAGTTTATATATGCTTCCGCTAGGCAACATTATTAGAAAGCACTGTATACATTTGCATTGTTATGCAGATGACACGCAATTATACCTGTCATTGAAGCCAGATGATGGTAATCAATTAGCCAAATTAGAGGCCTGCCTTAAGGAAATCAAAGCTTAGATGATTTGTAATTTCCTGCTATTAAACTCTTAGCTTGGATGCAGTTACTATTTCTCTTAATAGTTCTGTGAGGAACCTTGTTTTTTGATCAAGATCTGTTTTTTAATTCACATATTAAACTTGTTTCTAAGACTGCCTTCTATCATTTACGTAATATTGCCAAGATTAGGAGCATCTTGTCTCAGAGTGATGCTGAGAAATTAATCCACACTTTTGTTATCTCTAGATTAGATTATTGTAACTCTTTATTATCAGGTTATCCTAAAACATCTTTAAAAAGTCTTCAGCTGATCCAAAATGCTGCAGCAAGAGTTTTAACAGGTACTCGAAAGAGAGATCATATCTCTCCGGTTCTGGCCTCCCTTCATTGGCTTCCCATAGAGTTTAGAATTAAGTTTAAAATCCTTCTTCTTACTTACAAAGCTCTAAATAATCAGGCCCTTTTTTATTTAAAAGATCTGATACTACCCTATTATCCTAACAGAGCACTACGCTCCCAAAATGCAGGATTATTTGTAATACCTAGAATTTCCAAAAGTACAATGGGAGGCAGAGCCTTCAGTTATCAAGCTCCTCTCCTGTGGAACCAGCTGCCAATCTGGATTTGGGAGTCAGACTCGATCTCTGTTTTTAAGAACAGGGTTAAAACCTTCCTTTTTGTTATCCTTTTTTATATAGCCTATAATTAGGGAGGGATCATGTGCCTCTGAACCCTCCCTTTGTTATGCTGCTAATAGATTTAGGCAGCCGGGGAACCTCCAACAATGCACTGGGCTTCACTCCTTTCTTCACTCTCAATGAAATATTTGTGCTGGTCATGAACATCTGTTTCTTCTCTCCTATAGATTGAGTCCCTGTCATGCTGTTTGAGGGGAGGCACAATCCTATTCTCAGTTGGGCACAAAATTCCATCACCTCCTGGAACCCAAACTGTTTGGCAACTTGTCTAAATTCGGCCGAGTGTTCACCGTCCCTCTCCGTCTCCTCCCCTCAGGTCGAGCCGCTGGACCTCAGCCTCATGCCCGAGGTTTATCATGACCTTGGGGAGGTCTTTAGCAAGTCACGAGCATTAGCACTTCCCCTGCATCGCTCATATGACTGTGCCATCGACCTCCTCCCGGGTGCGCGGTTGCCATCCAGCAAGCTCTATAGCATTTCCAGACCTGAGAGGGAGGCGATGGAGAGGTACATAACGGATTCTCTGAATGCCGGCCTCATTTGGCCATCCTCGGCTCCCCTTGGGGTGGGGTTTTTCTTTGTAGGTAAGAAGGATGGGTCTTTGCGTCCATGCATCGATTACCATGAGCTGAATTCAACTACTGTCAAAGATAAATATCCTTTGCACCGATGAACTCCGCTTTTGAGCTCCTACAGCACTCGCGTGTATTCTCCAAGCTTGACTTGCATAACGCATATCATCTTGTCAGAATACATGAGGGGGATGAGTGGAAAACGGCAATTAAAACGTATCTTGGTCAATTTGCGTATCTGGTTATGCCTTTTGGCTTAACTAATGCCCCTGCCGTTTTCCAACGACTCATCAACAACGTCCTCTGCGACATGATTAATCGGTTTGTCTTCGTTTATCTGAATGACATTTTGATTTTTTCTTGCTCGCCTAAGGAGCATCAAGTGCACGTTAGTGCCGTGTTACAGCAGCTCTTAGAAAATCAACTATACATCAAGGCGGAGAAGTGTGAATTTTCCACTAATTCCACTTCTTTCCTTGGCTTTGTTATAGCGGAGGGGGAGCTCAGAGCCGATCCGGCCAAGGTGAAGGCTGTGTTAGATTGGCCAACACCCCACTCTCGAAAGGAGCTGCAATGCTTCTTGGGGTTTGCGAATTTCTATCGCAGGTTCATCAAGAACTATAGTGGGATTGCACAGCCTTTAACCCGGCTGACCTCCATTAAGGTACCATTTTTATGGACCGAGGCAGCTGAGCAGGCCTTTGTGAAATTAAAAGGCCTGTTCTCCAACAAACCCATCTTGGCTCAGATCGACCCCCAGCTCCAGTTTACCCTGGAGGTGGATGCATCAGACACGAGGATGGGCGCTATTTTATCCCAGTGTTCAGCCTCAGACTTGAAGCTCCGCCCGTGCGCGTATTTCTCTCGGCGGCTCACCCCAGCCGAGAGGAATTACGACGTTGGGGATCGGGAGCTTTTGGCCATTAAACTGGCTTTAGAGGAATGGAGACATTGGCTGGAGGGAGCTGTCCATCCTGTAGTCGTGTGGACCAACCACAAGAACCTTGAGTATCTGCGGTCGGCCTGCCGGCTGAACTCCAAGCAGTCTCACTGGGCCTTATTTTTTCAGGGTTTTAATTTCACTGTTACTTATAGGCCCAGTTCCCGTAATACTAAGCCTGACGCTCTCTCCAGACAGTTCAGCCAGGACCCGGCTGGCCCCCCTTCCCGCTCCCAGCCCATTCTTCCACCTTTGTGCGCCCTTGGAACCCTTACCTGGGAGATCAAGAAGAGAGTCCGCCAGGCCCAGTCCTCAGAGCCCGAACCAGCGGGTTGTCACCCTAACTGCCTTTATGTCCCTGCTGCCCTCCACAGCGAAGTTATCCAGTGGGGGCACGCCGGACGCCTCACCTGTCACCCTGGGGTGGTGCACACTGTGCATATCATCAGGTGAGATTCTGGTGGCCTGCGGCGGGACATGCAGGAGTACGTGAAGGCCTGTCAAACTTGTGCCCAGAACAAGTCCTCTTCTACCCCTCCCGCTGGTCTTCTTCACCCTCTCCCCGTCCCCAGCCGGCCTTGGTCCCACGTTGCCATGGATTTTGTCACTGGTCTTCCCCCTCCCACGGCAACACCGTCATTCTCACGATTGTGGAGAGATTCTCCAAGGCCATTCACCTGGTTCCCCTCCCTAAGCTGCCATCCGCCTTCAAAACTGCAGAGTTACTTTCTCATCACGTCATTAGACTGCATGATATCCATATGGACATTGTGTCTGACTGGGGCCCACAGTTCATTTCTCGTGTTTGGAAGTCATTCTGTTGCTGTCTTGGCACCATGATCAGCCTCACCTCCGGTCATCACCCACAGAGCAATGGGCAGGCTGAGCATGCCAACCAGTCCCTGGAGGCCGCCCTTCGTTGTGTGGCAGCTGATGACCCCAGATCTTGGAGCTCCCATCTGACCTGGGTGGAGTATTCATTTAATTCGACAGTCTCTTCGGCCACGGGGCTTTCTCCGTTTACAGCCTCCGTGGGCTACAACCTCCCCCCCGCCCTTTTATCCATGGCTGAGAGAGAGGTGACGTCTGTGGGGGCCCACTTTCACCATTGTCGCTGGGCCTGGAGGTCTACCAGAGTGGCTCTCCTCCGTACCACCGAGCACAATTGGCGCTATGCTGACTGCAAGAAGGTTCCAGCGCCAGAGTACAAGGTTGGACAGCAGGTCTGGGTATCAGCAGATCAGGTCTCGTTGAAGGCTGACGCTCGCAAGCTCGCTCCCCACTTCGTGGGTCCCTTCCCCGTTACCAACAATGTGGGCGACTCTGCTGTCCAACTCCAACTTCCACGGGCGCTCCACGCTCACCCTACATACCACATCTCCAAGGTCAAGCCTCTCTGCTCCAGCCCCCTCTGTCCTCCCCCGAAGCCCCCTCCCCCCCTCACCCGGATCCTTGACGGCCACATCACTCACTACCGTTCAAGAAATCCAGGATGTCCGCCGCCGGGGCCGGGGATTCCAATACCTGGTCCACTGGGAGGGTTACGGTCTGGAGCACCGGTCATGGATCTCCAGGTCATCCTTCCATGACAAGGACATGGTCCGGGCCTACTACCGAGCCCATCCTGAGAAGCTTGGTGGACTGCCAGGAGGCGTTCCTTGAGGGGTGGGCCCTGTCATGTCCTGGTGAGCGCTGGTGAGTGTTTATAAGGAAGCGCTCTTCGATGTTTTAACGCTGGCTCGTTTAGGTATACTGCCTTATAGCAGAAGTTATCACAAATTAGCAGGTTAAAAATTCCATCCATCCATCCATCTTCTACCGCTTTTCCGGAGGTCCGGGTCGCGGAGGCAGCAGTTCAAGCAGAGAAGCCCAGACTTCCCTCTCCCCAGCCACCCGCTCCAGCTCTTCAGAGGGGATACCAAGGCGTTCCCAGACTAGCTGGGAGACATAGTCTCTCCACCGAGTCCTGGGTCTGCCCCGGGGTCTCCTCCCAGTGGGACGTGCCTGAAACACCTCAAGTGGGAGGCGTCCAGGAGGCATCCTAATCAGATGCCCATACCACCTCAACTGACTCCTTTCAATGTGGAGGAGCAGCGGTTCTACTCTGAGCCTCTCCCGGATGACTGAGCTCCTCACCCTATCTCTGAGGGTGAGTCCAGCAATCCTACGGAGAAAGCTCATTTCAGCCGCTTGTATCCGCGATCTCGTTCTTTCGGTCATTACCCAAAGCTCGTGACCATAGGTGAGAGTAGGAACGTAGATTGACTGGTAAATCGACAGCTTTGCCTTAGAACTAAGCTCCCTCTTCACCACAACAGACCGGTACAACGTCCGCATCACTGCAGATGCTGCTCCAATCCGTCTGTCGATCTCTCGCTCCATTTTCCCCTCACTCGTGAACAAGACCCCAAGATACTTAAACTCCTCCACTTGGGGCAGGAGCCTGTCCCCAACCCGGAGAGGACAATCCACCTTTTTCCGGCTGAGGACCATGGACTCGGACTTGGAGGTGCTGATTCTCATCCCAGCCGCTTCACACTCAGCGGCAAACCGTCCCAGCAAGAGCTGTAGGTCATTGCTGGATGAAGCCAACAGGACAACATCATCTGCAAACAACAGAGATGAGATCCTGTGGTCACCAAGCATGACACCCTCCATTCCCTGGCTGCGCCTAGAAATCCTGTCCATAAAAATTATGAACAGGACCGGTGACAAAGGGCAGCCCTGGCGGAGTCCAACTCTCACTGGGAATGACTCCGACCGAGTGTTGGCAATGCGAACTAAACTCTCACAACGGTCGTACAGAGACCGAATAGCTCGTAACAACAAGCCCGATACCCCATACTCCCGAAGCACCCCCCACAAAAATCCACGAGGGACGCGGTCAAATGCCTTCTCCAAGTCCACAAAACACATGTAAACTGGTTGGGCAAACTCCCACGAACCCTCAAGAATTCTCGAGAGGGTAAAGAGCTGGTCCGATGTGCCACGGCCAGGACGAAAACCACATTGCTCCTCCTGAATCCGAGGTTCGACCAACGGCCGGACTCTCCTCTCCAATACCTTGGCATAGACCTTCCCAGGGAGGCTGAGGAGTGTGATCCCTCTAAAGTTGGAGCACACCCTCCGGTCCCCTTTTTTGAAGAGAGGAACCACCACCCCGGTTTGCCATGCCAAAGGCACTGCCCCCGACCTCCACGCAATGTTGCAGAGGCGTGTCAACCATGACAACCCAACAACATCCAGGGCCTTGAGGTACTCGGGGCGAATCTCGTCCACCCCCGGGGCCCGGCCACCAAGGAGATTTTTAACCACCTTGGCGACCTCAGCCCCTGTGATAGGCGAGTCATCCCCCTCGTCCCCAAACCCTGCTTCCTCTGTGGAAGGCGTATCAGTGGGATTGAGGAGATCCTCGAAGTATTCCTTCCACCGCCCGACGATATCCCCAGTTGAAGTCAACAGTGTCCCATCCGCACCATACACAGTGTGGACGGGGAGCTGCTTTCCCCTCCTGAGCCGCCGAACAGTTTGCCAGAATCTCTTTGAAGCCGACCGAAAGTCTTGTTCCATGGCCTCACCGAACTCCTCCCATACCCGGGTTTTTGCTTCAGCAACCACCCGAGCTGCACTCCGCTTGGCCTGCCGGTACACCTCAGCTGCTTCGGGAGTCCCACAAGCCAACCAAGCTTGATAGGACTCCTTCTTCAGCTTAATGGCCCCCCTCACCACTGGTGTCCACCACTTGGTTCGGGGGTTGCCACCACGAGATGCACCGACCACCTTGCGGCCGCAGCTCTGGGCTGCCGCTTCAACAACAGAGGTGGAGAACATGGCCCATTCAGACTCCATGTCTCCAGACTCCCTCGGAATGTGGTTGAAGTTCTTCCGGAGGTGGGAGTTGAAGACCTCCCGGACAGGGGCCTCAGCCAGACGCTCCCAGCACACCCTCACTATACGTTTGGGTCTACCAGGTCTGAATGGCTTCCTCCCCTGCCATCGGATCCAACTCACCACCAGGTGGTGATCAGTTGACAGCTCTGCACCTCTCTTTACTCGGGTGTCCAAGACATACGGTCGCAGGTCTGATGATACGATAACAAAATCGATCATCGACCTGCGGCCTAGGGTGTCCTGGTGCCAGGTGCACATATGGACACCCTTATGCTTGAACATGGTGTTCGTTATAGACAGACTGTGGTTAGCACAGAAGTCCAATAACTGAACACCACTCGGGTTCAGATCGGGCAGGCCGTTCCTCCCAATCACCCCCCTCCAGGTTTCACTGTCGTTGCCCACGTGCGCATTGAAGTCCCCCAGTAGGACAATGGAGTCTCCAGGAGGAGCACCCTCCAGCACCCCAGTCACAGACTCCAAAAAGGGTGGGTACTCTGAAACATCATTTGGTGCATAGGCACAAATGATGGTCAGGACCCGTTTCCCAACCCGAAGGCGCAGGGAAGCAACCCTTTCGTCCACCGGGGAAAACTCCAATATAGAGGCAGCAAGGTGGGGCGATACAAGAATACCTACCCCTGCTCGTCGCCTCTCGCCCGGGGCAACTCCAGAAAAGGCCAAGCTCCAGCCCCTCTCCAGGAGACTGGTTCCGGAACCGGAGCTGTGTGTTGAGGTGAGGCCAACTATATCTAGCCGGTATCGCTCAATCTCGTACACCAGCTCAGGCTCCTTCCCCACCAGAGAGGTGACATTCCACGTACCAAAAGCCAGTTTAGAAAGCTTGGGATCAGTCCGCCAAGGTCTCCGCCTTTGACTGCCACCTAATCCACATAGCACCGGACTTCCATGATCCCTCCTGCAGGTGGTGAACCTACTGGAGGGCGGACCCATGTAACTCCTTCGGGCTGAGCCCGGCCGGGTCCCATGGGTGGAAACCCGGCCACCAGACGCTAGCCTTCGAGCCCCTCCCCCAGGCCTGGCTCCAGGGTGGGGCCCCGGTAACCCCATACCGGGCGGGGTACACTGAATCCTTGATATACAATTTATCATGAGAGTCTGTTGGATCGTTCTTCGTCTGGCCCTTCACCCAGGACCAGTTTGTCTTGGGAGACCCTATCAGAGGCAAATTGCCCCGGACAACATAGCTCCTGGGATCACTGGGGCACGCAAACCCCCCCACCACGATAAGGTGACGATCCATGAGGGGGTGACGATCCATGAGGGATGAGACACAAAAATTGTGTCTAGGAAACATTTTACCTGACACTGTTCTCTTCTTCTTTTTCCCAGGTTGCTGCCAATGTAGCAGTGTGTCTCCAAGGGTCTCGGTGCGCTCACCAGCCTGTTGCTTCTCCCGTTGCAGCTCCTCCTCTCCACCCGGTCAGACACAGCATCTTTTCCCTGTTTCCCTGCAGTTCCGACCTGCTGGTTCATCTCCTTTCCTGGGTTCTGAGCTGGTCTCTCTCTCCCTTCCACGTAAGTGGTATTATTTGGATTTCCTTTATCCTCCCCATTCCTCCCCTAACCAGCTTGTCTCCTCTCTCTGCAGGTTGCTGCTCTTCTGGCGAGTGACTGTGTTTCCGCAAGATTGCATTTTTTGAAATTTAATAAATTGTCAAACGTTCGGTTGTGTGTGTCTCCATTGCTGTTGCATCCTGCACCTAGGCCGATTGTCCAGTTAATATGACATTGTGGGGGTTTTCCCCTACAGTTGAAAGTGCTATGAGATGACTTGTTGTGAAATGCCACTATATAAATAAAGTTGAACTGAATTGAGGCCACTCTGACTAACTAATAGTTACTACTACTACTATGTTAATACTACTACTACTACGTTAATACTACTACTGCTAAGTTAATACTACTGCTGCTACATTAATACTAGTACTATTACAGTGTCTTTAAATCTGAGCCTTGGTCTACCCTGATTGTGTTTGCCCTCGCATGACTGTGAGTAGAGTAACTACCGAGGGAGACGCTGGTGGTCCATCCTCTCAACATGTCCGAGCCACCTCAGGTTCATCTGTATTAGCATGTCCTCCATTGATGGTAGACCAGCTGCTATGATGATGATGATGATGATGTTAATACCACTACTACTACTATGTTAATACTACTACTCCATTAATACTACTATTGCTACGTTAATACTACTACTAATTATTTAGCGAATGCAAAGTCCTTAAGCCAAGCAGTTGCCTCCTGGTTTGCTGTATGGAGGGTGTGTAATCCTCCTTCCAGTCTTTGGAGCGGGCAAGCCTCTATGATGTGTTCCATAGTTTGCTCCTCTCCACATGCGCACAGTGGGCTAGGGCTACTGCCCCATCTGTGAAGGCTGGCCAAGCAGGGGCCATGTCCAGTCCTGAAGCGATTGAGTGTAGACCACTGTCTCCTTGGGAGGTTGGTGCCCGGGACCTGTTGGTTGGGGTTTATCACCAGCTGTTTGTTTGGGACCTCCTTGGTCTCCCATTCCTCTTGCCAAGCTGTCTGGATGGTAAAGTCAGCTGGGGGAGGGTTTTTCCAAATCGGCCGTCTGGATGAAAGTCGGGCAGTGGGTGGGGTGTAGATATCTGCATGGATTGGTAAGTGAGGAAAATCTTTAACTTTTTGGAGCATCCTTTGAGTTAATGCTGCTCGCCGGATGTGTGGAGGGGCTATGTTTGACAGTACAGAGAGCCAGGGGAGTGGTGTTGAGCGGATTGTTCCAGTTATAGTTCTCATGGTTGAGTTGAGCTGGGTGTCTACATGGTGTGTGTAAGATGACCTGGACCAGACAGGGGCACAATATTCTGCTACAGAGTATGAAAGGGCCAGTGCTGAGGTGCGCAGGGTGGAGACTGCCGCCCCCCATTTTGCACCAGCGAGCTTGCAGAGCAGGTTGTTTCGTACTTTCACCTTAGCAGCCGTCCCCTTTAGATGTTCCTTGAAGGATAAGGTCCTATCAAGGGTCACTCCAAGATAAGTTGGATTTGGGGCATGCTTAAGCTTGAGTCCGCTCAGGTGGATGTTTAGTTCTCTGGCAGCTTTTGCATTGTGGAGATGAAATACACTGGAGACGGTTTTTGCTGGGCTTGGTTTTAGGCGCCAGATTTTGCAGAACTGGTCCAGTTTAGCAAGATCTTCTGTGAGCACCCGTTCCAGTGGTTCAAAGTCTAGTGCTTGGAATGCCAAACAGATGTCGTCTGCATAGATGAATTTGCGGGATTTTGTAGTAGGCAGGTCGTTTATGTAGAGGTTGAACAGAGTTGGAGCTAGAACTGAGCCTTGTGGGAGTCCGTTTTTCTGCATTCTCCATGCACTTGTGTTCTGACTGAGGTGGACTCTGAACCTTCGGTTGGTCAGCAGGGTTTTTATAATTGCTGTTGCCCAAGCAGGGATCGCCTTTATAAGTTTCAGGAGGAGGCCTTTGTGCCAGACCGTATCATAGGCGGCTGTAAGATCGAGAAACACAGCACCTGTCTTCAGTCTGCTCTCGAAGCCATTTTCAATGAAGGTGGTTAGGGCCGGTACTTGTTCTCCTGTACTGCGGTCCTTGCGGAAACCTGCTTGATCCACACTTAGAATATCCTCTATTTCTGGGGAAATGCGTTGCAGTACTAGGCGCTCCATGATTTTGTAAGGAACGCTGAGTAGGGAGATTGGGCGGTAGCTTGCTGGTAGTTTGTGGTCTTTGCCAGGTTTTGGGATGGCAATGACCTTTGCTGCCCGCCATTTCTTTGGGATTGAGTTCGTTTGTGTGATCCTTGTGTAGAATTGTGTCAACCAGGTTAGGGCTCGGGGGCCAAGATTTTTCATGAATTTTGGGAAGATGTTATCGTATCCTGCTGCCTTTCCACATTTCAGGCCCTGTAGGACTTTCTTCAGTTCAGCAGCCTCGAAGGGTTCAGGGTTCGTTTCCTCTACAGGCATTTTTTGGTGTTTTTTTAGCTCAGTTGTAACTGCTCTTCTGGTGTCTTTGTCTTGGGGTGCTTTGGCGATAGTCAGTAGGTGGGATGCAACTTGGTTGGGTGTGACGGATGCTCGGCTTTGGCTAGGGGGCTTCTGTGCAGCTCCTAGGCGACGGATGAGGCTCCAACATTTCCTGCTAGAGTGGGTGAAGCTCCGGTCAGCAACTGTCTCCTCCCATTTCTTTCGCCAGGCTGTATTTAGCGATTCAGTGAGATGGTCTGCTATCTCTGGGTCCCCTGATGTTTGATAGGATTGTAGGAGGGCAGCACTTTCTCCGTCCAAACATGGGACATAGAGGGGTCGGTAGCCTCGTGGGATTGCAGTATGGGCAGCCTTGAAGATTGCGCTGCAGAAGCGGTTGTATGCTTCATCTACAGTGATGGTGTGGAGTGGGATGGTAACAACGCTCCGGTCCAGAGTTTCACTGAATTTCTTCCAGTTGGCTTTGCGGAAGTTCCAGCGCATCTTCCTTGGGCTGTATATGACTGGAAGTTGTAGGCCAATGTGTACAAGCAGGGGCCGGTGTTGGCTGTGTGGAAAATCATCAAGAATGAGGATCTGTGTAGGATATGGCTCCCCATTCAAAGAGCTGACCCAACACAGGTCAGGAGAATAGTCCTTCTTCCACTACTACTAATAATAATATAAGAAGAAATACTACTACTGTAGAGGAATGAACAAGACAAGACATGAGCATTGCAGACACAGATTTTATTCCTCTAGCTCAAAGTCAGGCTGGGCGCCAGGTGCCAAAGTGAATCCTTTATACTTCTTACATTCTCTTCTTTGGCACTTGGAGTACATTACCATACATCACAAAAGAGCACAACACAACACAATACATTCACACCTGGCATCCCAAGTGTGAAGGCACATCATACAGTTTTCTCCTCCTTGGTGCTCTGACGCCTACCATTGCCACTTCTTCTTTCTTCTGCATTTCCATCTCTCACCCTCTACCCCCTATTCCCCATGCCACTGGGTGGAGTAAGACCTCCTGTTGTGCCACCACACAGCCCCCCCCCCCCCCGAACACCCAGAAGGGATCTTAACCCTCCAGTACCTTGGGCTTGAGCAATCGCCCATAACGACTGTAACATGGAGCCGCCGGGCCGACCGAAGTGCCTTCCTGTTGAGGTGGGTAGGAATAAAACTCAGTTCCTGGTGAACCGTCCTCTGGAGGGGGAATAGGTAGGGAGGGGAAAGATTTGGTCTCCTGAAAACAGTTCCCTGAAGGGGGAACACAAACCTGCGGACCCACTGTAGGTGGGCGTGCATGCCGGGGAGCCTGGGCCAGCACCATCTGCTCATCTACCAACACATAAACGGGCTTCAGCCTGTCTATGCAGATGGTTTCCTTACACCCCCCAAAATCAAACACAAAATGTTTTACTCCCATTTCCAAAATTCTGAACGGGCCGTCGTAAGGTGAACGCAGCGGGGTTCTGTGTGTGTCATGTCTAACGAAAATGAATTTGGCATTCTCCAAACGCTTTGGAACAAAAGTGCAGGAAAAACAATGGTGCACCAGCCCCGGAATGCTGCCAGCCTCTGCCCTGAAAAAAAGGCGCGTGAATGAGTCGGCACCAGGTGCGGGACTCTCCGGCAAAAATTCACCCGGGATCCGTAACGGCTGACAAAAAAACAAGCTCCACCAGGGAAGCTGCTAAATCTTCCTTAGGCGCGGAGCACAACCCCAGTAGGACCCAAGGCAGGTGGTCAATCCAATTTGCGTCCGTTAACGAGGCTCTGAGCGCTGCTTTAGGCGACCTGTGAAACCTCTTGCACAAACCATTAGCCTGCGGGTTGTACGTGGTGGTGCGGTGCATTTTGACCCCCAGGTTCTTGGGCATCGTGGACCAGAGTTCCGAAATGAACTGCGGACCCCTGTCGGAAGTGATGTCCGACGGGGATCCGAAACGTACGACACAGGATGACAAAAACGTACAAGCCACATTGGTAGATGTGGTGGAGGCCAGAGGAACTGCCTCTCGCCAATGCGTAGTGCGGTCCAGTATTGTCAAAAGGTGCGTGAAACCCTGCAACGGCAGAAGGGGACCCACTAAATTCACGTGTATGTGGTCAAACCTCCTACTTGGAATTCAGAAAGGCTCGAGGGGGGCTTTAGTGTGCCTCTGAACCTTAGCCCGTTGGCACGCGATATACGCTGCGGCCCACTCCTTCACATCCTTGCGTAAGTGAGGCCAGACAAATTTGGACCTCACCAGCTTAACCGAAGCTCATACGCCAGAATGTGAAAGAGAGTGGACGGACTCAAAAACGCAGCGGCACCAAGAGCTCGGAACCACCGGGCGGGGATGGCCGGTGGAGACGTCTCAAAGCAATGGAGGGCACCCTTCTTGTACCACCCTGCTCTCCAGTCTTAGTCCAGTACCTGCGGGTCAGAGTGTGTAAATGTCCGTGTCCCCAGTTTGGTTGGCGGCCATGGCGGAAAAATCAATACCTACGTAGACTGGAGAGACAAGCGCGCGCGACAGGCAGTCAGCCACAGCATTAAGTTTACCGGCTACATGTTGAATGTCAGTAGTGCATTCCGAAATTGCGGCCAAGTGCCGTTGCTACCGGGCTGACCAAGGTTCCGAGACTTTGGCCTTCACGTAAGTTAGGGGCTTGTGGTTGACAAATGTGGTAAATTCGTGAGACTTGAGCCAGAACTGAAAATGGCACGTGGCCAGGTGGAGAGCTAACAACTCCCTGTCAAAAAGCGTTACACTTACGCTCATTGTCGCACAAAGTACGGCTGAAAAAGGCAAGAGGTTGCCATGAACCAGAGACGTACTGTTCTACCACGGCTCCTACTACAGCATCAGATGCGTCTGTCATGAGTGCTAACTGCACCGACGAGGATGGGTGGGCCAGCAAAGCCATGTTGGTGAGTGCCGTTTTGGCGCCTGTGAACATCTGGACCCAATCAGGGGTCCAGTCAACGCTATCCGTGAGTTTCTTTTCTTGAGCGCGCAGTATAGCGGTTGCAGCAGCTGGTCTGCCCGGGGAAGGAAGCAGTTGTAAAAATTAACCATCCCCAAAAATTCCTGCAGTGCCCTTACTGTCTGCGGATGCGGGAACTCTGACACCGCTCGTATCTTGTCTGGCAGTGGAACCGCGCCCTCTGGCGAGATGTGGTGGCCCAAGAAATCGATCACCGGCAGCCCAAACTGACACTTTGCTGGATTAACTATCAGCCTGTGTGCTTCTAACCATCGGAAAACTTGCTTGAGATGGGCAAGGTGCTCTTCTTCTGATGTGCTGGCCACCAGAATGTCATCTAAGTAAACGAAAACGAACAGCAAGTCACAGAGCACCGTGCCCATCATCCTTTGAAAAGTTTGGGCTGCGCCCTTTAACCCAAACAGCATGCGTAAAAACTCAAAATGACCAAAAGGAGTTATCACCACCGTTTTTGGGACGTCCTCGGCGTGAACTGGGAACTGGTGGTAATTGCGGACCAAATCCACTTTTGAAAAAATGCACATCCTATCCAGGTGCACGGAAAAATCTTGAATGTGCAGGATGGGGTGACAGTCATGTTCTGTGAAATTGTTCAGGCGATGGAAATCACCACATGGCCGCCACAAACCATCGGCCTTGGGCAACATGTGCAGTGGGGATGCCCAAGGGCTATTGGAGCGCCCAACGATCCCTAGACATTCCAAGTTAGCAAACTCCTTGCGTGTGATGGCTAGTTTAGCTGCGTCCAGGCAGCACAGACACACAAAAACTGATGGGCCCTTCGTCGTGATGAAATGCTTGACCCCATGCTTGGTCATGGTAACAGAAAAAGTGGGCACCGTGAGCGTGGGAAACCCGGAAAGCAAACACTGATACTCATTTGCCGAGGCTAAAAAATTTGCATGTGTTGGTGGCCCAGCTCCCCAAGCCATACAAGGTAGTGAAGCAAAAGGCACAGCATCCACTAAACGTCTGTTAGCAACATCAACAAGGAGACCATAAGCACACAGAAAATCATCACCTAAGATAGGAACTGAACATGCAGCTACCACAAAGTCCCACTTGTAGTTGCGTCCATGCAAACACACAGTCACCGACCTTTCTCCAAAAGTCTTGATGGAGGATCCGTTGGTGGGCGTTAGTGATGGGCCACAGCCTTCCGCCAGTCTATCAGAGACAACCAGCAAAATAAGGCTCTTCTGGGAGCTAGAGTCCATCAAAAACCGTTTCCCGGAATGTGTATCCTCGATGAAGAGCAGCTGCTCCCTGTTGTTAGCAGTCGTAGCTGCCACTGACCGCTGGTTGGTCTGTTTGTCCAGCCTCTTGAAATGACACGGCGGCAGACAACATTGCGCCTCGGCGCCAAAGCACTGGTGGTAAAAACACGCTGTCCTGCTGTCCGAGTGGCTGTCCCGGCCACCACCTACAGCTCCTTGACTTCGTTGGACTCCACCGACGATCCCGGTCTCACTGCCTGGATGCCAAAACTCCTGTTTGCCAGGATAATGCGATCTGCTTCCTCTGCCAGTGAGTGATAGTCCCTAGCTGCCAGCAGCAGAGAGTTAGCCAGGATTGCCCTCGCCAAAGCCGGTAGTTTCTTCAGGAAGAGGTGGGCAAAGAGGAAGGATCCGTCATCTGTGCCCAGCAAAGCCAGCATACTTTCCATTAACTCAACAGATGATCCAACTCCTAATTCCGAGTGTGAGAGGAGCCTCTCTCTCTGACGAAGAGTGTGTAATGCCACAGCAGCAGCTGCTTGAGAATGTTGTACTTGCCCTGGGCTGGGGAAGCGTGAAGCAGGCTCATTGCGCGCTGAGTGGAGTGCGGGTCCTGTGAAGCCACCAAGTAATGGTACTTCGTGTTATCCGCCGAGACTCCATGGAGAGTCAACTGGGCTTCCACGTGAATAAACCAGGCGGCCAGGTCACGGAGCCAAAAGTTTGGGAGTTTGACCGCCACACCGAACGTAGTGGGGGGAACCCCAAGCGTGGGTGTTCCCATGGAGGTGCTCGGTCCATCTTCCATTTCCACGTCAGGTCACCAGTGTAGAGGAATGAACAAGACGAGACACGAGCGTTGCAGATACAGACTTTATTCCTGTAGCTCAAAGTCAGACTGGGCTCCAGGTGCCAAAGTGAATCCTTTATACTGCTTACATTCTCTTCTTTGGCACCTGGAGTACATACATTAACATACATCACAAAAGAGCACAACACAACACAATACATTCACGCCTGGCATCCCAAGAGTGAAGGTGCATCTTCATACAGTTTTCTCCCCCTGGCGCTCTGGCGCCTACCGTTGCCACTTCTCCTTTCTTCTCCCGCATTTCTATCTCTCACCCTCTACTCCCTATTCCCTAAGTCACTGGGTGGCATAAGACCTCCCGTTGTGCCACCACACTACTACTAATAATATCAGAAGAAGTACCACAAATAATAATAATAATAATAATAAATACTAATAATAATAATAATGTAAGAAGAAATACTACTACTACTACGTTAATAATACTACTATTAATAATATAAGAAGAAATACTGCTACTACTACTACTACGTTAATAATACTACTGTTAGTAATATAAGAAGAAATACTACTACCCCTCATGGCTCGTCACCTTATCGTGGTGGGGAGTTTGCGTGCCCCAGTGATCCCAGGAGCTATGTTGTCCGGGACAATTTGCCTCTGGTAGGGTCACCCAAGACAAACTGGTCCTGGGTGAAGGGCCAGACTAAGAACAATCCAACAGACTCTCATGATAAATACTAGAACAAGGATTCAGTGTACCCCGCCCGGTATGGGGTTACCGTGACCCCACCCTGGAGCCAGGCCTGGGGGAGGGGCTCGATGCCTAGCGTCTGGTGGCCGGGTTTCCACCCATGGGACCCGGCCAGGTTTAGCCCAAAGGAGTTTAATGGGTCCGCCCTCCAGTGGGCTCATCACCTGCAGGAGGGATCATGGGGGTCCGGTGCTATGTGGATCAGGTGGCACTCAAAGGCGGAGACCTTGGCGGACTGATCCCAAGCTTCCTAAACTGGCTTTTGGGACGTGAAATGTCACCTCTCTGGTGGGGAAGGAGCCTGAGCTGGTGCATGAGGTTGAGAGCTACCAGCTAGATATAGTCGGCCTCACCTCAACACACAGCTCCGGTTCCGGAACCAGACTCCTGGAGAGGTGCTGGAGCTTGGCCTACTCTGGAGTTTCCCCAGGCGAGAGGTGATGAGCAGGGGTGGGTATTCTTGTATCCCCCCAACTTGCTGCCTCTATATTGGAGTTTTCCCCGGTGGACAAAAGGGTTGTTTCTCTGCGCCTTCGGGTTGGGAAATGGGTCCTGACCATCATTTGTGCCTATGCACCAAATGATGTTTCAGAGTACCCACCCTTTTTGGAGTCTCTGACTGGGGTGCTGGAGGGTGCTCCTCTTGGAGACTCCATTGTCCTACTGGGGGACTTCAATGCACATGTGGGCAACGACAGTAAAACCTGGAGGGGGTGATTGGGAGGAACAGCCTGCCTGAACTGAACCCGAGTGGTGTTCAGTTATTGGACTTCTGTGCTAACCACACTTTGTCCATAATGAACACCATGTTCAAGCATAAGGGTGTCTATATGTGTACCTGGCACCAGGACACCCTAGATTGCAGGTCGATGATCGATTTTGTTATCGTGTCATCAGACCTGCGACCGTATGTCTTGGACACTCGGGTGAAGCGAGGTGCAGAGCTGTCAACTGATCACCACCTGGTGGTGAGTTGGATCCGATGGCAGGGGAGGATGCCATTCAGACCTGGTAGACCCAAACATATAGTGAGGGTGTGCTGGGAATGTCTGGCTGAGGCCCCTGTCCAGGAGGTCTTCAACTCCCACCTCCGGAAGAACTTTGATCACATTCCAAGGGAGTCTGGAGACATGATGGAGTCTGAATGGGCCATGCTCTCCATCTCCATTGTTGAAGCAGCTGCCCAGAGCTGCAGCCGCAAGGTCGTCAGGGCATCTCGTGGTGGCAACCCCCGAACCAAGTGGTGGATACCAGTGGTGAGGGTGGCCATTAAGTTGAAGAAGGAGTCCTATCAAGCTTGGTTGGCTTGTGGGACTCCCGAAGCAGCTGAGGTGTACCAGCAGGCCAAGCAGAGTGCAGCTCAGGTGGTTGCTGAAGCAAAAACTTGGGTATGGGAGGAGTTCGGTGAGGCCATGAAACAAGACTTTTGGTCGGCCTTGAAGAGATTCTGGCAAACTGTCCGGCAGCTCAGGAAGGGGAAGCAGCTCCCTGTTCACACTGTGTATAGTGCGGATGGGGCGCTGTTGACTTCGACTGGGGATATTGTCGGCCAGTGGAAGGAATACTTTGAGGATCTCCTCAATCCCACTGTTACGCCTTCCACAGAGAAAGCAGGGCTTGTGGACGAGGAGGACGACTCGCCTATCACAGGGGCTGAGGTCGTCAAGGTGGTTAAAAATCACTTTGGTGGGCAGGCCCCGGGGGTGGACGAGATTCGCCCTGAGTACCTCAAGGCCCTGGATGTTGTAGGGCTGTCAAGGTTGACACATCTTTGCAACATTGCGTGGAGGTCAGGGGCAGTGCCTTTGGCATGGCAAACTGGGGTGGTGGTTCCTCTCTTCAAAAAAGGGGACCGGAGGGTGTGCTCCAACTTTAGAGGGATCACACTCCTCAGCCTCCCTGGAATGTCTATGCCAAGGTACTGGAGAGGAGAGTCAGGCCGTTGGTCGAACCTCAGATTCAGGAGGAGTAATGTGGTTTTCATCCTGGCCGTGGAACATCAGACCAGCTCTTTACCCTCTTGAGAATCCTCAAGGGTTCGTGGGAGTTTGCACAACCAGTTTACATGTGTTTTGTGGACTTGGAGAAGGCATTCGACCGCAACCCTTGTGGTTTTTTGTGGGGGGTGCTTCGGGAGTATGGGGTATCTGGCTTGTTGTTACGAGCTATTTGGTCTCTGTACGACCGTTGTGAGAGTTTGGTTCGTATTGCCAACACTTGATCGGACTCATTCCCAGTGAGAGTTGGACTCTGCCAGGGCTGCCCTTTGTCACCGATCCTGTTCATAATTTTTAAGGACAGGATTTGTAGGCGCAGCCAGGGAACTGAGGGTGTCATGCTTGGTGACCACAGGATCTCATCTTTGTTGTTTGCAGATGATGTTGTCTTGCTGGCGCGACGCGATGTGGATTAAAACTGCTGATGCGGACGTTGTACTGGTTTGTTGTGGTGAAGGGGGAGCTGAGTTCTAAGGCAAAGCTGTCGATTTATCAGTCAATCTGCTTTCCTACTCTCACCTATGGTCACGAGCTTTGGGTAATGACCGAAAGAACGAGATTGCGGATACAAGCGGCTGAAATGAGCTTTCTCCGTAGGATCGCTGGACTCACCCTCAGAGATAGGGTGAGGAGGTCAGTCATCCGGGAGACACTCAGAGTAGAACTGCTGCTCCTCCACATTGAAAGGAGTCAGTTGAGGTGGTATGGGCATCTGATCAGGATGCCTCTTGGACGCCTCCCACTTGAGGTGTTTCGGGCACGTTCCACTGGGAGGAAACCCTGGGGCAGACCCAGGACTCGCTGGAGAGAGTATGTCTCCCAGCTGGTCTGGGAATGCCTTGGTATCCTCTCTGAAGAGCTGGATCAGGTGGCTGGGGAGAGGGAAGTCTGGGGTTCTGTGCTTGAACTGCTGCCTCCGTGACCTGGACCTCCGGAAAAGCGGTAGAAGATGGATGGATGGAAATACTAGTACTACTACTACATTAATAATACTACTATTAATAATATAAAAAGAAATACTACTTCTACTATTACATTAATACTACTACTACTACATTAATAATACTACTATTAATGTAAGAAGAAATACTACTACTACGTTAATGCTACTACTACTACTACTATGTTAATACTACTACTACTACTACGTTAATACTACTACTACTACTATGTTAATAATACTAATTAATGATATAAGAAGAAATACTACTACTACTAATGATGATGATGATGATGATGATGATAACAAATAATATAGCAGCTTTTCAAGATTGTCTCATGTATATGTAAGCAATTCTTTTGTTTTTCTGTTGTCTTCTCGTTCTTTGCCAACAGAAAGACAAAGAATATTAAACAGACACTTATGGTGTTTTGAACAAGTATTGAAAATCTCTACTCAATACCTGTCTTGCTCACTGAAAGTATTAATATAATTAAGCAATATTACATGAGAGGGAGTACGATATCAATGAATATAGAAACTGCAGGTGTAATACATCTAATGCCCTCTGCTACTTGGAGGGCATTAGACGTATCAGTTTAGTCATCGCTCTGTCTCCTCATTCCCTGGCTTCTAGAAGTGTGGGCCAAGTTTCAGATTTACTCCGTACTGATTAGATAATATGCGGCATCATGACCAGTCACCACAGCACTCCTTGAACAAAACAAGGAAGTGAAAAGTGACAGATTTGACCAGAAAAAGATAATAGTGAAGATTTAATTCTTAAGAAATATATACTCTAATGTTGCAGTGATTGCATAACTCTAAAGGATAATTCGGCATATGTGGACAGCACAAACTGTGCGAATATACTGGGAGATGTGCCAGTGGGGACTTGGGGTCTGGCAAAGAACACTAGTGTATCCAACACAGAACACACTGGCTGACTGCAGTCCTTCATGGGGAGACAAGCCCAGGGGTAGATCTGATTTTGATTTTTTTTTTTTTGATTTTGTATACTTTATTGATCCCCAGAGGGGAAATTGAGGGCATCCACCTGGATGGATGAAGCAGCCACAGTACGGCGCTATCCCTTTACCATTCACACACACATTTACACCTAGAGCCACTTTAGAGTCTCCAATTAACCTAACCTGCATGTTTTTGGCCTGTGGGAGGAAACCGGAGAACTCCCGGAGTAAACCCACGCAGACACGGGGAGAACATTCAAACTCCACACAGATCACTATTGGTCAGGGGCTGGGATCGAACCAGGGATCCCATGGTCAAGGGTGAGTTGCTGTGCTGCCGCAATGCTAACCACTGCGCCATCGCACCACCCAATGGATGAGAGATGGGAGTCTGCTGCTTCACTCATGTGCTACCACTGTCTTTTGCAGGACCGTGAGCCCCAGGTGGTACTCCTCCCGGTGTGCTCGCATGGCTAGCTAAAAATTAAAAGTTAATAATAATGCCACCATGATTGTGGAGCGAAATGGCCACATCAATTGCATATCATATGTGGCCACATATCCACGGTTTGACTAAACGATGACAGTCACCAAACTAGCCCTCCTGTTGTCCTCATATTCTGTATACACCCCGTGTCCTCTGGGTCAAAATGACCCATCTTCACTAAACCCCCAATATAAGCAGCTTAATTGAATTTTAAACACCAAATTTTATTTTGCTTGAAGAAAGAACTTGTCATTCACCACAAAATGTGTGAATACCTGAGTTTTTCCTCTTCACCTGTATAAGAAAGAATAGAAATGTGCAAAAATGAGTTTTGAATGTATTTTTATTCATCCCAATGATTCAGTTTCTTTTGATTTTTTTTTTTTTTTTGCTAGTGAACAATGTAAGAAAATATACAATACAAAAATGTGAAAAACAACATAACTCATTCAACTAATTAGCACATGTAGGGCAGTATGCAAGTGCACAGCTTTTGCAGATATTTTTTCTTACACCTGCAGCACGCTGTACGTGTTTTACAGTCCTTCTTTGGCTGGCAGAACTGACATCTCTTCCTCTTACTTGCCCCAGCTGGGGCAGCGGCTGTGGCAGCTGGATCCTCAGGTTGATCAGGAGTTCCTGCACTCTGAATAGCTTTCACAACTGCTGCAGAGGCTTCTGTGCAGGGGACATGCTTCCTTCTTTCAATGAGTGGAGTTACAAGTGCCTTTCCTAGCTGCTCCAGAAACACCCTCCTCTTGTTCTGCTTACGAGGCATCCAGGTCGGGTTGCGCTCTCTCCAAATCACAAAGGCATTGTAGGAGGAAACATCAATGATGTTGTGGAAGATGACCAGGGGCCAGCAGGCAGTCATCCTTCTGCAGCTGTATGTCCCAATCACCTTATCTAGGTTGTCCACACCTCCTTTGTTGCAGTTGTAATCTAGGATGATGGCTGGCTTCCTGTCCTCATGATCACTAATGGCAGCGTCTTTGTGCTGTGTGCTCAGAGGTACTACATTCTTGTTTCTTGTTTGTTAAAGGGAAAGTCTCTCTTTCAGCTTCAGGGTTTTCTTCTTCTTCTTCTGAAGATGATTCATCATGCTCTGGGTTGTATTCCTCCCTATCTTCTTCTTCTGATACATCCTCCACTTCCTCTTCTGAATCAGAGTCGTCTTGCAGGACATCTGAAAAAAATCAGCTCTATAGCCTGTTCGATGGTATAACGCGCACTCATGGCTTCAGCACAGAGAGAATTCGGGGTACTGTCATCTGCAGCACCTTTATAACCTCTGGAAATCCACCTGTCTTGTCTTGTTTACGTCTGCTACTGATTGATCTGAGACCGATCAAAGGCACTGCAGTCCGCGAGAAGGCCACCTGTCTTGTCTTGTTTACGTCTGCTATTGTGTTGTTTACATCTGCTACTGATTGATCTGAGACAGAACTAAAACATTCTCAGAATCAGAATCAGGTTTATTGCCATTGTTCATGTAGTACACAAACTAGGAATTTGTCTCGGTGCAATGCTGCAACATTAAACATGATAAGATAAAAGAAATAAACTATACATGCAATAAAGTGTAGAATAAGAGTAAGTGATACTGGTCAGCAGTTAAAATATATTAGCGAGCAGCAGATACTGTGGAGAACTATATAGTGCAGTCGGTAATGCAGGAAGAAAACAGTGATGATTGACATGAGTCTGGTTGAGCTGCTGTACATAGTGCACGAGAGTCAATAAGTCACTTAGTGTTCAGCAGTCTGATGGCAGAGGGGAAGAAGCTGTTCATGTGACGGGAGGTTTTAGTCTGGATGGACCGAAGTCTTCTACCAGAGGGGAGGGGGGGCAAACAGTACGTGACCAGGGTGTGAGCGATCGGCTATGATCCGGCCAGCACGCCTCCGGGTCCTGGAGATGTACAGATCCTGGAGAGATGGGAGCTTGCAGCCGATCACCTTCTCAGCAGTGCGCACGACGCGCTGCAGCCTTAGTCTGTCCCTGGCAGTGGCTCCTGCGTACCACACGGTTATGGAGGTGGTGAGGATGGACTCGATGATGGCTGTGTAGAACTGCACTAACATCTTGGTGGGTAGCTTGAGCTTCCTCAGCTGCCGCAGGAAGAACATCCTCTGCTGGGCTTTTTTGATGAGTGAGCTGATGGTCGGCTCCCATTTGAGGTCCCTGGTGATGGTAGTGCCTAGGAAGCGGAAGGAATCAGCAGTGGTGATGGGAGAGCCTGAGAGGGTGAGGGGGGGCAGAGGGGTAGTGACTTTCCTGAAGTCTACAATCATCAGAATCAGAATCAGAATCAGAATCAGGTTTATTGCCATTGTTCATGTAGTACACAAACTAGGAATTTGTCTCGGTACAATGCTGCAACATTAAACATGATAAGATAAGAGAAATAAACTATACATGTAATAAAGTGTAGGATAAGATTAAGTGATACTGGTCAACAGTTAAAATATATATTAGCCAGCAGCAGATACTGTGGAGAACTATATAGTGCAGTCGGTAATGCAGGAAGAAAACAGTGATGATTGACATGAGTCTGGTTGAGCTGCTGTACATGGTGCACGAGAGTCACTTAGTGTTCAGCAGTCTAATGGCAGAGGGGAAGAAGCTGTTCATGTGACGGGAGGTTTTAGTCTGGATGGACCGAAGTCTTCTACCAGAGGGGAGGGGGGCAAACAGTACATGACCAGGGTGTGAGGGATCGGCTATGATCCGGCCAGCACGCCTCCGGGTCCTGGAGATGTACAGATCCTGGAGAGATGGGAGCTTGCAGCCGATCACCTTCTCAGCAGTGCGCACGACGCGCTGCAGCCTTAGTCTGTCCCTGGCAGTGGCTCCTGCGTACCACACGGTTATGGAGGTGGTGAGGATGGACTCGATGATGGCTGTGTAGAACTGCACTAACATCTTGGTGGGTAGCTTGAGCTTCCTCAGCTGCCGCAGGAAGAACATCCTCTGCTGGGCTTTTTTGATGAGTGAGCTGATGGTCAGCTCCCATTTGAGGTCCCTGGTGATGGTAGTGCCTAGGAAGCGGAAGGAATCAGCAGTGGTGATGGGAGAGCCTGAGAGGGTGAGGGGGGGCAGAGGAGTAGTGACTTTCCTGAAGTCTACAATCATCTCCACTGTCTTCAGAGCGTTCAGCTGCAGGTTGCTATTTCTGCACCAGGACGCCAGCTGGGCCACCTCTCTCCTGTAGGCGGACTCGTCGCCGTTGGAGATGAGCCCGATGAGGGTGGTGTCGTCCGCAAACTTGATCAACTTGACAGACTGGTGGCTGGAGGTGCAGGAGTTGGTGTAAAGGGAGAAGAGTAGGGGGGGAAAGTACACAGCCCTGGGGTGATCCGGTGCTGATGCTAGTATAGCATAGTATAGTATACCTGGTGCGTGATGGAAGAATGTTCTCTTCACAAAAGTGGATATATGAGTTCACAGTGTCCGTGTACTCATCCAGATCATGCGTGGCTCCTTTAAGCATGCCCCAGTCAGATATTTCCATGCACGTTTCCAGCTTCTCCTCAGCATCACTGGTCCGTATCTTCGTAGTGCTCACAACAGGTTTAGTGAGCTTCAATCTCTGTCTGTATGTGGGAATGAGGTGAACCATCACGTGATCAGATAATCCCAGCGCAGCTCGAGGGACAGCGCGATATGCGTCTTTCACTGTGGTGTAACAGTGATCCAGTGTGTTTAATCCTCTGGTGGGGCATTTAATAAACTGTTTGTAGCGGGGGAGATCGTGGCTCAGATTGCACTGATTAAAGTCGCCAGCCACAATAATCAGCGAGTCTGGAAAACTCCGCTCTGTGTGTTGAATGTGATCCGCGAGCACGCGCTGAGCTTCGCGCGTGTCCGCGTCGGGAGGGGCGTACACAGCGATCAGTATAAAAGAAGCAAACTCCCGTGGGGAATAAAAAGGCTTGCAGTTGATAACAAGAAATTCCAAGGCAGGAGAACAGTGTTTGGAAATTACCGTTACATCAGAGCACCAGCTACAGTTGATGTAGAAGCAGACACCGCCTCCTGTGGTCTTGCCGGAAAGCTCTGTGTCACGATCAGCACGGAAGAGCTGGAAGCCGTCGAGGCGCAGCGCGCTGTCCGGTATATTTTCCCGGAGCCAGGTCTCAGTAAAGCAGAGGACAGCTGAGGAGGCGAGGTCCTTAAAACGCATCAGCAGTCTCAGTTCATCCACCTTGTTAGAGAGAGAGTTGGTATTGGACAGAAATATGCCAGGCAGCGCCGTTCGCGAGCCTCTCCTGCGAAGTCGTACGAGAGCGCCCGCTCGTCTTCCTCTCTTCCGCCGTCTCACTTTCCGAGCCAAACAATAAACCAGATCGGCGGCAGGGGCTAGAAAAACTGGGAGGAGGTCCATGGGGGTCAAAGTCCTGATATTTAAAAGTTCTTCACGGGTATAAGTGCAAGCAGACACACAACTGACAAACAAAAACAAACAAAGAGCGCAGCGAAGCACCATGTCGACCGCTGTGGGCGCCATCTTGGAGCTGTGCCACTCCACTGTCTTCAGAGCGTTCAGCTGCAGGTTGTTATTGTTGCACCAGGACGCCAGCTGGGCCACCTCTCTCCTGTAGGCGGACTCGTCGCCGTTGGAGATGAGCCCGATGAGGGTGGTGTCGTCCGCAAACTTGATCAACTTGACAGACTGGTGGCTGGAGGTGCAGGAGTTGGTGTAAAGGGAGAAGAGTAGGGGGGGAAAGTACACAGCCCTGGGGTGATCCGGTGCTGATGCTAGTAGAGTCTGAGACAGTCTTTCCCAGCCGCACATGCTGCCTCCGGTCCGTCAGGAAGTCGATGATCCACCTGCAGAGGGAGTCAGGCACGTTGAGCAGGGACAGCTTGTCCCGGAGCAGAGCGGGGCGGATGGTGTTGAATGCGGAGCTGAAGTCCACAAACAGGATCCTGGCGTAGGTTCCCGGGGAGTCCAGGTGCTGCAGGATGGAGTGGAGGGCCAGGTTGACTGCGTCGTCTACAGACCTGTTGGCTCGGTAGGCAAACTGCAGCAGGTCCAGGAGAGGGGTGGTGATGGACTTGAGGTGGGGCAGGACCAGGCGCTCAAAGGACTTCATGACTACAGAGGTGAGCGCTACAGGTCTGTAGTCATTAAGTCCAGTGATCCGTGGCTTCTTGGGGACAGGGATGATGGTGGAGGATTTGAGGCAGGACGGCACGTGGCATAACTTAAGGGAGGTGTTAAAAATGTCTGTGAAGACAGGAGCCAGCTGTTTCGCACAGTGTCTCAGGGTGGAGGGAGACACGCCGTCCGGGCGGGGGCCTTGCGCGGGTTCAGTCTGGAGAACTGTTTGAGCACATCCTGCTCACTGATGATAAGGGCAGGGGGGCAGAAGGGGGGGGGTGCCTTTAATGAAGTAGGGATTGTGGAGGCTGTGGAGCTGGAGGGAGGGGGGGAGTTGGACACAGATGACGAGGTGTCAAAACGGGCATAGTGTTGGGACAGTCTCTGACAAAGGGCTTTGTCATCCTGACCTTTAGGAGCCTGAGGCCGATAGTTGGTGATTTGCCTCAGTCCTCTCCACACGGAAGCCGAATCATTAGCAGTGAACTGCTGCTGGAGTCTCTCTGAATACACAGATTTAGCCCTCTTCAGCTCTCTGTTAAACCGGTATTTAACCTCCCTGTAGCAGTCCCTGTCTCCACTTTTCAGCGCTGCTTCCTTCTCCTTCCTGATCTGTCTGAGCTTAGCTGTGAACCAGGGTTTGTCATTAGAGTAACTCACCCTGGTGCGTGATGGAAGAATGATCTCTTCACAAAAGTGGATATATGAGTTCACAGTGTCCGTGTACTCATCCAGATCATGCGTGGCTCCTTTAAACATGCCCCAGTCAGATATTTCCATGCACGTTTCCAGCTTCTCCTCAGCTTCACTGGTCCGTATCTTCGTAGTGCTCACAACAGGTTTAGTGAGCTTCAATCTCTGTCTGTATGTGGGAATGAGGTGAACCATCACGTGATCAGATAATCCCAGCGCAGCGCGAGGAACAGCGCGATATGCGTCTTTCACTGTGGTGTAACAGTGATCCAGTGTGTTTAATCCTCTGGTGGGGCATTTAATAAACTGTTTGTAGCGGGGGAGATCGTGGCTCAGATTGCACTGATTAAAGTCGCCAGCCACAATAATCAGCGAGTCTGGGAAACTCCACTCTGTGTGTTGTCGCTCTCCATTCTGTGGTGTGTAAATAACTCAGTGACTGTGATTTCAACTCAATTTGACTGTCGGGTCATTTTGACCTGAAGACGACCTTTGTACCTTTTTTTGTATAGCTTACATGGAAATGTGAATAAAGGCAACAATTCACTTATCCTAATGTTGGGGTCAATCTAGGAAAAGTCATAAAATTTTAAGTTGAAAAAATATTGTTTAGGGGGATTTTTTTGGGTTTTTAACATAGTGGCGGGTCATTTTGACCCGAGGACAACAGGAGGGCTAGACACAAAAACACTCAAATAAAATAAATCATTTTTATTTAAATATTTACCTGACAAATGGGCAACACTGATGCAACGGTTCCAGCCAAATGATGCCTTCTGCTGTGTATAATAATTTGGGGTGTTTTGTACTTATAATATTGCTAAAATATAAAAGGATGGACTAGAATGAGTCTCAGATATTTGTAAACGTGTCCTGTTACAGTACTGCATGAGTTTATTGATGATACACAGAAGAAATTCAATATTACACGTAACTCCATCACTGAAGAGTGATATAAACTCCCCAAAGTGCAAGACACAGCACTTATGAATATAAGTCATAACAGACAAACAAGGGTTCTTAAACAGCCGCTAATACTGGATGGAAGTCCTGGGCATGACGTTAAACTGCATCCGTTCTGGAGAGGAGATGGGCAGCACCAGGTCTATCATGCCCTAGACACATCATATGATGATGACAACTACACAGATGTCTACACCAGATTGGTCGCAGCCCAGGTTACCAATGACCGCACCTTCTGTCTCCCATCCGGGCAAAGGCGATAAGTATGCTTCTGATGGACCCAAGCAGGCTCAATATTAGACAGGACACCACCATTGGAACTTGGAATGTTAGAACCCTTTGACCAACAGGGAAATTAGAAGAACTTGTGTATGAGATGAGCAGATACGAATGGAACATCCTTGGACTCAGTGAAATGCAATGGAAGATCTCTGGTGAATTATCAACCACTGAAGGCCACAAGCTGTATTACAGTGGACGAGATGGCAGACGTAAGCATGGAGTTGGATTTCTTGTCCATAAAGACTATCAATGCTATCATAGGTTGCAAAACAATCAACAGCAGAATCATATCCATCAGACTGAAGGCCTCACCTTTCAGTATTTCCATCATACAAGTGTATGCACCAACTTCAGACTATGAGGATGAAGCCCTTGAGGACTTCTATTAACAGTTGCAAGAAGCCATAAACCATTACCCTCAAAATGAAATCTTGGTTGTGATGGATGATTGGAATGCCAAGGTTGGGAAAGATGTACGGTGGGGTAAAAAAGTATTTAGTCAGCCACCAATTGTGCAAGTTCTCCCACTTAAAAGATGAGAGAGGTCTCCAATTTTCATCATAGGTATACCTCAACTATGAGAGACAAAATAAGAAAAAAAAAATCCAGAAAATCACATTGAAGGATTTTTAATGAATTAATTGGTAAATTCCTCGGTAAAATAAGTATTTGGTCAATAACAAAAGTTCATCTCAATACTTTGTTATATACCCTTTGTTGGCAATGACAGAGGTCAAACGTTTTCTGTAAGTTTTCACAAGGTTTTCACACACTGTTGGTGGTATTTTGGCCCATTCCTCCATGCAGATCTCCTCTAGAGCAGTGATGTTTTGGGGCTGTTGCTGGGCAACACAGACTTTCAACTCCCTCCAAAGATTTTCTATGGGGTTGAGATCTGGAGACTGGCTAGGCCACTCCAGGACCTTGAAATGCTTCTTACGAAGCCACTCCTTCATTGCCCGGGCGGTGTGTTTGGGATCATTGTCATGCTGAAAGACCCAGCCACGTTTCATCTTCAATGCCCTTGCTGGTGGAAGGAGGTTTTCACTCAAAATCTCACGATACATGGCCCCATTCATTCTTTCCTTTACACGGATCAGTCGTCCTGGTCCCTGTGCAGAAAAACAGCTCCAAAGTATGATGTTTCTACTCCCATGCTTCACAGTAGGTATGGTGTTCTTTCTCCTCCAAACACGACAAGTTGAGTTTTCACCAAAAAGTTCTATTTTGGTTTCATCTGACCATATGACATTCTCCCAATCCTCTTCTGGATCATCCAAATGCTCTCTAGCAAACTTCAGACGGGCCTGGACATGTACTGGCTTAAGCAGGGGGACACGTCTGGCACTGCAGGATTTGAGTCCCTGGCGGCGTAGTGTGTTTCTGATGTAGCCTTTGTTACTTTGGTCCCAGCTCTCTGCAGCTCATTCACTAGGTCCCCCCATGTGGTTCTGGGATTTTTGCTCACCGTTCTCATGATCATTTTGACCCCACGGGGTGAGATCTTGCGTGGAGCCCCAGATCGAGGGAGATTATCAGTAGTCTTGTATGTCTTACATTTTCTAACAATTGCTCCCACAGTTGATTTCTTCACACCAAGCTGCTTACCTATTGCAGATTCAGTCTTCCCAGCCTGGTGCAGGTCTACAATTTTGTTTCTGGTGTCCTTTGACAGCTCTTTGGTCTTGGCCATAGTGGAGTTTGGACTCTGACTGTTTGAGGTTGTGGACAGATGTCTTTTATACTGATAACGAGTTCAAACAGGTGCCATTAATACAGGTAACGAGTGGAGGACAGAGGAGCCTCTTAAAGAAGAAGTTACAGGTCTGTGAGAGCCAGAAATCTTGCTTGTTTGTAGGTGACCAAATACTTATTTTACTGAGGAATTTGCCAATTAATTCATTAAAAATCCTTCAATGTGATTTTCTGGATTTTTTTTTTCTCATTTTGTCTCTCATAGTTGAGGTATACCTATGATGAAAATTGGAGACCTCTCTCATCTTTTAAGTGGGAGAACTTGCACAATTGGTGGCTGACTAAATACTTTTTTGCCCCACTGTACATGCTATTTGGAAGGGTACCTGTGGACACTTCCGTAATGAAGTGAGAAATGAGAGAGGATTCATGCTGTGCAGTCTACTTGCGTTGCTGGCTTGCCGCCTATGTCTTATCCGCCACTTGTTCTCTACTGCTGCCGTGGTTCACAGGGAGCCCCACACCACTGGTTTGGAGTGGTTGTGCAGGTGGGTCTTTAGAATCTTGCATGTGTTGTGGCTGGCCATTCTTGTTTTGGCTCTCTGCGATGTCCCAGAGAAGCAAAACATTCCAGTCTCCACAATGCATGCTCTTTGGGGGTTGATATCTTCTTCAGCTGTTTTTCTGTTGTTACATATGGAAAACACCAATGAATGACTGCGTATGCCCCCGCCTGGATTAGCAATGCCACTACATTTCATAGAATAAACTCCCATTGAAAAGGACTGCTGAGTTATCAATTAATTGGCAATTAATTTAATTTAGTCAACTACATTCTTATTGACAATTAATCAAAAGTCAATTAATTGTTAATATCCGTAATGGGAAATATACATTTGATTAATTTTGTTCTTTAAAATGAAAAAAAAAAAAAATCAGCTTACACCTAACCTTTTTTGTCCTGTCCTCATTATATATATATTTTCAACATGTTGATCATGCATATAAATTGATTCCTGTGCAGCCCCACAAAAAACTGAGTGGAATAGTCCAGCTACAATATGCTTGAAAGATGAGGAACTCACTCCTTTTCCAGCCATTTGCTGCAAACCTTTCTGACAAAGTGCTCCAAACTGAGCCATTACACGATTGAGGTGAAAATATTTGCTTTTATCACCCATCTATTTGAACACTGGTCCTATCTCCAACCAGCAAAAGCTCAGTGTGCAGCAATCACTGTCATGCTTTGCATGTCATTTTTCCAAATAATTTACCAGCTGCAATTAGCAGAATGTAGTTGTCATCACAGTGCTTTGTGAACTGCTTAGAAGAGGGGTTAATGTATTGGAGAGCTAAAACTAAAAATGTACAATAAAACACACGCATATCTAGATGTAAACTATATACTCCACTGATGATTGCACACACTGATTCAAACTAAAAATGACCTCTGCCTGACAAATTAGAAATAAACCTGTTTGACAGCCCCGTTTGGTTAGAACAAATGTGAGACATGAAAAATTGTTTGACACACTTTCATAAAAGCAAGTGGCGGCAACCCATCCTTTAGCATGTGGTAATGGCCTCTCGTTGTTAGATTCAATGGAAAAAGCTATTCATACTGTTATGTGATTGAAAAGAAAATTGAATCCTTTTGATGTTATAAATGTGTCTATTACCGCATTTGCACACAAAATTTCTTTGGAAATTATAGAGAAAGGAGTGATTCTCTGTAGGAAATGTTTGGGAATGACATATTGAATTCTATTCCTGCCTGAATATCAATATAGTGTTCTAGAAGAACTCTGAAACTACATGATTCTTCATTGGGCTGAAAGGCTAAAATTACTATACTATACTATATATGAAAAAAGGTTAATGGATAGATATTTCTTGTGTTGTAATGAACAACCTCTTCACTTAATTGCAGAAGTTATAAGAAACTTCTCTTTTTACACGATGAGATCTATCTTCTGCTGTTGGAGTTCATATAAAGGTCAAATAAGCATGGAGTTGGTCAATGGGATCTTTATCACCTGACAAATGATCTCGCACAGATACAGCTGAGGCCAAGGGTGAGTGTTTTTCATTCATTTTCCCCCATGCCATTTTCTTCTAGTTTAATGGTATAGCCAACAACTGACTGAAGAATTTCATTTTCAACCAGTTGTTTGCAACTTAAAGCAAATGGTCAACTTTTCATACCACTTTTATGATAGGTATATCCATTTAATTGGTGAAATAAAAACAATTTTGCAACAACGGTAAATTGTTTACATTTTAGGGTTGAGAAATAATGTCTTTAAGTAACAAGTCCTAAAAAAAACTCATTTAACCTGTACACTCACAGAGTTGACCCACCTGTTGCAGGACTAAACTCAGGTAAACAAGCTGTCTTTTTGGCTATTCACCTCACCATGTATGTTGTCCTTTCTCAGTTTGGCATGTTGTACACAAAGAACTTGACCACATTTTGCCAAAGTAGTGATACCATTTACACCATTTACAGGCATTAAAATACCTTTATTATTACCTCCGCCAAGGGGAGGAGGTAATGCTTGTAGTGGCATTGGTTGGTTTGTTGGTTTGTCTGTCTGTTAGCAACATAACTGAAAAAGGAAAGGGGAACAGATGATTGGATTTTGGTGGTGATCTGGATCACAATGTGCATGCAGGAATTTTTTTATTTTTTTTTGGTGGGGGGGGGGAATAATAATAATATTGAGCTTCCCCTGTAAGACGTGTCCACAGAGTTACATTCACCTCCACACCCATATACAGTGTGTGATGGCTGACATTATTTCATCTGAAGATGCCAACAATAAGCAAGCAAACTGTGGGTTATGAACAGATTTTGATGACAATTTCAGGAAAGGTGTGTAATGGCACGAGGAACACAGTATGGGCAGACAAACTAAGGATGTCTTGTGAGGCACGTTACCCACACGGTATGTAAACACACAGCACTGGACAATGTTTCATTTTTATTACCTCCACTAAGCGGAGGAGGTAATGTTTTTGCCTGGTGTTATGCCAAAAAGTACACTGTAATTGTCCATTGTTGATGCATAGAATATGTATTTATACAGTATCTACATGTATACGGTATATCCAGTAAATCTGTATTTTTCCGTGTAACCTTGTGACTGCATTATTTTAATTGCTTTTAATCCTACATCAAGTTTGTTTCCGGTTCAAAATGCATCGTAAGTGTTAAATATATCTTATTATATCTAACTCAGTACCGTTTACCTGTTGAAATATTTATTTCATGGCTAATATAACCCCATAACTACAATATGGCACCTGGTGATCAATTTTTGGCAGCTGATCACTTTTTGCCACGACACCGGCATTGCTTTGACTGTCCATGAGCAACATTACTCCAAAATTTATGAACGGATTTTGATTACAGATCTTACCTTTCACCATCACTTTTGGAGTGGTCTGCTGGGGCAGTGGCATTACCGCAGCCGATAAGAAGAGACTGAACAAACTGATCAAGAAAGCTAGCTCTGTCCTGGGGCAGCGCCTTGACCCGGTGGAGGAGATAGGAGAGAGAAGGACGGTGGCTAAACTGTCATCTCTGCTGGAGTCCGAGTTCCACCCTATGCAGGACATACTGAATGCACTGAGGAGCTCATTTAGCAGCAGGCTACATCATCCCAGGTGCACAACCGAGAGGTTTCGCAGGTCCTTCCTACCAACGGCTGTCAGACTGTACAACCTAAGCAGGGCTGCTTGCAGAGATAGCAAAAAGATGTAAAAACGTAATAGTTTTGAATGCAAAAGATGCAATAGACTTACACAATGGTCCCCTCCGGCATACAACTAGGAAAATACCGGTCGCTATGGAGGGTGAGAATATGTATGGGCACATAATCACACCATGTAGGATAACTAGGTAGACGGTTGTGCTGTTTCATCCCATCTAGCAACAATGCTCTGCACTGTGTGTGTTTATACGTATATTTACATATTTATTCCATCTAGCTACAATGCTCCGCACTGGGTTTGTTTATATTTATATATCTGTATATTTATTCCATCTAGCTACAATGCTCCGCACTGTGTGTTTATATATCTACATATTATTCCATCTGGCTACAGTGCTCCACACTGTGTGTGTTTATCTATTTACATATTTATTCCACCTAGCTGCAATGCTCCGTACTGTGGGTGTTTATATATCTACATATTTATTCCATCTAGCTACAGTGCTCCACACTGTGTGTTTATATACTCATATATTTATTCCATCCAGCTACAATGCTCTGCACTGTGTGTCTGTATATATATATATATATATATATATATATATATATATATATATATATATATATATATATATATATATACAGTATATATATAGTAATATGTACATATGTATATTAGCTGCTCTTGCTTTTTTTTCTTGCCTTCTGATTGTTGCTCTGAGTGTTGCTATCCCTGTGCTGTTGCAATCCTGCAATTTCCCCATTGTGGGACTAATAAAGGCTTATTATATGGCTGTGTTGTGAGACATGTATATGTTGGACACTGCATATGTGATTTAACCACGATGAAGGAGAGCCAGCCCCCTGCGATGCGGAGCCACAGAGCCTGGACCCCCTGCGGAGGACAGGGGACAGAAGACTTCCTGACCACTGAGGCTCGGGAAGAGAGAAGGGGGAGTTATGTAAATAAAAGGCTAATGAATGTGAATAAAGAGATTTTGAGAGAGATGTGTGATTTCCCCCGCGAGGGAAATGGTTTGATGTCAGAATGTTTAAATGAGAGAACTTTGGTGTGTTCACTCTCTTTGTTCGCTACTCAAGAATGAGAGCAGACAGTGGAATGATTTCTTGAATAAACTGGAATGAAAGACAATTCGGTTTCGTTATTCAAGTCTCCCCACATTGGTGACTGACGACGTTGAGAATGAACGAAGAAATTCTCAGGGTCCCGGACTCACAGCGCTCAGAGCTGGCGAGCGCAGTGGCCGTTAAGCTGCCTGATTTCTGGCAGGATAACCCACGGTCGTGGTTTCTGCAAGCAGAGTCGCAGTTCGCGCTCGCAGGAGTAACGGTGGATGACACTAAGTTCCACCATGTCATCGCTAAACTGGACAACAGCACAGCTCGGTGCGTGCAAAGCTTGGTGGAGCAGCCACCCGCGACCGACAGGTACGGCAAGCTGAAATCCACCCTCATCAAGTTTTTCACCCCCTCGGCTGAAGTGAGGGCGAGGAGGATCCTGTCTTTGCTAGACCAAGGTGGACACAGGCAGAGCGCCCTGATGGAGGAGATGATACAGCTGAGAGGGTTGGACAACGATGATTTCATTTTTCAGTTCATCTTCCTCTCCAACCTCCCGGCGCATGCGAGAAGCACGCTGGCCGGCAAAAAGTGTCACACCCTGGAGGAGTTCCGGGAGCTGGCCCAGGAGGCAGATGGGATCCTGGACGCCTGCGGCGGGCAAGCAACCACAGCAGCGACCCGAGACAGCGGGGAGCCAGAGGCGGCAGAACCAGACTGGCCGACGACGGCGGCAACACGGCCGCGACGAGGGGGAGCCAATAGCCCGGCGGCAGAGGCGCGGGCACGACACAGCGGAGGAGAAGATCTCTGCTTTTACCATCGGAGGTTCGCAGAGAAGGCACGCAGGTGTGTGCCGCCCTGCATCTTCAGGAGTTCGGGAAACGGCAAGACCGGGGGTCGCTAGCAGCTTCGACCCTCGGAGAACGCAACAAGCTGCTCTACATCACGGATGCGCGCTCCGGACGAGAGTTCCTCATCGACACCGGAGCACAAGTGAGCTTCATCACCCCAACATACGCGGACCGGGTGGCTGGACCCCACGGTAGCGGAGCTACAGCGGCAAATGGCTCGAACATCAACACCTACGGGAGAAGGACCTTGCCTTTATGCTTACATGGCCGCACATATGAATGGACTTTTGTAATAGCGGCGGTGAGTTTCAACATGTTGGGCGCGGATTTTTTGTGTTCACACAATCTGTTAGTTGATCTTGCTAATAGACGGCTGGTAAATGCACTCTCTTTTTACTCTCTCCCCTGTTCAGCTCGAGTGTCCCCGCCACCAGTACAGACCCACGTCGCTACAGCAGGTGGTAAGTTTCACACACTCCTCACCCAATTTCCAGCGCTCACTGTGCCCACTTTTTCAGCGACGGTCGCGAAGCACGGGGTGAAACACTTTATCCCCACTTCTGGTCCTCCCGTGTTTGCAAAAGCTCGGCGCTTGGATGCAGTTAAGCTCGCCATTGCGCGCGAGGAGTTCGCCAGCCTGGAGAGGCTGGGCATCGTTCGTAGGTCGAAGAGCCCGTGGGCTTCGCCGCTGCACATGGTACCGAAAGCCGATGGCTCCTGGAGACCGTGCGGGGATTACCGCAGGCTAAACAACGCTACGGCGCACGATCGTTATCCCATCCCGCACATTCAGGATTTTTCGGTGCACCTGGCGGGGGTGCGCATTTTTTCAAAGATTGATCTAGTTCGCGGCTATCACCAAGTCCCGGTCCAACCGGAGGACATTCCTAAAACAGCGGTAATAACCCCGTTCGGACTTTTCGAATTTTTACGCATGCCGTTTGGTCTCAAAGGGGCGGCGCAAACATTTCAGCGGATGATGGATGCCGTGTTACGCGATCTCCCTTTCGTGTTTGTGTACCTCGACGACATTTTGGTCGCGAGTACTTCAGAGGACGAACACGAAACGCACCTCACAGCAGTTTTTAGGAGGCTGGGAGAGCACGGCTTAATAGTTAACCCAGCCAAGTGCCAGTTCGGCGTCGAGCGGATCGATTTTTTGGGTCACCGCGTCTCCCCGGAGGGAGCGGTTCCGTTACCAGAGAAAGTACGCGCGGTAGCGGATTTTCCCCGTCCACAAACGGTCAAATCACTACAGGAATTCTTGGGGATGGTGAATTTTTATAACCGATTCCTGCCCCACGCAGCTCAAATCATGCAACCGTTATATGCCGCGCTCAAAAAACAAAAACCGACCCAGGCGGTCGAATGGTCCCCGGAGCGGGAGCGCGCGTTCACAGAGGTTAAAAAAGCCTTGGCTGACGCTGCGCTCCTGGCCCACCCAGACCCTGCAGCACGTATCGCGCTGACGACAGACGCTTCAGATTTAGCCATAGGGGCCGTTATTGAGCAACAGGTAGCCGGAGTTTGGCAGCCTTTGGCTTTCTTTAGCAAATCTTTAAGCGCGGCTGAACGAAAATACAGCGCGTTTGACAGAGAACTGTTGGCGCTGCATTTGGCTATTCGTCATTTCCAGTTCTGGCTGGAAGGACGGTGCTTCACCGCTTATGTGGACCACAAGCCGCTCACATACGCCATGGCCAAAATTTCAGACCCGTGGTCCGGCAGGCAGCAGAGGCAGCTGGCCGCAATCTCGGAATTTACCACTGACATTAGGCACGTCGCGGGCAAATTCAATGTAGTAGCGGATTGTCTCTCACGCGCGTTCACGACCCCAACACGCGCAGAGGCAGAACCGGCCACCGTGACCGCGCCGCAGGAGAGCGGCACGGTGGCGCGCGCAGCCCCGGTGCACGTGGGTATAGATTACGTAGCCATGGCAGCGGACCAGGGGGCGGACGCAGACGTGCGCGCGCTCCAGTCTGGACCAACAGGGTTGAGGCTGGAGAGCAAGTGTTTACAAACCGGTATGCCCCCCCTGATCTGCGACATGTCGACGGGGCGCCCGCATCCGGTGGTTCCGGCCACGTGGCGCCACCGTGTTTTTGACTCGGTCCACTCACTGGCGCACCCGGGGGTGCGCGCGTCGGTGAAACTAGTGGCGGAAAAGTTTGTTTGGCCGTGCCTGCGCAAGCACGTGAAGGAATGGGCAAAAGCCTGCATTTCCTGTCAACGGGCCAAAATTCACAGGCACACAAGAGCCCCGTTAGAACCGTTCCGCATTCCGGCCAGAAGGTTCGACCATGTGCACGTCGACCTTGTGGGCCCCCTACCGGCATCACAGGGGTTCACGTATCTTTTGACAATGGTGGACCGCACCACACGTTGGCCGGAAGTGGTCCCACTTGCGACGACCACGGCCGCGGAGGTGGCTCGCGTTTTTTTAACGGCTTGGGTGGCGCGTTTCGGGGTTCCGTCGGACATTACGTCCGATAGAGGACCGCAATTCATCTCTGAGCTGTGGTCAGCGATGGCCAACGGCTTAGAAGCCAAAATTCACTGCACTACGGCTTACCACCCTCAGGCCAATGGTTTATGCGAGCGTTTTCATAGGTCTTTGAAGGCAGCACTCAGAGCGTCGCTCACGGATGCAGATTGGGTGAATAAACTTCCATGGGTTTTATTAGGGTTGCGTTCTGCGCCTAAAGAGGACTTAGACGCCTCCCCAGCGGAGCTGGTATTCGCACAACTCTGAGGCTGCCGGGCGAGTTTTTACCAGAGCCCCCAGAGCCCCCACCTCTCTCGGCTCTGGGACCGTTAGTCGGCACGGGGGCAGACACGCTCCCGGGTCCGGTTCATCACGCTTTTCCACGAGTTTTCATCCCCAAGGCTTTGAAAAATGCCGATTTCGTTTTTGTCAGGCGCGAAGCCCTAAAAGCAACGCTCAAACCGCCTTACGAAGGGCCATTTCGAGTGCTGGAGGCAGGTGATAAGCAATTTGTGCTAGATTTTGGAGACAGAAAAGAGACAGTCAGTATTGACAGACTAAAACCTGCTTTTGTCATGAAGGACGTGTCTGTACCGGTCGCGGTGGCGCCTCGACGAGGCAGGCCCCCGCAGGGGGCAATTAATCACTCTCCCCCTCAGTCAACAGAGCCGAAGCAGAAACGCACCGCAGGCAAGGCGGGGCCAACGCACAGCAGATTCGGCAGACGACTGAAGCCCAAGCGGCGCACAGACTGAATGTTGGTGTTGATTATTCAGTAGTGAGTAAGGTGCTATTTAATTTTAGGAATTAGTCTGTTCTTCATCGTTTGGGGGGGGGGGGTTATATGGCTGTGTTGTGAGACATGTATATGTTGGACACTGCATATGTGATTTAACCACGATGAAGGAGAGCCAGCCCCCTGCGATGCGGAGCCACAGAGCCTGGACCCCCTGCGGAGGACAGGGGACAGAAGACTTCCTGACCACTGAGGCTCGGGAAGAGAGAAGGGGGAGTTATGTAAATAAAAGGCTAATGAATGTGAATAAAGAGATTTTGAGAGAGATGTGTGATTTCCCCCGCGAGGGAAATGGTTTGATGTCAGAATGTTTAAATGAGAGAACTTTGGTGTGTTCACTCTCTTTGTTCGCTACTCAAGAATGAGAGCAGACAGTGGAATGATTTCTTGAATAAACTGGAATGAAAGACAATTCGGTTTCGTTATTCAAGTCTCCCCACAATATTATCTTACCTCTGGTGAAAATGTCATTCAAATCCATCTATGAAATTTTGTGTGATCCTGCTAACAGTCAGAGAAACAGCAGCAAAAACAACTAGAAAAGCACTATGAGAGCACAGACCTCTGGCAAGCAGCTCATTTCCCCCAAATTACATTGGCTGCAATGTGGCGCAGTGGTTAGCACTGCGGCAGCACAGTTTACCCTTGGCCGGGGGATTGTGGGGATCGTGGGATCGTGGGTTCGATCCCAGCCCTCGACCAACAGTGATCTGTATGGAGTTTGCATGTTCTCCCCGTGTTGCGTGGGTTTACTCCGGGATTTCTCCGGTTTCCTCCCACATGCCAAAGACATGCATGTTAGGTTAATTGGCTGTTCTAAATTGTCCCTAGATATCTGTTTCCTATAGGCCCTTAGAATAGAGGGTTAGTATTAATGAAAGCGCTTTGAGTGGTCTTTGTGACTAGAAAAGCGCTATATAAGTGCAGGTTAGTTAGTTAGTTACATTGTTAGAAATGCAGCAGTTTTCTAAATGCAACATTTCTCCATTTGATATTGATGAAAAATACTAATTCAAGTTTCCTCCTACAAGATTTATTGAAATAACAAATAAATAGTATTAGGTAACTTAGCTACAGAAATTCTGGTGTACCAGCAAAAGTAAGATTTAACCAAGTTGATACTGATTTTTACTAAAAATTCCTGGATCCAGGTGATGATCCGGATCACCACCGAAATCTAATCATCTGTTCCCCATGCCATTACACACCTTTCCTGAAAATTTCATCAAAATCCATTCAGAATTTTTTTGAGTTATGTTGCTAACAGACAGACAAACCAACAAACCAGCCAACGCCACTAAAAACATTACCTCCTCCCCTTGGCAGAAGTAACTAGAAAAGCACTCGGAGAGCGCAGACCTCCGCCAAGCGCCACAGTTCCCCCATACAGTGTTTGTGTGTACGTTTTCAGATTCCTTGACCACGAAAACATATGACTAGCAATTGGATTGACAATGATAGGATTAGTGGTTCAGTAGTTATTCACGAAAATGGCATTTTCCGTAATGGCGGCCACAGTTTCCCCCATACAGTGTTTGTGTGTACGTTTTCAGATTCCTTGACCACAAAAACATATGACTAGCAATTGGATTGACAATGATAGGATTAGTGGTTCAGTAGTTATTCACGAAAATGGTATTTTCCGTAATGGCGGTTTTCTTCTGGACGGTGATCCAGATCTTCCCCAAAATTTAATCAGTTCTTCCTTGTACCATTTCCAACAACGCCTGAAAGTTTCATCGAAATCCGTCCAAAACTTTTTGAGTTATCTTGCTAACCAACAGACAGACAGACAGACAGACAAACCCCGGCAAAAACATAACCTCCTAGCGGAGGTAACTAGAAAAGCACTCGGAGAGCGCAGACCTCCGCCAAGCGGCACAGTTCCCCCCATACAGTGTTTGTGTGTACGTTTTCAGATTCCCTGAGCATGAAAAGATATGACTAGCAATTGGATTCACAATGATTATTTGTTTATTTGACATGGACAGTGCAATAAACAGACAATTAATGAATGACAATCAATGTGATAGTGATAGAATTAGTGGTTCAGTTGTGTAAAACGGGGCTATAAGGGACGGCGGGTTGATAAGGGACACTTTTCTGGGAAATGTTTTAAATGTAATTGTGCTTTTTTTATTTTGAGCAGGACGCTGAGTTGTGTTTTTATTGTCAAATATCCATGAATCCTTCATCAAATGTAGGCGGAAGCAAAATTAAAAAAGCAGAATTACATTTAGAAAAGTGTCCCATATTACCCCGCCGTCCCTTATAGCCCCGTTTTACGGTTGTAAAAGCATTGCCTCCTTGGCGGAGGTAATAAACTGAAGTGTTGGTGTGTCCATCTCCTCCACTGACGGATGCAGATTGGTTAGACAGGTTGCCGTGGGTTTTATATTATATTGGGGTTGCGCTCGGCGGCAAAACAGAATTTAGAATTTTCCCCGGCAGAGAGGTCGTTTTTACGCAGCGCCTATAGCTGGGCGGGGAATTTGTGGCAAATAATCGGGCGGCGGACAGGTGGCCGTGTCAGGTTTTGCAGCGTCGCGGAAAAAGCGGGCACGCTGGCGGGCCCAGGCCAGCAGTGTTTTCCGCGTGCTTTTGTGCCTAAAACGTTGAAGAACGCGGAGTTTGTGTTGGTCAGACACGACAAGCAGCGCAATGTGCGCAGCGCCTATGGCTGGCGGGCCCAGGCTACCAGTGTTTTCCGCATGCTTTTGTGGGTAAAACGTTGAAGAAGGCAGAGTTTGTGTTGGTCAGACACGACGCCCAGCGCCGTCCATTGCGCCTGCGCACATGTTGGAAATGGCCATATGTCACAGTGTGGAAAAATGCTTTAAAAAATTCCTGTATGCAGACGGTGATGCGGATCATCCCCAAAATGTAATCAGTTCTTCCTTGTACCATTTCCAACAACGCCTGAAAGTTTCATGGAAATGCGTCCAAGATTTTTTGAGTTATCTTGCTAACCAACAGACAGACAGACAGACAGACAGACAGACAAACAGACAAACAGACAGACAAACCCCGGCAAAAACATAACCTCCTCCTGGCCTTTTCGGCCTGGCGGAGGTAACTAGAAAAGCACTCGGAGAGCGCAGACCTCCGCCAAGCGGCACAGTTCCCCCCATACAGTGTTTGTGTGTACGTTTTCAGATTCCCTGAGCATGAAAAGATATGACTAGCAATTGGATTCACAATGATTATTTGTTTATTTGACATGGACAGTGCAATAAACAGACAATTAATGAATGACAATCAATGTGATAGTGATAGGATTAGTGGTTCAGTAGTGTAAAACGGGGCTATAAGGGACGGCGGGTTGATAAGGGACACTTTTCTGGGAAATGTTTTAAATGTAATTCTGCTTTTTTTATTTTGAGCAGGACGCTGAGTTGTGTTGTTATTGTCAAATATCCATGAATCCTTCATGAAATCTAGGCGGAAGCAAAATTAAAAAAGCAGAATTACATTTAGAAAAGTGTCCCATATTACCCCGCCGTCCCTTATAGCCCCGTTTTACGGTTGTAAAAGCATTGTCTCCTTGGCGGAGGTAATAAACTGAAGTGTTGGTGTGTCCATCTCCTCCACTGACGGATGCAGATTGGTTAGACAGGTTGCCGTGGGTTTTATATTATATTGGGGTTGCGCTCGGCGGCAAAACAGAATTTAGAATCTTCCCCGGCAGAGAGGTCGTTTTTACGCAGCGCCTATAGCTGGGCGGGGAATTTGTGGCAAATAATCGGGCGGCGGACAGGTGGCCGTGTCAGGTTTTGCAGCGTGGCGCAAAAACACGCACGCTGGCGGGCCCAGGCCAGCAGTGTTTTCCGCGTGCTTTTGTGCCTAAAATGTTGAAGAACGCGGAGTTTGTGTTGGTCAGACACGACAAGCAGCGCAATGTGCGCAGCGCCTATGGCTGGCGGGCCCAGGCCACCAGTGTTTTCCGCATGCTTTTGTGGGTAAAACGTTGAAGAAGGCGGAGTTTGTGTTGGTCAGATACGACGCCCAGCGCCGTCCATTGCGCCTGCGCACATGTTGGAAATGGCCATATGTCACAGTGTGGAAAAATGCTTTAAAAAATTCCTGTATGCAGACGGTGATGCGGATCATCCCCAAAATGTAATCAGTTCTTCCTTGTACCATTTCCAACAACGCCTGAAAGTTTCATGGAAATGCGTCCAAGATTTTTTGAGTTATCTTGCTAACCAACAGACAGACAGACAGACAGACAGACAGACAGACAGACAGACAAACAGACAAACCCCGGCAAAAACATTACCTCCTCCTGGCCTTTCGGCCTGGCGGAGGTAATAAATATAATACTGTGAGTACTGATATACTAGTAGTATATAGACAATGGATTATATATCAGTTATCTGTCCGCCTTTTCACAATTGTTCTTTTTGGCACTTTTGCAGACATACGTATTTAGGGAAAATAAAAGTAACTTACAAAAAACAGACAATTAAAGCTGTAAGCAGGGTTGAAGGACTTCGAACTTCGGCAGTGCTCCAACCTGTGTTGCAGTCAAGGGTCTGGATTAATCTTGGACATTGTGCAATGGATACACCGATTGCTTTCGCTGTCAAGTACGTATATGGTGTCATAAAACATCCAGTAATGCCAGTTCATAATTCTGTCATTCATACGTACATACAGTCCACCATGTGAAATTGATATAAATCTGATTGTACTTGTGACATCAGCCTAACTTCCTATAGTCAGTGAGAGTGAGTTGATACTATTATCAAGTGTGATAGATTTGGATTGGATGTGATGACTATTGAGTAATAGTAACTTCCTGTTTCATGGTGAAGGATTAACATTTTACAGAAAGACAACAGAATTCACATGAAAATGTGTAATGAGGTTTCATCCAAATTTTAACCATGTTCTGACCATATTTGAAGGGGTTGTGTTGGAACATGTTACTTCCTGGTCTGAGTGGGTGGGGTTATAATGTTGACAGAATATGGACATGCAGCTGTTTAGGAATTGAAATTTGGTGCAGATTGGATCTTGCATGTGTGCATTATTCAAGCATCCTGTTTTATGTTGAACTTTTTTTTGTCCCCCCACAAATTGCTTAAGAGTATACCAGCCGAGTTTAAGGTTGCTGTGATAAGGTTTTGGAGCAGTTCATTCAAATACACCATGTGTAAATCACCAAAAATAAGCGTTAAAACTAGGGTTGCCACCCGTCCTGTAAAATAGATAGATAGATAGATAGATAGATAGATAGATAGATAGATAGATAGATAGATAGATAGATGTACTTTATTGATCCCAAACTGGGAAATTACAGTGTAACAGCAGCATGACAGTTGACAGCCAAACAACAGAAACACACACGACAGACAAAGGGATTACCCATGGAAAGTAAAAAAGAAACTAACACGACTATAGAACCTATATACATCATAGCTTAATATATGATGATGGCCCGTATAAACACATGAATCATCCCATTGCACAAGAAGGACTATCAGGAGCAGAGTGAAATGTGAGGTACCAGTTAGTCTGTAAGGTGCAGTGTGGCAGCATAGCCATGACCAGAATACAACATCATAGTGAGTTATTGTACAGTGAAATTGCATGTGGCAGGAAAGATTTCCTGTACCTGGCCGTTCGACAACGAAGCTGTAGTAGTCTACTGGAGAAAGTGCTCCGCTGCCTACCTAGTGTGTGGTGGAGGGGGTGATCAGGATTGTTCATGATGGATCGCAGTTTATTTAGTGTTCTCCTCTCCACCACTGTCTCAAAGGTCTCCGGTCTGAGACCAATTACAGAGCCAGCCCTCTTGATAATCTTGTCAAGTCTGTTAGTATCTCTGGCCCTGATACTGCTACCCCAACAGACCGCAGCAAAAAAGATGGCGCTGGCGACAACAGTCTGGTAGAAAAGCTCCAGCATCCTGCTGCACACGTTGAAGGATCTCAGTTTTCTCAGGAAATAGAGTCTGCTCATCCCCTTCTTGTGCGCAGCATCGGTGTTGGATCTCCAGTCCAACCCGCTACTGATCCTGACACCCAGATATTTGTAGTCTTCAACCACTCCCACACCCTCCCCCCTAATCTGCAGTGGCTGAGAAGGAGCCTTCCTCTTCCTGAAGTCAATCACCATCTCCCTGGTCTTGCTGACATTCAACCAAAATACTATCAAAATACAGTATCGTCCTGTTTTTTCACACTAAAATAATGTGTCCTGTATTGAATCAGTACAGAATGTGGTTTGTCCTGTATTTACTAGGTGCCTTTAACACAACATCATCTCATCCACATTCTGCATGTTGCTCACCTACTCAGTAGTTGTTGGTTGATTTGTTTAATTTTACACACTGCATGTGAAGTCATTGCTCAAGAGTAATTGAGTGAGAGGTAGCCAGGCGGGCTCAGTAGCAGCCACAGCAACTTGCTGGCTTTTCGCAGATCAACATGTCTACAGCTGCACCGTTTCCTGATAGTCCGTCCCATGCATCAGTCAAATGTAAACGTTTGTAAAAGTACCGATGTGAGTGGAAAGAACTCAATGATTGGCTTGACAGCATCAAAGACAACGAGTACAAGGCAAACTGCAAAGTTGTACTCTACACAAATAGAAAAAATGTTGATAAACAAGTTGTTGGGGCTCGATGGCTAGCGTCTGGTGGCTGGGTTGCTGCCCATGAGACCCGGCCGGGCTCAGCCCGAAGGAGTTACATGGGTCCGCCCTTCAGTGGGCTCACCACCTGCAGGAGTGACCATGGGGGTCTGGTGCTATGTGGATCAGGTGGCAGTTGAAGGCAGAGACCTTGGCGGTCTGATCCTAGGCTTCCTAAACTGGCTTTCGGGATGTGGAATGTCACCTTTCTGGTGGGGAAGGAGCCTGAGCTGGTGCATGAAGTTGAGAGATATCGGCTAGATATAGTGGCCTCACCTCAACACACAGCCCTGGTTCCGGAACCAGTCTCCTCGAGAGGGGATTGAGCTTGGCCTAATCTAGGATGGGTATTCTTGTATCCCCCACCACCACCACCACCACCACCTTGTTGCCTCTATATTGGAGTTTTCCCCGGTGGATGAAAGGTTTGTTTCCCTGCGCCTTCAGGTTGGGAAACGGGTCCTAACCATCATTTGTGCCTATGCATCAAATGATGGTTTAGAGTACCCACCCTTTTTGGAGTCTCTGACTGGGGTGCTGGAGGGTGCTCTTCTTGGAGACTCCATTGTCCTACTGGGGGACTTCAATGCACATGTGGGCAACAACAGTAAAACTTGGAGGGGGGCAACTGAGAAGAATGGCCTGCCCAATCTGAACCCGAGTGGTATTCAGTCATTGAACTTCTGTGCTAACCACAGTTTGTCCATAACGAACACCATGTTCAAGCATAAGGGTGTCCATATGTGCACCTGGCACCAGGACACCCTAGCTTGCAGGTCGAGGATCGATTTTCTTATTGTGTCATCAGACCTGCAGCTGTATGTCTTGGACACTCTGGTAAGGAGAGGTGCAGAGCTGTCAACTGATCGCCACCTGGTGGTGAGTTGGATCTGATAGCAGGGAAGGATGCCATTCAGACCGGGTAGGAGACAGCTAGCCACCAGGGCTGCTCGGAGAGGCGCTCCGGCCACCGGCAGAGTGAAGAGGCCTCGCCGTCACAGGCCCGTGGCTCTGAGAGAGATCCGTCGCTACCAGAAATCCACGGAGCTGCTCATCCGTAAGCTGCCCGTCCAGCGCCTGGTGAGGGAGATCGCTCAGGACTTCAAGACCGTCCTGCGTTTCCTGAGCTTCGCCGTCATGGCTCTGCAGGAGACCAGCGAGGCCCACCTGGTGGTCTCTTCTTCGCTAAGGGGGTCACCATCATGCCCAAAGACTTCCAGCTGGCCCACCGCATCCGCGGAGAGAGAGCTTAGACTTTCTGCTGCACATTCACCAACCAACCATAATGCTCTGCACTGTGTGTCTGTATACAGTATATACATTTATAGTAATATGGACATATGTTTACTAGATGTTGTTTTTTCTTGCCTTCTGATTGTTGCTCTGAGTGTTGCTATCCCTGTGCTGTTGCAATCCTGGAATTTCCCCATTGTGGGACTAATAAAGGCTTATCTTATCTTATCTCTTATCTTATCTTAGACCCAAACGTATAGTGAGGGTGTGCTGGGAACATCTGGTTCAGACCCCTGTCCGGGAGATCTTCAAATCCCACCTCCGGAAGAACTTTGACCACATTCTGAGGGAGTCTGGAGACATGGAGTCTGAATGGGCCATGCTCTCCACCTCCATTGTTGAAGCAGCTGCCCAGAGCTGTGGCCGCAAGGTCGTCGGTGCATCTCGTTGTGGCAACCCCCAAACCAAGTGGTGGACATCAGTGATGAGAGTGGCTATTAAGCTGAAGAAGGAGTCCTATCAAGCTTGGCTGGCTTGTGGGATTCCTGAAGCAGCTGAGGTGTATTGCCAGGCCAAGCGGAATGGAGCTCGGGTGGTTGCTGAAGCAAAAACTCGGGTATGGGAGGAGTTCGGTGAGGCCATGGAACAAGACTTTTGGTTGGCCTCAAAGAGATTCTGGCAAACTGTCCAGTGGCTCAGGAGGGGGAAGGAGCTCCCTGTCCACACTGTGTATAGTGCGGATGGGGTGCTGGGGACTTTGACTGGGGATATCGTCGTGGAAGGAATACTTTGAGGATCTCCTCAATCCCACTGATACGCAGAAGATTCCACAGAAGAAGCAGGGCTTGTGGACAAGGGGGACAACTCGCCTATCACAGGGGCTGAAGTTGCCAAGGTGGTTAAAAAGCTCCTTGGTGGCCAGGCCCTGGGGGTGGACGTGATTCGGTCTGAGTACCTCAAAGCCCTTGAGGTTGTAGGGCTGTCATAGTTGACACACCTCTGCAACATTGCGTGGAGGTCAGGGGCAGTGCCTTTGGCATGGCAAACCGGGGACCAGAGGGTGTACTTTAGAACTTTAGACGGATCACACTCCTCAGCCTTTCTGGGAAGGTCTATGCCAAGGTACTGGAGAGGAAAAGCCGTCCGTTGGTCAAATCTCAGATTCAGGAGGAGCAATGTGGTTTTCGTCCTGGCTGTGGCACATCGGACCAACTCTTTACCCTCTCGAGAATCCTCAAGGGTTCATGGGTTTAAACAATGGGTTTGTGGGTTTAAACAATGATAAAGTTCACACATCACTGCGGGGGGCGGGGGGGGTGTCCTTTATTTTTCTGCATTGAAGGTGGTAACCCTAGTTAAAACCAAAGTGGATGACTTTCTTTTGGGCCTTTTGGGTTTAGGCTATGGGCCCAAGATGCCTTTTTGTAGGTCTTACGGAGTTCTGTATGTGTACCAAATTTCACACATCAGTGAAACTAGTGGGCGAAGCTGTATTTTAGAGGACGTGAGAGAGCCATATTGTAACGGCTGCTTGTGAGACCCTTAAAATTGGTAAATTTCCCCTGCTAGTGGTCCATGTGCAATTTTTGGGGGTTTGAATGTACCTGAAAAGCTGATTGAGCTTCAGGAAAAATAGTAAACACTAGAAATAACACATTTCCCTCACATTGTCACCTTTGGCCATTTTCTCAGGCCTACAACAACATTAAAATTAATTTGGGTGGTAATCAGTAGTATTGTGGAGAGAGGAATAACCAGGCAGAGCGGTCCAGAACAAAGCAGGCTTTATTAATTTCTCTCTCTCACATCATCCAGAATCACAAGCATCAGAAAAAAGTCACAGGTCGCAGGCACCTCTCCTTTTATAGCCTATGACCCGCTCAGTCACCTGTGGTGCTGCAGTAACATGAAAGACTTTGCAATTCCCATTCTCTTAGTCATTGCTTGCACCAACACACCAACCCCCACATCAACACACAAACCCCCATGACGATTCCCCTTGTCCTTCCGTCTGAGTGGAAACATACTGACATACTGAGTGCCCCCCCCCCCCAGAAACTCAGACTGAGCCTTAACCCTCATGTCCTTTGGGCTTCAGTCTACATCCATAGCAGCTGTAACGGGGGGTCCACGGCTCCGAGCTGCTGCTGTGCCGGTGGGGGGCTCTTGGGGGTGCGTTCGTCTGTGGGGGGACATTGGGAGGGGGGAAAACATCTTTAGCATGGCATTGTGACTGATCTGACGAGTCATTTACCTGGGGAGTTTTCAGTGGGGGTCGTCCACGCCGAGTTGCTCGGGCCAACACCTCCTGCTCGTCTGCTAAAACGAAAGCGGGCTTAAGCCTGTCTATATAAACTGTTTCCCTGCTTCCCCCCAAGTCCAACACAAAATGTTTCTCCCCGGGTTCCAGCACTCTGAACGGGCCATCGTAGGGCGGGCGCAAGGTGGTCCGGTGGGCATCGTGCCTGACAAATACGAACGCCGCGTCCTTCAAGGCCTTTGGCACAAAAACGTGTGGAAAACAGTGGTGGACCAATATGCATCTGTAAGCAAAGTGAAAGGGTTAAGGTATAGTTAGTGCCAGAATAATAATTCTGTAGGTGGTCTCCCATTATGCTCTACACATATTCCACACAAATTCTGTTTGCATGCTTATGAACAATTATGTTATGTTATATGTTCCTGAGAACTCTGTTCCTGAGAACTCTGTTTTTAAGAATAGGGCTAAAACCTACCTTTTTGATCTAGCCTACAATTAGGGAGGGATCATGTGTTTCTGAACCCTCCCTTAGTTATGCTGCTAATAGGTTTAGTCAGCCGGGGGACCTCCAGTAATGCACTGGGCCTCACTCCTTTCCTCACTCTCTATGAAATATTTTTTTTTTGCTGGTCATTAACATTTGTTTGTTCTCTCCCATAGATTGAGTCCCCATCGTGTTGTTTGCTCTCTACATGTCTGTTCTTTTCTTCTTCTCTATCCCCTCACCCCCCAGCCAGTCGCAGCAGATGACTGCCCCTCCCTGAGCCTGGTTCTGCTGGAGGTTTCTTCCTGTTAAAAGGGAGTTTTTCCTCTCCACCGTCGCCAAGTGCTTGCTCACAGGGGATCGCCTGATTGCTGGGGTCTTTCTGCAACTGTGGGGGTCCCCCCTACAGTTCATAGTGCTATGAGATGACTGTTGTTGTGAAATGGCGCTATATAAATAAAGTTGAATTGAATAAATAAAGTTGAATAGATAATAGGAATGAGACAAAAGTATAGAGCGCTCTCCCTTTTCTCTCACTTCTAAGTCAGGTCTTTTCACATTAGTTACACACCCAAAAACAGCATTCTCACACACTCTTTTGATAGCGCATTTAAACTGGCCAATCAGAAGGTCGCGTATAAGCCCCTCCTATTGTACTGGGTCGCCCAACCCGAGAGGATAACTGTAACACGCACCCGGAAGTCGGGGTTCAGTCTGGCCATGCTCTAGGAGGAGCTGCGTCACGCTGCACCCAGCGCTGCTTACTTTACATGTGACTTCTAAATAAATGTTTCATCTTAAAATTGAAGAAATCTCCGGTTTGTTCTTGGATCTTTCAATCAAAGAATCGGGTATTTTTCTAACAAATTGGTGCCGTGACCCGGATTGAAGTATCTCGAGACGAGCCTGGAAAAACTACATAGAAAGGACCCACATCGGAAGGACCCTTTTGCAGGCCACTGTGGCGCCTGAATAAAAAGGTAAGCAGAGCGTTTTTCTACAAAATTCTGCAGTTTGGCCATTCTAAATTTACAGTTGTCTGATAAAGGGGTATATCCGATCTCGAAATTTATCATTGGGTTGGGAGTCACATGTAAAGTTTAAACAATAGTTTGAAAAGTTAAAGAGAGTGCACGTGTTCTATGTTCAGTCTGAGATAGAACAGGCCGCGGTCAATGGATATATATTACGGGTATATAGTCCATCAAATAAAACCATTTTGGAGTCAGTCTGAACCAAAATGACGAGACTTAGGAACTAGAGTGACTAATAATCACCCTGGTATGTCTCCTCAAATGAAAAGAGCCAGGTTTTAGCAATCTGATGCCGAGGGGAGCAATTGAAAGTGTTCGACTCGATGCCACTCTGGGAGTGAAGCCGCGATCATTTTAATTTGCTGGATACAAGACACCGCTTGTTCTCGGGGCCGAAACAGACCCCTAGGGAAAGTGTCCGCTGTATATCAGAGTTAAATTAAGCTACCGCTTCGCAGGAGGACCTGCCGAGGCCTCTGTGAAAGTAGCCTCTGTTTAACAAAAGATTAAATGAATCGGCGAGGTTCTGGGATGCAGTCTGTACCCAGGACTTAATAAGACTTAGGGGCAACGGCCGTGCCAGTCTTCTCAAATGAAAACAGTCAGGATTAGAACCTGATGCCATGTAAGTGAAGTATTCTGGATGCAGTCTGTACCAGAATAAAGAGACTTAGGGAAGCGGAATTCAGCCGTCTTCGTCTCCTCAAATAAAGGACCCGGATTAGCCAGGGGGCCAGCAAATTTCAGTTACAGTCTGTGCTGAAATAAAGAGACTTAGGAAAGCGGAATTCAACTGTCTTCGTCTCCTCAAATATGGGAACAAGGGCTAGCCTGGTCCCGAATGTCTGTAATTCTGTGTTTATAAGGGATAAAAATGTGATTTGAGAAATACCAGGGGTTGGAAATATTAACTAATGGCGGCCTCCGGACCGCATGGTCAGAACAAAGGGAAGTAACCCCCACCACCGAGTGGAGGTGCAATTGGTAAAACAGGTTACTGAGAGGAGAATTATTTGAGGTAACAGCATTAAAATGAAGCACTAAATTAAAGTTGTAAAGCTATTCTAGTGTGCTAGTGTGTGTATAGCTGGGATTAAGGAGGCAGTGCTCCATTTTTCAAACGTGGTTTGTGAACAATAGGCTCAGGGGCCATTTTGCACGTGTCCCATTTACTGCGCATGCGAGGGCGCCATTTTGAATCACCTTCAAGCTGTGGCACAGTGCCTCCATCGTGTGGCCAAATATAGGAAGTGCACTATTTCATGAAATTACTGCCAACAAAACTTAAAACCTTAATAATAAATCTGGAACTTTATCTGTCTGGTTGAAAGGAAGGCTTTAAAAATCCATGCATGGTGAATAACAACAAAAGACCTCAGGGACCTGCTAAAATGCAGGTTTGCCTATAATGAGGCAAAGCATACCCATTCAGCTTGGAGAGACAAAAGGTTCAACTTTAAATTAAGCAGAGGGAGGTTTACAATAAAACTGGAGAATAAAGAGAGTTATTCCTCAACAAAACTGTAGGAATCCTAGGTGGACACTATATAAGGGTGAGAGAATTTAAATGAAAAATTGCAGGTTGGTACAGATAAATAAATATATAAATGAATTAAAATTATAAATACAAAATAATTGAATAAATGCAATAAACTAAAAGGAATGAATGAAGTAAATAGGAGTTATTGTTGTGGAGATGAGAGTGGGCAGAATATGGAAACGGAAGTTTGGTTTTGAAGAAAATTGAAAACTGATGAATTGTTAAAGTTTTGTGCAGGACGCAAGACAAAAAATATGGAGAAACGATTGGAGGAAGGAAAGAAAAAACGTAAGAATAAGAGACTTATGCTGCAACGGTGAGAACAAATGCAAAATAATCAATAAACACGATATAACAGAAAAGGACAAAAACACGCTGTTTAATAGCTTGTTTCTCTCCATTAAATTTGAGACAGTGTTGGCTGTGGACGACCCCTCCCCCAGCAGCTACCTCCTCCTTCACGCAGTGACCCCCTCCTCCCTCCACTTGGCTGTCCCACTTCAGCAATCAAAGAAAGCAACACAATGGGTCAAAAGAGGAACAACTGAGCACATGTAAGTACAGTATTGTTGCTTTCCATATCAGAGATGTGCCAAGACCACATACTGAGCAGACACAATACATGACCAATCTTCAAAAAAGCCATACCCGTGCCCCATCTAAGTTGACCTATCAGTATCAGCTGCATGACCACAGGAGGTCAGAATAGTCAGAGGCCCCCATGGGACTAATACTTCCTATGTTAAGCAATTTGACCACTGAGCTCAAACACCCACAAGGGCACCTTAGCAACACAATGGGTATCCTTCCCTACAGGATGTTGAAAAAGAACGGCTTTAATATTAAGCCGTTCTCTTTCAACGGGGGAGAGGTCAAGACGAGAGGTCAAGACAGGAACAGATAGAAAAGTTACTAGTCCACTAAGGTTTGAAGGCTCCATTAAGGCTTGAAGTCTTATAGCTGAGAGGTCAGTGTGCTTTCTCATCTAAAATGCTACCATTATATGCAAACTATTGAGCAGCTACAGTAAGAGCGCATAAATATGAATGAATTTTTATTTTTTGGAAAAAGATTAAAAGAAAGGAATAGAACAATATATCAAGGAAGAAAAATCCAACAGGGTCAAATTAAACAATAACTCCTCTGACTGCACAATTCAACATAAGTTATCTGAAAAGTATGATGGCTGAGGCTGCAGCTTATATTCTAGCAACTACGACCAAAATCTGAAAAATTCTTAATGCTGAAGGGCCAAATACATATTCGGGGGGTTCCCAGACCCTCCTATTTGTATTTTTTGCACATTTCCCAAAACTTTATGGATATGAACTTCACTTATTAGCACATTTTCTAGTCTCAAAGACAACCACTAGTGCTAGCCTTCTATTCTGGGTGCCTATAGGAGAGAGGATGTCTGGGGACAATTTGGAACTACCAGCTAGAGAAAAGTATTGCTTATGCTTTACAAATCTGGTGAAATCTAATAACATTGTTAAAGATTTACAGTAGACAGTTTAACTTAACATAAGGTATGAGCATGGAGGTGCAAAATATGATAAAACGCTGATTTACAATCACAGCCTAAGACAAAGGTTGAAAATTTATGCAAAAAGGTATAAGGGTAAAACTGCAAGGTTCGGAGGAAATTGCACAATTGAGGAAATTTGCCAAATATTACAAAATGTCACAAATTCCTGAAAAGGAACTTGCAAATTTACAAGGAAAAAATCCAAAATTTGTTAGGAGAAAATAACTATTAAGAGAAAAGGTTGTAAAGTTAGAAGGGAAGTGTTTAAATTTTAGAAAAGCTGTAAGCTTACATGAAAGCCACATTAAGATAAGGTAAGTCTTTATTGGTCCCACAATGGGGAAATTCTAGGATTGCAATGGCACAGGAACAGCAACACTCAGAGCAATAATTTAGAAGATATGAAAATAAGAGCAGTGAATATACATATGTACACATAAATATAAATACACAGTGCGGAGCATTACAGATTCCCTTACACTTTGTATGGAGATGGGGGATGACAGCGTAACAAGGGTTATGGTTTTGGATCATCCAGAGATGAGTAAAAAGCATTATAGAAGACGATGAATTAAAACAAACAACCAGAGTAGACTAGAGAAACAAGAAGATAACTTGGGGTAAAAACAGCAAACACTCGGCCGAATAGACTCAAGAATGAAGCATATACATACATATAGCTGTGTATCGTATCTAAAATTGTTATAGTTTTGTAGGCATAGTGTTAGTTCGTCTGAAGTTATCTGTTCAGGAGAAAAAGACAGAAGACTCCACCACACCAAGATACAGATGACTCTGTTAAGCTTAAGTTTTCATAATAATCAGCAGACGTCTTAGTTTAATACATTCCTTGAAAGGCACACCAGGTGTTCAGACTCAGAGACATTATTTAATTCCAAAACAAATTCAAAAGGTCAGTAATTAAAAGGCATCCAAGGCCAGGGTATAAATCAAGAGATGAGTTTTGTCACAAAACAGAATTTTGAATTGAGCCATGTTGGTTTATTATAAAGCTGACTTTTCAGAATGAAACCGATCACTTTTATGTGCAGGATCTTGCATGGAGCATTAGCTGTGGACAGTAGTCAGTAGTATGAACGACAGGACAGTGAACAGAAGGAAGTTTTAATACTGAAAGAGATTATAGATGTGAGATGTTTCATCAGCTAGTCCAGAGATAGGTGAAGTCTTGTACACAGATGGATAGTGGATGGTAAAGAATTGAGTGTTTCTGATGGGAAAAAGTATGTAGGGGAAGAACGGTGGATTTAGCAAGTGTAGAAAATATTTCTGATGTTGAGATGGAAATGGAAAAAGAAATTAAAGCAGAGCATGTGTAACCAAAGAAAATAAAGATCCACGTAAGATTTGCAGCTGTAGGTTTAAAAACCAAACAAACAGAAAACCAACAACAAATAGATTAAATTTTTGGCTAAGAGTGCCAGGAAGAAGGCACAAATGCAGGTAGCCATCTTAGATGTTTCCAAGTACTTAAAGCAGCAATGAGGCATTAGGTGTCCAATCTTTCAGTGAATTTCCGTAATTGTGAATATTAACATCAATGAGCAAACACTCACAGCAAAGATTATAGCCTTACTATATACACAGTCATTTAAAGTCAATCTAACAACGTAGTTATGTTCCTCCCCAACAGAGGGTATGCATTTGATGTTACTCGCCACATAATGGTGTGATATATGATACGTCATATTTCAGGAATATGACAGTAATGAGGAATGTGTTTTTTCCTGATTCGGCGGTGGCCAAGCTGGGTCAGGGTAAACTACATTCACTCCACAATTTACCAAGGAATATATAAAATGAGGCATTCAAGGAAAAAATTTGAATCAAATTCTAATTAGGTAAAACGTCCACCTTTCGCTTGACTGAAAGTGTGACAACTTTTAGTCATTTATTTAAATTCAACTGGACAAACTGATCTTATTTGTCAATGCTGAAGCATATCAAAATGCACAGGTGGTTATTTTGTTTTTCTTAAATGAAATTGGTAAACTAGTTAAGCTGTGACTATTGAAACCTTATTGAACAGAACTCTTGGAAGACAAAGGTCCGCAAGGTTCAATTACAGTAGTGCAGATAATATCTGTTGGCATGGTGGAGAGTTAATCTTATCATCCCATCTTGTATTAATTAGGAAAATTAAATGAAGACTTTGAAGCAGTTCCTTTCTTGACTCAAGGTTGGAAATCTAGATAAGAAGGGAAAAGAAAATTTGGAGAAAAACTGAACTTATTTATGGAATGGCTGACACAAGGGGAGCCTGAGGCTCCCCATGAATCTGTTTCTCTTATAAAAGGAAGCCAAGAGGATGAGGGGGGAGGACAGCGAGGAGGAGGAGGAGGGAGCACGCCCCACAATGGCCGCTGCTGGCAGGAGAGGCGTCCACCTCCACCACTGGAAAACTGGACTGCATACTTAAAGACTAGAACAGATAAGTGGACTCACTTCTACACGTATGCAGAAAATTAGCAAAAATTAAATTATTGCATGTAAAGTAAGAACTCTGGGTAATGACATACAGAACTCATCAGGGGCAGAAAAGTAAAGATCAAATTCTGCAAATGACAAGCTACCAGTAGAACACCTATCAACATCTGTAAAGGTAGCATTGTACCCCATGTACTATAGGCAATTGAATGGATCTGATCCAAATTATGAACTACCACTATATGCAAATCCATCCTCCAGATTGGTCACAAAATTAGACTGATAAACAAAGAAATGTGTGGAAGCATCCATTGTCCTAATTGAAGAGGATAAGAGACATTTCAACCAATGGGGGGTTCCACACATCCCGCTGGTTAGACCCAAACACATGGATTGGAAAATGTTGGACATATTGTCATCTCTAGTGCAGAATAGAGCCATTCATGGAAAACCAGTACCTGACCTTAACATAGAATATTCTCCCAAAATAAAACCATAAGCATTGTCTCTTAACTGGGCAACCACAGCACAAAAGGCGGCACAAAGATGCCCAGAAATCTCCTATATGACCAATCTTAACATTAACATGAGGGGATGAGGAAAATTTGAAGCAAATTCCAAATTGGTTATGGTAAAGGGATAACCAAATGCAGATCTAATAAAAGGAGCAGAGTACGACACTATAGGCCATATATTCAGAAGCCCAGAAGGGTGTTAACAAATGCAATTTTCCACAGTGGGAGTCATCAGCAAGTCTTAGACCAACTGCTGGGTCGAGAGGAAGAGCTGAGGACCCCAAGACAGAGGATGATGACGAGGAAGACCATTCTGCCATCACAGATTATTTGTAAACACAGTGTGCTAATGATAATACATAAATCATACATAGCTCACCACACGGATGTAGGGGTGTGAGACTTATAGGGTTCTTGCGTTATTTATCTCCATCATGCTAATTACGGTTAGGTAATCTGAATAAGGGAGAAGGTTAGAAGCTCTGTATGCCTGAATACAACAATGCATGAATAAGGATGTCTCCTAACGTTAAATAATATTGTTTACTACCTACCCACTGAACATGTAGGTCCCATCACCCAACACACACATCACAACACGATCACCACATGCAGATTTCATATAGCCAACAATCACACACTCAAGGCTACTGGGAGATAACTTACGACACATAGATAACTGCAGATGTAGTAAATAAGGATAAAACTTTACAGGCTCCATGCATTGTGATGACAACCCCTCAGACCATTATTGGTCCTGCCCCAGCTGAGCTCTTTGTATCGGCACTTGATCAAAGGTGTAGGGTACAGGGAAGATGCATGCCGGAGAGCACCAGACCATCACGACGTGTGCCCGTGACATAGAAAAGGTCGTAGGGCGAGTGACTGTATGACTCAAGTCCCCAGAACAAGAATGGACTGGTACCCGAGCGCATCCACCGCACCCCCAGCATCCAGGGTGGAGCCAGGAGCTCGAGCCTTACCAACACCAGCATCTCCACCTCGTTCCAGCGATAGGGGGGTGGCATCCCTGGGACAGCAGCACTGAACTGTTCACTGGCTGGACTGGATGTTACATACCCTCTGCTGCACCCACCAGACTGTCCTGTAGACCTCATGGGATGAGGTGTGCCTCTGAGAGCGGGGACACAGTTGTTTCGTTTCTGTGTCACCAAGATGGAACTATGCTCCACAGCTGCAGATACGGGAAGCAGACACAGAGGAAGGTCAAACCTCTGTCGCAACCGTGTGATGAGTGCAGCTGAATGATGTGAGCCCTGGCAAGGGTCAACCGGTGGACAAAGGTTTCGTGGACTTTGTGGACTGACTCTATCCTACCCTATGACCCCTACATGGTCCACTCCACTGGACAAAGAACAATGATCATGAGGAAACCTCGAGGGGGGGTACAGGACCTGGTGACAGTCCACCTCTTAGACATCGCTGCACCGTGCTAAGGTGTCCACAAGGGGGGAGGCAAGGGTAGCAGAACCAATGGTGCAAGCCTCTTGGGTTGACACACAATGCAGGGACCTGCCTTATTCACCATCTGTTAATTGCTAGAGTCTATCACACCATACATGGTTGACATGATAAAATCATGTCAAAGGGGGGATTGAAAGGGTTAAGGTATAGTTAGTGCCAGAATAATAATTCTGTAGGTGATCTCCCATTATGCTCTACACATATTCCATACAAATTCTGTTTGCATGCTTATGAACAATTATGTTATGTTATATGTTCCTGAGATAATAGGAATGAGACAAAAGTATAGAGCTCTCTCCCTTTTCTCTCACTTCTAAGTCAGGTCTTTTCACATTAGTTACACACCCAAAAACAGCATTCTCACACACTCTTTTGATAGCGCATTTAAACTGGCCAATCAGAAGGTCGCGTATAAGCCCCTCCTATTGTACTGGGTCGCCCAACCCGAGAGGATAACTGTAACACGCACCCGGAAGTCGGGGTTCAGTCTGGCCATGCTCCAGGAGGAGCTGCGTCACGCTGCACCCTGCTTACTTTACATGTGACTTCTAAATAAATGTTTCATCTTAAAATTGAAGAAATCTCCGGTTTGTTCTTGGATCTTTCAATCAAAGAATCGGGTATTTTTCTAACAAATGCCCTGAGCGCTGCTTTAAGTGACCTATGGAAATGCTCGCATAACCCATTGGCCTGGGGGTTGCACGCGGTCGTGCGATGAAGTGTGACACCCAGGCTCCGGGCCATGGTGGACCAGAGGTCAGAAACAAATTGCGGGCCCCGATCGGACGTGATATTCAAAGGGGCGCTGAAACGTGCCACCTATGTCATCAAAAAAACACGTGCAACATCTGCGGACGCGGTGGAAGCTAGCGGGACTGCTTTGGGCTAACGCGTGGTGCGGGCTCATGCGTGGTGCGGTCCACCACTGTCAGGAGGTGCGTGAACCCCTGCGATGGCAGGAGCGGGCCCACGAGGTCCACGTGAACGTGGCCGAACCTCTTACCCGGGATGTGGAATGGCTCCAAAGGGGCCTTTGTGTGCCTGTGCACTTTGGCACACTACGCAGGCTGCAGCCCACTCTTTCACCTGTTTGCGCAGGCTTGGCTAGACGAACTTTGCTCCCACCATTTTGACTGACGCGCGCACTCCTGGGTGCGCCAGGGAGTGAACCGACTCAAAAATGCGGCGGCGCCAAGCGCGTGGGACCACCAGGCACGGGCGGCCCATGGAGACATCACAGATTGCGGGGGGGGGGGGGGGCATCTTCCAGTACTCTGCTCTCCAGCCTTAACCCTGTTGGTCCAGACTGGAGCGCGCAAACGTCCGCATTGCCGATCTGCTCAGCGGCCATGGCTGTGTAATCTGTCCCCACATAGAATGGGGCCACTAATGCGCGCAAGAGGCAGTCCGCCACCATGTTGAGTTTACCGGCCACATGCTGAATGTCAGGTCGTAAACTCCGAGATCGCGGCCAGCTGTCTCTGCTGCCGGCCCGACCATGGTTCCGAAACCTTGGCCATAGTGTACATTAGCGGCTTGTGATCCACAAACGCAGAGAAGGTGTGCCCTTCTAGCCAGAACTGGAAGTGGCGTATGGCCAGGTGGAGAGCCAGTAACTCCCTGTCGAACACGCTGTATTTACGCTCACTGTTGCGCAAAGACCTGCTAAAAAAAGTAAACGGCTGCCAAGAATCTGCGACGCGCTGCTCCACAAAGGCCCCTATGGCCATGTCCAACGCGTTGGTAGTGAGCGCTATCCGAGCCGCCAGGTCCGGGTGCGCCAGCAGTGCAGCGTTCGCCAGGGCTGTTTTAACTTCGGAAAACGCCTGCTCTCACTCAGGAGTCCAGTCGACTCTGTCCGCCGGTTTCTGTTTCTTAAGCATGGCGTACAACAGCTGCATGAGCTGGGCTGCGCGGGGGAGGAAACAGTTGTAAAAGTTAACCATCCCCAAAAACTCCTGCAGCGTCTCACTGTCTGAGGCCAGGGAAAATCTGCCGCTGCATGCACTCGCGCCCTCCAGTGAGATGCGGTGGCCCAAAAAATCGATTCCCGTCACCCGGAACTGGCACTTCGCCAGTGAAGTGATTATTAATCCGTGCTCCTCCAACCTCTGGAAAACTGTCCTGAGGTGAGCTATGTGTTCTGAGGTGAGCTATGTGTTCGTCCTCGGACACGCTGGCCACCAGGATGTCGTCCAGGTAGACGAACACAAACGGCAGATCGTGCAACATCGCATCCATCATGCGTTGGAATGTCTGCGCCGCGCCTTTTAACCCAAAAGACATGCGTAAAACTCAAAAAGACCAAACGGGGCTATTACTGCCGTTTTAGGTATGTCCTCAGCGCGCACCGGGACCTGGTGGTAACCGCGGACCAGGTCTATCTTGGAAAAAATGCATGCCCCGGTGAGGTGAATGGAAAAATCCTGAATATGGGGGATCTGGTAGTGGTTGTGCGCTGTGGCGTTGTTCAATCTGCGGAAATCTCTGCACGGTCGCTACGATCCCTCGGCTTTAGGAATCATATCAAATTTAAATGTCAATCAGTTAAACAAAATGCAAATGAGGTGAGATCCGAAAACCGAGCTGTACAAAAGCAAAAACAACAATTATTTTTCCAAACTGTTAATCATGCACGAGTTCTTTGGGACACAAAGGCTAAACCAAAGGGGATCCTCGGCGGACATTTAAACATACGGAGCATAATCCCCAAAAGAGATGAGATTTCGGTGTTGCTGTTGGACTCAAATCTGGACTATCTTTGTCTTTCAGAAAGCTGGCTACACAGGAACATAGACACTAATATGATCGATATTGTGGGTTATCAGTGTTTTAGAAAAGACAGGCAGGTAGGGAGGGGAGGAGGTGTTTTAATTTACATCAAAGAGAAATTTAAATGTCAATTGGTTGATTTGAATACTTCACTTGAATGTTTAGCTGTTAATGTATGTCTCTCACCGGTAATGAATTTCAACATTGCAGTATTGTACAACCCACCGTCACACAATTCTTCTTTTTATAATGAATTAAGTGATCTGGTTAAACAACTTGAGAGGAGCAGAGAAACAATATTTTATGGTGACTTTAATATTAACTGGTCTGATAAAAAGGACAAACAGAAACTGAAAAGCCTCATGACTAAATTTAATTACCAACAAATGATCAAAGGACCCACCAGGATAACCAAACAGTCTAGAACACTTATTGACATGGTATTTGCTAATAAACCGGAACGAATAACCAGAACCTATAATCTTGTAACTGGTCTCTCAGATCATAACATGGTTCTTGCTGTCAGAAAACTTACTAAAGAGCGACTACTGTGGTCTATATTACTCATATATTCCATACCTACATATGTCTGAACATGTGAAATGCTTAGTGACTGCATATGTAAGGAACTTCACACCTCTGAAAGGACAAAGGAATCTCACCCGCCGTGTTAAGAACAAAGACGTCCCAGGACGCGACGGCGGACACCGAGGAGTCACCCTCACCCCCCAAGGCGAGGAGGGGAATTTCCATCACCTCCCAAGAAGAGGAGAGGAGATAACAGGACAATGGGGGGATTAAGATAACGAGGGGTATCAGCCTTTGTAATACCTGTCTTTTGATGTGTGCCTGTATTTAACCAGCGAGCTGGCAGACCTCTGCCTCTTTTTACCTTCTGCCACGCTCTGCACCAGATGAGACAAGTTAGGAGAGCTGAATATTAAAACGCTGCTTTTAAACAAAATCGCCTCATTATTTCCAGCTCCTCTACACTGGTGACCTTGACGCGAGTATGGACCGGAGGCGTTCTTCTTCAAGCGACTCATCCGTGGCGACTCAGGCAGACGCCAGCAACTACGCAGACGAGGGAGCGGACGAACAACCGTTCCCTCCGGCAGAAGGAATTGAGAGAGCTCAACCGAGCTCCAGCACCGCCGTGAGAGCCGAAGCAAGGCACCCTCACCCGGCGGGCACAACAGTGATGGTGTGCACTAACGCCGTCGCTGTCAAGCTGCCAGACTTCTGGCGAGAAGACCCCGCCTCTTGGTTTCAGCAGGCTGAAGCACAATTCATACTGGCGGGCATCACGGCAGACGATACGAAGTTCTATCACATCGTCTCCAAACTCGACTCCGCCATTTCGAAGTGTGTGCGGAGCTTGATCCAGCGACCACCGACCCGGGACAAGTACGAGACACTCAAGGCGACCATCGTGGCGAACTACGTCCCGTCAGCGGAGGAAAGAGCCGAGAAGATCCTGGCGGTCTACGGCCACAGAGGGGGCAATCCGAAGACCCTCATGGAGGATTTGCTGCAGCTCAAGGAAGAGGACAATGACAATTTCCTCTTCCAGTTTATTTTCCTCAGCACGCTGCCGCCACACATGAGAGGGACACTCGCCAGCATGAAGTGCAACAACCACCAAGACTTACGCACACTGGCCAACGAGGCTTACCGGCTCGTCAACGCCTGCAAGGAGCTGACACCCACAGCGGCATCCGCAGACCTCAAAACTGACGCCCCGAGCCATGGAGAGCCACAACCCACGGAGCAGACCCAGCCCACGGTGACAGCGGCGCGGACCAAACGTAACAAACAGAACGACATCTGTTATTACCATCACCGCTTCGCTGAGAAAGCCCGCAAATGCGTTCCCCCCTGCAAATTCACGATGTCGGGAAACGCCAAAGCCGAGGGCCGTTAACAGCAGCGGTTCTCGGCGAGGAAAATAAGCTGTTGTACGTGACGGACGGACACACAGGCAAGCAGTTCCTCATCGACACAGGAGCTCAGCTGAGTTTCGTCATGCCCTCCCACGCAGATCGAGCCATGGGTACCCGGGGCAACGGAGCAGTGGCAGCCAACGGCTCTGACATCGACACGTTCGGCGAAAAGAGCCTGCACCTCCTCATCCACGGCCGCAGCTACAGATGGACATTTGTTGTAGCAGCGGTGAGTTTTAACTTGTTAGGCGCAGATTTTTTGTGTGCACACGGGTTATTAGTGGATCTAGCAAATAGGCGCCTGGTTAATGCACTATCTTTTGCTTCTATTCCATGCTCAGTTTGAGTTTCTCCACCACCTGTGCAGGCCAACGTCACCACGGCAGGAGGTAAGTTTGAGCAACTCCTCACCCAATTTCCAGCGCTCACAACCCCAAAATTTTCAGCCACTGTAGCTAAACACGGAGTTAAACACTTCATTCCAACAATGGGACCTCCCGTTTTTGCCACAGCTCGCCGCTTAGACGCGGCCAAGCTCAACATAGCACGTGACGAGTTTGCAACTCTCGAAAAATTGGGCATTGTTAGACGCTCAAAGAGCCCCTGGGCTTCACCACTTCACATGGTTCCGAAATCCGACGGTTCTTGGCGACCGTGCGGAGATTACCGCAGATTAAACAACGCTACAGCGCATGACCGCTACCCAATCCCTCACATTCAAGACTTTTCACTGCACCTAGCGGGTGCGCGCATTTTTTCAAAGATAGACTTAGTCCGCGGTTATCACCAGGTCCCAGTCCGAGCTGAAGACGTTCCAAAAACGGCGGTTATAACCCCTTTTGGCCTTTTTGAATTCTTGCGAATGCCTTTCGGCCTCAAGGGTGCGGCCCAAACTTTTCAACGCATGATGGACGCGGTCCTACGCGACCTCCCCTTTGTCTTCGTCTACCTCGACGACATGCTGGTAGCCAGCTTGTCAGAAGAGGAACACGAGCAGCACCTCACTACCGTTTCTCAGAGGCTGGAGGAGCACGGGCTTATAATCAATCCAGCCAAATGCAAATTCGGCGTTTCGCAAATTGACTTTTTGGGACACAAAGTCTCCCCGAAGGGGGCAGTTCCGCTCCCAGACAAAGTTCGTGCGATAGAAGGTTTTCCACGGCCCCACACGGTCAAATCGCTACAGGAATTTTGGGGGATGGTTAATTTTTATAACCGCTTCCTCCCCCACGCAGCTCAGCTCATGCAACCCCTATATGACGCGCTCAAAAAAAAGAAGGCTTCCAACGCGGTCGAATGGACCCCGGAGCGCGAATGCGCTTTCGAGGAGGTTAAAAACGCCCTAGCTAACGCCACAATGTTAGTTCACCCAGATCCCGCGGCCCGCATCGCACTAACCACAGATGCTTTGGACCTGGCCATAGGGGCAGTTGTAGAACAACTTGTCAGCGGGGTCTGGCAACCTTTAGCATTCTTTAGCAAATCGCTAAACCCAACTGAACGCAAATACAGCACTTTTGACAGAGAGCTGTTGGCGTTTCATTTGTCCATCCGCCACTTCCAGTTTTGGCTAGAAGGGCGGAGTTTCACGGCTTTTGTAGACCATAAGCCGCTCACCTTTGCTATGGCTAAAATTTCAGAACCATGGTCGGGCAGACAACAAAGACAGCTGGCTGCGATTTCAGAGTTCACCACAGACATTCGACACGTAGCAGGAAAACTTAACATAGTAGCGGACTGTCTCTCTCGCGCTGTGGCACCGCCAGAGCGCGAGGAGACAGATTATACTGCCTCAGCAGCGGAACCCTTCACTAACACAGACACATACGCAGCACCTATCCATGAAGGGATAGATTATGCAGCCATAGCAGAAGAACAAAACAGCGACGCAGATGTGCGCGCACTCTTGTCTGGACCAACAGGGTTAAGGCTGGAGAAAAAAGGGTTACGCGACGGCGTGCCCCCCCTAATATGCGATATTTCAACCGGCCGACCTTGCCCGTTAGTGCCAGCCACTTGGCGCCGCCGCATTTTTGATGCAATTCACTCCCTCGCACACCCAGGTGTGCGCGCCTCGGTCAAAATGGTTGCTGAAAAATTTGTGTGGCCAGGCCTGCGCAAAGACGTAAAAGAGTGGGCAAAAACGTGCATTTCTTGTCAACACGCCAAAATACACAGACACACAAAAGCCCCTCTGGAGCCTTTTCCAATCCCTGCTAGAAGGTTCGACCACATCCATGTCGACCTAGTTGGGCCACTGCCTTCCTCCCAAGGTTTCACACACCTACTAGCAATGATAGACCGCACCACGCGCTGGCCAGAGGCAGTTCCTCTAACGGCAACTACAGCGGAGGAAGTCGCTCGCGTTTTTCTGACAAACTGGGTGGCAGGTTTCGGCGTTCCATCGGACATCACGTCTGATAGGGGGCCTCAATTTGTCTCAGAGCTCTGGTCAGCCATGTCCAACAGCTTAGGAGCAACAATTCATCGCACCACCGCTTATCACCCTCAGGCTAATGGGTTATGCGAGCGTTTTCACAGGTCCTTAAAGGCCGCCCTCAGAGCCTCACTAACGGACACAAATTGGGTAAATAAACTTCCCTGGGTTTTATTGGGGTTGCGCGCTGCACCTAAAGAGGATCTAGACACTTCTCCTGCAGAATTAGTCTTTGCCCAACCTCTCAGACTCCCAGGTGAATTTTTACCAGAGAATCCAGAACCAGTCCCAAGGTTTTTAGGCAGCAACGGACCGGACTCCCTACCCGGTCCAGCTCACCACTCCTTTCCAAGGGTTTTTGTCCCTCAAACTTTGAAAAAAGCTGAGTTCGTTTTTGTTAAGCATGAAGCCCTAAAACCAATGTTACGCCCAGTATTCGATGGCCCTTACAGAGTGCTGGAACATGGTGACAAACACTTTGTGCTTGATTATGGGGACAGAAAAGAAACAGTCAGCAATGACAGACTTAAACCTGCCTTCTTGCTGAAAGATGAACCTGCACAGTTGGCGAGAGCACCTCGGCGAGGTAGACCACCCAAGGGAAAAGTTTCAGCCCCCAGGCAGGGAACAAATAATCTCTCTCCTTCCCACACTGCAGATCCCTCACAAGAAGGTCCCAGCAGGACGTCTAAACCAACCTACAGCAGTTTTGGGAGAAGAATTAAACCCAAGCTGCACAGGGACTGACACCAACCACTCCACAATTACTCTCTAATTGTGCTGCAACAGTTTAGGACTGACTTATGATTTTACTATACTGTTATGATTACTACTGAACTATCTTAGAAGCATGGCTGCCGGAAAGTTCTTCTGTGGCAATAGCTGTAACACGTAGTATGTCGTAGTAACTGTTCTAGACTGTGAATCTTTCTGTTGTCCTTTCCTAGTTGTTTGGGGGGCCTGTGGTCTATATTACTCATATATTCCATACCTACATATGTCTGAACATGTGAAATGCTTAGTGACTGCATATGTAAGGAACTTCACACCTCTGAAAGGACAAAGGAATCTCACCCGCCGTGTTAAGAACAAAGACGTCCCAGGACACGACGGCGGACACCGAGGAGTCACCCTCACCCCCCAAGGCGAGGAGGGGAATTTCCATCACCTCCCAAGAAGAGGAGAGGAGATAACAGGACAATGGGGGGATTAAGATAACGAGGGGTATCAGCCTTTGTAATGCCTGTCTTTTGATGTGTGCCTGTATTTAACCAGCGAGCTGGCAGAACTCTGCCTCTTTTTACCTTCTGCCACGCTCTGCACCAGATGAGACAAGTTAGGAGAGCTGAATATTAAAACGCTGCTTTTAAACAAAATCGCCTCATTATTTCCAGCTCCTCTACAACTACAGTATTTTGGGGGAGTCGATATTGACAAATTAAATTTTATTATTCCCAAATCAAAAACTGCAGAGTTTGAACATTACTTAGAGAATCAAAATTGGGAGCACCTCATGTCTATATATGAAGTAGATGATTGTTATAATTTTATAACTGCAACAATTACAAAGTCTATAGAAAAATTTACAAAGCAAATTAAAAGTAGACAACAGAAGATTAACCTACCATGGTTCAATAATGAAATAAGAAAACTTATGAAGAGGCGAGACTCTGCATTGAAAACATCATTAACCTCTAAACTACAAAATGATCACCTTGTGTACAAAAGTTTAAGAAATAAAGTGGTACAAGAGCTGCGAAAATCAAAAGTATCTTATTACAATAAACTGATAGATCATGCAAAGGGTAACAACAGTTCCCTATGGAGGCATTTAAATAGCTTAACTAATAAAAAAAATGTTCAGAAGGGGATAAAGGAACTTAGAATCAATGGCAAGACCATCAGTGACAAGGCTACATTGGCATCCATCCATCCATCCATCCATCTTCTACCGCTTTTCCGGAGGTCCGGGTCGCGGAGGCAGCAGTTCAAGCAGAGAAGCCCAGACTTCCCTCTCCCCAGCCACCTGCTCCAGCTCTTCAGAGGGGATACCAAGGCGTTCCCAGACTAGCTGGGAGACATAGTCTCTCCACCGAGTCCTGGGTCTGCCCCGGGGTCTCCTCCCAGTGGGACGTGCCTGAAACACCTCAAGTGGGAGGCGTCCAGGAGGCATCCTAATCAGATGCCCATACCACCTCAACTGACTCCTTTCAATGTGGAGGAGCAGCGGTTCTACTCTGAGCCTCTCCCGGATGACTGAGCTCCTCACCCTGTCTCTGAGGGTGAGTCCAGCAATCCTACGGAGAAAGCTCATTTCAGCCGCTTGTATCCGCGATCTCGTTCTTTCGGTCATTACCCAAAGCTCGTGACCATAGGTGAGAGTAGGAACGTAGATTGACTGGTAAATCGACAGCTTTGCCTTAGAACTAAGCTCCCTCTTCACCACAACAGACCGGTACAACGTCCGCATCACTGCAGATGCTGCTCCAATCCGTCTGTCGATCTCTCGCTCCATTTTCCCCTCACTCGTGAACAAGACCCCAAGATACTTAAACTCCTCCACTTGGGGCAGGAGCCTGTCCCCAACCCGGAGAGGACAATCCACCTTTTTCCGGCTGAGGACCATGGACTCGGACTTGGAGGTGCTGATTCTCATCCCAGCCGCTTCACACTCAGCGGCAAACCGTCCCAGCAAGAGCTGTAGGTCATTGCTGGATGAAGCCAACAGGACAACATCATCTGCAAACAACAGAGATGAGATCCTGTGGTCACCAAGCATGACACCCTCCATTCCCTGGCTGCGCCTAGAAATCCTGTCCATAAAAATTATGAACAGGACCGGTGACAAAGGGCAGCCCTGGCGGAGTCCAACTCTCACTGGGAATGACTCCGACCGAGTGTTGGCAATGCGAACTAAACTCTCACAACGGTCGTACAGAGACCGAATAGCTCGTAACAACAAGCCCGATACCCCATACTCCCGAAGCACCCCCCACAAAAATCCACGAGGGACGCGGTCAAATGCCTTCTCCAAGTCCACAAAACACATGTAAACTGGTTGGGCAAACTCCCACGAACCCTCAAGAATTCTCGAGAGGGTAAAGAGCTGGTCCGATGTGCCACGGCCAGGACGAAAACCACATTGCTCCTCCTGAATCCGAGGTTCGACCAACGGCCGGACTCTCCTCTCCAGTACCTTGGCATAGACCTTCCCAGGGAGGCTGAGGAGTGTGATCCCTCTAAAGTTGGAGCACACCCTCCGGTCCCCTTTTTTGAAGAGAGGAACCACCACCCCGGTTTGCCATGCCAAAGGCACTGCCCCCGACCTCCACGCAATGTTGCAGAGGCGTGTCAACCATGACAACCCAACAACATCCAGGGCCTTGAGGTACTCGGGGCGAATCTCGTCCACCCCCGGGGCCCGGCCACCAAGGAGATTTTTAACCACCTTGGCGACCTCAGCCCCTGTGATAGGCGAGTCATCCCCCTCGTCCCCAAACCCTGCTTCCTCTGTGGAAGGCGTATCAGTGGGATTGAGGAGATCCTCGAAGTATTCCTTCCACCGCCCGACGATATCCCCAGTTGAAGTCAACAGTGTCCCATCCGCACCATACACAGTGTGGACGGGGAGCTGCTTTCCCCTCCTGAGCCGCCGAACAGTTTGCCAGAATCTCTTTGAAGCCGACCGAAAGTCTTGTTCCATGGCCTCACCGAACTCCTCCCATACCCGGGTTTTTGCTTCAGCAACCACCCGAGCTGCACTCCGCTTGGCCTGCCGGTACACCTCAGCTGCTTCGGGAGTCCCACAAGCCAACCAAGCTTGATAGGACTCCTTCTTCAGCTTAATGGCCCCCCTCACCACTGGTGTCCACCACTTGGTTCGGGGGTTGCCACCACGAGATGCACCGACCACCTTGCGAGCCGCTTCAACAACAGAGGTGGAGAACATGGCCCATTCAGACTCCATGTCTCCAGACTCCCTCGGAATGTGGTTGAAGTTCTTCCGGAGGTGGGAGTTGAAGACCTCCCGGACAGGGACCTCAGCCAGACGCTCCCAGCACACCCTCACTATACGTTTGGGTCTACCAGGTCTGAATGGTTTCCTCCCCTGCCATCGGATCCAACTCACCACCAGGTGGTGATCAGTTGACAGCTCTGCACCTCTCTTTACTCGGGTGTCCAAGACATACGGTCGCAGGTCTGATGATACGATAACAAAATCGATCATCGACCTGCGGCCTAGGGTGTCCTGGTGCCAGGTGCACATATGGACACCCTTATGCTTGAACATGGTGTTCGTTATAGACAGACTGTGGTTAGCACAGAAGTCCAATAACTGAACACCACTCGGGTTCAGATCGGGCAGGCCGTTCCTCCCAATCACCCCCCTCCAGGTTTCACTGTCGTTGCCCACGTGCGCATTGAAGTCCCCCAGTAGGACAATGGAGTCTCCAGGAGGAGCACCCTCCAGCACCCCAGTCACAGACTCCAAAAAGGGTGGGTACTCTGAAACATCATTTGGTGCATAGGCACAAATGATGGTCAGGACCCGTTTCCCAACCCGAAGGCGCAGGGAAGCAACCCTTTCGTCCACCGGGGAAAACTCCAATATAGAGGCAGCAAGGTGGGGCGATACAAGAATACCTACCCCTGCTCGTCGCCTCTCGCCCGGGGCAACTCCAGAAAAGGCCAAGCTCCAGCCCCTCTCCAGGAGACTGGTTCCGGAACCGGAGCTGTGTGTTGAGGTGAGGCCGACTATATCTAGCCGGTATCGCTCAATCTCGTACACCAGCTCAGGCTCCTTCCCCCCCAGAGAGGTGACATTCCACGTACCAAAAGCCAGTTTAGAAAGCTTGGGATCAGTCCGCCAAGGTCTCCGCCTTTGACTGCCACCTAATCCACATAGCACCGGACTTCCATGATCCCTCCTGCAGGTGGTGAACCTACTGGAGGGCGGACCCATGTAACTCCTTCGGGCTGAGCCCGGCCGGGTCCCATGGGTGGAAACCCGGCCACCAGACGCTAGCCTTCGAGCCCCTCCCCCAGGCCTGGCTCCAGGGTGGGGCCCCGGTAACCCCATACCGGGCGGGGTACACTGAATCCTTGATATACAATTTATCATGAGAGTCTGTTGGATCGTTCTTCGTCTGGCCCTTCACCCAGGACCAGTTTGTCTTGGGAGACCCTATCAGAGGCAAATTGCCCCGGACAACATAGCTCCTGGGATCACTGGGGCACGCAAACCCCCCCACCACGATAAGGTGACGATCCATGAGGGGGGCTACATTGGCAAATGAATTTAATTCATATTTTGTGGACTCTGTGGAAGACTTAACAAAAAACTTTGTGCTGCCAAATGTGCTCAACAACACAAAATCAATACTTTCAACAGATTCTTTTCACATCGATGAGGTAAATGAGGAGTTAATTGCTGGTATTGTTAAAACACTGTCAAATTCAAAAACTAATGATATCTACAATATGAGCACTTCCTTTCTCAAAACGCACAGCAAAATATTAATCAAACCACTGACTCATCTCATTAATCTCTCCATTAGGTCTAGTACATTTCCATCTGGTTGGAAAAAAGCTGTCGTCATACCAGTTTATAAATCAGGCAGTAAAGACGATATATGCAATTACTGCCCAATCTCTATTTTACCAGTCCTGTCTAAGGTTCTTGAAAAAGTTGTAGCTACACAGCTGATAGACTATTTACAAGACAGTCAACTTCTTCATCCACATCAATTTGGTTTTAGACCAGGATACTCAACAGAAACAGCAAATTGTTGCCTTATTGAAAATGTCAGACAGTCCTTGGACAGGGGTAAAGTGGTAGGGGCTGTTTTTCTAGATCTCAAAAAGGCTTTCGATACTGTAAACCACAGTTTGCTTTTATCCAAAATGGTATCTTTTAACTTCTCTCCAGATACATTAGAATGGTTTGCATCTTATCTCTAGAATAGAGAACAGTGTGTAAAAGATCACCAGGATAAATCCTCATTTTTAAACAACCGTATGGGTATCCCACAATGGTCCATTCTTGGTCCTTTACTTTTCAGCATTATTATTAATGACTTGCCGCTACACTGCTCAGCTGCAACATGCCAACTTTATGCAGATGATGCAGTTATTTACACAGCTGCCAAGACTCCAGCACAGGCTGCAGATGTACTGTCTACAAGTATAGTTGATGTCCAAGAGTGGCTCTTCCAGAACCATCTATTGCTGAACCTTCAGAAAACGGTTTCAATGTGCTTTTCAATCAAAAAATGTAACCTGCAACGTTTTAAAGTTAATATACATGATCAAGACATCAGTTTAGTTACAGAATTCAAATACCTTGGCATTGTACTAGATCCTCAATTCAAATTTAATCTTCATATAAAGAAAATTTCTAAAACAGTAAAAAAAAATCTGAACTGCTTTAAATTAATTAGATATTACATACCATACCAAGCAGCTGTTCTGTATATGCATTCTATGATTTTTTCTTATATATCATACTGTTTGACAGTCTGGGCTCAAGCAGCCCCTTCCACAATAAAACATATAGGTTCATTATATAATCAAACTCTAAAAATCTTGGATAAAAAGCCCATCAGGTGGCATCACTGTTATATTTTAAAAAAAATACAATCTATTGAGTTTTGAGAGTTTCATTGACCTCTGTTTTCTGAAATTAATTTTCAAATGTTTCCATAAATCAGCGCCTGAGCCACTTGCTGGTTTCATCCAAAGACAGGACAGCAGCAGAGCCACCAGGAGTTCTGTTAACAATAACTGTAAAATATTCCACCGCAGAACCACATTTGGACAAACAGCTTTCTCTACAAAGGGCAGTCATATCTGGAACACAATGCCAAATGAAATTAAAATAATAACAGACTTTAAAACATTCACTACAAAGGTTAAAAAATGGCTGAAAAATAAACAAGAATGTACCCATGTATGAAATGATTGTCTGCAGGGTGAGAGTGAATGAAGGGAAGGAATGAATGTGTTTGTTTATAGTGAGTGACGAAGGGAGGAAGGCCTGAAATAGGCAAATGTGAATCAGGTTTTTATATTGTGTATTTATAATCTTTTTTGCATTGATGTATGTGGTTATTGTTTATTCTGTTTTCATTTTTTCTTTTCCTTATCCTTCTTTCTTTTTACTTGTTTCTTCTTTCTGAAGCCCATCCAGGGACAAGAGTTGCAAATTAGCTAATAGCTATACACTCTTTGTGCAGCACATTAGATTGATTGTCATTTGATTAATTGTCTATGTTTATTGCACTGTCCCTGTCAAATAAACATTTTTATTATTATTATATGTAACGGGGATGCCCATGGGCTGTTTGAGCATCTGATAATGCCCAACTTTTCCAAGTTGGCAAACTCCTTGCGTGCCATGACCAGTTAAGCTGCGTCCAGGCGCCGAGGTTGTGTGAAAACAGGCGGCCCCATGGTGGTAATGAAGTGCTCCACCCCATGTTTAGTGGCCTTCGCTGAAAAAGTTGGGACCGTGAGTGCTGGGAACTGGGTGAGTAGTGTGTGGAACTTACCCCCTGGAGCTGTGACGTTGGCTAGCGTTGTGGGCCCGGCTCCTCTAGCTGTACGGGGAGAGAATCAAAAGACATTGCGTTAATCAGGCATCTGTTAGCCACATCGACTAGTAGACCGTGTGCACACAAAAAATCAGCGTCCAAAATGGGGAAGCTGCATGCCGCTATGATGAATGTCCGTTGGTATGGACGGCCATGCAAGGATACAGTCAGTGTCCTCTCACCAAAAGTCTTAATGTCTGAGCCGTTTGCGGCCGTCAGCTCGGGGCCGCCAATTCCCACCAGCCGGTCTGCGTAGGACAGTAGGATGAGACTCTTTTGGGAGCCAGAGTCCACGAGGAACCGCCTCCCCGAGCATGAGTCTGTCACATAGAGCAGCTTGCTCGCTTCACCGGCGGTCGCAGCTGCTACCAAGTGCCGGCCCTGGTGTTTCCCGAGTGTTTGAATTGGCACGGTGGCATGCACCGGGGTGCGTCCTCTCCAAAATGGCGGTGGTAGAAGCAGAGGAGTGTGTCTCTCCAGTGCTTCTTGGCTTCTGCTGCAGCCACCGTCGTTGGCTCCTCGCCCCCGCTGGCCGTCTTGCTGGGTTCAGACGCCGCTGCGTTCACTGCGAGGGCTCTGGTGGTGAGGATAATCCGATCCGCCTCTTGCACTAGTGCCCGGTAGTTGCACGCGGCAAGCAGCGGCGAATTGGCAAGGACCGCCCTGGCCACCATCGGGAGGTTCAGGAGGAAAAGGTGGGCAAAGAGGAAATCCCCGTCATCTGTGCCCATCAGAGCCAACATCTTCTCCATTAACTCAACCGCGGACCTGTCTCCCAACTCGGAGCGCGTCAGGAGCCTTTCCGCTCTCTCGCAGTCCGAGAGCGTATAGCGTATAGGGTCAGCGTGGTCTTGAGAGTGTCAGATTTGTCGTGGGCTGGGGGCCGTTGGAGCAGGCTTGCCACCTGCTCTGTTGTGTGTGCGTCCAGCGCTGCAACCACGTAGTAGTACTTGGTGTCATCCACGGTCACTCCATGGAGCGCGAACTGGGCCTCAGTGTGGAGGAACCAAGACTTCGGGTCGTATAGCCAAAAGTCTGGAAGTTTGACTGAAACGGCACACGCGTTGCCGGCACCTCCAGTCCGGGTCGTCTCCGGGGTGTTCACCTCAAGTTCCATTGTGCGTCAAGGGTCACCAGTGTGGCGAGAGGAATAACCAGGCAGAGTGGTCCAGAACAAAGCAGGCTTTATTAATTTCTCTCTCTCACATCATCCAGAATCACAAGCATCAGAAAAAAGTTGCAGGTCGCAGGCACCTCTCCTTTTATAGCCTACGACCCGCTCAGCCACCTGTGATGCTGCAGTAACATGAAAGACTTTGCAATTCCCATTCTTTTTGTCACTGCTTGCATCAACACACAAACCCCCATGACGATTCCCCTTGTCCTGCCGCCCTTATAGGGCCTTTTCCACTAGCCCCGCTTAGCCCAACACGTTATGCCTCAGCCCGCGTTTGTAGCTTTTTCCACTAGCCCCAGCACGGTTTAACAGGCGCTATTTTCGTGCCTGATCGAGGGCAGGGTACAACCGTGCTGAGTCGTGCCGAGATGTGACGTCAACAGACTGGTCGCCGCTGATTGGTCAGGTCATAACGTCACGAAAGCGACCGTCTTCTGATGAATCTACACGACCGCCATTTGCAATATTTCACGGACTAACTCGGTCACGGAGTAAATACGATATTAATACAGACAGCATTGTAGGTTTTGCGGAACTCTACACCGTGGTCCAACGAAGAGGTGCGGGGTTTTCTCTGCTTGTGGCAGATCCACAGTGAGAGGAATGACCCGCACCGATACAGATGCAGCCCATCATAGAACCGGACTACAGACAAGCTGAAGACGAACGTGAGAGAACCATCGATGGTGAGTGATTTGTAATAATGTGCATCTACTCGCTTATTTATCCTGTTGGTGGTAAGCTCACTTTTTTTGAGCCATACAGCGCCGTCCTGTGCTGGCTAACGAGTTTTAGCTAGTAGCCAACTCTGCTGATTCGCGCTTGTTTTGTTCTAAGTATTCGCTTGTGAGAGCAAAATGATGAAATATGTTAATCCTGGTTAAAGTCCTGGTTTGTGTATGTATTGCACTTTGGTGCTGCGCATTAAATTGTGTGCAATTTAATGCTAGAATGTGTTTCCACATGCCAGGGGTTAGCCTCCCTCAGTGTTTATATTGTGGATACAGGTGAAGTGGACCACAGGAGCCGAAATCTCGACATATTAAAAGTGCTTTTTCAAACCAGTGATTTATAAAGTCATTCATATAATTTTCTAAAGCGTCAGAATAGACCCACACACCTATTCTGTGAATCCTGCAGTGCTTGTCAGGGAAACGAAGCATTTTTGTCACATCCCACCACTGATTTTCACAGGTGTATTTTCCTAACACAGGTACATCTCCAAAAATTAGAATGTCATGAAAAACTTCAATATTTTTTGTCACTCATTTCAGAAAGAGAAATCCGTATATTATATCGATTCATTACACAGACAGTGATATATTTCAAGCGTTTATTTATTTTAATTTTGATGATTACGGCTTACAGCCCCTGAAAACCCCAAATTCAATTTGGCAAAAAATTAGAATATTACATAAAATTAACTTTAAAAAATAGTTTTTAAATATAAATGTTGGCCGCTGAGGTGTTGGTTAACATGGGCTGTAGCCGTAATCATCAATATTAAAATAAACACTTTCAGTATATCACTGTCCCTGTAATGAATCTATATATGGGTTTCACTTTCTGAAATGAGTGATAAAAATATTGAATTTTTCATGGTATTCTAATTTTTGAGATGTGCCTGTATAAGTTTTGAACTTGCTTGAACCTAACCACCATCCATTTCTGTCGTTCGTCTAGGCAAGAGGAAAGCAGCCGCCCCACAACGGACCTCGCCACTGTGGAACGTACTGAAATCCCTTCCTTTATAGGTAAAGTGTCAAAACCAAAGTAGCACAATTTCCACTTAATATAAAAGGGACTGAACTGAGATTTATTTGATTGTGTGAATATTAATTACAGAATAATTGAAAATGACTGGCACATCAACTGTAAAATAAACCGCTTGTTAATGTATTTATTTTTTTGTCAGATCACTTGTGTGATCCTTTGTGAGTTATGTTCATAACTGTATGTTTTGGTGAATGTGAGATGTTCAGTCGTCAATATAATTTACTTTATATGTGTAATTTATAGTCTATCATCAATAAACTCATGCAGTAACAGGACACATTACAAATATTTGAGACCCATTGTAGTGCTTCCTTTTATATTTTAGCAATGCAAGTACAAAACACCGCCCACACATGAAGCCAGGGCAAGAAGAGACACTTTTACAGACAAGACAAACTTTTATTGATAAAAACTTCATATTTTGACTGAGCGACTCCATACTCGGTGATGCACACCTTCAGTTAAAGTACTATATCCATTCAAGTGAATGTATTAATTCATTCTGATTGCTGAGGCCACAGTAAAAACAGATGATTTTAAATGTAACCCAGCCCTTGTAAAATCTACTGAAGCGCAGCTACATGAAAATTGTGGTTAAATACAACAACAAAGTACTTTATTGTCACAATCAACTTGTAATCCCTCCTGTTTTGTTTTTCTATTGAATTCTTGGATGGAATATGGTGGGCAATATAAGCTGTGGCTTCAGTCATCACCCATTTCAGATAACCTATGTTGAACTGTATAATCAGAGGAGTTATTGTTTAATTTGACCTTGTTAGATTTTTTCCCCTTTGTTATATTATTCTATTTTCTTTTAATCTTTACTTTTAATCAATCCGAAATAAAGATTCATTCATTCAGTCACATTCCACCACTGGCTTTTAGCAACAAGTGTATTTCCCAAATATGTTTTAAACGTGCTTTAATTAACTACCACCCATTTGTCTTTTGTCTAGGCAAGAGGGAAACTGTCCACCCCAACTGGACCTTGCCTCACTATTTACAGAGATGCAGGCTGAAGATCTGCTGAACCAGGACCAGTACAAGGGGCCGATCCAGTTGCTTCTCAGTGAGACAGCGTGGCTGGCGTGTGTGACCCATTCCAGTTTCTTTTCTTTTTTTTTTTACAGTTTGAATTTTGCACACTCTGAATAATCTGGAATTTGCTGCTGATTGTAATAAACAATTTAGTGATTTATGTGTTTGCATCATGATTTACTATTTTGTCTGTTAAGACACCGGTGGGAAAAGAGTAAACTGTACAAAGTATTTATCGGTGACCTTGAAAATAATGGCTCATTTTTAAGAAAAAAGTAACCAAAACAATTATTTTATTAACAGAAGACTGTATTGTTGGATGTGCCGCCGCAGAAGCCCCTGCATACTTTAGTGACAGTACCAGTATATGGAGGAATTCTGGGTCATATTAGCATCTGCTCTTCATCATAATGGGTTTGGGCGGGGGTGTCTAATCATGTGCCATGGAGGGCCAAGACCCTGCAGGCTTTACCTCCAAACAGTGTCTTCAACAGCAGATTCCACTGAACTTCTTCCACTGACTGCTGATCAGTGAGAACACCTGCTGAAGAGACTGGGTAGAAGAGAGAACCTGCAGGGTCTTGGCCCCCCATGACACATGATTGGAAGCCCCCGGATTAACATTTTAACACAAACTGCTTTATGGTTCATAATTCTGTTGACAGACTTACACCAAACCAAAAGTGATTTCTCAAACTGCTGGATTGTTCTTAAACAGCTTTTCCAATCTTTTAGTATTTAATTTGTGCCACATGGTGGTAACCTTCACATATAAAAAAGAGACATCTACAAAAACTTCAGAGGTTTATTGTCAGTGCAATTCCCAGTGCAGTACTACATGAATGCATGTATAGTACATTGTTGATGCAGAGAATATATATTTCTACAGTACATGTATCTAGTAAATCAAGTATTTTCCATGTAACCTTGTGACTGCATTATATTAATTGCTTTTAATCCTAGATTAAGTTTGTTTTGACCTAAAATGCATCATAACTGTCAAATATATCTTATTATACGTAACTCAGTACTGTTTACTTTTTGAATATATATTTTGTGGCTAATATAGTTATTAACATGGCAATGAAGTTGTGTCAGCTGATCATTTTTTGCTATGACACCACCTCAGACTCAGTGCTGCAGGAGCAGGTACGTCCCATGATGTCTCAGTCTCTCCATGATTTTCACGCAGATCAGAGCAATTTTTTGCACAGGAAATAAATGTTTCTACAGACATTCTTAAGCTCTACAACCACTGATCGTTGGTGAAGCTGTGTTGACATCAGTGACAGGCTGTTGACATCAGTGACAGGCTGTGTTGAACGCCCAGACCGACCATTTGAAGCGGTAATTTCCCCACAACAGAGCCATCTGAAACACACACACACACAGCGTACATATTTTAGTACCTAACAGCGATAACTTGCAGACATTACAGTGTAGTACGACGTACTTATAGCAAATTAGCATTAGCAACCATTAGCTTACCGTCATATGTGACCTAGTTTGTACCCTCACGTCTTCGGCTCTCCCAGAAGCTGCAGTAGTATTCCAGAGTGTTTCGTCTCGCTGCCTGTACCCTTGTCTGGCGGTCCTTTTTGGCATTTACGGTGAAAAAAGCCACAGACCGAGGAGTTGCCTTGTACAGCCGCCATGTTGCATGTGTTATGTTTTGCTTGGGTTGCGTGTTTTACGTCATGGGAGTGTGGCGCCGCCTTGCTGTAAAAAAAAATCCCGTCCACCCCAGTTTAACCCCGCTTTACCTGACTGCTATGGAGACACAACCGAGGCCGAACTGAGTAGTAGCGAATCGAGACGTGGCGAGGTGAGCTGGGCTAGTGGAAAAGTGCCTATACTGACATACTGAGTGGGTCTCACAGTATTATATTTTCACATTTTTATACACCTGTCTCTAAAAATGGGATGTATTATGGTATGATGATATATGTCCATCCGTCCCTCGGTCTGTACTTGTCTGGAAAACTCCTCCCACAGTTTTCAAGCTACAATTTTTGTGTTTCATGCAGTGTTTGTACATGTATTGAAGAGGTGCATATTAGAAGGATTTTGAAATTGGATCTTTTTTTTGTCAAAACTACACATTTTACAACTTTGTCATTTTTTAAAATGAAAATTCAATAGAGGTTACATGATTTGTTCCTTGAATTCATTCTACAGTTTTCAAGCTTGAACATTTTCATTTCATACAATGTTTGTACAGTATCTCACAAAAGTGAGTACACCCCTCACATTTTTGTAAATATTTTATTATAACTTTTTATGGGACAACACTGAAGATGTGACACTTTGATACAATGTAGTCAGTGTACAGCTTGTTTAACAGTGTAAATTTGTTATCCCCTCAAAATAACTCAATATACAGCCATTAATGTCTAAACCACTGGCAACAAAAGTGAGCACGCCCCTAAGTGAAAATGTCCAAATTGTGCCCAATTAGCCATTTTCCCTCCCTGGTGTCATGTGACTCATTAGTGTTAAAAGGTCTCAGGTGTGAATGGGGAGCAGGTGTGTTAAATCTGGTGTTATTGCTCTCACATTCTCTCATACTGGTCACCGGAAGTTCAACATGAAACCTCATGGCAAAGAAATCTCTGAGGATGTGAAAAAAAGAATTGTTGCTCTACATAAAGATGGCCTAAGTCAAAAGAAGATTGCCAACACCCTGAAACTGAGCTGCAGCACAGTGGCCAAGACCATACAGCGGTTTAACAGGACAGGTTCCATGGTCGACCAAAGAAGTTGAGTGCACGTGCTCAGCGTCATATCCAGAGGTTGTCTTTTGAAGATAGACGTATGAGTGCTGCCAGCATTGCTGCAGAGGTTGAAGGGGTGGGGGCTTAGCCTGTCAGTGCTCAGACCATACGCCACATACTGCATCAAATTGGTCTGCATGGCTGTCATCCCAGAAGGAAGCCCATTTTAAAGATGATGCACAAGAAAGCCCGCAAACAGTTTGCTGAAGACAAGCAGACTGAGGACATGGATTACTGGAACCATGTCCTGTGGTCTAATGAGACCAAGATAAACAGCCCCCGACCAACAGTGATCTATGTGGAGTTTGCATGTTCTCCCCGTGTCTGCGTGGGTTTACTCCGGGATTTCTCCGTTTTCCTCCCACATGTAAAAACATGCAAGTTAGGTTAATTGGCATCAAACTGGGGATTCTAAATTGTCCTTAGGTACAACTGTGAGAGTGAATGGTTGTCTGTCTCTTTGTGTTGGCCCTGCGATGGACTGGCGATCTGTCCAGGGTGTACCCTGTCTCTCGCCCAAAGATGCTGGGATAGGCTCCAGCCCCCCCCCCCCCCCCGCGACCCGAAAAGGATTAAGCAGAAGAAGATGGATGGATGGTTCAGATGGTGTCAAGCGTGTGTGGTGGCAATCAGGTGAGGAGTACAAAGACAAGTGTGTTCTGCCTACAGTCAAGCATGGTGGTGGGAGTGTCATGGTTTGGGGCTGCATGAGTGCTGCCGGCACTGGGGAGCTACAGTTCATTGAGGGAACCATGAATGACAACATGTACAATGACATACTGAAACAGAGCATGATCCCCTCCCTTCGGAAACTGGGCCACAGGGCATTAGTCCAACATGATACCCCAAACACACCTCCAAGGTGACCACTGCCTTGCTAAAGAAACTGAAGGTAAAGGTGATGGACTGGCCAAGCATGTCTCCAGACCTAAACCCTATTGAACATCTGTGCGGCATCCTCAAACGGAAGGTGGAGCAGCGCAAGGTCTCTAACATCCACCAGCTCTGTGATGTTGTCGTGGAGTAGTGGAAGAGGATTCCAGTGGCAACCTGTGAAGCTCTAGTGAATTCCATGCCCAAGAGAATTAAGGCAGTGCTGGAAAATAATGGTGGCCACACAAAATATTGACACTTTGGGCATAATTTGGACATTTTCACTTAGGGGTGTACTCAATTTTGTTGCCAGAGGTTTAGACATTAATGGCTGTGTGTTGAGTTATTTTGAGGGGACAGCAAATTTATACTGTTATACAAGCTGTGCACTGACTACTTTACATTGTATCAGTGTCATATCTTCAGTGTTGTCCCATGAAAAGATATAATAAAATATTTACAAAAATGTGAGGGGTGTACTCACTTTTGTGAGATACTGTACATGTGTTGAAGAAGTGCATATTGTAGGGGGTTAAATGGTTTTCTGATATTTTCTCTAAATTTGTTCCACTTCAAATCGTAGCTTGTTTGCTTTGCTGAAAGTCCTTGATATGATATGGTTATTAGTTTTATTACTGATATACACTACATTGAATCTTGAATTTGTAATCAGTATTCTGGTTGTTAATGTTCTAACTATGCATGACAGTGGTTATGGATGGGTGTATAATGTATCGTGTGCAGTGCTCTTGTTCACAGTAGGGTTGCAATTGACGATTATTTTGGTAGTTGACTAACGACTATTTTTTTTTTTGATTAGTCGACTAATCATGATTATTTCTGTCATGTCCACCAGCTCAGCTTCCTGCTGGCACAGCTCCTGTTTGGGGCTCTAGGTCATGTTTTACCTCACCTGTTTAAGCCTGCACACCTGTGAAAATCACTTTGTTGTCAGTCTCTGCCTTAATATAATGTAGCCTATTATAAAAAGTTCCCATAGCTAAATAAAATTATGACCCATCAAACATGAGTTGGAAACTTGAATTTGACAGCTTAATCAGAAGTGTTTCAATCAATCAAACTTTATTTGTATAGCACTTTTTAAACATTAGATGCCGCGCAAAGTGCTTTACATAGATAAAAACCATTTAGTTACATATTTTACATGATACATCCCTACCCATTCCAACCCTCCCACAAACACAACACACAGGCACATACATCACCCTGTACTTCTCTTACACACATATAAAATAAAAAAGATATCGTTTGTAGCAACTCAATTAAATAATAGATGTTAAATTGTAAAAACTCAAATAGCAGCTCTGCTGCTCCATAAAGGCTGGTCAACTCTATTAAAGTAAAAAAAAAAGAAAATAACAAGCTAGTCCATCCTGTTTGAAACCTTGCTAGGTCTAGAAGTTTAAAAGTTTTATTAGGCTTCAGATGAAAATTAAAAGAACTTCTTCCAGTCCAAAAAAAAAAAAAAACCCTTTAAATATCAGTGCAGGAATGTGAGCCTCCACTACACATACAGTGAAATATTTAAACTGTTTTAAATTTATTTGTGATGACTATGGTTATCTTTTTGATTAACCTCCGGGATACCACGGGCGGTCACGTCTCTGCGTCCTAGTGCGTCCTTGTGCGTCCTAGTGCGTCCTTGTGCGTCCTAGTGCGCACTGTGCATCTCAGTGCGCACTGAAAAAAAAAAAAGCTGCATTTCCGTTCTTCCACTACAGACACAGCCACAAACAGAAAGCCAAAGGAGTGCTTTGATTGGTTTAGATTTGACTGACCTCTCATTCGACTAATAAGAGCCTTGAATTGGGTTTCTGAAACCTTGAAGAACCAATGACTGAAAACCTAGCAAGAAGGACCCGCCTACCAACAACTGCAAATACAATGAGCCAATTGAAGCAGAGAAGTTTGACGATTGAAAGCGTGCGTCCCGTGCATAAAATCTGTTTTGTGTAAGCCGCTGTGTGTAACGGTAGCGTTTGCCAGTCTTTTTTTATTACTACTGTTCTTATTTGTTTTGAAAAATCGTTCGCCAAAACCGCAATCATGGAATCATGGTTTGACCAGGTCGCGTGACCAGAACCACGAGTCGTAACAAGCGGACCAGCTTCATGTTCATCTGACATTGAGGAACAGATGTTCGCCAACGACACTGCTGTTGTGGACAGGTAAGTGTTATAAGCTAAATTATTCTTTATCACTGAAAATAGTAATAAAAATGACTTTTGACCGATCGGTAAATTACAACTGTGCGTCATCGCCACATGACAGACCGTTGACGGACCATTTTTTTGTGCGCCGCACTCCTCTGTAGCGGGGGGGGGGGGGGTTGTTATCCTCTACATTGCAGAGATTTTAGTATAATTTTAATTGCACTGTAGGTTATTTTTTCTTGTGAAAAAAGGCCACACATTTTTTACATGGCATGCTTCTTTGTGTGTGGGGGCTTGTTTGTTCATTCATTCATTCATGAATGAATAAACAACCCCCCCCCCCCACACACACACAGCCCTGAGTGTCACCTTTCATTGAATCATTCGAAAGTTATAGACGTTTTTCCAAACTGTGCCATTTGGCACAATTTGGCACAGTTCAAAAACGCCTGGGAACAACCTGAGAAAAAAGCTGTGTAATATATTCATTTTTTGTGGTATTGTTGCAAAATTTTGACCTCAGCTGGATAACACTTGGTTCTACATTTCTGTTGCATTTTCCAGCCCATATCTGACAGCTGTGTGTTATTTGCAAGCATTTGTATCTAAAAAAAACACCCAGGCGAACTTTATTTTCTTCAAGTTCAGTATGTTTAGATGACTGTTACTCAGTGGCAGGAGCACTTAGAGAGATTATGACTGTTTTGCCAAAAAATTCAAAGTGTTTTCTTTTAAATGAGACCAACCCCATGAAGATGCTGCAAAGGGTTGAAGAACAGCTTTTGATTTACTTTGGGTACGTTATTTTTAGGCATTTTTAGGGAAATTGACCAGAGTGCAAGGGGTTAAATTGCAAATCATGATATTCTAATTTACCGAGATGCACTAATATTCAGAATGAAGGCTGATATTACGGCGACAATAATAGAGAATACGAAAAAGAGTAAGTTGCTCATGTAATTCACCCATTTACTGCAATGAACATATTAGCCAGCATAACGGAAGCAGCTCAGCTGTCAGCAACCATCGTAAGAGAGATTATTGTCCAACAGCAGATAAACTATTTAAACACCATGTGCTAATAGTGTGGTCAGTTTTCTAAAGCTGAGGCAGTCGCTAGCATTACTTGCTAACCTTACCGGTGCAGTTCGCTGACAGGTGGCCGGAGACGGAGGAACGGAGAGGAGGAGGAATGGACACATCGCTGTAGCACAGCTGTGATATGACAACTCTGCTTTACAGTCTACATTTAACTTGTTTCATTTATTAATTTTCAGTAAAATCCTCCCATAGTTTGGAAACTTTTGGCCTTCTCCGTGATTTTCTGTCAGTGTCACCATGATGCATTCTTCTTCTTCTTTACTGGAACAGTTAAACTGAACATTCCCGCGGCATGCACACAAACTTCAAAATTAAACAATTTGTCAACAATAAAAATCTGTGTCAACAAATTTTTATGATCGACGTTATAAACAGCGTCAACTAATCGTTTCAGCCCTAGTTCACAGATATCATGATAATAAAGTTATTGTGGCATTCTAGGATACAATAAGTGTGTCCTACCATAATTAATCTGTGAAATCTGATTGGGCTATAATGGTATATTTTGTCAGCGTCAGGTGAAAATCTTGTATCTCCATATTTAGGTTTTGGGGGGGGGTTTAGCTTTTATATAAACCCATTGGTCACCCTTTATGTCTTTGGATGTTTTTTCCACTAATATCAAACCAATGAGAAATATCAGAAGCCATGTGAATAAATTTTTGCAATTTAAAATCCAGAGGGTTTTTTTTTTTTTTTTTTGCTCCGTTAAAAAATGTCTTTTTTGGAGATAGGAAGTTTGCTTCTGACTTGTTGCTTCTGGACAGTAAGGTGTGAACTGTTTTGCACTGAGAGAAAAAATTGCAAGGCAAAAAAATGCACCATTGGTGCATTAGCATGTAAATTATTGCCTTTGGCATGGCAGGTACAAATGAAGGTGTTTTGTCAGCCCAGTTAAACCTGGAGGAGTTTGTGAACAAACTTTCAAAGTCAAAGAAAAAAATAGCAATAAGGATTGGAGAAAATTTATCACAGGAGGTTAGTTGCGTCCTTATGTTGACGCTTAATTTAATAGTTTCTTTTTAAATTATTTATAATTGAATGCTGTTTTGTTGAGTTTGAATGCTTAAACTGCTACTATATACTTTTGAATATTATAATTATAAATTTGTATCATGGTTCATAAATAGCCAAGGGACTCACCAAAGCATTTCCCCTTAAAATTCCATGAATAATAGTCAGATGTTAGGGAAACATTTAAGTAGGATCTGAATGTGTATTTAGCCCCCCCCCCCCCCCCGATATGACCTTATCATACCATGTTAATCGATGAGGCCTTTCATTTATTTTTATTTAATTTTGGGATCTCTGAATACAAGTAACAAGTAATAATTCAGTTAATTTAAATCCTTTTTTAAACTCATCAATATCCTTGAATATGCTTCTTTTCTAAAAACCTTGGAGGAATCACTTCAAGTGTTTTTGTACAGTGTGAAGTAATATTTCTTACGTGCAGCAAAACTATCTGACAAAACATCGGAGAAAGTAAAAAGAAATTGCATTCAAGGTAGAACACCTCGTAATTTAACCCGTCGTTGAACACAAGCTGCTTTCTGATCACTACACCACAACATTATTCAATTGCTTTAATGAGTGCATTTAAAAACTATTCAGCTGTGCTCATATTTGATGTTTCAGGCCTGTTGTAAAACATTTTGAAGTCTCAGAAAATGGTTGTAATAGCTTCCTTTCAAAAACGTGATAATGATCATGAATGTATTCAAATGAAATTAAATCTCAAAGACAGCGTCGCAAGTCAGTGTGACTAACTCTGACGAATCAGTCATTTTGCCCCCGAATCATACAGGAACAGTGTCAAACCACTCAGAAGTTCTTTTGATGTTACACACAAAGGAATAATAATTGCTTTAATTCAAAGGTACACTACTTAAAATTTCAATCGAATTTCAGTATAGGATCAAGAAGATGTTTGCATTCTGCGTTCAAGAGGATCCAGTTCTTGCATTTGAGGACAGATTTTCCCCGAATGTTTATTTAATAGAAAAACAGATGGCAGTCCTTTTTCCCCCCCACTCATTACATTATAAAGATGCACAATATTTCCACCCGACGTGACATAAAACTAAAGCATCATGATTAAAATTGAGTATGTTATATTAGATGTAGGAAGTATAGGCTGTGGTGATTAATTTCAGTTTAAGAATATGCACTGATTTTAGTAATTTGCTCAAGAATTTGATCAAAAGGTGCCAAAAGAAAACCCCTTCAAGGCTGGACAGAAGTAGGTGCTGCATGAATAAGGAATGGTAAAAAATAATCATAGTTTGTGTAGATTACCACAGGAATAGTGAGGAAGTCAATCAAAGTGGAGATTTTTGTTGTTAACGTGATGGATGTGACCTGAGGACAAGGGGATATTAATTTGCATGTGATTAGCAGGGCCGTGATTGAGTGGATGCAGAAGTGGCGCGCTGTGGTGTGTCGCTGCAGCGTCGCGGGGTTGTCATCCGGAATGTGTGCGCACGTGGGTGTGTCGACAGGGGAGAGAGAGAGCGAAATGTGTTCACGTGCATGCATTCGTGTATTGGAGTGTAAAACAAGTTCAGTGGCTGCAGGTGTGAAAGTAGCCCAGGCTGTGAACTCCACACACTCCCGGATCCTCTCTCACTTCCTTTCCAGCTCATTTATTTTTTTTCCCCCTTCTTCTCTGATTTGGTTTTACACTGCTGCACCCGGCTCATTTGCATCTGCTCCTGACACCCTTGCACCAGTCACCCCTCATCTTCCCCCACATCCACCACACGCACGCACGCGCACACACTCAGACAAAGATATCGTCATTTGCAACTTTACCCATCTTTGGAGTGTGATTAGGATGAGATTTGTGTAATTGCACTTTCAGATGGTATAGAAATGCAATATATGTAACATAATGTGAATAAAACCATTTTTTTCAACTTTGAATGGTCACATTCATTTTTAGTTGAGATGTGACAAGAATATAAAAGATACTGCTGACATTTTTTTGTGTTTTGCGTGTGTGATTTATCCCAGTGGGATTTTGATTTGTTTAAATGAATAAATAAAGGCCTTTGCACACAATCAGGGCTTAGCTTGTGCCAGATCCAGCCAGATATTGTTCTGGCACCTCCCACATCCGGACTGGAACCTCTTTAGTGGGATCTGCCACCTTGTTTCACTATGAAAGTATGTGAATAAGTTTTGTCTATTTACTGCCTACTTAATGTTATCTGTGAGAGCATCTTTATTTAGTTCTTGCAGGTTAGCGCTCAGCATAAAGGGGTAAACTGAATTGCTGAAAGACAGGCAACTTAATTGAATTTCTTTAAACTGGCGGACTACGTTCTGGTACCTCCACCTCCCCCACTGGGCTGTAGGAGCGCTTCTCTGTGTTCCGAGTCATCTGACTTTATATTTCATTTCATTCGTTTATTGGTTTATTTAAAGGGACAGTGCTCATCACTTAACAGTAAAAAACAATTCTGTAAATGAGCCAGAGTTTGCTATAAAGCTAATTACCTCCGCCAGGCCGAAAAGGCCAGGAGGAGGTTATGTTTTTGCCAGGGTTTGTGTGTTTGTCTGTCTGTCTGTCTGTCTGTTTGTCTGTTGGTTAGCAAGATAACTCAAAAAGTCTTGGACGGATTTCCATGAAACTTTCAGGCGTTGTTGGAAATGGTACAAGGAAGAACTGATTAAATTTTGGGGATAATCCGCATCACCATCTGCATACAGGAATTTTTTAAAGCATTTTTCCACACTGTGACATATGGCCATTTTCAGCATGTGCGCAGGCGCAATGGACGGCGCTGGTCGTCGTGTCTGACCAACACAAACTCCGCGTTCTTCAACGTTTTAGGCACAAAAGCACGCGGAAAACACTGCTGGCCTGGGCCCGCCAGCGTGCGTGTTTTTGCGCCATGCTGCAAAACCTGACACGGCCACCTGTCCGCCGCCCGATTATTTGCCACAAATTCCCCGCCCAGCTATAGGCGCTGCGTAAAAACGACCTCTCTGCCGGGGAAAATTCTAAATTCTGTTTTGCCGCGGAGCGCAACCCCAATATAATATAAAACCCACGGCAACCTGTCTAACCAATCTGCATCCATCAGCGGAGGAGATGGACACACCAACACTTCAGTTTATTACCTCCGCCAAGGAGGCAATGCTTTTACAACCGTAAAACGGGGCTATAAGGGACGGCGGGGTAGGCGCTGCGCATTTGGCAGAAATTCACCGGCCAGCCATACGCGCTGCGCAATAACGAGCTCTCTGCCGGCGAAGCTTCTAAATTCTCGTTTGCCGCGGAGCGAAACCCCAAAATAATATAATATAAAACCCACGGCAACCTGTCTACACAATCAACATCCGTCAGTGGAGGAGATGGACACAACAGCAACACTTCAGTTTATTACCTCCACCAAGGAGGCAATGTTTTTACTACTGAACCACTAATCCTATCACTATCAGATTAATTGTCATTGATTAATTGTGTGTTTATTGCACTGTCCCTGTCAAATAAACAAATAATCATTGTGAATCCAATTGCTAGTCATATGTTTACATGCTCAAGGAATCTGAAAACGTACACACAAACACTGTATGGGGGGAATTGTGGCGCTTGGCGGAGGTCTGCGCTCTCCGAGTGCTTTTCTAGTTTTCATCTGTTGTCTCAGGCCAGATGTACAATGGCATCCTAAAATCAAAATTAACATGTCGAAATAAGACAAAAAGACAAATTTATTACAACAATTTGAAATACAAGCAACAGGAAATTATATATAATAAATTAAAATGAAATGAATAAAATAAAAGGGCCTTTAGTGTGCACATATTTGATTATTGATTAGCCATAATTTGAGATGACTTGTGAATAGCAAGCAAATTAAGCACTCAACACGAAGGAATTACTACTCAAATGCTGAAGTCCGTTCAGGATTCACTATCATATCTGACATGCCAGTTAATTTTGTCTACTCAGAAAAAAGTGTTTGGTTACAACTTTTTTAATAAATAATGAGAGATTGGCCTCTAGCTTTGCCCTGTAGCTTTGAAAAGATAAATGTGCATCCTTAAAAACGTTTGTAATCCAGCAACATTACCAACAAGGCCAATAAACATTAAATTACTCATTAATTTATTAGTTATAAATTGTATCTGTTTTTTTCATGGGCCTTTAAGTTCAAGACATAAAACAATGAATTGCCACCAGGGATGTTGTTGTATTGACAGTAACCTCAGTATTTAAGTTCTTTTTGAAAACTTTTAGAACAATTATACAATAACTACAGATCAGTTTGAGTGATTTTATATTTCACTTTTACACCTCCTACAGATATAGCGATAATATTGTGACATTTCAGGTCATGGTAACTGTGTGGTGAAAACCTGGTATCAATATTTGTCAAAAAAAAACTTGCAATAAAATCAAACTAAACAACTATAGACTGAAGTTTCTAAACCATTATATAGAGTTTTTAAGAATAAAAAATCTACCAGTGCTTTGCAATATGAAGCTTTCAGAAGTCATGCGTAGGTCAGGCTAATTATGTCTTCTCATAAAGAATAAGCCTGGCCCTGTTCAACTCATACAATTGTGCAATGATTTTCTAAAGAGAGCGTGTTTAATAAATTTAGCTACAGTAGCAGGACCAGGTGGTCAATCATTGTCCCATTCTCAAAGCCCTTGATGAGCACTGAGAAAGATCACAGAAATAATGCATCATTGTTCCGTCTAATTACAGCATGTCACAGACAAGAGCAGATTTGCATTTTAAACAAGCACTTGCTCTGATTGATGAACAATTGTTCTATATTTTAATAAACGTGTGAGCCACGCTGAGGGCAGCGCGCTCCCTCCAAACAGCTAAAACTACAAAGCGTTTGGTTTTACTGGAAAATCTTCATCAGCGATTCAAGACATTCTTTAATATATGTTTGTTTGTTTTCATTTCTTTTACACTTATGCATACTTTAGTGATATTTTTCCTCCCACCAACGATTAATTTAATCTCTCAGCCTTCTTCAAGGTCTTTTTATATCAGCCCCCATTCTCGGTTCAAGCAGAAATGAGAGAGGGTCTGTGGAGAAAGAGAGAGGAAGAAGAAGTAAAACAAGGCGCTAGAATCAAATACCCTTTAACAGATTTTGACTGCTTTTGCACTATTTTCTTAGAGTGGATTTGAAGCGGGGCTGGGCTGCTTCCTGAATATCTTACAGCCTCCTCAGTGTCTTTATCTACAATTCCACTTATTTACAGATCACTGGAGGAACATCTGCTCCAACACTTGCCCCAAATCTAAGAAGTGATGTTTTGCAATATACCATTTAATTTTTAATGCCGAAATTCAGTTCTCCTTCAAAACAGAGGAACTTTCATAGATAAGCTCCTTTTGATGACAACTAAGCAGCATCCAATAGCCTGGAAATATACTGGAATTTAAGGGATAAACAAAACTGCAGCAAACAAACAACCACAGTAATGGTAAACACTGCAAAAGTTGACAATATTACAGCAGCATTAGGGTTGTGGATTGTAAACAAGTTTGATGTAAGATGAGTGAAAAACATGTCATAGAAAGAATAGAGAAACTTTGCTCAAGAATACTAGAAGAGAAGTTTTACAAAAAAAAAAAAACTACAGAAATGTCATGAGTAGTCCAGTTTCCACAAAAGAAATGACCCACAAAAAAAATTCAACTTGGTGTTGTTCGATTTAAGGATTCACACATATAGACCCAAACACCTGCTTTGGAAAGAGCTTTTACAATAAGCAATCTCGCACAATTACTCTGAAGTAGGTGGCTGTCATTGTGACTGATCCATTCTGTTACACTGACAGGCCCAGAGAAATTGCATTGCACCTGCACGTGTTCATGTGAACAGCAATAGGTTGGCCTCATGCCAGTCCTCCGCACTTCAGCAACGGCCAGATACGACTGCACATATTTGATCTGCAGTGCTGTATAATAGGCCATCAGCTTAATAATCACCGAGGAGTTGTGATCCTGAACCTTTCTGTACAGAATTACATGAACAGAGAAGAATACCTCATAATACCAACATTTGCATGTGGCTTCCCAGCAGTGTAGTTTTTCAGCTGCACATTAAGGACTTACGTATGTTTATACAGTACACATCATTTACAATGTGTGAATGCAAGCAACTGAAGGAATGGCTTGAGAATAGTTTACTGTTTTTCAGCTTTGCATATATTTGAATATTATGATAACTGAGCGAAAAATACATACATGAGTAGAATAAAAAAAACTCACTGACTTCTGCTGTTGAAATACAAGGCAGCAGAGCTCACTGTAAAAAAGACTACATTTTAGTCCCACAGTTTATAGGATACAGCATGCAGCTGATCAAAGTAGAAAGAAAGAAAATTACTTGACAAAGGGATTCTTATAGGAAAAAAATCTTTTACAAAGCTCTTACATTTTTAAATTTAATTTTTTCAACTGTAATAATTATTTATAAATCCATCCATCCATCCATCCATCTTCTACCGCTTTTCCGGAGGTCCGGGTCGCGGAGGCAGCAGTTCAAGCAGAGAAGCCCAGACTTCCCTCTCCCCAGCCACCTGCTCCAGCTCTTCAGAGGGGATACCAAGGCGTTCCCAGACCAGCTGGGAGACATAGTCTCTCCACCGAGTCCTGGGTCTGCCCCGGGGTCTCCTCCCAGTGGGACGTGCCTGAAACACCTCAAGTGGGAGGCGTCCAGGAGGCATCCTAATCAGATGCTCATACCACCTCAACTGACTCCTTTCAATGTGGAGGAGCAGCGGTTCTACTCTGAGCCTCTCCCGGATGACTGAGCTCCTCACCCTATCTCTGAGGGTGAGTCCAGCAATCCTACGGAGAAAGCTCATTTCAGCCGCTTGTATCCGCGATCTCGTTCTTTCGGTCATTACCCAAAGCTCGTGACCATAGGTGAGAGTAGGAACGTAGATTGACTGGTAAATCGACAGCTTTGCCTTAGAACTAAGCTCCCTCTTCACCACAACAGACCGGTACAACGTCCGCATCACTGCAGATGCTGCTCCAATCCGTCTGTCGATCTCTCGCTCCAAATCTATCTTGTCGATCTTATAAATCCCCCTCATGGATCGTCACCTTATCGTGGTGGGGGGGTTTGCGTGCCCCAGTGATCCCAGGAGCTATGTTGTCCGGGGCAATTTGCCTCTGATAGGGTCTCCCAAGACAAACTGGTCCTGGGTGAAGGGCCAGACTAAGAACGACCCAACAGACTCTCATGATAAATTGTATATCAAGGATTCAGTGTACCCCGCCCAGTATGGGGTTACCGGGGCCCCACCCTGGAGCCAGGCCTGGGGGAGGGGCTCGAAGGCTAGCGTCTGGTGGCCGGGTTTCCACCCATGGGACCCGGCCGGGCTCAGCCCGAAGGAGTTACATGGGTCCGCCCTCCAGTAGGTTCACCACCTGCAGGAGGGATCATGGAGGTCCGGTGCTATGTGGATTAGGTGGCAGTCAAAGGCGGAGACCTTGGCGGACTGATCCCTATCAGATCCCTATCTGATCCCGGACTATCTATCGAATTTATAAATCCAGTAATTATTATCCTAACTTAAGAAAACAAAAATGTATATAAAAACATGAACTTTTAGATATTTTTAGGTGATGCAAATAGGCCTTTTTCATGCCCACATTACATACTTCGGGTACAGCATTTGTTGTGTTACTCCACTTCCGCTAAAATGGAGAAAGGAGGTTAGCGTCCTTGAATTTACAAGTTCACTAAACAATTTACCGAAATTGTTGTCCGCAGATGTGGTTCATTTAGTTGAACAGCATTCCCCCGTAGCACACTCCAAACTACATCGAGGATATAAGTTTTTCTTTGAAAATTTTATCTACAACTACAGTGTTTCCTCTGGCTTAAAGACCTTGGCGTGGTGGCAACATATTTTTTCGGGGGTGGGGGCAGAAAACACATGACACGATTGTAACCGGAAATGTTAATTTTACACCATTTATTTTTTTTTTTTAATTTTGCACAGTAATATTGCATAATGGAACTTACCATTTGAAGTATTGTACTACCAAGGCTTGAATGTTGGAATATTGGGCCAGTTGGGGTCCCACCCAGATGTCCTGTGTTTGGACTTTTTACTGGTGTCATCCTTCTCTCCTCCCTCTGCTCTCACCTCTCCTGGACCCTCTTCCTGAACACTTTCCTCTACTTGGCTCCTCTCTTCTGTCTCATCTTTCCCTCTCTGAGCCCTGTCTAATTCAGGTTCTCTTTCTATGGTGGTTTAGAAACAGGCTAGAAAATACCAAGTGTCATGTTTTGTCCTGCAGGATTTTTTTTTTTCATGGTTTACATAAATAACCAAAATGTGTATTTTTTTTATTTTTATTTTTTTTTTTGTATTTTTATTCTAGTGTTTCTTTTTTTCCATTGACAAAGAGTAGGAAAGGGAAGGGGAAAAAAAACATTCATAACAGTAATTTAATCATTTATACCTAAATTATATGATCAGATGTGGGTATAGTAGCCAGAAATTCTACTCATGTGAAAGCAGTGCTTTGAAATTAATAATTGAATGAATGAATGAATTTTATTTCGGCTAATACAGTACAGGTTAAAAGAAACTGTATAATATAACAACAAGGTCAAATTAGACAAAGACTCCTTCTACTAAACAATTCCACGTGAGTTATCCGAAATGGGTGATGGCTGAAGCCATAAAAGTAGACTACCAAAAATTTCTAGTTGAGTGAAGGGTACAAAGAGCACCTACTTAAAAACTTGAGTAACGACTTCAGTCTTGAAGGTTTGAGGTTTTTCTCCAAAATTTACAACAACTGTCATAGTTTTCTACTTTTCTCTGTAAATTTATCAAAATTTGCAACCATGTTCCTCAAATTTGTAATTTTCTCTTGTAAAATTATGACTTTTCTTGTACATTTGAGACTACTATAAATTTGCAGATTATTTTATGGCTAATGTTTATCTTTTTTTAATCCAATCCAACTTTATTTATAAAGATCTTTAAAAACGACAGTTGACACAAAGTGCTGTACATCAACAATAAATAAAATATAAAAACAACAAAATACAGCTTAAAGTACAAAACAGCACAAACAAAACAATAGTCATACAATAGAGACAATAAGAACAAATAAAATCAATTTCTCAAACTGGGTCAAAAGCCAGAGAATAAAAATGGGTTTTTAAGAGGAGTTTTAAAACTGGACAGTGAAGAGGCTTGTCCAATGGACAAAGGCAGATCATTATAAAATTGCTGGTTTTTTTTTTTTTTTTATAAATTTGAAACAGAATGTGGCAAATTTTTTACTTTTTTCCTCATCCAATTTAAACTTTTGACCATAATTTTGTAGAGCCAGAACAGAACAATAACTCTGAATTCAAAGAAATATAATTATTAAAATTATATTTAAAGAAATAAATTAACTTAGATGACCAAATATACAGTTATTTCTGTTATAATATTTCTATGTATCTATAGTTTCTTAGAAATCTCCTTGTCAACCAGACAGCAGGAAAAAACCTCCCTTATTTTGAAATCCAAATGTTGGCACGTTTAGTTTGTCTGAAGGCTGCTGACAGATTAAAGTCATTGACTTTGTGAATTTCAGTCATCATAACTTGCCAGGTGCATAATAATGAACATAAATTATTAGTTAATATTGTAGTAGCTGGTGAAGTAAATCCTCAGCGATTCATCAGTCACTCTTGCCTTTCCCTGCAATGAAGCCTAACCAGACTTGTTAGCTAAGCAACTCCTCATTGTTGTTCTGGTTACCAGCGGCTTAAAACCACCATAAATGCCTCCACTGCTTACCTCTTGTACTTTTTTCCGCGTTTAAAGTACTTTAATAAGCTCATGCTTCTCTCGGACAGCAACACTAGAGAGACACGCTCTGCCAGCAGAAATGGTCACGTGGGTGCTGGGTAGGTGGGGCGCTTCTGCGCGGATGACAATCACACACGTTGTTCATGTGCGTGCTTGCAGAGCGTTTCTTTCAAATTTAATTTTTCTTAAATTACTATATTATAGGTGCGGTGGCATACTTCCTTAGGGCGGCGGGCCGCCACACAGAAATGTTACCAGAGGAAACCCTGAACTATGAGGGTAAGTGGTTGATTTACAGTAACGCTATGCTAGTTTAGCACTAGCTAGTATCCACTCGTCATAGCTCACCGTCTTGACTTTGACATTTGCTTTGATGTTAATGTATTTGACAGAATATACATTCAGCCCTTTTAAAAAGTCACACAGTCTTATTTATGATGACTACTTTTTTGTCAGTTTCTAATGTTGTAAACAGGGAGGTTGTAGTCAGATGCAGGTGTCACCAGTCGAAGAGGAAGAGAGAAGTCCCGCACTCATTCCAGGTTTTATGATAGGATAAGGACTAAACGTTAAGTTTTTTATAACCCCTTCCACTTTTTGGTTTGAGATAATTCTATTAGTCATTTATCAGCTGTATTTATTACACACCCAAAAATGTGTAAGAACTGATATTTGTTCACAGTTAAAATATTAAAATGTTTATGGTAGATGTATAGCTTTCAATACCATACTTACGCTGAAGCAGCTGTGTTGAGTGTAAGGGGTTAAAATGTTACTGCTGTTGCAAATTTACTTTGACTCAAAATGAAGTTGGACTTTGGTGTTCTGAAATGCCATTCATATATTCATCTTTGGTTAATTTTATATTTATTTTTTCATCCAAAATGGCTGGTTAATTTATTTTCACCATTTAAAAATTGTTAGTGACATTTGTTTATGTCTTTACCCAAGATTGTTTTGGAAACTGGCACAGATCCCATTCAGCTGAATGGGACATCATGCACCTGTGCTGCAGGCAAAGTCCTGTGCTACCACCTTGTTGCCTTGCTGTTTCAGAGTGCCCATTACAGCATGATGCAGGTGAAGGCAGTTCCATCGGCTGTGGCCTGCACAAGCACTTTGCAAACATGGCATCGACCATGGACAAAGGTAATTTAATGCAATGTTTTGTATTTCAAAAAAAAAAAAGAAATTGTTTAATATTTTTGTAAAAAGTCTTTGATGTCATGGTTGATGTGTGTATGATTTCAGGGTGTCTGTGCAGAACCTGGTTGTAAGGAAGCCTAAACCATCTACCAAGACCCTGTGTAAATCAACACTGTTGCCATGATTGGTAATGATTGACAGCTCACGTGCAGGGAGTGACCCCAGACAAAACACACGATGACACAGAAGTAAATTAATTTGGATTTTATTAATTCAAAAGACATCCAAGTTAGGTTAATTGGCATCAAAAAACTGGGGATTCTAAATTGTCCTTAGGTGTGAATGTGAGAGTGAATGGTTGTCTGTCTCTGTGTTGGTCCTGCGATGGACTGGCAATCTGTCCAGGGTGTACCCTGCCTCTCGCCCAAAGATGCTGGGATAGGCTCCAGCCCCCCCGCGACCCGAAAAGGATTAAGCGGAAGAAGATGAATGAATGAATGAATGAATAATTCAAAAGGGAAAGCTTCGTTAGTGAAAGACGTCACTCGCCAGAGGAAGACCCAGCCTGGAGGGAGAGACGAGAGCAGGTTAGATAAGGAGGGAGACTGAAAAGGGAAAATGTCATGTGCTGGTGAGCGCTCGCCCCCTCTTTCCTGCTCACCGGTCTCCTCATCAGATGCACCTGCTGATTCCTGCTGGGCCAGCATTTATAAGGAAGTGCTCTTCAGTGATTCAACGCTGGCTCGTTTGGGTATACTGCTCCAGCAGACAGCTCTCTCAGTAAGCGGTTGTGTTATTTATGACCTTGTCTTACACACATTCTCCTCCATCTCTTCCAGGTTGCTGCAAACGTAGCGGTGCGTCTTCGGGGATTTGATGCGCTTGCCAGCCTGTTGCTCCACCTCTACCCTGCTCATCCTCTCCACCTGGTCAGACCCCACAAATCATACCCAACCGGCAGTTGGGTATGGCTTGGACTGCTGGTTCTTCTCCTTCGCTGGGTTCTATGCTGGTCTCTCCTCACCTCCCACGTAAGTGGTATAATTGGATTTCCAAAATTTCTCCATTCCTCCCTATCAGTCTCGCCTATCCTCCGCAGGGCTCCTGCTTATCTGGCGAGTGACTGACTTTTTCCACAAGTGTACGGTTTTGAAAATTCTAATAAAAGGTCAAACGTTTTTTGAGTGTTCTCTTGGTGATTGCACTTTGCACTCAGGTTGCTTGTCTAGTCAATATGACAGAGCAAGCCAGCCAAGGTCACAGCCTGGCAGGTGCATCATCAACTGAGCACTCCGTGCTCCACCGCCTCGAGGCTACAGAGAGGCAGGTGGCTGAACACACTCAGCTGCTGCAGGCGACTATGCAGCAGCTGAGTGTCATTACTGATCAGTTGGGCCGTGCGGCTGTCCCGGCCACTCCACCTCCACCTGCTCATCCACCATCAACTGTCATTCACCGAACCCTTTCCATTTCCACACCTGCTCCATATGCGGGGGAGGTGGGGAAATGCAAGGACTTTTTGTGTCAGATTCAACTTTATTTCGAGCAGGTGAAGGGGGGGTTCCCTGATGACATTTCCAAAATCCACCAGTTTACTCTTCTGCTTCGGGGCCGCGCTCTTAGTTGGGCGCAGTCTGTTATCAATAGCCAGAGAGAGTCGCTACTAACGTTTGACCAATTTGTGTCCCGAGTTTTCCCGCACCTTTGACCGTTCTGAGAGTGAAGGGAATATTATGAGTCACCTGATGTCGCTCTGCCAGGGCAGCCAGTCAGTGGCCGACTTCTCGGTGCTGTTTTGGGTTGAGGCAGCAGATTCGGGGTGAAACGAGGTTGCACCGTGCAGCGCGTTCCTCCACGCACTGAATCCTCGGCTCCGCGACAGCTTAGCGGTTTATGCCGTTCCTGCCACCTTGAACGGTCTGATAGATCAGGCGGTCGGGCTGGATAATTGGTACCGTGAACGCGCTCGGGAGCATGATGCCTCCTCTCACCTGCTCGCCACATGCACACTCCCGGCGCCTACTGACCTAGGTGAGTCCGACTCCGCCCCTGAGCCTATGGAGCTCAGCTCTGCTCGCCTTCCGCGGACAGAGATTGAGGGGCGGCGGCGGATTGGGGCGTGTGCCTACTGTGGTTCACTGAAGCACAAGTTGGACACATGCCACCTACAGCCAAAAGAATCAGCCCGTCAGTAGCTGCAGGCGGTCTGGCGGGCGGGACTCAATCTGATCCCCCCGGTAATTTTTCTATTTCGGCCCTGTTTCAGCTATCGGGGGTCGAAAGGAGGGTCTCCACCCTAATTGATTCTGGGGCAGAAGGTAATTTCATCTCCTTTAAGCTGGTGCACGAGATGGGGACTCTGATGGTTAAACTGCCAGCTCCCTGTTACATGCGAACCCTTTCTGGCCAGACGGTGGCGTCAGTTACCCATTGCACAGCGCAGTTATCCATCCTGCTGTCCGGTAACCACCGGGAGGGGCTGACTTTTTACGTGTTTCCATGGGCCTCTCACGCGGTGGTACTAGGTTATCCGTGGCTCCGGAGGCATAATCCAGTTACTAATTGGGCACAAAATTCCATCACCTCCTGGAGCCCTAATTGTTTGGCTATGTGTCTAAACTCGGCTGAGTGTTCACCGTCCCTCCCCGTCTCCGGACCTCAGCCTCATGCTCGAGGTCTATCATGACCTCGGGGAGGTCTTTAGCAAGTCACGAGCTTTAGTGCTTCCTCCGCATCACTCGTATGACTGTGCCATCGACCTCCTTCTGGGTGCGAGGCTGCCGTTCAGCAAGCTCTATAGTATTTCTGGGCCTGAGAGGGAGGCGATGGAGAGGTACATTAAGGATTCATTGAACACCGGCCTCATATGGCCATCCTCGGCTCCCCTCGGGGCGGGGTTTTTCTTTGTGGGCAAGAAGGACGGATCTCTGCGTCCGTGTATTGATTACTGGGAACTTAACACCATCACAGTCAAAGATAAATACCCTTTGCCCCTGATGAACTCTGCTTTTGAGCTCCTGCAGCGTTCGCGTGTATTCTCCAAGCTTGACCTATGTAATGCATACCATCTAATGAGAATATGCGGGAGGACGAGTGGAAAACAGCGTTTAAAACACACTTGGGGCAATTTGAGTACTTGGTTATGCCTTTTGGATTAACTAACGCCCCCGCTGTTTTCCAATGTTTAATTAACAACGTCCTCCGCAATATGCTTAATTGGTTTGTTTTTGTCTATATAGATGACATCCTGATTTTTTTCTCGCATGCCAGAGGAGCACGAGACTCATGTTAGAGCCGTGTTACAGCGGCTCTTAGAAAACCAACTTTACGTCAAGGCTGATAAGTGTGAATTTTCCACAACTTCCACTTCTTTCCTTGGTTTTATTGTAGCGGAGGGAGAACTGAGGGCTGACCTGGCCAAGGTGAAGGCTGTGCTGGATTGGCCAACATCCCACTCCCCAAGGAGCTACAACGCTTCTTGGGGTTTGTGAATTTCTATCACAGGTTTATCCGAAACTATAGTGGGATAGCACAGCCCTTAACACAGCTGACCTCTGTTAAGGTACCATTTTTATGGACCGAGGCAGCTGAGCAGGTCTTTACCAAATTAAAGGGCCTGTTCGCCGACAAATCCATCTTGGCTCAGGTTGACCCTCAGCTCCAATTCACCCTTTAGGTGGACGCTTCAGAAATGGGGGTGGGCGCTGTTTTGTCCCAGCGCTCTCCCCTGGACTTGAAGCTCCGCCCGTGTGCGTATTTCTCTCAGTGGCTCACCCCAGCCGAAAGGAATTACGACGTCGGGGATCACGAGCTGTTGGCCATTAAGTTGGCATTTGAGGAATGGAGACACTGCCTGGAGGGAGCCATTCAGTCGTATGGATTGACCACAAGAACTTGGAGTATCTGCGGTCGGCCCGCCAGCTTAATCCGAGACAGGCTCACTGGGCCCTAATTTTTCCAGCGTTTTAATTTCATTATCACCTATAGGCCCGGCTTCTGTAACGTTAAGCTTGATGCTCTCTCCAGGCATTTCAGTCAGAACTTGGCTGACCCCCCCTTCCTGCTCCCAGCCCACTCTTCCGCCTTCGTGCATCCTGGGAACCCTTACCTGGGAGATCGGGAAGACAGTCCGCCAGGCCCAGTCCTCAGAGCCTGAACCAGCGGGATGTCCCCCTAACTGCCTGTACGTCCCTGCCACTGTCCGCAGCAAAGTTATTCAGTGGGGGCACACCAGACATTTCGCCTGCCACCCAGGGGTGGTACATACTGTTGACATCATTAGGCAAGTGTTTTGGTGGCCCACATTGCGGCGGGACGTGCAGGAGTACGTGAAGGCCTGCCAGACATGTGCCCGGAATAAATCCTCCTCTACCCCTCCAGCTGGCCTTCTTCACCCCCTCTCCATCCCCAGTTGGGATCCAGACCCCATCCCCGGTTCATCCAGACTTGATACAGCTGGTCGCTGTGCTAGAGCTTCTTTAGCCTCTTCAGTGAGATCTCCAGGGTTGTTTAATAGTTAGTCAAAGTGGTCTGCAAATCTGTCCAGGATCTTGTCTTTCTCCTGCAAAACCATTTCACCATCCATAGCCTTTAGTTGGATCAGTCCTCTTGGTTTAGGGCTGTAGATTTCTCTCAAACCTGTGAAGAATGTTTTCATGTCCTTCCTGTCTGCTGCAGTTTGAAGTTTCTCCACTTTTTCATCCCACCAGTTGGACTTCATCTCTCTGGTGTACTTCTGTAGCTCACTCTGAGCCTTTGAGTACTTCTTCTTCTTCGACTTTGTGTTACACTGTAGGTTTTCCTGCCTAGCTGTGTTCCTCGCTTCTAGTAGTTTCTTCAGGTGTTCATCATGCTCATCAAACCAATCTTGATGTTTCCTCTCAGGGTAGCCTACTCGCAGTCTGATACACCGTATCCTTCAGTGTTGCCCATTTCTCTTCTATGTCATTCTCTGAGTTGTTGCTGTGCCAGTCTTTCAAGTTTTCATCTATTTCCTGTGTAAGTTCTTCCTGCTTCTTTTGGCCTTTCAGTGCACTAGTGTTTAGCTTCCGTGGTGGCTTCGCACCTGTCCTGCAGTGCTGTTTTCGTCTCCAAATCCTTAATCTAGATTTCAGCATAACATGATCAGTGCCAAAGTCCGCGCCTCTCATTGTTCTGGTGTCCAATACATCCCTTATGTCTCTCTGCCTGACTATGATGTAGTCTAATAAGTGCCAGTGCTTGGATCTTGGGTGCATCCATGTCTTCTTGTGTGTGTCCTTGTGCTTAAATAGAGTGTTGGTTATCACAAGGTTGTACTCTGAACATAGTGCAAGTACAAGTTCTCCATTAGCATTGCACTCGCCTACTCCATGACTGCCTAGCACTCCTTTCCATTTCTCAGTGTCCGAACCAACTCTGGCATTAAAATGTCCAACGAGTATCAGCCTGTCATCAGTCGGTACACGCCTGATAGTCTCACGTAAATCACTGTAGAACTCTTCCTTCACCTCCTCTGTGTTGGTCATTGTTGGGGCATATACACTGATGAGTGTGGCATACATCTTCCGCTGTAGTGGGAGTCTCATAATCATTATCCTGTTGTTGATTGGCACCGGTTCCTCATCAAGCATTGCTGCTATCTCCTTTCTAACTGCAAAACCCACTCCTGCTTCTCTCCTTTCTTGAGTTGATCTCCCACTCCAAAAGAAGATGTACCCATGGTCTTCCAAGCTATCATATCCAGGCAATCTTGTTTCACTAAGTGCAGCTATGTCTACATTGTACCTGTTCATTTCCAGGGCCACAAACGCGGTCTGTCTTTCTGGGCGCTGTGATGTTGTTCTGTCCAACAGAGTGCGTACATTCCATTCTGCTGCACACAAGGTTGCTGTTTTCCTCTTCTTTTGTCTTCCTGCTCCTAGCTTACTTTTCTCTGCCTGTTGGAGTGTGAACAGATCAGCGTGGACCTTGTAAGCCCGGGCGACGTCCGAGCCGGTATGAGTTGCTTTCTGATTGACCATTTCATGAAACTGAATCATCCATTCATCAATCAAACATGAATCATCCATTCTGGGATGATGGCCCAAGTGGTAGTGGGAAGGCACAGCTCAGAACCTTTTGGAGTGCAAACCAGAGTGAGGCAAGGCTGTGTGCTGGCCCCAGTTCTCTTCAACATCTTCCTTGTCTGTGTAACAACTCTGCTACGTAGGAGGGTGGAGAAACAAGCTGGAGTTACCATTGACTTCAGGCTTGATGGTAACCTGTTTAACATCAGGAGGCTACAGGCAACTTCCAAACTGACATCAGAGACCATCATTGAGCTACAGTACGCCGATGACTGTGCCCTGGTTGCTCATACACCAGACGCTCTACAAAACATCCTCTCGGCAGCTGTAACTGCATACACCAGAATGGGACTGACAATCAACACCCAGAAGACAGAGGTACTCTGCCAGTTCAGTACCGACCCCCCACAAACCCAATAACCCTCACAGCAGCAGGGCAACAGCTGCTCACAGTGCCCACATTCAAATACCTGGGGAGCATAATGTCTGACACCTGCTCAATGGATGACGAGATCCAGAACCGCCTCAAGCAAGCATCAGCATCTTTTGGTCGTCTAAGGAGAAGGGTTCTTCAGAACAGCAATCTCAAACTCCACACCAAAGTGCTGGTCTACAGAGCTGTATGTATCACCACCTTACTATATGGATGTGAGGCATGGACTATTTACAGCCGCCATCTGAGAAGCTTGGAGACCTTCCATGTAAGATGTCTCCAGAAGATCCTTGGCATCACTTGGAAGGACAGAGTGCCGCACACAGAAGTGCTGGAGAGAGCTGGCAGCTGTAGCATGGAATCCATCATGGCCCAGCATCAACTCAGGTGGTTGGGGCATGTCATCCAGATGCCCAGCCACAGACTCCCACGCAGAATCCTGTATGGTCAGTTACACCGTGGCCAACGCAGCGCTGGTGGGCAGAAGAAGCGCTTCAAAGATCAAATGAAGTCCATCCTGAAGAGATGTCAGATCAACCCCTCTTCACTGGAGGAACTCGCTTCCTGCCGAGACATCTGGCGCTTCCACTCCTCACAGGGAGTGGATTATATGGAGGAACAGCGCACACAACACCGGACAGCAAAGCGTGCAAAGAGGCATGCTCGCCAAGTCCCCCCTGCTCCCCCCAGCACCTCCTTCACATGCCCGGTCTGTAACCGAATCTGCAGATCCAGGATCGGACTATTCAAACACCAGCAGACTCACAAATAAAGAAGATGGTCATCATCGAATCGATGGACTACCAGAGAGGTTATCACAAGGTTGTACTCTGAACATAGTGCAAGTACAAGTTCTCCATTAGCATTGCACTCGCCTACTCCATGACTGCCTAGCACTCCTTTCCATTTCTCAGTGTCCGAACCAACTCTGGCATTAAAATCTCCAACGAGTATCAGCCTGTCATCAGTCGGTACACGCCTGATAGTCTCACGTAAATCACTGTAGAACTCTTCCTTCACCTCCTCTGTGTTGGTCATTGTTGGGGCATATACACTGATGAGTGTGGCATACATCTTCCGCTGTAGTGGGAGTCTCATAATCATTATCCTGTTGTTGATTGGCACCGGTTCCTCATCAAGCATTGCTGCTATCTCCTTTCTAACTGCAAAACCCACTCCTGCTTCTCTCCTTTCTTGAGTTGATCTCCCACTCCAAAAGAAGATGTACCCATGGTCTTCCAAGCTGTCATATCCAGGCAATCTTGTTTCACTAAGTGCAGCTATGTCTACATTGTACCTGTTCATTTCCAGGGCCACAAATGCGGTCTGTCTTTCTGGGCGCTGTGATGTTGTTCTGTCCAACAGAGTGCGTACATTCCATTCTGCTGCACACAAGGTTGCTGTTTTCCTCTTCTTTTGTCTTCCTGCTCCTAGCTTACTTTTCGCTGCCTGTTGGAGTGTGAACAGATCAGCGTGGGCCTTGTAAGCCCGGGCGACGTCCGAGCCGGTATGAGTTGCTTTCTGATTGACCATTTCATGAAACTGCTTGCAAAGTATTTGAGTACTGCTAGCTTTTGCTGGACTAACAGCACATCCTTGGCAGATAAAGGTATTATCAGTGGCAAGGACAAGCCAAGACAAACTGACTCCAGTATCTGTTGCAGTGACTGACCAGATGATAGGTTTGTTTATCTCTGCTCTTTGTGTAGTGCATATCACAATGCACCGACTGGCACAGTCCGCCACAGACCTTGTGACAGACGTGTTTATCTGCCAGGATGTCCAGTCTCACCCTGTGTAACTGGGAGTGGTCCACCACAGACCTGTGGCAGATATTGTTTTTAGTTCTGCCAGGATGCCCTGTTTCACCCTCCACGCCCTCGGAAGGGCGGGGATGCTGGTTGAGTCGCTGACGGCCCGACCCATGAGACAGGTAGTACCGGTTTTCATGGTTATCCGGTAGCAAGCAAGCCAATGCCTGACCTGACACAAAACACCACTGTGTAAAGAGGGATATAACTGCAAGCAAGCAACATTTTAATTCCCAAATGTGTGAATTACTGTATACTAGCACTGAAGAATGCAAATCTGTAAATTATTTGTGTGTATATATTTGTAAATGAAAGTGTCATGTGGTGATCCTCGCGGATCACCAAGAGACGCCAAAGAGTCCACCAGTGAGTTTGGCAATGATGTTAATTTATTCATACACGTGACAAGACAAGACTATGAACCCCTCAGGGCAAAAACACACATTAAACAAGACTTGGGCTCGTAGGGCTACCCCAGCCACTACGAGCTAAACTATGACATGAGCTAGGATCACAAACCTGACATGAAGATTTGACGCAGCGTTGACAGCGTCTGGCAAGGAAAGTTAGACGATACTCCTGCGTCATACCGTCGCTAGTGCTGAGTTTATAAAGGCAAAGCACTAACGAACGGCAATGACAAACAGCTGACCAACCTTGACAGGCGGAAGCCCCACCAAGCACCTTCACAATAAGAGCCCGGTGAGGCCAGAATACAGCCCGTGGCTGTCAAGGCCGACAGCGAGTTGGACATGGCCCGAGCGCTATCAGAGCCCAGCGCTCGGGTCGTAACAGTACCCTCCCTCCACGGGCGGACTCCGAACGCCCCAAGGGACTACCCTGCCCCCCCCACCCCCCAGGGTGGGAGGCTGGGGCAGGTGCGGAGGGAGAGAACCCAAAACCAGAAACAAAAAGTGACAACAACTACACTCAGGACAATGACAAAACTAACCACTCAAAAAAACAAGAAAAAGCACATGGCGAAACCAAAAAAAAACAGAACTACTGGGTCAGAAAGACTAGATACAAGACCTAAGACAAAATACCAAATATACAAACAGATAAATCACAGAGGAAAATAAGGCAACAGCAGAACATAACCCAATTGCCAAAAATCCCCAACTAAACTACAGGAAACACAAGACAGCACGAGAAAAAAATAAATCTTGGTCCACATGTTACACAAGAAAATGTCCCCCCCCCCCCCCCCCCCCGAGTGAATTCACATGAGTCTCCCAAAAAACCAAATACAGAAGCAGAACACTTACTGGCACATATGAGAGTATACACAACAACAAAAAAAGGCTACTGCAAGACATAAAACACAAAAATACACCAGACAGCAAGGAGAGAAAAAAAAAAAACCCAGAACAATCACAGACAGAACAACCCAGAAACACGACCACTACCCCCCCGACAGTTCACACTGACCAGCGGAGACCAAGTGCCACAGAAACAGTTCAGGCGGTCTCCCCGCGTCCAACAGCCGGCGAGTGGTCACATGAGGCGGAACATGACCAGGCGGCTCACCAGAGTCCCACGCCCGGCACGTCCGCACCTCCGGTGGTCGAACCAGGTCGCTCGACGACACGCACAGTAGGTCGGGTGGCCGAACCGAGGCACCGAACCGGCGAAACAGTCCCTCCGGCGGCCGACCCGTGTCCCTCAGCCACCAGTCCAGGGTAACAACAACAACCCGCGGCGGCCTCCCTAATGAGGACAAAGCTCAGGAGAGCCGGGGTGAGCGAACAGAAGCCTCCACGGCCCCCGGCGATGACGCACAGGGGCGGTGACCCAAAAGGAACAGACGAGCAGGGCGAGCCCGTAATCTGCTCGACGGAGAAAGTTCTGCAGCTCCTCCCCCGTCCGTGGACCAAGCTGGCGCTGCACCGCCGTTGGACCCCGATTGGGTCCCAGCTGCACCCACGTTGGACCCCAATTGGGCCGGAACTGCACCCGCGGTGGACCCCGATTGGGCCTCCGACGCACCCACGTCGGACCCCGATAGGGCCTCTGGTGCGCCAGCGTTGGAACCCGATTGGGCCGAAACCACACCCGTGTTGGACCCCGATTGGGCCTCCGACACACCCACGTCGGACCCCGATTGGGCCAGAACCGCACCCGCGGTGGACTCCAATTGGGCCTCCGGTGCACCCGCCGTGGACCCCGATTGGGTCGGTGCAGCTCCGCTGACGATCTCCACCCCCGAACCTGGGACCTCCAACTCAGTGACTCCGACCCGTTCCCCGCCGGTGACACTGCAATAAAGCTCAGAGACAGGAAAACCGGGATCAGAATCACCGGTAGCAGCGGAACCCAGCGAGACGAGCTCGGGCGCAGCAGGCGGCTGCTCCTCACTCGCCTCCCCGAGATGCAGGCAAAAATGCTCCAAAACACGGGACAGAGACACAAGAGGGAGCACTTGCCTGCACTCGGGTTCCGTTGCCATCCAGGACTCCGACGATCCAGGTTCAGGGCGACTCTCGTCAGCAGACTCACACTCAACTGCGTTGGGCTCCGCAGCTGGGAAGATCTCATCTGCAGCCCGAGGTTCCTCCCACGCTGCTGTCCACGCCGATGACCCGTACGGCGTGGGGGCAGGGGACCTTTGACCCACTGGCTCGGACCGCTCTGGCGAGGAGACCCGGGGACGCTTCTCCGTCGGCTCAGGCTCCGGGCCGCAGTCCACTCCTCTCCTCTGTCCACGGCGTGGCTGCAGGGCCGGACCCAGGCTTTCTAGCACTGCGGGGGCCCTCTTCATCCGACGACGCTGGCCTGGCGTCATGGACCACTCGGCGGGGGAGAACACAGAGGCAGCAGGTTTAGTAATTTCATCCACAGCAGGTGGAGGGAGCTCGGGGGGCTGCGAACCCCGAACTCCACCCCCAGGAGTCAGACAAGGCAGAACAAAATCAAGGTGTAACAAATTATCGTGCACTTGCCTTCCTTCTGGGGTTGAGATGGTTCCTGCTGTGGGGGACATCGTTCCTCCTTCTCCCCGCTGGATGGTGACAGAGAGCCCCCTGGGAAGACGAGGAGGGGCCGCTGTTGGAGGTTCAACCGGCAGAGCCCGTCAGCGAGTCCAGCCGGGGATTCTGCTGCGAATTGCCTGGGCCGTTGCGTCAACGTCGTCGTCGGCCCCCAGACGGCGCGCACTCCTGGACCAGCTCCGGGACGGGAACGGGACTCCAACGCGGGGAGCGAGGATGCCGCCTCCTCTGCTTCCTGCTCTCTTCCTCCTCCAGCCCACGAAGTACCTCGCGCTGCACGGCGAGTTCCTCCCACCTCGTTATCACCTCCAGGTGATCGTCATAGTCGAGGGGGAGGTTATCCAGAAGCTCCAGGGCGTAGTCCAAATGCCTGCAAACGTCGCTGGGAGCGACACACAGCGTAGCGGTGAATAACGTGCAGTCCACATACTCCAGAACCTCCGCTAGCTTTCTGTCCAGGCGCCGACCGCGGCCCCTGGATGACGGCATTCTCCCAGCAACAGGCACCCAGACAGGGAAGAACAACAGTCAAATTAGGCACAAAACTCACAGTGAAATGGCGTCTCGGTGTGGCGCCTCCGTTTAGACAACCTGGCAGGAATATACTGTCATATGGTGATCCTTGCGGATCACCAAGAGACACCAAAGAGTCCACCAGTGAGTTTGGCAATGATGTTAATTTATTCATACACGTGACAAGACAAGACTATGAACCCCTCAGGGCAAAAACACACATTAAACAAGACTTGGGCTCGTAGGGCTACCCCAGCCACTACGAGCTAAACTATGACATGAGCTAGGATCACAAACCTGACATGAAGATTTGATGCAGCATTGACAGCGTCTGGCAAGGAAAGTTAGACGATACTCCTGCGTCATACCGTCGCTAGTGCTGAGTTTATAAAGGCGAAGCACTAACGAACAGCAATGACAAACAGCTGACCAACCTTGACAGGCGGAAGCCCCACCGAGCACCTTCACAATAAGAGCCCGGTGAGGCCAGAATACAGCCCGCAGCTGTCAAGGCCGGCAGCGAGTTGGACATGGCCCGAGCGCTATCAGAGCCCAGCGCTCGGGTCATAACAGAAAGGAGATCAAGGGAACACTTAACAGTTACATTTTTTGTGTCATGGCCGCCAATCACGGCACCTGTGCGCACACCTGCCTGTCATCTCCAGCGGCCTGTTTATTCCACCAGGACCAGTGCTCGACGCGGAGTCGTCTGGTTTCCTTTCCTGAATCCTGCTACGCCTGCCTCCGTGCTTCCCAGCACTCTACTCTTCTACACATCGGCTTTCAAGCCCTTGATGAACCCTGTCCCGGCCTGTACCTCCCGGACCAACTATACAAGTAAGACTTCACGCTTTTCACCCTGTCTGCTTCCCCTGTGCACAGGCGGAGATCCGCGGCGGCGGTCCTCCCTTCCTTCCAGGCGGCGGACTCAGTTCCTCGCCTCCAGCGGGCACTGTCTTCCTGGCTGCAGCTTTGGTGCTACCTGGGCTTCTCTTAACACTCTCTGACAGTAAGCGCAGTAACATCCCGACTGCTGTATACGCTAAGCTGCAAACTAACTAACGGCCTTTGTCTCGTTCCAGGGTTGCCAGGTTGTATGGTGCTCTGCTGGCCCCAGCTGGAGAATACAGATTGCACTACACTACACTACACTGCACATCCTGCACGCATGCATCCATTCACTTACTGTTTCAATAAATAACGTTAATTGTATCTATTCTGAGTCGTGTCTGCTCTGTGGGTCACTAATATCATGTCATTTTGTAAATAATTAATTTTTATTTGATGTGATTTTTTTTTTCCTAGACAGTTTTAAAAAGAATAAAATGTTTTACTGCTAATACATGACTGTTTTTTACAGGTACTACACAACTATCAGTCAGGAGATGGTCCCCTGAGAAAGAAAGTGCCTTGAGAGACTGTTTTAACACCACAGCCTGGGATGTGCTGATGGACCTGCATGGTGAGGATATAGAGGGGTTGATACACTGTTTGACGGATTACCTGAACTTCTGTACAGACGTGTTCTCCCCTGTCAGGACTGTCCGTTGCTACCCTAATAACAAGCCATGGGTAACACGGGAAGTCAAGATGGTCCTCAACAAGAAGAAGGCTGCTTTTAGGAGCAGAGACAGGGAGGCCATGAAGGCAGCACAGCAGGAGGTGAAACACTGTGTGAAGGAAGCCAAGGACAGCTACAGGAGAAAGGTGGAGCAGAAGCTGAGGGAAAACAACATGAGGGAGGTCTGGGAAGGTGTGAGGACCATTACAGGTCTCAACACAAAGACCAGAGTTGTTGAGGGGACAATAGAGAGGGCAAATGAACCGAACGATTTTTTTCAACAGGTTCAACCAGCCTTTACCCTTGCCCCTCCCACCCCCACCCCCACCCTCATTACAGCCATTCCCCCCCTCTCCTCCACACACCTCCCCCCAAATATTGCAACCCCCCCCCCCCCCCCCCGTCCTCCCCTACATCAGTACGACCCTTGCCATTTATTACCACAGAACAGGTCAGAGGGCAGCTGAGGAAGCTCCGACCCAGGAAAGCTTCAGGCCCGGACAAAGTGTGTCCAAGATTATTGAAGACCTGCGCTGCAGAACTGGGGGAACCACTACAATGGATCTTCAACCTCAGCCTGCAGACTGGGAGAGTGCCCACTCTCTTGAAGACATCCCGCATCGTTCCAGTTCCGGAAAAGAACCGGCCTAGCGAGCTGAATGACTTCCGACCAGTGGCACTCACCTCATATCTGATGAAGATGTTGGAGCGGCTCTTCCTCAGCCTCCTCAGACCCCAGGTGCAACATGCCCAGGATCGCCTGCAGTTTGCGTACCAACCAGGTGTTGGTGTGGAGGATGCCATCCTCTACCTGCTTCACCGAGCCCACTCCCATCTGGATAAGGGAAGTGTCACAGTGAGGATCCTCTTTTTGGATTTCTCCAGTGCTTTCAATACCATTTAACCCCCTTTGCTTCGGGATAAACTGAGCAAGATGGGAGTGGACTCCCACCTGGTGGACTGGATCTCTGACTACCTCACTGGCAGACCACAATATGTCAGGCTGAAGGACATTACGTCTGACACAGTTGCCTGCAGCACTGGAGCCCCCCAGGGCACAGTATTGGCCCCTCTTCTCTTCACCCTGTACACCTCGGGCTTTTGCTACAACTCGGAGCTGTGTCATATCCAGAAGTATGCCGATGATACAGCCATTGTTGGGTGTATCAGGGATGATAGAGAGGAGGAGTACTGGAGACTGGTAGGGGACTTTGCTGCATGGTGCCACACCAACCACCTACAGCTCAACACCTCTAAGACGAAGGAGCTGGTTATTGATTTTGGGAGGTCCAGACCAAGACCTCAACCAGTCCTGTTAGAGGGAGCTGAGGTGGAGGTTGTGGATTCATACAAATATCTTGGGTTGTGGTTGGACAATAAATTGGATTGGACAACATACATTAGCCATTTGTATGGGAAGACACAAAGTAGGATGTACTTCCTACGGAGATTGCGGTCCTTCAACATCTACAGCAAACTTCTGCGGATGTTTTACCAGTCTGTGGTTGCCAGCGTCCTCTTTTATTCTGTGGTGTGCTGGGGGGGGGGGGGGGGGGGGGGTGCAGTATATCCAAGAAGGATGCGTCCAGACTGGATAAACTGATCAGGTGGGCCGGCTCTGTGGTCGGCGCGAAGCTGGATACCCTGGTGACGGTGGCAGAGATGAGGACTCTGGATAAACTGTTGGATATAATGGACAATGTCAGCCACCCTCTGCACATCGTCATCAGTGACCAGAGGAGCCTGTTTAGTGAAAGACTGCTCCTTCCCAAGTGTCGGACCAACAGGCTTAAGAACTCTTTTGTCCACCATGCCATCACACTCTATAACTCCTCACTTGGGGGCGGGGGCATAGAGTACAGAGGACAGTAGGGCATTCATAGAGTAATAACTTTAACTTAACCATATTTGTACAAGCCATATTCAGCCCTGTATTTATATTGTGTATATTATGTTAAGTGTTTATTTTTTCTTTTTTGCTTTTCTGATCTGTATGCTCCTTTTATGTGCTGCTGGAAATTCTAAATTTCCCAGAGGGAGTTATCCCAAAGGGATTAATAAAGTTAAGTCTAAGTCTAAGTTTAAGCATTGAATAAGTTTGTATTAAGAACTATATTTAACATGTGAGTAAACTGATTAAAAGATTTGAATAAAATGCATACAGGCCAACAGCTAAAATTGTGAGAATACTGTTCAGACTCTAGCTCTAACAAAAGGGTTACAAAGGTACCGAACTATAACAATGAGTACTTCAAAAACAAGTTCAAATTTTAAGCTACATAAACTTTTACACAATTACTCTCTCTCTCTCTCTCGCTCTCTGTATATATACACTACCGTTCAAAAGTTTGGGGTCACTTAGAAATGTCCTTATTTTTGAAAGAAAAGCACTTTTTTTCAATGAAGATAACTTTAAACTAATCAGAAATACACTCTATACATTGCTAATGTGGTAAATTGTTACACCCAGGAGGGGCGAAGGGGAGGAAGGATGATTGAGCCAAGCTGTTTAGACTTTGCAACGACCGTTTATTGACTTCTCAGCACACACGGCACGGCCCACAATTACATAGCACATCGCTAGACACCATCTTGTCTCATAACACTCTCGAACATTCTCTGGAACACACACACTAGAACACATACTACTCTTCTTCTATTGTGCTCTAACTCTGAGCAGCATCTTGTCATTACTGAGCGCCACCTGTGGTGCAGAAACGCTACTACTTCCATTGACAGCTCATATCTAACAGTCCACACTGTTTTCTGGGGGTTTACTAGAGATTGTCCAAAATTGACGTTTTCCTACACTCACCCCTCAAAAAGTTAATGTCGTCCCGACATTACACCTTTCTTAAAAAACAGTAGTTTTTTTTTTTTCTCTTTTCTTCTGTCAGTTCACATTTGGTAATCATGTATTACATGTAAGTAGGGTATCACTACACAGGAGTCAGAGTTCATTAAAGTCTATAAAGATGCATCTGGTAATTGTCCATAGTACAGCATGTATCTCCTATTCCATGCAATACATTTGCAGAAGAGGTCTTTGTGCACGATAACCTTCAACCGCTCCATCCATCATGGTGGGTATCTGCATCTTTCCTGAGAGTAAGGGTACTCAATCTAGTCATAGCCTACCAAATAAACCTTTGTGTGATGTCTGTGCCTTAGTAACACACTGCAAGTCTCTTTTTGTGTTTTTAAATTTTTTTTGTTCTTTTTTCAATTTTTTAATCAACCATCACAGTAACTACCAAGTTACTTTTCAAAACATTTATGTCTGACCAATGGTTATCTTTAGCTTCTACATCTTTGTTCTAGACAGATGAAATGCAATGAAGTGCAAGGTTGGCCTAACTTATCATAAGTCAATCTCAATGGCTGTTTTCTTATTCTTGAAGGATACGTTTTAGCAGGAATCTCGTCAGGTCCCTCCTGGTCACTGGAACTGGACTCCGACACCTCATCACTCTGGTCCTGGTCTGCCTCAGCTGGATCTGGAACCACCGGATCGTCGACCTCTGGTGCTAGCTGCACCTGCGTGACGTCATCTGGGTCCTGGTCCTCATCCTCCGGAGTAGTGTCACTGTGCGGGTAGAACTCCGGTGCATCGGCTCTCAGTGGACGCTGCTCTTGATCCTTCCCAGCTCGTAATCCGATTATGGCATTCCATCCCTCTTCATCTTCATCATCCGTGTCGCTTTGTCTGTCCACATGCCTTTGTCTTTTAGAGTCTCTTTCTCTCATTTTCTTAGAGGCATGCTCCACTGTTTCCATGGGAAGAAAGTCACAAGGTAGCAAAAGGTTTCTGTGCATGACCCGAGTGCGTCCCTTGCCATTTTCAGGTCTGATTTCATATACTGGACTGTCTGGGTACTTCTTTTGGGTCACAACATACACCTTGTCTTCCCAGAATGATCTTAATTTTTCTGGCCCACCTTTTTCGGTCAAGTTTCGGACCAATACTCTGGATCCAGGGAGTAATTCAGCACCGTGAACCTTTTTATCGTAATGTGCTTTACTTCTCATCCCTTCTTTGTTTGCTGTTTTAGAAGCGAGTTTGTAAGCTTCAGTCATTGTAGCTCTCCACTTTTCAGCATAGTCCTGCTGAGAAACACTCTGCTCTCTTGTTGTGAGGCCAAACATCAGATCAATAGGCAACTTTGGACTACGGCCAAACAACAGAAAATATGGTGCGTACCCCATAGCTTCACTACGCGTACAATTATAGGCATGAACCACTTTTGTCAGAGAGGACTTCCAATCTTCCTTAGCTGCATCAGGCAAATTTCTGAGCATTGCCAACAGTGTACGATTAAATCATTCCACCTGCCCATTCCCTTGGGGATGGTAGGGCGTTGTTCGGGACCCCTGCACACCACTGTACTCTTGGAGTTTTGCAAAAAGTTTATTTTGGAACTCTCTTCCCTGATCATGATGGAGTCGTGTGGGGAAGCCAAACTTGAGGGCAAAATCTCCAAAGATCTTCTCAGCAGCGGTGTGGGCAGCTTTGTTACGACATGGGTAAGCCTGGGCAAAACGCGTGAAATGGTCCATTAGAACCAGGATATACTCATATCCTCCTTTGCACTTCTCCAAATGCAGGAAATCCACTGACACTAATTCAAATGGGTACGTGGTGACAATGTTAGTCAGTGGTGCCCTTGTTATCTTATTGGGACGTTTGTTTTTTAAACAACTGCAAACTCTCATGATGTAGTGCTCCACATCTCTTTGCATGTGAGCCCAATAAAAACGCTCTCTTATCAAGTTCATCACTCCCTCTACCCCTAAATGGCCCATGTTTTCATGGAGCTCTTTGAACACGAGCTTGTGAAACTTCTGAGGTAGGAGTAGCTGGTCATGTGTTGCCGTTCTCCTGTAAAGCAGTCCATCATCTTCCAAGTACAGCTTGTGTTTTTGCCTGACTAAAGCTGCAATTTTACTGTTCTGCTGCTTTACACTCCTTGGCCATTGTTTTGATAACACATAGCGCAACACCTCTCCAATCACGGAGTCTTCTTCTTGAGCTCTTTTTAGATCAGTCTTTGATATTTCAGCTATAGAGCTGGCTTCTTGATCTGCTTCACTAATGAGAGTAGAAATGGTGACGGGGCAAAGCCTTGGTTCATTTTCTTGTGACTTTATATCGACTGCCTGTGTCACACAATTCATCACATCAGGATCAACATTCTGGGTGCATTTGTTCATGTACTGCTCCATATCTAGGGGCATACGTGAAAGTCCGTTTGCATCTCTGTTTGCTTTTCCAGGGCGATACTTAATCACAAACTGGACATCAGCTAGTTCTGCTACCCGCCTCTGTGTGGTTGCTTTTAACTTTGCGGTGGTGAGCACATACGTTAGGGGATTATTGTCTGTATAGACAGTGAATGGTGGAGAATAGTACAGATGATCCCGAAACCTCTCACAGATGGCCCACTTCATGGCAAGAAACTCCAGCTTCCCTGAATGAAGGTGGTAGTTCTTCTCTGAATTTGACAGTGTCCGGGAGCCATATGCTATCACCACCAGTTTGTCTTGTTGTCGCTGGTATAACACCGCCCCAAGCACCTCCTGTGAAGAGTCACAGTGTAAAATGAAGGGTTCTTCAAAGTTCGGGTAACCTAACACTGGGGGTTGGGTGAGAAAGTCAACAAGCTGACAAACTACTGCTTGATGCTGTGGGCGCCACCTGATCACATGGGATGAGGGTAAGTGGCCATCATCGTTCTTTTTGACATGTTTCTTTGAGTTTTTCTTTGCCTTGTCTATGTGATCTTTATCCAGAAGGTCGTAAAGAGGCTTTGCTATATGGGAGAAGTTTGGAATATAGCTGCGGTAATATGAAATAAAACCTAGCAATTTCCTTAACTCTCCAACAGTGGAAGGTTGCTGCTGTTTGAGTGTCTGCACTGGGGCAATGTCCGCAGGGTCCATGGTGTAACCCTGTCCTGTTACCATTTTACCAAGAAAACGTACCTGCTGCTTGAATAACTCACATTTCCGGGGAGTCAACTTCACCCCATGGCTTTGATAGCGGTGCAGGACACTTCTCAGGTCTCGCAAGTGATCTTCAAAAGTCTGTGAATGAACAAGGTTATCATCGAGGTAAGGCAGACAAATATCATCTCTCAACCCCCACAAGCACTCCTCCATAGATCTTTGGAATGCTGCTGGTGCTGAGGACAAACCAAATGGAATTCTTACCCACTCGAACAAACCCCAGGGAGTGATAAATGCAGTAAGGGGCCTACTTGACTCTTCCAGGAAACCCTGATGATACGCCTTCCCTTGGTCGAGAACTGAAAACCACACACTCCCATTTAGACTGTTTAGCATATCTTGTACGCGGGGAATTGGGTGTCTGTCTGGGATAGACTTCTTGTTCAACTCTCTAAAGTCGCAGCACAAACGCAGACCTCCATCTTTCTTTCGCACACAGACGATTGGACTGGAATACGATGACTTGGATTTGGTGATCCAGCCCCTGTTAAGCAGGTCTTCTAAATACTCCTTTACTTCTTTATGAAGTGGTTTGGGAACAGAAACATAAGTCTTTTTAACAGGATCGTGATCCTTGAGTCTGATCTTCAACTGTAAAGAGGGAATTGTCCCTACATCATACTCATCATGGGAAAACGCTTGCCGTTCCTCCCGTAGTAGCTGTTTTACTTGCTCTTGCTGTTTGGGCGAGAGATGATCAAGGGGAACTGGAGGGTCCCACATGTCCATAGTCTCTTTGACAGCACAGTTCATCTTGGTCTCTTTATTTCTTCCTATTTCACTCGTCGTCGGGTCGACGGTCGCTTGGTTTACAGCAGGGGGTCTAATATCTGCCGGATAAGCAGTTTTAACTCTCTGCGTTTCCCCCAAAATGGTCTTAGCGGGCAGCTGGATATCACGGGACGTACTGTTTGTTATAGGTATTTTGAACGTAGATCGCTTCCCTTTCCATAACTGCACCAACCCACTTTGCATCTGCAAACCCTCTGGTAACTGGGTGTACTGACTCGGCTCAAACAAGACGTCTTGTGTGTCTGGAAGTGAGCCTGCTCTGACACAACCTTTGACTGTTTTGGTTTGGCCAGCAGGGATGGTAACCAACTCACTGCCAACTTTTACCATTCCTTCCCCCAGCCTATCCTCCTCACTTTGCATCACTTTCAAAAACACCTCTGTTTTCTTACAGTCAAATGAGAAGGCTGCGCTAACAGCTTCACTGATAGCACAAGGGGGTTTAATGCCCATCTTCAGGACATGGTCAATCACGTTGAACCCAATGATAGGCAGCTCTGCCACTCCGTCCTCCTTCACCACTAGCACAGGAACTAAGAGTTCCACCGGTGGGCGACTAACTGTCGGCAGCTTAAATGTGACTTTGACCCACCCTGAGAATGGAATCGGGATCTGGTTCACTGCCCTCCCACTCAGGATAATTGGACCCACCAACTCGGCTAAGTCTCTGACGGTGGTGTGTGGCAGGTGCTCCTGTCTCCAGGTGTCATTCATTAAACAAACCTGTGACCCTGTGTCCCACAATGCCTGTGTCTCCTTGTCATCGAGGAAGCAGGTGATGACATATTTTTTTCCAACCAAATTGAGTAACTGTAATTGGCGATTAGGGGACAGTAGATTAACACGGACTGTTTCTACAGGAGGTACCTCGGCCTGAGCTACCAGCCTCGCTTCTAACCTCCGAATACTGTCAGTAACTAGCTCATACAGTTCTTGTGTGTTAACTTGTTCTGATGTGGTTGCGACAGTATTGGCCGCCGTGTCTACTTGCCCTGTTCCTCTTCCGAGTCTCCTCCCTATCCGACATTCCCTTGACATGTGGCCGCTAACTCCACACCTGAAGCAGTGGTTGCATTGTTCGCCATTGCTGGTGGACTGACATCTCTTGCAGCCACGTGTCCTCCTGGCTCTTTGAGCGCGAGGTGCTCTGGGAGACTCACGTATGGCCTTTTTGATCTCCTCCATGTCACTCTTCAACTGCGTGACTATGTCCAGGAGCTCAGATTCCGTACGGGTCACTGTACTTTGGGATTTAAGGATTTTTCCTTTTGTCGATGGTAGGGGGCGCTCTTGGCCATCCACTTCTCTCTCGGTTGCATACTGACCCGTCAGATTTTCCACTCGGCATTCTCAAACCTTTAGTTCTTTTGTGTGCCTTTTAAATTTCTGATGCCGTTCCCATTCAAGACTGGCTGCTGCATTCATCTTTGAAATCAGTAGCTCGTCGGTGACGGCAGGATCCTCCAAATAACGCTTCAGTTGATATTTTACATCAACACTGATCAGTCCTGTTTCCACCGCCCTCAGAAACTTCCTCTGAATAAGATCAGAACTAAACTGCTCTTCAGTGCCAGGCTCTCTGGATGCTGCTAAAAGTCTTTCCTTTAGCTCAATGGCACGAAACAGGAAGTTCTGAGGTGACTCATTACTGTCTTGTGTGAGATTTATCAGACGATGATACAAGTCAGTGGAACTATCTTCTTTATAATGTCCTCGCAGGATTATGCGCAGCTGTGGCAGTGTGAGATCTGACTTAATCTCCAACATAGCGCGCAAACTCAATCCAGGACTCACTGCTTTGACAACAGCCTCAATTATCTCAGCCTCACTGTGCTTTTTCTTTAAGCCCATATCAATCTGGTGAGTGAGATTGGAATAAGACAACTTGTCTTTTTGGCCCCTCTCCCCTATCTGCCCATTTATCTTAAACTCCCGTTTAATGATCACTTCTGGCGGTAGGGGCGCTGTGGGGACCGCGGGCTGTATCACAAAATGGCGGCTCTGTGGCTGCGCGGCCTCGGGCTGTGTCACAAAATGGCGGCCCGGTAGCGGCGCGGCCTGATCATCCGTCACTCTTATTTCCTCTTCAACCCTTTTAGCTGAATCAATGATACTTTCATGCAGAGCGGCATACTGGCTCTGTAAACTGGCGAGTGCCTCCGCCTCGTGGCTCGTGCCGGCCGCTGTCACTGCCTGCGTCAATGGTTCACTTAGCTTAGCTTCGTTAGCACATGCTATTAGCTTTAGCAGAAACTCGCGGACTATATCCTCCTCTTCGCGTTCAATGGCTTTTTCAACCTCCTCGATTAACAGTCGTATCAGCGTGTACTTCGTAGACGGTTCGGCTGGGCTTATCTTTGCAAATAAACAGACCTCATTTAGCTGTTCGGCCCGTAACGGCACCAAGGCCTCAGTTAGCTTAGCTTGTAGCTGCTCCAGCTCCATTGTTACGGCCTGCTTTTTTTTTTCCTTTTATTTGCACTGACTCACCGTCTCAGACACGACTGAACCATCCTCTGCTACCAAGTTTTGTTACACCCAGGAGGGGCGAAGGGGAGGAAGGATGATTGAGCCAAGCTGTTTAGACTTTGCAGCGACCGTTTATTGACTTCTCAGCACACACGGCACGGCCCACAATTACATAGCACATCGCTAGACACCATCTTGTCTCATAACACTCTCGAACATTCTCTGGAACACACACACTAGAACACATACTACTCTTCTTCTATTGTGCTCTAACTCTGAGCAGCATCTTGTCATTACTGAGCGCCACCTGTGGCGCAGAAACGCTACTACTTCCATTGACAGCTCATCTCTAACAGTCCACACTGTTTTCTGGGGGTTTACTAGAGATTATCCAAAATTGACGTTTTCCTACAAAATGACTATTACAGCTGCAAATGTCTGGTTTTTGGTGCAATATCTACATAGGTATATAGAGGCCCATTTCCAGCAACTATCACTCCGGTGTTCTAATGGTACAATGTGTTTGCTCATTGCGTCAGAAGGCTAATGGATGATTAGAAAACCCTTGTGGAATCATGTTAGGTCTGCAATGCTGTAATTGCTGCAAATGGAGGATTCTTTGACGAAAGCAAAGTTTGAAGGAAAAAAATTATTTCAAATACAAATCATTATTTCTAAGCTTGTCAATGTCTTGACTATATTTTCTATTCATTTTACAACTCATGGTGGTAAATAAGTGTGACTTTTTATGGAAAACACAAAATAATTGTCTGGGTGACCCCAAACTTTTGAACGGTACTATATATATATATATATATATATATATATATATATATATATATATATATACACAGTACCATACATACATATATACAATACATATATATGTATGTATGTGTGTATGTATGTGTGGTATGTGTATATATATATATATATATATATATATATATATATATATATATATATATATATATACACACACTCCCGTTCAAAAGTTTGGGGTCACTTAGAAATTTCCTTATTTTTGAAAGAAAAGCACTTTTTTCAATGAAGATAACTTTAAACTAATCAGAAATACACTCTATACATTGCTAATGTGGTAAATGACTATTCTAGCTGCAAATGTCTGGGTTTTGGTGCAATATCTACATAGGTGTATAGAGGCCCATTTCCAGCAACTATCACTCCAGTGTTCTAATGGTACAATGTGTTTGCTCATTGTGTCAGAAGGCTAATGGATGATTAGAAAGCCCTTGTGCAATCGTGTTAGGTCTGCAATGCTGTAATTGCTGCAAATGGAGGATTCTTTGACGAAAGCAAAGTTTGAAGGAAAATTTTTTTATTTCAAATACAAATCATTATTTCTAACCTTGTCAATGTCTTGACTATATTTTCTATTCATTTTACAACTCATGGTGGTAAATAAGTGTGACTTTTCATGGAAAAAACAAAATAATTGTCTGGGTGACCCCAAACTTTTGAACGGTAGTGTATATATATATATATATGTATATATATGTATATGTATATATATATATATGTATATGTATATATAAACATGTTGAATTCAAAATGTTTCTAATGTATTGGAAATAAAATGGCAATGGACATTACAGAATATTAAAATGTTAATTACATGAAAACATTTCAATAGTTTTATGCAGAATGTACGTTTATGCATGTAAATGCGGTTTCATGAATGAAAGTGAACCTGTAACCATTCATTGTCTTTCGTCGGTGGAGGCAGGCTCCTCCCAGTCGTCAGGAAGAGAGAGTGGATGCAGGGGGTATATATAGGATGTGCATCCCCAGTTGTGGTTAATTTGGTAGATTCTCACTATTGGCCTCAACGTCACAATAATATGCACATGTTTTCAGCAACAGGGATGTGGCCTTTTAAATGAAGCAGTCCTTGAAACAGTGTCAACATGCAACAGCTGGTCCACAGCTGGTTGACTGTCCCTGACAAAGTTAGAGGTAGAGTGTTGTCCCAGATATGATATTCTTTCACTCTGCATATTGCTCTTTCCACAAGAATGTGAAGCCGACCTATGGCTTGTGTTTTCAGTGCATCCTCTTTGCTGAACTGTGCTGTGGTTTTGAAAGGGGAGGGATGAACAGTTTCTCTCCACGGTCTGCCAACATCTTCTCAATGGTGAACCCCTTGTCAGCCATGCAACCATTTCCAGGTTCCAACAAGTCCAGTATTCCACTCCTTTCAGTGATTTCTCTGTCTGAGATTGATCCAGTGTAGAGGTTGGACACAAAAGTGATGGCACCACACAGGGCAATCCCAATTAAAGCCTTGAAGATTGTAGTGTTTTGTAATTAGAAAAAAACCTCTGACTGGAGAGTGAGAGATGATGGGCTCTGACAACGCACCTCTGTGCAGTCAATGATCACCCTCACCTCGGGACAGTAATGTCTGAATTTGAGTAGCATGGCTGAGTTCACTTGTGGTCTACTCATCCAGATGGGAAGGGAGCCAAGAATCAGGTAGAGGTAGTTAGCCCAGGCTATCACAATGTGGCCAGACTGTGGACACGCTGACTTGAAAGATGTCAGCAAGCACTTTTTCCTTCAGGCCTGCAGCAACACAACAACGGTATAAGAAAAAAAATCATCAAATAGTTTCAAGCTGCGAGTTGGACTGGGACGGGCTGGTCCTAATGTTTGTCCCATTTTTTGTGCCTTTGACCAGAACACTAGCATGGATGCAGATGGTTGAACCACCTCCCAAAAGGCATTAAACACTTTCTGTGATGGAAATCTTGTGTAAAAATGGATGTCCTCATCAGAGATACAAAACCTGCTAAAATGTAGAGGATCCAGCTTTAGTCCTTGCAGCTCTGCTTCCAGCCTCTTTACCTCTACCTGCAACTGCTGTATGCACACAGACGCAGCATCCAGTGCACCTGAGAAGACATCATGATGAAAGCGTAGAATGTGACATCTTGATCAGGATAAATAAGACAGGCATCAGCACACTCCAGTTTGCCAGCTTGGCATTAAGGGAGTTTTACTTCTGATGTGGAGCCGACGCCCCCCCCCCCCCAAAAAAAAAACAACCAAAAACTGCAAGCCAAATCAGAATTTGTGTAGAGATAACTAGCATTTTCCTTATTTTATTTCATGTCATGTTGTTTATTTATTGGGGGATAATTTCTTTATTCCAAAACTACACTTCCATCACTGCTTAGCTTGCTTGCAAATAAATGATTTTTTTTTTCCACAGTTAGAGTGTGTTGGTGCCTTTCTGATTTGCTTTACCATCCCTATTTAACCCTAATCCTTCTGACAAGCTTGGGAGAGTGGGATTTTAGTTTTTTTCCCCCTCAGTGTTATCATAATCAGGATAAAAAATACAGGTGACAGCCTTTTACACCAGTAAACATTTGCCCATGTAAACACATTTACCGTTATCGGTTTAATTATCTCTAAACTCTTCACATTTTGCATCTTTAAATCCAAGTGAAAACATAATCTTAAATTGAATTTTTCCAACTCATTATCATCATGATTAAAGTAATGTTTAATGCCTAATACCAAACCACATGCAAATAGACACTTATGTGCATCTATAAGTCTTCTGGTTTCATAGCTTGTTCAGTAATCATACAGAATTTATTCACATTGGATGCTTTTAAAACAACTGACAAATAATATTAACTCTGATAAAGAGACAGTCTACCTGGAGTGGGAGCAACAGCATAGTCATGATCAGCTCCGGTTGTAATCCCAGGGAAGATGTCCTCCTCATGATAGCACTCAAGCTCCAGATGGACTTTATGGCCTAATCGAGTAGCTGCTCTGTCATAAACAGACTCACGTTTTGATGATCCCCAGTTATTCCACTCAAAACGACTTGGGATTGTCCCGATTTTAAGCCGTTTTGCGAAGAGTCGTTTCTGTGAAGTCTTCTTCCATGAAGTGAAGGCTACAAACAAAAGTACTTCCCCTGCTTATTGTAAAATAAGAGACTTCATCGCAGCAAATTGCCTGAATTCACTTCTTCTTTGCTATTATGTCACTGGGAAAAGCATGAAAACTTAAATAAGGTTGTCGTTGTTTGTTTGCTTTACAAAGAGGAACGCCGCAATGACATCTAGATGTGGCCTGAGCCGTTATTGTATTCTGGGCGACATTAGCTTGAAGTTGCTAAACACAACAATGACTGCTTCTGGTGTCATGAACCCGGAAGCATGAAAGAGGCCTATTATGCTAGTATTCTTTAGTTTAGAAATGATTAAAACAATGGTCATTATTAACATTTCGATTTATTAAAGGTAGTGAATCACCAAGGTTGATCCTATGATCAAGCCCAGACTACGACAAGTACACTTCTCACCCTCTGCCATTTCATTGTATGTAGTTATTTTCACAACCATGAGAGTTCACTTTCATCACATAATTGATGCTGGTTAAAAAAAAATAAACACTTTATACACTACTCACAAAAAGTTAGGGATGTTCAGCTTTCGGGTGAAATTTCAGGATGCACCTAAAATGCACTATAACCTTTACAGGTGAACTTAATTTGACCTTCTCTAACCTTTTGTATGCAAATGTCCAACTGTTCAGTGTTTCAGTACTTTTGGCATAAGTTGTTCTCTAACAAGGTGCTTAACGGCAAAATTCACAACAGGTGTTTGATCCATGAATTGACCAATAAATTTTCTGGTTCAATTAGAATTGGTATTTAAACAGTCATCTTCATCAAGCTGTTCGCATTTTGACATCATGAGACTAAGACGACACCTAACAATTGATCAACAGTACCTCGCTATTGCAAGGCTTCAAATAGGATGCTCTCAGAGTGAAGTGGCCACTGAGCTTAAAGTGTCACAGAGTGTCATCAGCAGGTTGCAATAGAGATACAGAGAGAATGGAAGAATCACAGAAAGGCATAAAAGTGGACATCCTTTAACCACATCCCACGCTGATGACCACTTCATTGTGAACAGTGCCCTGCGGAACCGGATGATGAATGGCACTCAACTCCAGGCACATTTAAGCGAGATGAGAGGCACCCAAGTGTCATGTCACATCATTCAAAACTGTTTACATCACCGTGGTCTGCGTGCTAGATGACCTGCAAGAGTACCTGACCACACCACCAGGCACAGGCGTCATAATCTTGCATGGGCCAGGGAGCATTTACGCTGGACAAGGGACTGGTGGGCCTCAGTGCTGTTCTCTGCTAAAAGTCGATTCACGTGCAGAAATGATTGCCATAAATGATGTTAGAGACATCAAGGAGAGCACTATGCATCAGCCACTGTTGTCACCAGACGAGCCTTTGGTGGTGGTGGTGTTACAGTCTCGGCAGGTGTGTCTAGTCAATACACAACTGCCCGACGTCTTGTGAATGGTACAGTGACAAACCAATACTACCCGAATGACATCATTAATCCAGTCATTGTGCCCCTGCATGAATAACACAGGCCTAATAAAGTATACAAAATAAATAACTATTTTCATCTTCATGGACGACAATGCTCCAGCTCATTGAGGTCGCATTATTAGGGAATGGCTGCTGGAGGCTGGGGTACCTCAAATGGAGTGGCCTGCACTTTCTCCAGACCTGAATCCCATAAAAAAAACCAAAAACCTATGGGATCAACTGAGTCACTGTGTAGAGGCTCGTAACCCTGCACTCCACAACCTCAATGACCTGAGGGCTGCTCTTCAAGAAGAGTGGAATGCCATGCCTCAGCAGACAATAACTAGACTTGTGAACCGCATAAGACATCGTTGTCAAACTGTAGTTGATGCTCAAGGGCACACGACAAGTTATTGAGACATTGACACATTTTGTTGTGGTATGCCCACTTCTGTTGTTGGCTTTTGTTTCAATAAAATATTTGAGATGAGGAAATCACCATTGCATGCTTCTACTTAAATGCCATACTTTTATCATACAATATAACTGTAGCATGAACTTTTTATATTTTCCATAAATTTCACTCAAAAGCCAAATATCCTTCACTTTTTGTAAGTAGTGTATATAGTCATTTTCTTTTGAAGAACTCACTCTTCTGCTGGCTATGCTGAAAACCAAAATATCTAAAAACAAAGAAAAAAGAAAAACTTGTCCTGAGGCGATGATTAGTCAAAAGGAAACATTTTCCTTGTGATGTCTTTTTTTCAAAATTATTGCAAAGTCTCTGACATACGGCAGTGGCTCAGGAGGTAGAGCAGGTCGTCCAATAACCGGATGGTTGGCAGTTCGAATCTCGCTCTCCCCAGATATCCTGCCGTTGTGTCCCTGGGCAAGACACTTTACCCACCTTGCCTCCTGTGTCCATAACACAGGGTATGAATGTGTATAAATGTTTGGTGGTGGCCGGAGAGGCCGTTGGCGCGGATTGGTAGCCACGTTTCCGTCAGCCTGCCCCAGGGCAGCTTTTGCTACAGTAGTAGCTTGCCACTACCATTGTCTGTCTGGAGTGAATGAATAATGTATCTACTTGTAAAGCATCTTTGAGTGTCTATGATAAAGCGCTATATAAATCTGATTCATTATTATTATTATTATCATCAGACATGGTGAGTATCAGGAAAAGCTTCAGCAACGTTTCTTTCAAATCCTTCTTCACTGAGACTACATTGAGCTTGTTATTACTATAGCACTGTAGCTGTTTGACAGAAAACAAAAATGAACTTTAACCTTTGTAGAAACAGAAATACCACTTTCTTACAAAGCCAAAACTGAGAAATGTCTGCTTAAGAGAAACAAAAAAAAGAAATCCAAACAAATCCTTGTTAGGCCCTGGTCTCCTTACACATATGCATGAGTATAGATAAACACACAGTGCTTTGACAAGGGTCCCTCCCAGTGGTTCCAGTTCCTCACTGAATATACATCACACATTTTTCCCACTATTTGGCTGTGAGTGATGTCATTGTCACCTGCCTCATGTTTGTTTGACAGCTCCTAATCACACCTCTTGTGTTTTGGGGGCTAGCCTTTCAGAATTGCAACAACACTGCTACTTTAGTCTGCCAATCACTGTCAGTGGGTGATACTTTCCCCTAAGTGTGGCTGTCTGTCACAGCAGTCCTGGACACTGTACTTACACACAGCCCATCAACTGTTCTTAAATTGATACCACACAAACCTGACTGGCCTTTCAGTCCTTTTTCCTCTCGCTTCAGTTCAACATTTTTAGACCAACAAGAATAGGCCACTGGCCTTGTATTGACAAAGCAACAACATGATTTTAAACAAAACTCCAAGTCTTTCTGTCTTCTTTTTTCAGAATCTGTGATCAATATATTGTGCAGCAGAAGTTGCTCCCACAAAAGCAAGAATATGTAAACTTTTGTTTTACACTATCTGTCTTTGGGAGAAAAAAAAAAAAAACTTCAAATAGAGGATACATCAAACAGAGAACCAGAACACTTTGATCTAGCCCTGAATGCAATGAAGTTATGTTGCATTAAAATTTCAGAAGTGGACTTGAAAATAGAATACCATGGCAGAGCCTGTATAGTGAAAATGCCGATGTATTGAAAAGAATATTGTATAAAGCTTTTGGGCAGCTTCAAGAAAACCTGTGTACCTGTAGATGATAAAAGATTCACTGAGGTCAGAGCCAAATGTGAATAGGCCCGTTTCAGCAGGCTATTTTATGAGAAACAAACCACTACAAATGTGTGCTGCAGGCTGGCAATGAGCTCATTGGTCTACATGGTTAACTGGTTCAAAATTTCCTCATTTATGTCAAGATAAGTGCACAACAAAAAGACCAGTTATGGTAACAGTTATGAACAAGCCCACACTTTAGGATAGGCAACACATTTTGTGCAAGAAAGGATTAATTTTTTGTTTTATGTGTAGGTGATTAACACTTGAATTTTGTTTTGTTTGTTAAGAATAATTTATGATAACTAAGTGTTACTTATTTGCTATTACTTAATTTGCTATCAACTTATTTGCTATCAATAAGTGGTCAATAAAAAGATATTAAGGAAAAATATATAGCTTAATCCCAGTAGAATATGGTCATGCAGAATAAGTTATTAAGTGTTTTATAATGACTAATTAAGGGCTAATAAATAAACATTCTAATATGTATGGGCACATAATCATACCATGTAGGATAACTAAGTAGACAGTTGTGCTGTTTCATCCCATCTAGCAACAATGCTCTGCACTGTGTGTGTTTATATATTTACATATTTATTCCATCTAGCTACAATGCTCCGCACTGGGTGTGTTTATGTTTATATATCTATATATTTATTCCATCTAGCTACAATGCTCCGCACTGTGTGTTTATATATCTACATATTATTCCATCTAGCTACATTGCTCCGCACTGTGTGTTTACATATTCATATATTTATTCCATCCAGCTACAATGCTCTGCACTGTGTGTCTGTGTGTGTGTATATATATATTTTATAGTAATATGTACATATGTATATTAGCTGCTCTTGCTTGCTTGTTTTTTTTCTTGCCTTCTGATTGTTGCTCTGAGTGTTGCTATCCCTGTGCTGCTGCAATCCTGGAATTTCCCCGTTGTGGGACTAATAAAGGCTTATCTTATCTTATCTTATCTTATCTTAATAAGTAATTAACAGTCTTCCTGCAGTAGCATTTAAAAACAGTTTCCCCAAATGCAGTTATTACAGAATACTCACAAGAGCATGAATTGGGAGTTGCAGTTTGCAATCTCTTTCTATTTTTTTGTGTACTTTATTAATCCCAGAGGGACATTCAGGGCATCCACCTGGATGGATGAGGCAGCCAAGGTGTGGCGCCAATCCCTTCACACACACATTCACACCCACTTTAGAGTCTCCAATTAGCCTAACTTGCATGTCTTTGGCCTGTGGAAGGAAACTGGAGTAAACTCAAGCAGACACGGGGAGAACATGCAAACTCCACACAGAAGGGTCACCGATGGTCAGGGGGTAGGATCGATCCCGTGACCTTTGTGACCAAGGGGATGGGCAAAGCCCAACTGATGGCATCCAACTGGGGTTTGAACTCACAGCTTCCCACTCCAGAGTCCAGCACTCTACCTGTGTCACCAAGAGGGTCATCCCACTTGGCAAGCCAAGTTGTAATGCTTTTTTATTACACTTTTTGCTGTGCTGCCACAGTTCTAACCACTGCGCCACCAGGCTGCCCAAACAGCTATCTAATGTCTGGGCAGTTAGATAACTGTTAATGAAACTGTTATCTAGTGTTGTTTCATTTGCATTTAATAAAGTAAGTAGAAAAACTAACCATCCATCCACCCATCTATCCATCTTCTACCGCTTTTCCAGAGGTCCGGGTTGCAGAGGCAGCAGTTCAAGCAGCAGTTCTCCCCAGCCACTTGCTCCAGCTCTTGAGAGAGAATACCAAGACATTCCCAGACCAGTTGGGATACGTAGTTTCTCCAGCATGTCCTGGGTCTGCCCTGGGGTCTCCTCCCAGTGGGACATGCCCGAAACACCTCAAGTGGGAGGTGTCCAGGAGGCATCCTGATCAGTGGGAGGTGTCCAGGAGGCATCCTGATCAGATGTCCAAACCACCTCAAGTGGCTCCTTTCGATGTGGAGGAACAGTGGCTGTACTCTGAGCCTGTCCCGGATGATTGAGCTCCTCACCCTATCTCTGAGGGTGAGTCCAGCAGTCCTACAGAGAAAGCTCATTTCAGCTGCTTGTCTCCACGATCTCATTCTTTGGGTCATTACTGAAAGCTCATGGCCATAAGTGAGGGTAGGAACATAGATTGAGCGGTAAATCAACAGTTTTGCCTTAGAGCTCAGCTCCCTCTTCACCACAATAGATTGATACAACATCCGCATCACTGCAGATGCTGCTCCGATCCGTCTGTCAATCTCCCGCTCCATTCTCCCTTCACTTGTGAATAAGACTCTGAGATACTTAAACTCACTCACTTGGGGCAGGAGCTCGTCCCCAACCCGGAGAGGATAACACACCCTCTGGTCCCCCTTCTTAAAGAGAGGAATCACCACCTTGATTTGCCATGCCAAAGGTACTGTCCCTGACTTCCATGCAATGTTGCAGAGGCGTGTCAGCCATGACAGCCCTACATCATCCAGATCCTTGAAGTACTCAGAGCGAATCTCGTCCACCCTAGGGGCCCGACCACCGAAGAGTTTTTTTTAACCACTTTGGTGACCTCAGCCCCTATGATGGGTGAGTCACCCCCCCCCCCATCCCCAAGCTCTGCTTCCTCTGTGGAAGGCATGTCAATGGGATTGAGGAGATCCTAAAAGTATTCCTTCCACCGCCTGACGATATCCTCAGCCACAGTCAGCAGTGCCCCATCTGCACCATACGCAGTGTGGACAGGGAGCTGCTTCCTCCTTCCTGGATCTTAAAAAAGCATTTGATACAGTGGACCATAATTTATTATTAAAGAAACTACAAAATTGTGGTATTAGGGGGGTAGCACTGTCCTGGTTAAGTAGTTACTGAAAGAATAGATATCAGTATGTATGTGTTGGTAACAAAAACTCACAGTTACTGAAGGTTACTTGTGGAGTCCCACAGGGTTCAGTTTTGGGGCCATTATTATTCAATATGTATATAAATGATATATGTAAAGTTTCAGAAAAAATGGACTTAATATTGTTTGCCAATGACACTAATCTATTATGCAGTGGAAGCAATTTGGAACAACTTCTGGATACACTTGGAAAGGAATTAGGAAAGCTTAAACTGTGGTTTGATTCAAACAAATTAACGCTCAATTTAAGTAAGACAAAATTCATAGTCTTTAACAACCATCACAACAACTCAGTATCTAAACTCAATGTAAATGGTGTAGAGATTGAAAGGGTATCTGAAACTAAATTTCTTGGAGTAATAATTGATAATAAACTGTGTTGGAAATCACATATTAATTATATTAAAGGTAAAATATCCAAATCAATTGCAATATTACACAGAGTGAAATATTTGCTGTATCAACCCACACTATATACCTTGTATCATTCATTAATACTCCCATACATGACATATTGTAATGAAGTATGGGGAAATAAGATAAGATAAGATAAGATAAGCCTTTATTAGTCCCACAACGGGGAAATTCCAGGATTGCAACAGCACAGGGATAGCAACACTCAGAGCAACAATCAGAAGGCAAGAAAAAAAACAAGCAAGCAAGAGCAGCTAATATACATATGTACATATTACTATAAAATATATATATACACACAGACACACAGTGCAGAGCATTGTAGCTGGATGGAATAAATATATGAATATATGAACACAGTGCAGAGCATTGTAGCTAGATGGAATAAATATGTAAATATATAAACACCCACAGTACGGAGCATTGCAGCTAGGTGGAATAAATATGCAAGTATATAAACACACACAGTGCGGAGCAATGTAGCTAGATGGAATAATATGTAGATATATAAAAACACAGTGCGGAGCATTGTAGCTAGATGGAATAAATATATAGATATATAAATATAAACACACCCAGTGCTGAGCATTGTAGCTAGATGGAATAAATATGTAAATATATAAACACACACAGTGCAGAGCATTGTTGCTAGATGGGATGAAACAGCATAACCGTCTACTTAGTTATCCTACATGGTATGATTATGTGCCCATACATATTCTCACCCTCCATAGCGACCGGTATGTTCCTAGTTGTATGCCGGAGAGGACCATTGTGTAAGTCTATTGCATCTTTTGCATTCAAAAAACTATTAGTTTGTTACATCTTTTTGCTATCTCTGCGAGCAGCCCTGCTTAGGTTGTACAGTCTGACAGCCGTTGGTAGGAAGGACCTACGAAACCTCTCGGTTGTGCACCTGGGATGATGTAGTCTGCTGCTAAATGAGCTCCTCAGTGCATCCAGTATGTCCTGCATAGGGTGGAACTCGGACTCCAGCAGAGATGACAGTTTAGCCACCGTCCTTCTCTCTCCTATCTCCTCCATCGGATCAAGGCGCTGCCCCAGGACAGAGCTAGCTTTCTTAATCAGTTTGTTCAGTTTCTTCCTATCGGCTGCAGTAATGCCACTGCCCCAGCAGACCACTCCAAAAGTGATGGCTGATGCCACCACCGTGTCATAGAATGACTTCAGCAGCGCCCCTTGTACACCAAAAGACCTGAGTCTCCTCAGCAGGAACAGCCTGCGCTGTCCCTTCTTGTAGAGTGCGTCAGTATTGTGTGACCAGTCTAGTTTATTGTTCAGATGAACACCCAGGTACTTATAGGATGTCACCATCTCGATGTCTGTTCCCTGTATATTTACTGGTGCTGTGAGGGGCTGCCCATGCCTGCGGCAGTCCACCACCAGCTCCTTAGTTTTCCTCGCGTTGATCTGGAGGCAGTTCCGATGGCACCAGTCCACGAAGTCCTCGATAAGCTCTCTGTACTCAGCTTCATCTCCGTTGGAGATGAGACCAACGATCGCAGAGTCATCAGAGAACTTCTGTAGATGGCAATGTGTTGTGTTGTGTGAGAAGTCCGCAGTATAAAGAGTGAACAGGAAGGGAGCCAGCACCGTTCCCTGGGGGGCCCCCGTGCTACTGATGATCGTGTCGGAAACACAGTCCCGGGTTCTCACAAACTGAGGCCGGTTCGTGAGGTAGTCCAGGATCCATGATGACAGGTGCTGGTCCACCCCTGCGCGCAGCAGCTTGTCCTTCAGGATCATCGGTTGGATGGTGTTGAAAGCACTGGAGAAGTCAAAGAACATGATCCTCACCATATTCCCGGGCTTCTCCAGGTGGGACAGAGAATGGTGAAGGAGGAAGATCACCGCATCCTCCACCCCAATGCCATGCTGGTAGGCAAACTGGAGTGGATCCATCGCTGGTTCCACCAGGGGGCAGAGATGAGCAAGGAGCAGTCTCTCCAGGGTCTTCATCAAGTGGGACGTCAAGGCCACCGGTCTGTAGCTGTTCAGGTCTTTGGGGTGGGAAGTTTTTGGTACAGGTACCACACAAGATGTTTTCCACAGCTGTGGTACCCTCCCCAGTTTCAGGCTCATGTTGAAGATATACGTCACAATCCCACACAGCTGGTCTGCACAGGACTTGAGGAGCTTTGCGCTGATGCCGTCCGGTCCCGACGCCTTCCTCGCCTTGATAGATACATATACAACAAACATATATCCACTCTTTATGCTTCAGAAGAGAGCTATTAGAATAATAAACAAAGCAGCTTACAGGGAACCAACAAACCCACTTTTTCTTAAATTAAAAGCTCTCAAGTTGAAAGATCTGGTTGACTTTAAAACTGCAATAATAATGTTTAAAGTGAAGAATCTATCACTGCCCACAAATATCCAAAAGTTGTTCCAAATAAGGGAGAAACAATATCATTTTAGAGGAACATGTATATTTCAAAAACCTTCAGTGAGAACTACCACCAAGCAACACTGTGTTTCAGTGCAAGGAGTCAGATTATGGAACGATTTTGGACCTGAATTAAAATCATGTACAATGCTTGGACAATTTAAACAAAAACTAAAGGAAGAAATACTCCAAACATATATACAAGATGACATGTAAAATCACATAAGGATTGTCATATCCAGCCTGTGTTGTGTTGTAGCTTAGTCATTACAATAAACTGATAGATCATGCAAAGGGTAACAACAGTTCCCTATGGAGGCATTTAAATAACTTAACTAATAAAAAAAACGATCAGAAGGGGGTAAAGGAACTTAGAATCAATGGCAAGACCGTCAGTGACAAGGCTACTTTGGCAAATGAATTTAATTCACACTTTGTGGGCTCTGTGGAAGACTTAAAAATTTTTGTGCTGCCAAATGTGCTCAACAACACAAATTCCATACTTCCAACAGATACTTTTCACATCAATGAGGTAAATGAGAAGTTAATTGCTGGTATTGTTAAAACACTGTCAAACTCAAAAACTAATGATATCTACAATATGAGCACCTCCTTTCTCAAAATGCACAGCAAAATATTAATCAAACCACTGACCCATCTCATTAATCTCTCCATTAGGTCTAGTACATTTCCATCTGGCTGGAAAAAAGCTGTCGTCATACCAGTTCATAAATCAGGCAGTAAAGACGATATATGCAATTACCGCCCAATCTCTATCTTACCAGTCCTATCTAAGGTTCTTGAAAAAGTTGTAGCTACACAGCTGATAGACTACTTACAAGACAGTCAACTTCTTCATCCACATCAATTTGGTTTTAGACCAGGATACTCAACAGAAACAGCAAATTGTTGCCTTATTGAAAACGTCAAACAGTCCTTGGACAGGGGTAATGTGGTAGGAGCTGTTTTTCTAGATCTCAAAAAGGCTTTCGATACTGTAAACCACAGTTTGCTTTTATCCAAAATAGTATCTTTTAACTTCTCCCCAAATACATTAGAATGGTTTGCATCTTATCTCCAGAATAGAGAACAGTGTGTAAAAGTTCACCAGGATAAATCCTCATTTTTAAACAACCGCATGGGTATCCCACAAGGGTCCATTCTTGGTCCTTTACTTTTCAGCATTTTTATTAATGACTTGCCGTTACACTGCTCAGCTGCAACATGCCAACTTTATGCAGATGATGCAGTTATTTACACAGCTGCCAAGACTCCAGCACAGGCTGCAGATGTACTGTCTACAAGTATGGTTGATGTCCAAGAGTGGCTCCTCAAGAACCATCTATTGCTGAACCTTCAGAAAACAGTCTCAATGTGCTTTTCAATCAAAAAATGTAACCTGCAACATTTTAAAGTTAATATACATGATCATGACATCAGTTTAGCTACAGAATTCAAATACCTTGGCATTGTACTAGATCCTCAACTCAAATTTAATCTTCATATAAAGAAAATTTCAAAAACAGTAAAAAAAAATCTGAACTGCTTTAAATTAATTAGATATTACATACCTTACGAAGCAGCTGCACTGTATATGCATTCTATGGTTTTTTCTCATATATCATACTGTTTGACAGTCTGGGCTCAAGCAGCCCCTTCCACAATAAGACATATAGGTTCATTATATAATCAAACCCTAAAAATCTTGGACAAAAAACCCATTAGGTGGCATCACTGTAATGTTTTAAAAAAAATACAACCTATTGAGTTTTGAGAGCTTCATTGACCTCTGTCTTCTGAAATTAACGTTCAAATGTTTCCATAAATCAGCACCCGAGCCACTTGCTGGTTTCGTCCAAAGACAGGACAGCAGCAGAGCCACCAGGAGTTCTGTTAACAATAACTGTAAAATATTCCACCGCAGAACCACATTTGGACAAACAGCTTTCTCTATAAAGGGCAGTCACATCTGGAACACAATGCCAAATGAAATTAAAATAATAACGGACTTTAAAACATTCACTAAAAATGTTAAAAACTGGCTGAAAAATAAACAAGAATGTACTCATGTATGAATTAATTGTCTGCAAAGTGAGAGTGAATGAAGGGAAGGAATAAATGTGTTTGTTTATAGTGAGTGACGGAGGGAGGAAGGCCTGAAATAGGCAAATGTGAGTTATGTTATATGTGTTAAATGTGAGTCAGGCTGTTATATTTGTGTATTTATAATATTTATAATATTTATGTTAAGTGTGAGTCAGGCTGTTATATTTGTGTATTTATAATATTTATAATATTTATAATTGTGTATTTATAATTTTTCTGCATTGATGTATGTGGTTATTGTTTATATTTATTTTTTTTCCCATCTTTACTTGATTCTTTTTTCTAAAGCCCATCCAGGGACAAGAGTTGCAAATTAGCTAATAGCTATACACTCTATGTGCAACACATCAGATTGATTGTCTTTGATTAATTGTCTATGTTTATTGCACTGTCCCTGTCAAATAAACTAATCTACTACTACTAGTCACATTTTGTCTTAGCTTCGTTTTGATTTGTATCCGCTCTTGTCTTGTTTTTTTTTTCTTTTGAATTCTTGGATGGAATATGGGTGGGCAATATAAGCTGCGGCTTCAGCCATCACCCATTTCAGATAACTTATGTTGAATTGTATAATCAGAGGAGTTATTGTCTAAATTGACCTTGTTGGATTTTCTTTCCCCCTTTGTTATACTATTCAGTTTCTTTTAACCTGTACTATCCGAAACAAAGATTCATTCCTCCTGAGTCGCCGGACAGTTTGCAAGAATCTCTTTGAGGCCGACCGAAAGTCTTGTTCCATGGTCTCACCAAACTCCTCCCACATCCAAGTTTTTGCTTCAGCAATCACTCGAACCGCACTCCGCTTGGCCTGCCGGTATACAGTACCTCAGCTGCTTCAGGAGTCCTACAGGCCAACCAAGCTTGATAGGACTCCTTTTTCAGCTTGATGGCCCCCCTCACCACTGGTGTCCACCACTCAGTTCAGAGGTTGCCACCACGAGATGCACCGACAACCTTGCGGCCACAGCTCTGGGCAGCCGCTTCAACAATGTAGGTGGATAGCAATGGCCCATTCAGACTCCATGTCTCCAGACTCCCTCAGACTATAGTCGAAGTTCTTCCAGAGGTGGGAGTTGAAGACCTCCCAGACAGGGGCCTCAGCCAGATGTTCCCAGCACACCCTGACTATACGTTTGGGTCCACCAGGTCTGAATGGCATCCTCCTCTGTCATCGCATCCAACTCACCATGGTGATCAGTTGACAGCTCTGCACCTCTCTTTACCCAAGTGTCCAAGACATATGGTCGCAGGTCTGATGACACAAAACAAAATTGATCATCGACCTGCAACCTAGGGTGTCCTGGTGCCAGGTGCACATATGGACGTCCTTATGCTTGAACATGGTGTTCATTATGGACAAACTGTGGTTAGTACAGAAGTCCAATAACTGAACACCACTCAGGTTCAAATCGGGCAGGCCGTTCCTCCCAATCACACCCCTCCAGGTTTCACTGTCGTTGCCCACGTGTGCACTGAAGGGAAGTCCTATTGTGGGACTTCAAAAAACTTATCAGCTAGCAAAATGAACATTGACTCTATTGGTGATAATACAACGTATGTAATCAGATAAGATAAGCCTTAATTAGTCCCACAATGAGGAAATTCCAGGATTGCAGCATCAAAGGGATAGCAGCACTCAGAGCAATAATAAATAAGATAATAAGATAAGAAATGGTTAGCCAAAGCAGTAAATAAATACAGTGGGGTAAAAAAGTATTTAGTCAGCCACCAATTGTGCAAGTTCTCCCACTTAAAAGATGAGAGAGGTCTCCAATTTCCATCATAGGTATACCTCAACTATGAGAGACAAAATAAGAAAAAAAAAATCCAGAAAATCACATTGAAGGATTTTTAGTGAATTAATTGGTAAGTTCCTCGGTAAAATAAGTATTTGGTCAATAACAAAAGTTCATCTCAGTACTTTGTTATATACCCTTTGTTGGCAACGACAGAGGTCAAACGTTTTCTGTAAGTTTTCACAAGGTTTTCACACACTGTTGCTGGTATTTTGGCCCATTCCTCCATGCAGATCTCCTCTAGAGCAGTGATGTTTTGGGGCTGTCGCTGGGCAACACAGACTTTCAACTCCCTCCAAAGATTTTCTATGGGGTTGAGATCTGGAGACTGGCTAGGCCACTCCAGGACCTTGAAATGCTTCTTACGAAGCCACTCCTTCGTTGCCCGGGCGGTGTGTTTGGGATCATTGTTGTGCTGAAAGACCCAGCCACGTTTCATCTTCAATGCCCTTGCTGGTGGAAGGAGGTTTTCACTCAAAATCTCACGATACATGGCCCCATTCATTCTTTCCTTTACACGGATCAGTCGTCCTGGTCCCTTTGCAGAAAAACAGCCCCAAAGTATGATGTTTCCACCCCCATGCTTCACAGTAGGTATAAGATAAGATAAGATAAGATAAGATAAGATAAGATAAGATAAGATAATGTCATGACGGCCGCTGGGCCGTCATCTGTCTCATCAGCTCCAGCTGCGCACAGACCAGCAGGTGCCAATCAGCGGCTGTTAAAAGCCAGCGTCGCTGACAGCCCGGCACAGAGTCGTCTGTCTTCCTCGTCTGAGTATGAGCCAGAGCTTTGTTCTACAGCCAAGCCAAGAACGTCACGACAAGACCAGCCACGTAAGAATACCCTTTGCTATTCTACGCCAAATCTTAACCCCTGTGCACAGGTGGACCTCCCAGGCGGCGGACCAGCTTCCCCGGCCAACGGGAAATCTCCCTCTCCTTCTCGGAGCTCCTCCTTACCACCACAGCTATGGGAACAACCATCACCACATCTGCAGGTACTGTTACCTTCACAGCTACAGGAGCCATCATCACCACGGCTACGAACACTATCACCTTCACGGCTACGGGAGCAATCACCGTCACAGCTGCAGGTACAATTATCACCTTCACCAAAACCGTCACCACGGCTACAGGAGCTACCACCACCACAGCCACGAGCACAAGCACCACCACATCACAAGGACACTTGGAGTCAGCAAGATACAACCTGTGGTTTCCTCAAGTAAGCTTCACACCTGCAATTGTCTATTATCGCTGAACAGCCTTAACGGTCTCTGCTTGTGTGTTCCAGGGTTGCCAGGTCGTCATCTGAATTGCTCAGCTCCAGTGACCAGACTGCCATATCTGCACTCACACACGCATTACACTCTCTCACTCTTAATAAAGAATAATTGTTTGTATCTGCCCGTGTCAGTGTCTGTCTCCTGGGTCCTGAAACATGTCAGATAAGCCTTTATTAGTCCCACAATGGGGAAATTCCAGGACTGCAACAGCACTGGGATAGTTCTCTGAGTAACTGTGCTCAATCGACCTTGTTTTCGGCGCCCTCAGCACTCAGTCCTCCTGGTTGAAGATAAGCAGTGAAAATGTTTTGGCTGATTTCTCTCCTTCATAAACAATCTGGCGTACAGTAATCTGAACTCTCAAGGACAGTGCATGTGACTGGCTCAGAGAATTTCCACCTGCCATGCACTGAGAGTTGATCTCACAAGGACATGCTCCTCTAAGTTTCAGACACTAGACATAACATCAGCTGAGAGAGGATTTTTGCTGTCCACCAGTAACTGATAACTGACACTCATTGCATTCAACATACACGACTGATTCACTTACACTGATGAACACACACATCCACTGTTCTCTCTGCTGTCTCTGTTATGTGAGGTTGATTGTCTGCTCTGTGCCATTGAGAGGTTTTTTTCATTGTAATCATAATCTGCTTACACAACTATAAGCTGTATTCTGATAACGAAGTTTTTTTCTCTCGTCTAATGTGTCATTCCCTGCCTCCCCCCCCCCCATACCTCACTGTTTTTGATGAGGCGCCTTGTTTACGGCTGCCGTGTCGTTGTGTTGCACTTACACGCGCGCCAATGTCAAGTCAGATTCCTCGTGTGTTTTTTACATGCTTGGCAATAAAGCTTATTCTGATTCTGATTCTGATTCTGATAGCAACACTATGGTGTTCTTTCGCCTCCAAACACGACAAGTTGAGTTTTTACCAAAAAGTTCTATTTTGGTTTCATCTGACCATATGACATTCTCCCAGTCCTCTTCTGGATCATCCAAATGCTCTCTAGCAGACTTCAGACGGGTCTGGACATGTACTGGCTTTAGCAGGGGGACACGTCTGGCACTGCAGGATTTGAGTCCCTGGCGGCGTAGTGTGTTTCTGATGTAGCCTTTGTTACTTTGGTCCCAGCTGTCTGCAGGTCGTTAACTAGGTCCCCCCATGTAGTTCTGGGATTTTTGCTCACCGTTCCCGTGACAATTTTGACCCCACGGGGTGAGATCTTGCGTGGAGCCCCAGATGGAGGGAGATTATCAGTGGTCTTGTATGTCTTCCATTTTCTAATAATTGCTCCCACAGTTGATTTCTTCACACCAAGCTGCTTACATATTGCAGATTCAGTCTTCCCAGCCTGGTGCAGGTCTACAATTTTGTTTCTGGTGTCCTTTGACAGCTCTTTGGTCTTGGCCATAGTGGAGTTTGGAGTCTGACTGTTTGAGGTTGTGGACAGGTGTCTTTTATACTGATAACGAGTTCAAACAGGTGCCATTAATACAGGTAACGAGTGGAGGACAGAGGAGTCTCTTAAAGAAGTTGTTGCAGGTCTGTGAGAGCCAGAAATCTTGCTTGTTTGTAGGTGACCAAATACTTATTTTACTGAGGAATTTACCAATTAATTCATTAAAAATCCTTCAATGTGATTTTCTGGATTTTTTTTTCTCATTTTGTCTCTCATAGTTGAGGTATACCAGTGATGAAAATTGGAGACTTCTCTCATCTTTTAAGTGGGAGAACTTGCACAATTGGTGGCTGACTAAATACTTTTTTGCCCCACTGTATATGATGAATAGATACATCCATGGATGCGCCGGGACACATCATCAGTGATGTTTCCTGATGTCATCGGGTGTTTCGGGTCTCACAACATCAGACACCCTCAATCAGGCGACCCAGCCAGGGTTGATCAGACCCTGACTTGTGTCCCGGCAGCACTGGCCCACAATTCGGACCTCTTAATCCATAGCCACCGAGAAGCTCTTTCTGCAGCCTCAGTGGCAGATTTGATGGCCTTCCTTTTAGCAACTCCTTTGATACCAAGGAGAGTGTAAATTTTGCACGGGGAGCGGGCAGCAAAGCCTCGACATCCCACCTCTATGGGCTCACAGTGTGCTTTCCAACCATTCCTCTGGCACTGTTCTACCAGTTCTTGGTATTTGAGCCGTTGGCGTTCATTGGCCTCTTCTATGCGCTCCTCCCAGGGAACTGTGAGCTCCACTAACAGAACCTGCCTGGAAGAGGAAGATGTAAGTACCACATCTGGCCTAAGAGATGTTAATGTTACATAGTCGGGGAACTTAAGCTGCTTTCCCAAGTCAATTCGCAGGTCCCAGTCTGATGCTGAAGAGAGCAGACTGGCTGATGGTCTAAGCTGTGGTCGGGGCCTCTCTCCAGCTTTAACAAATGTAATTTTCCTTTGACTACCGACCTGCTTACTGTTTGCCATGGCGCTGGAGATTGTCTCCGCTACACACTTTAGCACTTGGTCATGGCGCCAGTGATATCGGGCCTCTCCAAGAGCTGTTGGGCAACTGCTAAGGATGTGTTCAAGCGTGCCCTTTCCTGAGCAGAGAGGACATGTTGGCAGCTCGTTCTTACCCCAGGTATGCAGGTTTGCCGGACTGGGTAGCACATCATATACTGCTCGGAGCATAAACTGGATGCGCTGAGGCTCTGCATGCCAGATGTCATTCCAGGTCAGCTTCTTGTCCACTACTCCCTCCCATTTTGTCCATGCCCCCTGCTGCCGCATGCCTACCATCCTACCAGTCCTCACTTCTTCAACACCTGCTTTCACCTCCTGCAGGATTAACTTGCGTTTGTCCTTTCCCTGGACTTTATCATAGCGCGGCTGTGGGATGGAGCCCAGCCCTGCACGTCCTATTGCCACTGTGCCCACCAGAGCTTTGTGTCTCAACCGAGATTCTGCAAGCTTCAACCCCTCTTGAGCTCTCCACTTCCGACCTGTCCTCACCACAATGCCTGCTGCTGCCACTCTCGAGTCTCTAGAGTCATGATAGGCTAGTGCCTCTCTTGTGTGGGAAACCTTGAACTCCTCTTCCAAACTACTAATAGGAAGCTGGAGTTTGTTGCTTCTGCCATAAAGCGCCGCACTACTGAAGCTATGTGGTAAACCCAACCATCTTCGAAGGTAGGAGCTGATCTTCCTTTCCAAGGTCTCCACTGTAGACAGAGGCACCTCGTACACCAGCAGAGGCCAGAGAATACAGGGCAAAATGCCATGTTGGTACACCCAAGTCTTGAACCTGCCGGGAAGGCCAGACTTATCCACAGTTAACAGCCATGTTTCCAGTTTCCTGATGGTAGTTCGGATGGATGCTGTGTCCCTGAGACTACAGTCAAAGACCTTCCCTAGGCTTGTGACTGGTTTCTCTGTGATTGATGGTATCACAATGCCATCCAGATGGAATATACATACACACAGTTATATACACAGTGTAGGAACATTGCAGCTAGATGGTGTCAGCAGCATTACAGTTTGTTAAATTACCCAGCAGAATATAAATATGGACCCAGACAGTATATTTTGCATGCCACCTTCAATAATAATTGTAATTGTCTTAGTTGTGTATTGGAGGGGATGATCTCTATTGTGCAAAGTTGTTATATTTAGTACATTTAATACGACCTCTACGAGCAGCACCAGTTAGGTTATACAGTCTGACAGCCGTAGGTAGGAAGGACCTGCGGAACCTCTCCCTCATGCACTTAGGATGACACAGCCTACTGCTAAATGAGCCCCTCAGTGCGTTCAGCATGACCCACATGGGGTGGGACTCGGACTCCACGACAGATGATAGCTTAGCCACCATCCTCCTCTCCTATCACCTCCACTGGGTCGAGGCATCGCCCCAGAACAGAGATAGCTTTTTGATCAGCCTGTTCAGTTTCTTCCTGTCGGCTGCCATGATGCCACTGCCCCAGCAGACCACTCCAAAGGTGATGGCTGATGCCACCACTGAATCGTAGAAGGTCTTCAGTCGTGCCCCTTGCACTCCAAAAGACATGAGTCTCCGCAGGAGATACATCCTGCCCTGCCGCTTCTTGTAGAGCGTGTTGGTGTTGTGTGATCAATCCAGTTTATTGTTCAGGTGAACACCCAGTTTCTTGTAAGATGTCACCATCTCAATGTCTGTTTCCTGGATGTTTGCTGGTGCTGTGGGGGGTTGTTCTCACCTGTGGCAGTCCACCACCAGTTCCTTGATTTTTCCTTGCATTGATCTGGAGGCAGTTTCGCAGGCACCAGTCCATGAAGTCCTGGATAAGTCCTCTGTACTCCACATCATTCCCATCAGAGATGAGGCCGACAATCGCAGAGTCGTCAGAGAACTTCTGTAGATGGCAATGTGGTGTATTGTGTGAAAAGTTAGCAGTGTAGAGGGTGAACAGGAGAGGAGCCAGAACTGTTCCCTGGGGGGCCCCCGTACTGCAGATGATGGTGTCAGACACACAGTTCTGGGTTCTCACAAACTGTGGTCGGTCTGTGAGGTAGTCCAGGATCCACGATGACAGGTGCTGGTCTACCCCTGCACACAGCAGCTTGTCCCTCAGGATCACTGGTTGGATGGTGTTGAAAGCACTGGAGAAATTGGAGAACATGGTCCTCACAGTGCTCTCAGGCTTCTCCAGGTGGGACAGGGAATGATGTAGGAGGAAGATCACTGTATCCTCTATCCCGATGCCATGCTGGTAGGCAAGCTGAAGTGGATCCATCACTGGTCCCACCAGGGGGTGGAGGTAGATGAGGAGCAGCCTCTCCAGGGTCTTCATTAGGTGTGATGTGAGGGCCACTGGTCTGTAGCTATTCAGGTCCTTGGGGTGCGAAGTCTTCGGTACGGGTACCACAGGATTTTTTTCCACAGCTGTGGTACCCTCACCAGCTTCAGGCTCAGACTGAAGATGTGCTCCACGATCCCGTACAGCTGACCTGCACAGGACTTGAGGAGCCTCGAGTTGATGCCATCCGGACCTGCAGCCTTCCTCGCCTTGATCTTCTTCAGTTCAGCTCTCACCGGGCTCTTGGTGAGAGTCAGGTTGGGGCAGGGGGGCTGTGTGCTTGGGGGGGTGTTGGGTCTGTGAGGGGGAAAAATGGGGGGGTGGAGGGAGGGCAGTGGACAGCGGGACTAAATGAAGGAGGAGGCAGCAGTGGTTGGTGGACAGGCGAAGAAGAGGGCGGTTGGTCAAACCTGTTAAAGAACAGGTTCAGGTTGTTCACCCACTCCCTATCCCCCGTGGCCTGGGAAGAGGTATTCTGGTGCCCAGAGATGGTTTTGAAACTTCTCCATACACTGCTGACGTCACTTTGCTGCAGCTTGTCCTCCATCTTCTTTCTATAACTGTCCTTCCCTTCTCTGATTTTCCTCCTTAGCTCCCTCTGTACAGACTTCAGCTCCTCCTTGTTTCCCGACCTGAAGATCCTTTTCTTCTCCTTCAGCAGTGACTTTCTCTCAGGCTTGATCCAGGGTTTGTTGTTTGAGAAACACCATATGGTCTTGGTGGGTACGGTGTTCTCCAAACAGGAGTTGATGTAGTCTGTGATGGTGTGTGAGGCCGTCAATGTCCTCACCATATGGATCACAGAGCTGCCCCCACACTGCGGATTCAAAACAGTTCCACAGGGCGTCCTCTGCCTCCTCAGACCATATCTTCACTGTGCGGGTAACAGGAGGTTGTCTGTGTTCCAGGGGTTTGTACACAGGCAGGTGGGGAACAAGGTTGTGATCAGATCTACCAAGGGGGGAGGGGTGATGAGGTGTAAGCTTCCTTGGTGTTTGTGTCAGGGTAGAGCATTTTAGGGTCGTGTGTATATTTTTGGGGGGTTGTTGCAGCTTTAAGGCTGTAACAAAGTGAATATTGTTAATGTTAAAAAAAATATATATTGTTAATGTAAGGTATATTGGATTATTGTTTCTTTGGATATATTTGTATGAGTGTATTTCTGTTATTTTGGATTGATGGATTGATTATGGTTTGCACCTGTGCTGATTGAATCAGCGGGAGCCAATCAGCGAGCTCCTACTGTGAACTCTTGTCGGAAAGGACTTATTTAAGGATGGTGCGTGAAAGAGCCGGACAGGTTGAACAATCAGGTCAGATGGATCAGATCGATGGAACGTTGTCGCTGACGAGGTGAAGGAGACGAGGTCAGAAGGACATGTGGACAGTAGGACGTGCTGACAGAGGACCTGAGGATATGCGGAGGTGAATTAACGAGGAGCACAGAGGAAACGAGGTCAGGAGCGGAGAAAGGACGGAGGAAGTGCAGGTGTGGTGATTTGACATTGGTAGCACGGGATCGAGGATGCTGTGAGGGTCCAGACGACGGAGATGCCGTTGGGTTGGAGGAAAAGCACTGCACAGCTAAGTGGAAGGAATGTGCTCACTGTCTGTGTGTGTGGGCGAGTAATAGCCCCGATGTGTTCACGGGAGGTTGAGTTTTTGTGCTGCGCTGTGTGCCACAGGTTTTCCTGGACGATGGAGTCGTGGGAGCCACTCCTTCTTCCCCTCTTCCTGTTCGCCTCCTCTCCTCGGGTCCAGAGTTCTCCACCTTCGAGGCGTACCAGAGGGTCTTGGACGAGCTCGGACAAATTGTGCCTTCTTCTGGGTCAAGGAGAACGGCAGCGAGTGTTCATGGTTGGACAGCCAGTGAATGTGTCATCGCTCCACAGTGAATGCACTGAAGGTTCTCTCATGAGGCATAGGGAGTGACTTACTGTACGTGTAGTTTAATTGCATTGTTTTTTCGTATGAATTTTAGGGTATTTATGGTATTTATTCTGGGGTTATTCTCTTATTATTGTGCACATTGTGAATTTATGGCTCTTATTGGGAATTGTTGTAGTCTATAACTATTTTAAGTAATTGTTTAATAAAGTGTATAATTGCTCTCATGCCTTCCTGAGTGTTTATGTTGTTGTGGCCCAAGAATCATTTATTTTATTCATAATGCTCACAGTGATTGGCACTTCCAAACTGTGACATTTGCATAAAATAAGTCCAGTGTTTTGTTTTCTCTGGTGTGGCATGTGACATACTGGGTGAAAATGGGCAGAATGGAGGACAGGGAAGTATGGTTAAAATCACTAGAGATGAGCTGGAGAGCATTTGGGTGCTGCATCTGCAGCCTGCTGGTGACTGAGTGGATGATGTCAAACGTTGCTTCAGCACTCGCAGAGGGGGGTACATAAATAACAATAACAATGCCATGTGGGCATACCTTTGAAGGTATGCTGGTCCCATGCTATTGGCTAGCAACTCGCTGTCCTTGTTACAGTGTTGTTCTTTAATTGTGATGTGCCTAGGATTACACCATCTGTTGTTTACAAACATAATCAGCCCTCCTCCTCTGCTCTTCCCACTATCTGGTGTCTGATCTGCCTGTATTAAGTGGAAACCTTCCAGTCCGATGTTGGCATCTGTTGTTAGCTCTATTAACCATGTCTCCATGACTAGCATGATGCTATTCTCTATGAAGACGCTCTCATACCGGGACACAGCCGCTAGCTCATCTGGTGGCTAAACTGTCATCTCTGCTAGAGTCCGAGTTCCACCCTATGCAGGACATACTGAATGCACTGAGGAGCTCATTTAGCAGCAGACTACATCATCCCAGGTGCACAACCGAGAGGTTTTGCAGGTCCTTCCTACGTACGACTGTCAGACTGTACAACCTAAGCAGGGCTGCTCGCAGAGATAGCAAAAAGACGTGACAACCTAATAGTTTTTGAATGCAAAAGATGCAATAGACTTACACAATGGTCCCCTCCAGTATACAACTAGGAAAATACCGGTCGCTATGGAGGGTGAGAATATGTATGGGTACATAATCATACCATGTAGGATAACTAAGACGGTTGTGCTGTTTCATTCCATCTAGCTACAATGCTCCGCACTGTGTGTGTTTATATATTTACATATTTACTCCATCTAGCAACAATGCTCCACACTGTGTGTTCATATATCTACATATTTATTCCATCTAGCTACAATGCTCCGCACTGTGTGTTTATATATTTACATATTTATTCCATCTAGCTACAATGCTCCGCACTGTTTATATATTCATATATTTATTCCATCTAGCTACAATGCTCCACACTGTGTGTTTATATATCTACATATTTATTCCATCTAACTACAATGCTCCACACTGTGTGTTTATATATTCATATATTTATTCCATCTAGCTACAATGCTCCGCACTGTGTGTTTATATATTTACATATTTATTCCATCTAGCTACAATGCTCCGCACTGTTTATATATTCATATATTTATTCCATCTAGCTACAATGCTCCGCACTGTGTGTGTTTATATATTTATATATTTACTCCATCTAGCAACAATGTTCCGCACTGTGTGTTTATATATTTACATATTTATTCCATCCAGCTACAATGCTCCGCACTGTGTTTATATATTTATATATCTATCCCATCTAGCTACAATGCTCCGCACTGTTTATATATTTATATATCTATCCCATCTAGCTACAATGCTCCGCACTGTGTGTCTATATATATATTTATATTTATATGTACATATGTATACTTGCTGCTCTTGTTTTTTCTTGCCTTCTGATTGTTGCTCTGAGTGTTGCTATCCCTGTGCTGTTGCAATCCTGGAATTTCCCCATTGTGGGACTAATAAAGGCTTATCTTATCTTATCTTATTAAACAGCAATCTCACATTTCCCATAATAATGGATGGTAGAAGGGGCTTATACCTTGTCTTCCTCGCATGTCGCTTCACTCCAGCTCGACATCCCTGTTGTTTTCGCCTGATTTCTCAAGGGATATCAGGTCTGTCAGTTAGTGCCGTGGAGCAGCACAGTGCTAACAATTGGCTCCTCCTGTAAACAATGTCTCCTCCACTTACCCACCCGTTCAGTAGTCATTGGCAATATGAGTAGAAAGATGGCTAATATCAACGCCAGTGCGACGATGTCCTTGGTGTCCGTGATGGATATGGGGTAACAAGATCAGAAAAGTTGTAGCAAAGAAAAAAAAAAAAAAACGGATAGTAAATAAAAACAAGAGGGAAATGGAATGTAATGGAAAATATTGTTTTTCTTATTTTAACGCACAGAGCTACCAGAGGACTGACCCCTCGCCACTGTAGCTTTCACTACTCACAGTAGCTGTGTGGCCTAGGGTCAGTGAAACGGAGCTAGGTGCCTCCCCATACACCACCACATGGTGTCCCACATGCTGTGGAAGAGATTATCTTATTTTAATTATGGTTTGGATTTTTTGTTTCTTTGCGACATGATTCTATTACACATTAATTAATGTTAAATGTGCTTTGATTGACTTTTAAAAGGGGTATGCTTTCATATAAATTAACCGTTACACACACACACACACACACACACACACACACACACACACACACACGTGTACAGCCACTCAGGTGAAAGGCAGAACAAGCAGTCTAATAGGATGAAGTTTGCAGCTACAGCTGTTAACATATTGGAAAGAAATTAAGTTTGGAGGTGGATCTATATTTGGGGTGGGGATCTTTTCCATTAGGGGATGATTAAATAATGATAAGCTTGTGAATATTTACTGTGATATTACAGCAAATGCAGTGTGTGACCCACTTTAGACTTTCACATCTGAAAAGGATAAACCCCTTTGATAATTCTTTGACTGCAGACGCTATTTGACAGTCAGTTTTGGGTAATAAAATATGCTTCTACCCTGTTTGCCCCCCTCTCCTCTCCCCGCCTCCTACCTCAGTTGCGTTGCTCGTGTTTGACCGCAAGATGTGTGTGAGATGTGCAGTCTGAGGTAAATGTGACTGACTGATGTGTCATATAATCTCTTGGACATATCTGGAGGACGTTATTCTGTGAGAGGATATGGGGGCTGCCTCATGAAAGATTTATCTGGAAAGAGTAGCATCACGATGGCAGTGGGATGGAGTGACAGAATGGAATGAGGTGGAGAAGGGGAGAATAACAAGGAAAGTGTTTGTATCCACATCTGACCGTATTACTGCCTTTCAGTCATCCTGTTACCATTTTTTTCTTTCATACCACCATACACCTAATTTACATTTAAAATGAACAATGCTGCAACCAGTGGACAAGTACATACATCAGCAGATGGTAGAAAGATATACACATCACACACACACACATACATGCAGATATGCACGGTTTTAAACATGCTCTGTGGGATTAGAGAGGCTTTGACAAGTTGAACAGGAGACCTTAAGGCTGAACTCTTACACAAATCTTATAATCCAGCCATGACTTAGAATTGTCATTATTAAGTTATAAAAGCATCCGAGAAGCAAAAGATGAGGAGGGAATGTTTTGTGCACTAGTAACTTATTTGTTCCTTGTGAGAACACCAGATGTGCTTACATGCATCCCAAGTTTTTCAAGTTGAGGGGGGTAGAAAAGCCGCAGATTGTACTCAAGCAAAAGCAGCATTACCTTATATTAGCTACTCAAGTGTAAGTAAGAGTTGCCATCAGAAAAGGTTCTTGAGTAAGGTTTAGAACATATCAACTAAAAGTTTCACTTGAGCCATGAATAATGACTTTACGCTCCCAGTTTGTCAGATTTTTCACTTAAATTTGAGATTCTTTTCCCCCAATAAATTTACATCTTTTTTTCATTTAAGCCCGAGAGTCTTTTCCCTCATAAAATTGTGATTTTCTTAACAATTTGTTTGTAAATGCATGGCATTTTTCTTGTAAATTAACAACCTTTTCTCATATATAAGCAATTTTTATGATAAATCTGTCACTGTTTTTTCTTGCAGTTTTAACTTTTTTCTTGTCTATTTGCGGCTTTTTTCTTGTAAAATTTTGACTTTATTTCAGCCAGTTTGAGAGGTTTTTCTCTTGAATTTGTCAGTCTTGTGGAAAATACAATACAAGTTATACAAATGGACCATCTAATGTACTTCAAATCATATTAACAGCAGTAAATGAAGTACTTAGTGAGCCATATTAGAGGAACAATGTAATAAGAGGAAAAACTGGGTCAAAATTTATGCTGAATTCAAATCAATAAAATCAAAAGTAACTCAAGGAGTAAGACCATACGTAATTTAATAAAATTACATTTTCTTTTCATAAGTGCACATAAGTAAGAGGAAAAGATAGATGTACTTTATTGATCCCAAACTGGGAAATTACAGTATATAGTAAATATATAGTATCCCGTGACAAAACAAATTAATAAAGTACAATTTTGTGAAAAAGTTACTTGAATAAATGTAAAGTTACTACCCACTTCTCCATGTAAACGTTTCTTTTTGTTCTGTATTGTCTAGTTTTAATTAATTCTGCCGACATCAAAAATGGAGAAAAATAATACTTACAGGAACTGACCAAGGTATGTCACATTAATTCATTATTTTAAGGTTTAAGGATGTTTTCAAAGTAAGAACTTGATAATGTTAGATTAGACAAGAAAAAATGGGATTTTTTTTCATATTTTTCAGACATTTTGTTGGCTAAATACAAAATCAACTTTTTTTCCCCTCAACAAAAGTTGAGTCTGTATCTAAAATCAGACTCTTTAGCCTTTATTTACACTAGACTTTTGTTGTTGCTTGTCCTGTAAAATATTTATAAATGACTGTGGGCAAAGGATCATGGGAACGATTGCTCATCGGTACCCTTGGTTGTGCTTGGCTGGCCCGCTGTGGCGCTTCACTACTCGATCCTCCGAGCCTGACACACACCAGAGCCGAGTGGGAGCCTGGCGGAGTGGCCTCTCTCAGAAGGAGGGAGGCCGTTCCCACCCAAGGTCACACTGGCCCCTTGTCATTATCCTCTGAAACAGACAGAGGGGGAAAAGCATTCCTGTCCAGCTGCCATTAGTGCCAGGCCGAGACCAATTACCTCCAGGCAAAGGGCAAACTATAAGCGGACATGAATGAAGCCAGACGGGTCAAAGTGGTTTTACATAGCAAAGGTTGGCGTTGTCATCATTTCAGACAAGTTGAAGTTGTAAATAGCCCCAGATAAATAGACGAGCGGTAAGGGTTAAATTAAGTACACATTTCCCGAGTGCCATAAATTCCGTCCATTAGGGATCTTTTCTGCAGTAGAAGAACACTGTTTTCATTAGCTGAATTGTCTCTTCTATCTCGTTCCCTAAATTGTTTGAAATTAGATTTTATCATACAGTAAAATGGTTTAGATCGATAGGAGCTTTTATTATTTAGATAATGTTTATTTTCTCCTTGAATTCACAGCAGACTAAGAAATGTCCATACCCCCCACCCCAAGACACTTTTCTAGGCCTTTCCCAGGCTATTGTGTGTTAAAGGAAGTTCTGCAAACAGATTAAATGTTGTAGGCACAGCTCTGTAAAAACAAAAACAACAACAAAAATAAAACTTGCATCTGTTAAAAGTAGACTTGCTGTTTTCTTAAAACTTAAAAAAAATAAGTGAAAACATGTACTAGTTGACACGTGGCATGTAGAGTCAGTAAGGCACAAAATATAGATTTTATTTCATTTCTTTTTTTCATAAGTACAAAGACCTCTGCTTTTGACCACGAAGAACAGCAGGGGAATGATGCTTCTCCGCCTGTTTTAGCTGTCTTGAAGTGAGAAAAAAACCCAAACTCATTAACATCTACAGGAAATAATTCAGTTAACCACCTGCTGTTTCACAACTCTAATCCTGTCAACAGCAACATGTTGTCACTAACAGGTTGTTGGGTTTGCAGGATATTCCCCAGGTCTTTGTGACTGTTTAGACAGAGTATAAAGAAAGTGTAATTATGATCAGCAATCTGTTTTGATACGTTTCAAACATAATGTCCACCTGGTGAAAAAAAAACAAAAAACAGCAGACACACAAATCCTATGAAGGATCAAGAATAAATCTAAAGCCTTTTTAAAATCTCTGCGTCTGTAAATTTATTTCTGCACAATTTTGATTTTTACTCAGATGGGTCGGTATTAGGAGTGAGCTCAAAAGATCAATTCTCCAATTCAGATCGAGTCCCGTTTGCATGAGCTGATATCAATTCACAAAATCTGTGGATCGATCTTTTACTATAACTTGCAAGAGGTCTCCAAACTCTTGTGTGGCTCAACATTCATGCGAGAGTTCAGCTGCAAGTGTGGATCATCATGGCAGCGCAGTATCAAGGCTGAAGGCAGAAAGTTCAAGAACTGTGAAGATAGCAACAAAGCCAAAGCCGTATGGAAGATTTGCAAAGTCGAGATGAGTTATTGTGGAAATAACAGAAATCTCAGAAACCATTTAGCAATGCATTATCCAGATATTTTGCTAACAAGAATGCTCGACCAGAAACAAACTGCCCCAGTAAAGGCATTTGTGGTGAAGTTAGTATCTACAGAGCGTAGTCACCGCTGTTCAGATGCAGCAGAACATGGGCAGAACAATTAAAAATGACTTTAAACAAAAACAAACAGTCTCCATCTACATATGTGATGACTGACTCTTTATTTCATCTGAAGATGCCAAGAAAAAGTGAGTGATGTGTGCAGATACCAACACTAAAATGAGCAGAAGCTAAGTCACCATAAGCCTCTGACGGCTATCCGTGTCATCTTAATTGTTTTGCAGAGGGAATCGACAAGCTAAGTATATTTAAGAACATGATAATCACTTTGTGGTGGTAACTAAATCATGGGTGTGTAAAGGACTCTCCCAACGCAGCAAACAAGCTAATTAGCCACCACCCACGTGACGTGAGCCCCAAACCCTCAAGAGTTAAGTGTTCGAAAAACTGGACAATGTTTGTTTTGTGTGTGAAATGACATTAGGTCTGACCTTTATTATATTATGCTCATTTACTGCCACACCGCAGTGATATGATGCCACACTCTTTTGTGATATTGGTTAACTACAAGACATGTCAGTAAGAAGAAGGGAGGGCAAAAAACTACAAAAAAACAAAAAAACAAAACAAAAACTGACATGAAAGGGTCAGTTAACCATGATGCTGATTTAACATCAAGTTGCCTAGCTAGAACTACGCTACATTTTATCAACATGCAAATATTTCAGTGAAATGGTAATTCCGAGGGGTTTTTTTTTGGGGGGGGGGGGGGGGGGTTGGACTTATTTTGTACCCGTAGGTAGATTTGTTCTGCAGTCTGGTGACAAGCCACCAGCTGCCGGTCGCTGCGTTGAGTTTGTATGAAGAAGTAAAAACACTGCATCACAACTTCACTGAAGTTGGTAGAAAGAGTTGCTCTAATGTGTGACGGCTGGAAAGCTAGGTTAACAGTTAACACCACACCCCCTTTGCACTAATGAAGGCACTTGTTTGCACTTTGTCAAATCACAAGTTCAATAAAAAATGTATTATTGTAACTGATTTTGGGTCTGTGATTACAATTGCCCAGACAGAGAGACTGAGCTGGAAAGGATGTGCAGCAGTTTAAGCTGATTAAGGACAGACATGGTAATGTACTAACAAATGACGAGAGTGTCTTGAGAAGGTGGAAGGAGTACTTTGAAGAGCTGATGAGTAAAGAAAATGAGAGGAGGATGGACGAAGGAAAGAGAGTGAACAAGGAAGTCCCGAGAATTAGCAAGGCAGAAGTGAGGGCAGCTTTGATGAGGATAAAGAATGGAAAGGCAGGATAGATGACATACCTGTGGAAATATGGAGATGTTTAGGAGAGATGGCAGTGGGCTTTTTAACCAGATTGTTTAACACAATCTTGGAGAGTGAGGGGATGCCTGAGGAGTGGAGAAGAAGTGTTGCGGTACCAATTTTCAAGAACAAAGGTGATGCTCAGAGCTGTAGCAACTCCAGAGGCATAAAGCTGATCAGCCACACTATGAAGATATGGGAAAGAGTTGTTGAAGCCAGGTTAAGAGGAGAGGTGACAATCAGTGAGCAGCAGTATGGTCTCATGCCAAGATAGAGTACTACAGATTAGGGATGCAAATTATCGATTAATTCATAAATTGTTAATTGATTCACCTTATCAATCGATTAACTGTTAAGTTAATTACTGTTTTTGATATACTGAATAAAACATGAACATCATATTCCTCAATGATTTATTGTACCATTTGCATATTTTTTTTACTACAGACAATGACATTTTTTGTAGTTTAATAAATTTTGTACTGTATAGTGTGTACCATGTGCTGGTACATCTCAGTAAATTACAAATGCCATGATTTTTTTTAAATTTATTTTAAAAACTACTACCAATGTAATAAAATTAATATTTTTTAGTTATTTTAAAAAAGCTTTCACATTCTAATTTACTGAGATGCACTAGTAGACTGTTTCAACAGGAAAATAAATTGTGAGCTGCTTCATCTGTTGCATGTTAAACATTATCACAGTACCCCGGCAATCCAGGCAAACCCAGAACAATCTGGGCTCCCTCTGTTGTCTGTTACCTCAGTGGAAACTTGAGTCCGGTCCGCTTTCCCGTCTTGCAGCAAGTTGATAGCACGGATAGGTTTTGCATTTGTGTAATCTTTTTCTTTGCTCCAGTCAGTTTGTCCGCTATGTTAATTTGAAGCAGGTGGACCTACAAGCTTGCGTGCTATTAGAACTTGTTGTGGCGCTCCGACGTAACCTGGAAGGACAAGGTTTCTCACTCTGCACAGCGCATACGTTCTGGAGACTTGGCGTCTTCTTCTGATTTCTCGGTTGAAATGTGGCAGTGGGTGACCGCGTTCGCCCCCGCCTGGACGGCGACAGCACTACATTTTATAGAATAAGCTCCCACTGAAAAGGACTGCTGAGTTATCAGTTAATTGACAACTAATTTAATTTAGTCAACTAAATTCTTATCGACAATTAATGGAAAGTCAATTAATAATTAACATCCCTACTACAGATGCAATGTTTGCTTTAAGAGTGTTGATGGAGAAGTATAGAGAAGGTCAGAAGGAGTTTCACAGTGTCTTTGTGGATCTAGAGAAAGCATGATAGGGTGCTAAGAGAGGAAGTGTGGTACTGTATGAGAAAGTCAGGAGTGGCAGAGAAGTATGTGAGGGTGGTGCAGGACATGTATGAGGACAGCGAGACGGTGGTAAGATGTGCAGTAGGAGTGACAAATGGATTCAAGGTGGGAGTGGGATTACATCAGGGATCAGCTCTGAGCCCCTTCTTGTTTGCCATGGTGATGGACAGGCTGACAGATGAGGTCAGGCAAGAGTCTCCGTGGACCACGATGTTTGCAGACGACATTGTGATCTGTAGTGAGAGTAGGGAGCAGGTGGAAGAGAACCTGAAGAGGTGGAGGTATGCTCTGGAGAGAAGAGGAATGAAAGTCAGTAGAAGCAAGACGGAATGCATGAGTGTGAATGAGAGGGAGGCAAGTGTAACGGTAAAGATGGAAGGAATAGAGGTAGTGAAAGTAGATGAATTTAAATATCTTGGGTCAGCCATCCAAATCAATGGAAAATGCGCAAGAGAGGTAAAGAAGAGTGTGTTCAGGGTGGAGCGGGTGGAGACAAGTGTCAGGGGTGATTTGTGACAGAAGGGTTGACACAAGAGTGAAAGGGAAGATTTACAAGACGGTTGTGAGATCTGCTGTGATGTATGGCTTGGAGATGGTGGCGCTGACAAAAAGACAGGAGATGGAGCTGGGGGTAGTTGAATATGCTAAGATTTTCATTGGGAGTGACTAGGAGGGACAAGATTAGAAATGAATATATCAGAGGGACAGCTCAGGTTGATCATGGATATACTGGACAAGGGATGTTGAAGATGGAGCTGCCAGGCAGGAGGAAAAGAGGAAGACACAGAGAAGATTCATGGATGTAGTGAAGGAGGACATGGAGACGGTTGGTGTTACAGAGGAAGATGCAAGGGATAGAATGAGATGGATGCAGGTGATCTGCTGTGGCGCCCCCTAAAGGGAGCAGCCAGAAGAAGAAGAAGATCACTGTGATAATTTATGTTTTTAATTAACCAAGTTAGAGTATTCCTAGTACAACTTGTAGCATTAGGATTCTGACAGTTTTTTCTGTGTAATTAAAATAGTTATTGTAATATAGGAATTGACTGGAGTGGAGACCTAGAGGTAGAGCATCTGCCCCACAGCCGGGAGGTCGTCAGTTCAAGTCTCGACTGGGTCATACCAAAGACCACATAAAAATGGTACTTCCTGCCTTCTAGCTTGGTGCTCAGCAAAAATAGAATGGAGGGAGGAAAGTGGAAG